>OZ010795.1:330218346-330902346 GCA_963932465.1 Maratus speciosus
GTTATGAAATTACAATTGTAATAATTATGTATATGGATAATATAGGAATGGAGATTCCTATAAAAATTATTGATTTAATTATAAATATTAAATATGTATTTTTAAAAATTGTTTTATTTTGAAATACATGTAAGATTTCGTGTATGTAAGTTTGGATCCCAACAGATAGCAAAAGAAAAGTCCTGACTAGACGTACTGACGTTGTAGCATAACTACTAAAAGAAAGGATGAGTTATTACAGGATATCGTAAAACTATAAAAGTGTCAGAATAGTATGAACCTTTGACACAGGGAGAAGACATAACTAAAATAAGCATATGCGTGGGACAGTTGCGGACTCGAATTTTATAGGTCCAACCAAGCACCCCACAAGATTATCCCACAACCAATAAGGAATGGATCTTAAAATTGAAGATAAATGAATATTTCTATTTCATTTTAAGATTAAAAAATATTTATAAGTCAAAGAATTAATACAGCTACATAATCATTAAAATATATTCCACATTAAATCATCAAATGACATAAAATGAATTCTTTTCTAATTAAAAATGATTAATTACCAACTTATTTTTTAAAATTAGTTTTTCCGTGCAAAAAATATATATTCCTTAAATTAACACATTTAATTACATTACAATTCCTAAAAAGAAAATCGTATTAACAGAAAAACATCTAAAATTCGCCTATTTTATTAAATACTTAAGCATTCTTAAATTTATAAGAAAGATTCAGAAATTTCCTCCATCTACAAAATTATCTACCAAAAGAATATATATATATATATAAATTAATAATTTTATTTTCTTTAAAAAAAAAAAAAAAAGATAAGCAACAAATTAATATTAGAACATAATCATTAAGAATATGTTGTACTTCAACTAATCAAACGACATAGAATGAATTCTTATTCTAATTAAATGTCATTAATTACCCACTTATTATTTATTAAAATAAGTTTTATCATGTTAATATATATATATATATATATATATATATATATATATATATATATATATATATATATATTATTTAAATTAACGCAACATATGTTAATTACTAATAAGAAAATTATTAATAAGAAAATTTTATTAATTGAGCAAAACTTCTAAAAATAATTCATTTTTTTAATAATTAATCTTTCTTAAATTTATAAGAAAAACCAATTTGTTTGCTTTAACTAATTCGCTAAGATACTTATTTCAGTAATTTAAATATTAAATTAACTTTTAAATACACGCGCATAAAACAATTCCAAAATAAAAACCAAACTTTAAATACCGCCGGTAGTGGAGAGCGGCTGTCGGCCAGTTGCTTACCGACAGTTCTGTGTTTGCTGGAATGTTTCTTGTAAAACATGTTTCTTGTTTGTTGTAAAATATGTTGTAAAACATGTTGTAAAACATGTTTCTGGACATGAAATGTTTACCTAAAAATTCGTTCCAACCGAGTAACATAATTTATGCGTTAGAGAAATGGATTAATACACTATAAAACTTTCTCGAAAATCTTATTAAAATACATGGCAGCAATAAAGTTTGTTTTCATAAATTCTTCTTTAAATCTTGAAAATACATTAGTTCTTGATGCTTCTAAAGATAAAGACCGCTTTTCGAAATCGTGGTTATAGAATACTTTCCTAGAATCAGAAACATCTGCATTTTTTACAGTGTCATTCATTTCCCTGTGGACATTTGTCCAATCAGTTTATTAAATCATGCGTTCGTAAGACACCATTCAAGCAGATTGAAAAGACTTCGAAATTTCTGTCAAAAAGTAGCAGAGAAAATAGATATCACTATCTTAAGAAAAATCCTAGTATTATGTCATCTAGTATATTGTCCTCTAGAGTTAAATTTACTTATGTAATATTTATTTCTTTTAAATGAAAACACAAAAAATTCTCATTTTAGAGTTCGCATTTGAAATTATTTTATGTTTATAATAAAGTTTCTTGGTTTTAACTAAAGTGTTAACTTTTAAACTGCAAGAGAGGCCTCCACCTCTAAAGATGTAAAATGGGTAGAAGGAACAGAAAAAATCAAACTATTAAATTTGCAATTAAATTAATAGAATATATTTAAATTATTATTTTTTTTACTTAATAGTTTAGAGTATGCTTTGTTAACATTCTTCTGAAGTTTTATTTTCTTCACATAAAAGTTTTTTTAATTATGCAAAACTATATTAATAAAAAAAACAGCAAATTAATATTATGATAAAGAAATCATCTTTACTAAATTGTACAACCTATTTTTCTTTACATTTTATTAAAACATTCTTAATCTTGTGTATATTCTTTTTTAATTGAATTGTAAGTTTTAAAATTATAAACGTAGTGAAATGAGTAACAAAATATTTTCACTTCATTCTATAAACGAATAAAACAGAATATAAATATATTAATCAAAGGAGAATATTGAAAGCAGATTTAAAACACCCATTCTCTACGATTTGTTTTAACTAATTAATTTTTGATATGAACTTAGTTTATTGAAAAGTAAGTCTAAAAGTATGAACAATTCATAAATTCTATTTAAAAACCGAATCTTTCTGGACATGGAATTTTTCGTCCCATTATGTTTTCAATTAAAGACGTGAATACAGCGGAATTTATTTTTAATCTTTTTGCTTTTAAAAATTCTGGAATATAACTTTTTTATCACATGTAAGACTGACATAATATTATACATTTAATTTAAAATTTCTTCACTGATTAAAAAACGAAAGTCTTAATACAGCATAAATATTAAAATTTTGTATAACCTTGCGATGTTTTGTTGTAAACTGCAAATTAAAAAAAATAAAATAAAAGTTGCAGAATGATATTTATTATTAGTTTTAATTTCCCAGAACTTTTAGATCAAACTCCTCTCCAACCCCTACCCCCTCCACACACGCATAACGTTAAGTCATTAATTAAAAAATTATCACCTACAATTAACTCTGCTGTAAACCCCCTGTGTGAAAATATGCATGGTACCAATCGATTACCAATAAAATTCTGCTTATTAATGCTATAGTTAAATTTTGCCTCAGGGTTCGTCCACTTGCACAAATTATATCAAACATGAAAATTTCCATTACTAACTTATAATTCTTATATCATATTTGGATTCTTTAATAAAATTTACCTTCTAATACCAAACGACAAGCACTTCGGTCAAATAGTTTAGAAATTATGCGGAAATGTATGTTTAAACATTGAAAACCATTCCATCATATTGCCCCAAATTTATTTTCATAACTGGAAAGGTGCTTGGAATGTGGATTGTGTTTAAGTATAACTCAAAATAACTTTGTGAAATGAGGTGTAATTTTGGAATCCCATATTTAGAGCTTCTTGAAAGCGATGTCTGTTTTTAAATGTCATAATATTAAACATGCCTTTTTTAGAAAATTAAATTTTAAATTAGCAGCTTAACCCGTTCTACGCACGGTATTTCATTAATTTAAATCTAAAACCAAAACTAAAAATACTATTCGATTTAGAAAAATATTTTTCTACTACTGTGCATTTTTTTAATGAAATTTAATTTAACACGTTACTATGGCAGCAGGAGATAAAACGATATCTTTGAATAAGGAAATAAATGTAATATAAAGTTTTGTTGACGTTTGTGATAAAATCTTTTTCTTTGTTTTTTAAAAAAAGTAAACACTAAGAGCAATTAAATAATCTCTAATTATTTGTATGTGAGGTAAATAGAATTATCTTAATACCCGCTACAGCTTCTTACTATTGCAGCATCGGGTACATAATATGTATGCCTCGTATTGGTTAGAAATCGCAGGATTACGGGTTGAATATAAAAAAGGCAAAGATTCGTAAAAAACATAGAATAAAAATAAAATATATTTAAAATTTTCGATTTTTTTACCCCAATCGTTCATGATCCCCCTACCAGCCACCCGTGTGAAAAATTTCGTAACCCTGCGCCATGTGGTTTCCGAGTTACATGCCTTCCGAGTGGTTTCGATTACATGCCTGTTAAACTTGTGTTCGATTTATTTTGTTTCGGGTCAATCCATTTGAAGTGGTCCAGCACTGGTTGCTCGACCATTTATAAAAAAATCTGAAATTTTTTGCACAACAATCCTAACATGATGGAAGTTCAAAATAACTATTATTTTAATTTTATTAACTTTCGTTTGTGCTCGGCGGCCATCTTTGTTTCATCGTCTGCAGCGATTTTCTCACAAGAAGGGTTTACGGAATTGTAAATAATTCGTCGTTTATTTCTCCCATTCAAGTGCGAATTAAAGCAATTTGTACAGAATGCATTGGGCTAAAAATTTGATAATAGAGTAGCTTCCGAAACTGACTGCTTATTGGTGAAATTTAAGCATAACTTTTCAGGGTTTTTTTTTTCAAAATTTGTCCGTTTACAAGAAGGAATTTTTCTAGCAAGGAAAACTGTCAACATGACATAATTTTTTTCACAAATAGGCGGAAGATACTTATACTCACACGCCTTGTTCCAGATCGGGGACTTGCATTCTCCTCGAAAAAAAAATCTCAAATTTTTCAAAAACGTCAAAAATCGCACTTTTGAGACTTTTTTATCTCTGTTGGGGCACGAGAGAAAAATCTGAAGTTCTGGTTTCTGAGAGTATTGTAAAGTAGTGTTATGCACAAGAAATTTCAGGATGGACTACAAGCTGAGATATGGCATGGGCAACATGTCAAAACAATACTGCCAAACTATTGTTTAGTGGTAGTCACAGGTAAGTACTTATCTCAGAGTGTCATTTAATTTTTTTTAATTATATTTAAATAATAGTAACAGAAAATAAAGCCTTTTGCAAAGCTTCGAAATTAATATTAAAAATAATTCTGCCTAAGGCCTACATTTTGTATGGCTTCAGTAATTTTTGTTGTAATTTTAGTAAATAAAAGAAACCTCTGCACTTTTACATAAAGAAAAAAATATTTTTATACAAGACCTGAGACAAAAATAGAATAGGGAAAGAGGAAAGCTGTTAATGTTGGCATACTTGTTGAGACATGATCAAACGTGTTAAAACACATTCCTGCTTCTTTGTTTCTAAACCACAATTTTAATGCCTGCTTGCCAGTCCCTGAAACTTGTTCCTACCATAAGTATGTTCCTATAAATGAAACATTATACGATGTTACCATGCATCAGCCTCAAGTAATTTTCAGAAAGTAAAGATATCCAAATCTCTTCCAAAATTTATACTGCAGAAAAATGTCATTTTTGCATAAGAAGTAAACTAGGACTTATTAATGAAGTGAGACTTGCTCCTAGTGATTTCAAAGTTTATTTCTATGAGACAGCTGGGCCAAGATCTTCAATCAAGTTATCAAGAAATGACAAAACTTGGTTCCTACAAAATAAATTTTCAGAAAGATCAAAATTTTTAACCAACAAGCAAGAATGTGTTTTGACACGTTTGGTCATGTCTCAACAAGTATGATAACATTAACAGCTTTTCTATTTCCCTATTCTGTTTTTGTCTCAGGACTTGTACAAAAATATTTTTTTTTTCTTAATGTAAAAGTGCTGAGGTTTCTTTTAGTTACTAAAATTACTTACAAAAAATACTGAAACCATACAAAATGTATGGCCTTAGGTATAATTATTTTTTAATTAATTGCTAAGCTTTGCAAAAGGCTTTATTTTCGGTTACTATTATTTAACACGTTCATGCCGGCACGGTGGGTCACACTTGACTGTCTCAGAGCTGCCAAGTCTCCGGCTTTGTGGCTACCAGTATTTTAATACAGAAAATGTTGTTTTATTTAATTAGAACATTTGGGCTATTTAAAGAAACAACATTATCTCTAAAATAACAGCGGTGTGTAAAAAGCTGGAGCCTTGACAACTCTGAGACAGTCGAGTGTGACCCACCCCGCCGGCATGAACGTGTTAAAGATAATAAAAAAATAAATTTAAATGACACTCTGAGATAACTACTTACCTGTGACTACAAAAAAAAAACAATAGTTTGGCAGTATTGTTTTGACAAGTTGCCCTTGCCATATCTCAGCTTGTAGTCAAATCTCCATTCTGAAATTTCTTGCGCATAACATTACCATACAATATTCTCAGAAACCATAACTTCAGATTTTTATCTCGTGCCCCACCAGAGATATCAAATCCTCAAAAGTGCGATTTTTGATATTTTTGAACAATTTGGGATTTTTTCAGCGAAGAGAAATAAAGTCCCAGATCTGGAACTTGGCGTGTGAGTACAAATACTTTTGGCCTATTTGTAAAAAAAAAAATTACGTCATGTTCATAGTTTTCCTTGCTAGAAAAATTTCCTTTTGTAAACGGACAAATTTAGGAAAAAAATTGAAATTTTATGCTTAAACTTCACCAATATGGATTTATTTATGGAAGCTACACTATTACTAAATTTTTACCACAATGAATTTTGTACAAATTGCTTTAATCCGTACTTGAATTGGAGAAATAAACGACGAATTATTTACAATTCCGTAAACCCTTCTTCTGAGAAAATTGCTGAAGACGATGAAACGATGGCCGCCATGCACAAACAAAAATTAATAAAATTAAAATAATAGTCATTTCGAACTTCATTATGTTAGGGTTGTTGTACAAAAGAATTCAGATCTTTTAAAAATGGTCAAGCAACGAATATCTAATTTTCTGGACAACTTGAAATGGATTGAGCCTTTTATTATTTTACTTATTTATATTATAATTATATAGGGGAGACTGGAGAGTGTTGACACATTTTTTATGAAATGATTTTTTATTTTTTAATATTGAACCTAGAATAAATTTTCACTAGCAGGAATGTTTACAATTCGATATTTTATTCTCACTTTATCATTCTTGCTGCTTAGATACAATTGGCTTGATCCTGAGACATAGTGATCCAAAATGACCCACTAACCTATTTTTTTTCGAACTTGCGACCTAACCAATGCACTTCTCGAACCCGAAAACGATAGAATATAAATTTAGTAAAAATCGTTAAAGTCGTTTTAAAGATAAAATTAGTTTGACCCACGGTAACCCAAAAGGGAGCCACTAATCTAAATTTATCGAACATGTGTCCTATCCCAATGGTCTTCTCGTGCTGGGAAACAATGCAATAAAAAATTTTGTCAAAATTGTTTCAGCCGGTTTTAGCTCTCAGGCTATCAAAGCCTGGCGTATGTACGTATGTATGTATGTACGTAACGCGATAACTCTTAATAGAAACATCCGATTTGCTTTTTTTTTTCTAGGTTCATTCTAATAAGGCGCTTCCTTCATTAGTTTTGGGATTTCATTGGTTAAGTATAAAGGGGGCTAGTCCCTCCCTCTTAATTTAGATAAATGGGTTTTTCATACATAATTATTCGATTTGCTCCAAATTTTGTATACCGGTTTATTATGTTAAGGAGCTTCCCTGAATACATTTGGAGGTTCATTAGTTAAGTATAAAGGGGGAAAGGGGGTTAGTGCCCCCCTTAATTTAGATTAATCGGTTTTTCATGCAGAATTATTCGATTCCCTCCAATTTGGTATACCGGTTTATGATGTTAAGGAGCTTCTCTGATTAAATTTGTTGGTTCATTAGTTAAGTATAAAGAGGGAAAGGGTGGCTAGCCGCCCCCTTAATTTAGATAGATGGTTTCTTCGTGCAGAATTATCCAATTTGATCCACATTTGGTATACCGGTTTATTATGTTAAGAAGCTGGTTTGATTAGATTTGGAGAGTCATTAGTTAAGTATAAAGTGGGTAGGGGGAAGGGGGCTAGACCCTCCCCCAAATTTAGATAAATAGGTTTTTCATGCAGTGTTATTCGATTTGCTCAAAATATAGTATACCGGTATATTATGTTAAGGGGCTGCATTAAATAAATTTGGAGGTTTATTGTTTAAGTATGAAGAAAGGGAGCTGGCTAGTCTCCCCCCTTTAAATTAGATAAATGGGTTTTTCATGCAGGATTATTCGATTTCCTTCTAATTTGGTATACTGATTTATTACGATATGGAGCTTCCTTCATTATATTTGGAGGGTCATTGGTTAAGTATAAAAGGGCGAAAAGGGGGCAAGCCTCCTCAAATTAATTTAGAAAAATGGATTTTCAGGCAGAATTATCCAATTTACTTTATTTTTTTTCTATGTTCATTCTGATCTGTAGTTTTCCTGATTAGATTTGGAGGTTCATTAGTTAAGTATAAAGGGGAGAAAGGGGTGTTAGACCCCCTTAATTTAGCGATAAGTTTTTTTCATGCAGAATTATCTGATTTGCTTCAAATTTGGTATACCAGTTTCTTATGCTAAGGAGCTTCACTGATTAGATTTGGAGGTCCATTGGTTAAGTATAACGGGGGCAAACGGGAGCTAACCCCCCTTCATTTATATTTTGAGGGGCATTATTCTTTGAAATAAGAGTATAATGTACAATTAGCGTGAATAGCCTGTGAGCTCAATGCCATCAGTTTAACTGGACATTTTTTTTAGATACAATTAGCTTGAACCACAGTGATCCCAAACTGATCCACTTATCAAATTTTCTCGAACATGTGACTCAGCCCAATTGTTTTATGCTCAAAAACGATATAATTCAAAAATTTTTCAAAATGTTTTGAGCCTTTTTTAGATATAATTTACTTGACCAACCGTGACCCAAAAATGGCCCATTAATCGAACTTTCTCGAACATGCGACTTAGCCCAATGGTCTTCTCATGTCCAGAAACGGTATAATACAAATTTTTTTTTCAAATCGTTCGAGTCGTTTTTTAGATACGACCATCTTGACCAACAGTGACCCAAAAAGGACCCACTAATCGAATTTTCTCGAACATGTGACTTAGCCCGATGGTCTTTCCATGCTCAGAAACGATATAATACAAAATTTTGTCAAAATGTTTTGAGCCTTTTCTTACATACAATTAGTTCACACACAGTGACCCAAAAATGACCCAGTAATCGAATTTTCTTGAACATGTGACTTAGCCCAATCGTCTTCTCATGCTCAGAAACGGTATTTTAGATACAATTAGCTTGACCCACAGTGACCCAAAAATGACTCATCCAGGAATCCACTTTTCTCGAACCTGTGACTTATTCCAATGGTCTTCTCATGCCCAGAAACGGTATAATACAACATTTTTTTAAAAATTGTTTGATTCGTTTTTTAGATACAATTAGATTGATCCACAGTTACCCAAAATCACCCACTAATCGATTTTTCTGGAACATATGACTTAGCTCAATGGTCATCTCATGCCCAGAATCAGTATATTACAAAATTTTGTCAAAATGTTTGAGACGTTTTTTAGATTCAATTAACTTGACATCGGGCCCATTGTGACCCAAAATGAACCACTAATCTAATTTCCTTGAATATGCAACCTATCCCAGTGGTATTCTTGTGACCGACAACGATAGAACACAAAATTTCGTCAAAATCGTTAGAGCCTTTTTCTAGATAAACTTAGCCTGACCCACAGTGACCCACTAATCGAATTTTCTCTGACTTAGCCCATTGTCTTCTCGTAATCCAAATACAAAATTTAGTCAAAATCGTTAGAGCAGTTTTTTAGATAAAATTAGCTTGCCCCGAAGTGACCCATCAATGACCCACTAATCGAAATTTCTCGAACATGTGACCTAGTCCAATAGTTTTCTCTTGCCCGAAAACGGTTGGATATAAAATTTAATCAAAATCGATTGAGCCGTTTTTCAGATATAATTAGCTTGACCCTGACCCATTATGACCCAAAATGAGCCACTAATCGAATTTTCTCGAGCATGTGAACTAGCCCAATGGTCTTCCAGTGCCCAAAAATGGTAAAATACAAAATTTCGTCAAAATCGTTTGAGCCGTTTTTAAGATAAAATTTACATACACACACTCACACACGCACACACATACATATACACACAATTTTTGCTCGCATTATAGTATAAGATATGTCATTTTATTTGTTATACAAGTATCCAAATAAAATAGCTGTATAAGTGTAATACACAAGAAATTTGGAAAATGATTGATTTTAATCAGATAAAATAATGTGTCAAGGCTCATCACATATGGGAGGTTTGATCCACTTTATTTTATATTGAAATATTTGTTAAGGGAAGTAAAATCGGTTTTAAAAAAGGCATAATAACTTTACGCTACTTGGTTTAAATATTAAAAATGATTTTGGAAAATGTGATTTGTAAACAATCTTACTTAGAGGGAATTCAATGCACAAAAGAAAAATTTAGTTTTAAAGACCCAATTTTTTGTGATACCCAACCTGGCAACACTAGTTGCCACATGGTTTGGCTTCATCTCATTCTGTTCATCTTAGTGAAATTTGTCTACATAGCTTCCTAAAGTATTTGGTCAGAGTTATGTTCCTTTGAAGAGACGTTATTTGCCGAAATATAGGATACATTAAATACAATTGTACAATTTTATAAATTATTTCGAAATTTTCCTTCGGAAAAAACATCAAGAAATGCTTAAAAAATGTATTATAATTTTTATTAGTAGTAAATAAATATTTAAAAAAAAAGATATTAAAAGCAATATATTTTTAAAAGCTATTTTTATAATAATATTTTTGTGTTAGAAAAACTAAATGGCATTTAACATTTGCTTTATGAGAACATGACAATAAAAAAAAATATTTTAACGTTTTCAAGCATTTTAACTTTTCTTTTTATATCTATTTATTTTTCATATAAGATAGAGGGGCTTTTTAGTAATTCGTTTACTTTAGAAAATTACAACTAACTTTTTTTAGTGAACTGAAACTTTTCTACCATTTGAGATATTTCATGATTTTTTCTATATCTTTTGTATGTGCCCCCAAAGAGCTGGGAACTGTAAATCTCTCAACATATTTTTTCTTGAAATGTTTTGCTTGGATTATACTAGAGTACACCATTCCCATGGGGTATGTCACAAAATACGGAATAATACTTCAAAATTATTTCCTCCCTATGAACGAACTAAATTTTCCAATAAGTCGATCTCAGAAGTCCCCGGGGACAGAAATATATTTATGGGGAAATAAAAATAATGTTCTGGTACTTTTTCGGATACTGTACTTTTATCACTGATTAAAAAAAAATAAAGCATACTACCTTAAGAATTTTGCTTTCGTACGTTGTAATGTAATGAGAATAGTGTATATACTAACGCATGAATACATTTTAATATATGCACTAAACAATAATTAGGTATTTTTTTATGAATTCATCAGTTAATGAACGAATTATAAGAAAAAATGTTTTTACTTAAAAACAAATGTTGCGAAATATTGATTTTTCAAAACTCTGAAAACAATTTCATTTTTAAAAAAAGTTATTTAAAACATTTGGTGTTTTTAATCAGAGAACATTTATTTAAATTAGAAATTGTAGAGAAAGAAGGTAAATAAGAAATGATTAAATTTTTATAAATAGGGTAGACCGGGGCTAGTAGTCGCAGTTTTTAGTTATTGATTTTTATTAATTTTTTGTTCAAGTTTTTTTTATGAAACTTTAACTGTACTTTTAATGAACAGGCATTGGGCTATAAATGCCCGAAGTTTTGAGTTTGTAGCTTTTGTAGTTTATGTTAGGGGAAACCTAAAGTAAAAGGAAAATTATGCACCAACCTACCCCGTCACGAGATAAGTTGCCTATACCTATGGAGTAAGTTGGCACACGGTTTATAAAAATTCAAATGAAGCTCAAATAAGACACGCAGTTAAGCTAAATCAATTTCATTATTACCAGTAAGTTTAATCAAAGGCGTTATAGCCGTACAAAGTAAATTCTAAATTATACAGACATAAAAATATTGAACAAAACATAAACATTCAGTAACTTCTATCCTACTCTATATCATCATCAGAGTTACAGTTGTCACAAATAAAAAATCGAGTGTCTCTGTTTGGGCAAGCCTCGAGTGCCCAAAATCTTGCATTGCAACCACTTTTCTTGTTGTTAGCTGTTTTTCAAGCTACCAGCACACACCAAACACCAAGCCAACTTGCCGCGTGTCCAATGCGCCTACTATCCCCATAATAAATTTCTTCACAAAAGGGACACGTTATCCTCTAGGCATAAATAATCCAAGTAAATCACATATGGGGTAGGTATAGTTAATCATACACTAAGAAAAACTGCACAAGTTAAATCGCAATTATTAAGATAAGTGTAAGAAATTAGAAAAAGAATGAAGCAACAAGAAATTACTTACATGAGTGCAAAAAACAGAAAAATCGTAATAAATGTCCATTGCACGCAGGTAACGCTGCAAAAACTACTATGAGGAAAGTAAAAAGCAATAAGAAAGGTACACTGTGGTTGGTTGCGCAATCTATTCACAAACAGGTGATTTATGAGGACTGCTTCTACTTACCCCTGTAGCCAACTAGCCCCGGTCTCCCCTAATGCTTAAAATTACAGTCGAATTTCCCTTTAACGAAGTCCCTATTTAATGGAATTTTCTACTTAACGAAATTTTCTGCTGAACCTTGACTTTGAACACAATTAACATGTAAATTAATCTACATATTATGAAAAATATATACTATATAACGAAGTTTATTCCACTTTTGCGCGTGTACAGCCATCAAACGGGGAGGTTGATGTTGCGATGTATGTATGAATTTATTTCAGCGGATTATAGGAAAATGAAATTATTTATTTAATCATTTCCATTCAAAAGAAGAAATTAAAAAAAACCTTCGATACAAGAAGAAGGGGTTCTAGTTTTAGGAAAATTTTACAGATGAACTGTTCGGATTCTTAAAAAAGCGGGAAATTTTTTATGAAAAGTACATTTTTTATAAGAAACCTGTAACGAAGAAATATTAAAGACATTTTAAAAGTTAAGGATTTCAAATACTGAGAAAAAGAGAAAAGTTACGCTACGCTTCAGTTTTTGTTTACCTCTCTTTATTATGTGTTTTTTAGACATTATTCTAATAAAATTTTTCTCATGTATCTACATTGCATTAAAAAAATACTGCCTGAATTTAAATATATTTTCCCAATATTTCCATTTTATGTGTTTGTTTTTTTTTCATTTAATGCATATGTATTTTATTGTACAAATTTCACAAATTTGAGTTGATTTCTATTTAACGAATTTTCTTCATATTGAAGTATTTAAGAGTAACGACGAGATTTCGTTAAATGGAAGTTTCACAGCGCTAGATATATTACTTAAATTATTTAAAAAAATAAAATTAAAATTAAAATAATTACGAAACAAATAATTAAAATTTTAAAGAATTTCGCCCAGAAAATCTGTGTTGATGCCTTCCTCTGAGAAGAAAACAGACGTACAATCTAATTACACTTTGAGAAAAATTTATATATTTATCTGCGTAGAAGGGAAAAGTAAGGTAAGATCTTCATCATAGTCATCAACAACATTTTTTGATCCACTCCAGCATGCAGGTCTCCCCAGATTATTCCATTGTTTACTGTCTAGTGCTTTAGTTATCCAATTAACACTGGCCACTTTTCTGATTTCGTCACTCCTTATTATTTGAAGTCATCTTTTTGCTCTTTTTAAATATCTAGGATACCACTGTAGGGTGTTTGTGCTCAATTTATTGTCTTATCTTCTTGCAATGTTCCCAGCCCGTTTCCATTTTAGACGTTTAATTCTCTCGATGTTGTAAATCACACAGAGAAAAAAATACGGTTCTGACATCTAGAATCTAAATTGTGACTCTAGAAAAAATAGTTCTATGTCACCCCTATAAATTATAATTTTCTTTGCTAGAGAGTTCTAGAGTCTCCTACTGGAAGAGCGTTTTCCTATATTCTCGTGGTCAAAATTATTTAAAAATCTCTGCAAATAGATGCGAACACACGAGGTTAATTTTAGTAGCTATAATTCTAGTTTTTGAAACCATTCCAGAAATCAAGCAATAGTTTCTCGCTACTGAAACGATTCATTATCATTTCGTCACATAGAAAACAAGAGACTAGAAATTTTAGATCATTTCGTCTATTCAGCTTAGTTTTTTACCCTATTCGCATAGTTCGGAAATATATATTTCTTGTTCAGGGATTCAGAAAATGACGACCTATTCATTCTAGGTGAAGGCGGTATTTTTTTTTCTCAGTGCATTTTGTCTGACTACTTACCCAGGTTATTTTCTTTCTGTCTCTTCTTGTATTCGTATCATACATCCTTCCATACTTCGGTGTGTTTTTTGTATATCAAAAAGCATTTGATTCGGTACACACATCAGCAGTTGTAGAATCTTTGGAGGACATCGGTATAGATAAACCTTACATCAATAGTTTTCGGATACTGTACTTTTATCACTGATTAAAAACATAAAGCGTATTACCTTAAAGGGGTAGATCACCTTAAAACTTTCTAAAACTTAAAAAAAAAAAAAACTGTTGTCTATTAGGAAAAAATAACATGTTAAACATGTTACCGAACTTAAAAAAAAAATTACGACGATATTCCAATTAAATCCTATTTTAATGATAAAATATGTGGAGACGATACCGATCAAAATCAAGGTACATTTTAACTTTAAATGCATTTTACTTGAATCAGATATTTTTGACATTGCGCGCATCCTATTTCCAAACCTAAGTAACATAGAAACTTCAAATTGTGAATTATATTGTATCTTATATATTTTTATAACATCTACGTATTTTTAAGTAAGTACCTGTAATATATTTATTTATTTATTTATTTTTATTAAAATTTTATCATAGATTTATGTTTTATGGTTTAATTTCCTGCAAAAAAGTATTTTCATCTGCAAAATTGATTATTATTTTAGGTTGGAGTTAAAGTGAGATATCGTAAGAATAGATACATGTAATATTAAGTGGATATATCAAATATATTTTTTATAATCATGTGCGCAACACATGTATGTCATAGAAAATCCTTAATTAGTATGTCATAATTAAACAAAATTCTAATTATGTATCATTAAAATTATTTAAAGGAATACGTAAACAAAGATTTCTACTATGTATTCTAAGAAAATTGTTTAAAATGGAGAAATATTTACAGCTCCAAATTGTTTTTTTAACATTGTGTTAAAATCAAGCAATATCAAGCTGCTGTAGGTGATCTACTCCCTTAAAAATTTTGTTTTCGAACTTTGTAAGGTATTGAGAGTACTGCATATACTACTTCATGTATATATTTTAATATATCCCACTAAATAATAATTAGGTATTTTTTTATGAATTCATTTAATTAAATAATGAATTATTAAAAAAATATTTTTTAGTTAATAAAAATGTCGCAAAAAAAAAATGATTTTTCAAATCTCTGAGAAAAATTTTATTTTTGAGATTATATAAACATCTGTGCTTTTACTCAGAGAATATTTATTTAAATTAGAAAGAAAATATAAAGAAATTCAACTATACATAATACGTTATAAATAATGCTTGGAATTACTGTACTCTATTGTTTAGATTTCTTAAAAAATCAAAATAAAATCTCACATCGATTTAATTTTGAAACAAATAATTAAAAATTTAAAAGAATTTGTCCAGAGATATTTTGATGCCTTCCTTACAGAAGACAAGAGGTGTACAATCCAATTACATTTTTAGTTGAAACTAAGATGGTATATTCGGCTATATCTGTATTTCTAAAATTTGAAACGATTTCGCCAACCGTCTAGCAAAAACAAATCGCTGAACGACGTAGCTGTAGGCAATAAAAAGAGGCATTAATGTATCTCAAAATTAGTGAATATCATTTGTATTCAATAGGTTTTATGATTTTGTGATTTTATGTGTTTGTAAATTTAATTTAATTTTGTTTATTTATTTA
The DNA here is from genome assembly GCA_963932465.1 of Maratus speciosus. NCBI lineage: Eukaryota > Metazoa > Arthropoda > Arachnida > Araneae > Salticidae > Maratus > Maratus speciosus. The sequence goes on from OZ010795.1 coordinate 330,234,112, forward strand.
TTTAACTTTTTTGAGCAATTTGCTACATTTTAAAAATATTTATACATGAACACGTTTAAATTTATGAAAAACTTTACTGTTTCCGTCTATTGCATATTTTAGAAACATATATCTCAGAAAAATGAAAATGTGACATATTTATCGGCGTATTTTCTAGGATCGCTATCAAACCGATATTATCTTCGAGTGGGATTCGAGAGATATTCTAAGTGGGATAACAGCAAATAGTAGAGTTCTTCGTTTTAGTAGTTAAAAATTTTTTGTTAGTTTTCAGAGAAAGTCTAAAATTCCTTTTTTACGTTTAGGATTAGCAGATTCGTGTGGTCCGACGCACCAGTGATGTAATAACGGATAATTAAATGTAAAAAAAAAAAAAAAAAAAAAAAAAAAAAAAAAAAACTTATAGAAATGGGATAAACTAATCATATATTTCTAATTATATTATTGAAAAAATGTAAGTGGCCCGATTTTCCTTGTATATTGGGATGTTAATTGTGAAAATAATTGATAGCTCTGGTTCGCGTTTTTTATCTTAATTTTATTAGTTTTATATATTTTTTAAGAAAATTTCATATTTTTAAAGAAAATATCACCAATCTTCTAATTTTATTAGATAACACCTATTTTCTTTAGAAATAAGTACCGTGGGAATAATTATGAAACTTAATTATAAAATAACACATAATATCAAAACATCAAAATGTTTAACCTTTAAATGCCGATTGTTGCTTTTCGGCAACATACCAAATTTAGGCTCTAAAATACTATTAGAATAACATTGAAGCTATAATGCCTAATGTTGCCAGTAAAATACATTCCAAAAATATTATTAAATCGATTTTCAACATGTAGATGGCAACATTTGTGCTGTTTAAGAATAACGATAGATTTATTTTTTCAATTGCTGCTACTTTTTCTTTTTGTTTCGTTTGGAAGCTTGCGAAATATCCTATTTTGTTCTTCAGTGAGCAAGTAAAATCTATTTTCTATTATAGTTCCTAAAATTCTTGTGTGTTTAATATTATAGAATTTTATCAAGGAAAATTCTTTTTTCAATTAAAGACTAGTATTGCCGATTAGTAACGAACTGTTTTTTAGCCGTAAACTATACTTCAAACAAAATATGATTTTTTAAAGTATTTTTCCCATGATTTATTTAAAAAATGAAAGTCGAAAAACATTGTTACAATGATTTTTGAAAAATAAGGCATTTAAGGGTTAACAAAAACTTCGAATTAAAATATCGGAAATCTAAAACTTTACTGCGTTGACTACTCAGCCAGAAATTTATTACTTTTTCGAAAATAACTATCTAACCATTATGCATTTGATATTTCAGGATCAGCAACATTTGATGCGATTTATACACGGCCACAGAAATCTTGTGCCATAATATTCTGTCATGAGACTTTTTGAATTCATAGCACTCCGCAAATTTTATACAGAATGGAAGACCGCATGAAACCATAAATACGAGGAGCGATTCACGTATTAACTCAGTCTTGTAAAGAGCAAACTGCGTTGATTAAAAGCATAATAATGGTATTAAACACATTAATAACATGATTTTCTTTCTAAATTGCTATGACATGCGAATATGTAAAAATATTCTCTACTAAAATTGAACATCAGAAGACATTCAACAATAACTAAAGTCAGCAAGTTACTTTAGATGTTTAATAAAATACGAGGCATCAGAATGATCCCGATGTTTAAATTTTGACAAGACACAAAATTTGTCTTAGTGCCTTTGGTAATTAGAATAGGATTAAATCATAAGTTTCGTAATTTTGGAATGAACTATAATAAAACAACATTATATACTATCATCAATAGAAACCGTTGAGTCTGAAGACTTTCAACAATAACTAAAGTCAACAAGTTACATTAGATTTTACATAACACAGTTACTTTAGATTTTATATAAAGCGCGAGGTATCCAAATGATTGAAATATTTACATTTTGTGAAAACCCAAAACACCTTATTCTTCGTACTTTTGGTAATTAAAAGGCCTAAATCGTAAGTTCCGCGATTTTTGAATATACACTGCAAATAGAGGCGTCTTAAATTCAGACACATATGTGACTGAAAAAGTGATTAAGACACTTAAGTGTCTGAATAGGAAATTTCAGACATCATAGGTGTCTGAAATTAAGACACTTAAGTTTCTTACTATATGATCATGGCATAAACACTGCAAACTGAAATGTCTGAAATTCAGACATATAAGTGTCTTAGAACGGAGTGTTCAATTTTCAGACATTTTAAAGTGTCTTAATTTTTAAGACGCGTGTATGCATCTGAATTTAAGAGATTTCAAACGTCTGAATCGCAGACATGTTTGATCAACAGCCAATTTTTTTAAAACCATTATTGCACTTAAAAAAATATCTGTTAAAATATGGAAATTATACTGCTACTGTACGTATTTTTAGGTAAATCTTCTTCCGTAAATTCCAGAATTCCGCCCCCCCCCCCTTCTCCTTTATTTATTTATTTATTTATTTTTTGTATATTCCGTATTTACAATTTTCCCTTTAAAAAATAAAATATAATCAATCTTTCAAGGAATAATTCACATATTTCAACTACCATCCAAAGTCACATATATTACATGATGTATTTATTTAAATTAAACCGGGACCAAAATTAGAGGGAGTACAGAGGTGGCGTCTGCCCCGGGCGCCATAATGAAAAGCGAACAGGGCGCAAAATGAAAATTTTGTTTGTTTGCTTCAAAAAACGCCATTAACTATCTTCTATTAGATAGATATCTATCTTCTATCTAGAAGATAGATAACTATCTTCTATTAGATAGAAGATAGTGTTCAGCATCTAGATAATGTTTTATACAGGGTCGAATCTAATGGGGGGGCAGAGGGGCATGTGCACCGGACACCAGAACGAAGGAGCGCCAAATGGAGATTTTGTTTGTCGATTTTTCTCACGTCTATGTTTAGCACGGTATTGTTAAATCCATCCTGTCTGGGATATGCCAAAACATAGCAGAATCTAAAAATGATATGGCATAAGGATCCTGTATAAAGCGGAAATTTTTTCGATTGCATTTTCAAGATTTCATTGAATCAATATTTGACAAAATAGATTACATAGATATTAGATTATAAAACATTAGATATTTTTTATTACATATTTTAAATTTTAAAATAAGTCGGCTATTATAAAATTAGTAAAATCCTCTTTGTAAATATATTTTGCGGCGGAGTAGGGGCACAAAAATCCATGTTTACCCTGAGTGCAAAAAAGGATAGTTTCGGCCCTGATTTTATAGTTAAGATGATAATGTATTATTTGTCGATAACATAATCCTGTCTTAAATGAAAAATTAATATATTTATATACAAAGCTGATTAAACCTTTCGACGCGGTGTCCTTAAAAAAAGGACACCTAATTTTAATTCCAAAACTGACAAACGGCACCAAGAATATTTAACTAAAATTTTCCTATTATAATGTACATGAAAATAAGCAAGTTCGTATTTTCTAATAAATTAGTTTATAAATTCCGGTGTCAGTCCATTATTTCATCGGTTTATAAACAGAATTACTCCGCGCCGGTAAGGGTTAAGTAGTTAGTATTAAATATTTTTATTTAATATTTTACATTTTAAAATAAATTGGATTTTAGAAGCTTTGCAAAATTATATTCGTAAGATTATCAGACGATTTCATAGATAAGCAGTAGCGCCATCTGGCGTGTATAATTTTTTTTAAATTGAGAAAAGCAATTTAAATACAAAAATATATTTATTAAGGGTGTATTCATTTAAATCAAAACTGCTTATTTTCGGATTCATTTTTAAATTAATTTTGAATTGCCAATATATATTTTGCCTCAATACAAGGGATGAAATTCTCCAAACTTAGGCTATACAGTACATTGCAGGGTTGTTCAGTGTAAATTAGTTTAGGAAGTTGGTAAAACAAAGCGAATTTACTTTGTAAACAAAACAAAATTCGCAAATAACCAAGTTAAGTATTCGCGAATGTTGAAATATTCTTCGAGGAATAATCAGAACTCGCGAATGTTAAGGGATTGCTAAATATATACACATTGTTAAAACATTTTAAATATTTTAATATTTCAAAAATAATGTTTCTCTGTATAAAACAATAATATTTGTGTTCTAAAAAGTTATCCGTGAGTAGAAGAAAAAGAAAAGTGTTGTTCTCAGTGGTGTAGTCGTAAAAAAATTAGAGAGTATACGCTCTATGCAGAGGGTATACCTTAGAGAGTGAATGATATAGCTTTTTTGAGAAACAGAAGGTATACGGTGTTCCTTAAAAAATTCTAGAAGGTATGCGGCGTATACCACGTCAGATTCAAAATTCAGTTTCCAAAATTCGCGAAAGAAAATTTGTAAAACGTTGAGAGTTATAGTAGATTGGGGAAAAAATTACCACTACCATAAAATACATTTCCTGTATTTGATAAGTAGCAATATTTGAAACCTTTTCTCGTGAAGGCGTGGCCGAATGGTTATGTCACAGACTTAGTAAGCGAGAGATCCCGGGTTCAAATCCAACGAGGGGTAAGTGTTGTTGGTCATAGTTATGTGAATTAAATAAATAAATCTTGTAAAATACATGACCTGTGATTGAATGAAGTGTGGTTCATCCATTGAAAGCTTACATTTTATTTTTTTAAATATAGAAATTTCCAAAAAAATTTAAAATTTTCTGGAATTTACGGAAGATAATTTCCATTAAAATACGTAAATTGCACTGGTGTTTCGATTGGCAGTACAATTTCCACATTTTAACGGATATTTTTTTTTAAATGTATAATGCTTAGAGAGAGAGGGGGGGGGGGGGGGAAAGGTATAAAAATGTGACCTATTGCCGAGAAATGAAAGGTGGTCAAACATGGATGCGAGTCAGACGTTTGAAGTGTCTTAAATTCAGATGCATACAAGCGACTGAAAAATTCAGACATTTTAAAATGTCAGAAAATTGAACACTCCGTTTAAAACACATATATGTCTGAATTTCAGACATTTCAGTTTACAGTGTAACTACAGTAAAACAACATTACACAATATAATAATTCATGATGGAGTTTCAGACTACACTTACTCTTATTGGATTTTATTGTACTTCTATGAATTTTCAATTACAGAAAATTTTCTCACAAGTGAAACAACATGTGTAATTATATTTTCATAAAAGTTTGAAAATTATAACATTTGGAGTAATCGTGTATGAAATTCTTGAAGAATATGCATACGAATGAAATGACATTAGTAAAAAAGCATATTAAAAGGCTTAGGAATGAATACGTGAAATATATTCCTTTGTGTATTTAAAAAAATGAATCAGGCAAACACCGTTGAAAAAGTTTTAATAATTTACATTAATTGAAGAAGAAGTATTTACAGGGTGCAATATGTTATCTATCGCCGACCTTTAATTTCTCAACCGTTGATCGTAGACATATAGTTCCAATTACGAAAACGTTTCAAATGATCTAAATATTCAGGTTGTGGCATTTTTTTAAAGTAAAAAATTAATTTTATAAAAATTACGAAAACTAACTTTTTATACAGTCCCCCAGTCCCTATAGTTATATTTAGTAAAAGATTTCACATATCATAACAGATTTAACACAAAAAGTTTAACACATGTACTACAAAAATTTACACAGTTATTAAATTTAAAAGTTTGAGATTTTTGCACATGATTTTGTCTTTCATTGAGGAATCAGTTAAAAGATGAATTAAAGTAATTCGAGATCAAAATAAGGGTTCAACGTCCTTTTTACGGCGAAACCACCTTTAGCCAGTATCCCCAAATCGGGGAATCGCCAAATAGGTTTATTTCATCTAAAAATTTGAGCTAAGTTTTATGGGTCGAACAACATTCTAACGTACTAACGTGGTTTCTCCGTAAAAGGACATTGCACCCTGATCTCGAATTGCTTTAATTCATCTTTTAACTGATTCCTCAATGAAAGACAAAATCATGTGCAAAAATCGCAAACTTTGAAATTTAATAACTGCGTAAATTTTGTAGTACAGATGTCCAACGTTTTGTGTTATATCTGTTATTATATGCGTAAACTTTTACTAAATATAACTATAGGGACTGGGGGACCGTATAAAAATTTAGTTTTCGCAATTTTTATCAAATTGATTTTTTACTTTAAATAATGCCACAACATGAATATTTACCTCATTTGAATCGTTTTTGTAATTGGAACTATATGTCTACGTACAACGGTCGAGAAATTAAAGGTTGGCGATAGATAACGTATTGCACCCTGTATATAAAAGAAGGAAAATAGCAAGCCGTTAGTTCTCATCTAGTCCTTCTACTAGAGATCTTTTTTATCTGAAACATATCAACGTAATTTCCACCAAAACGTATTGTCGAAAATAAAGTCTTTTGTGCTTATAGAAAAGAATTTTGTTATTTATTATATTAATCTCGATATATATACAATGTTAGTGAAAAAATAACTATTTTAAACATTATATATTTCCTTTTATAAACTCACTTTTAATCATCTTTCAATATTAGATTAATTTTATAAATAAAAAACTGAACTTTATTCAAATAATTGTAAAAGGTTTCATTTCACTTTGTATATGTAATCAGTCCCAAGAGAAGTTCACAGTCTTCAACATTGTCTTAATATATAAAAATACTTCGTAAGCAAAATTCTGCATACAAAACATTTCTTCGGAAAACATACCGCGTGGGAATTGTGTAACTCCATCTAACGAGCCAGAAAATTGGAAACACAGATAAAAATGGTTTCTCCCATTATGCCTAAATCAAAAAGAGAAACAATAAAGTTACGCATGAGAGTACAAAGAGATTTATTTCTGCCTGAAAAAATAACAAAAATATAATTTGTAAATTTAAAATGCATATTTTATAACAAATTTAGTTTCTTAAAGAAAGTAGATTACTTATGTGAACTGAAAGATATCTGACAAATCACTTGCATTCATTAAATGTTTATGGGAGTTCTCTTTCAATAAAAAATATTTTTTTACGGTTTGCAAAATAATATATAATATGTTTTCAAGTGCTTATTTTCAAACGTTTTTAAAAGGCGAATTCTCCACGGCATTTTCTTTTGTAAAATATGTTGCTAAAATGTAAAAACAGAATATAATGCGCATTGATTAACTATATTTTACACAGTATGTACAGTCGGACAAAAAGAAAAAAAGAACACCCCTTTATTTTAATTACCAAATTGTCCCAGAAATAAGGAAAATAAAACAGAAGAAGCCATTCGAATGAAATTTACGTCTTCTGTTAGATTACGTTTTAAAAAGAAACTTAATGGATTTCAGTTTGTTTACGAGTATTTATTTCAAAAGCATTTTTTTTTCAATCTATTTACAAAGAATCTATTAACAAAATTATTACAATCTATTACAATCTATTATTACAATCTATTAACAAAAAATGAATTGTAGCGTATGCAGATTTTAACAGGTATTGATTTTTAGAAGCTTCAAATATGTGAATTAATATTATATCTTCTGTGTGATTTAAAAATAAGTTTAGAAAATGGCATGGCAAGTGAGGCATAAAACAAGAATAAAAAATCACATAGGAATATGGGGTCGTAAACCACTTATTTAGTCACAAATACAAGGTGCTTCATCCTAACTCAATTTGGGTTGACGGTCATAACTTTCAGAAAACTAAACTATATTATAATAAAACATTTAACAGACATTCTCACCTTTATTGTAAATGTTATAACATCAAACAAAAGTTGTAGAAGTTTGCATTACACGCGCCTGCAGTATGCACTTGATGCCCAACATTTTGGACTGTGATGATCAATTCATACGGTATCATCTTTTGCTTAAGTACCATGTTTTTCCAGATCTTTTCGTGATATTATCACATTTCACACAAAGTAAAGTACATATCGTTGCATTTTCATTACAATGTTTTTATTTTTCTCGAAATTATTACCGTCAACCCGGATTGAGTTAGAATGAAACACCCTATATTTGTGACTAAATAAGTAGTTTGAGATCCTATGTTCCTATGCGATATTTTATCCTTGTTGAATGCCTGATCTTTCATGACATTTTATAAACGTTTCTTTTTTTTTTTTTTTTTTTTTTTTGAATAATTTTTTGTTTGGTGTTATAAGGTAGATATGAAAACAAATCAAATATTCCATGCAAAATATGTACTTCGTATTGAAATCAGAGTTTATAACATTTTAAACATAGAGATTATAATCAAAACTCACTTTTTAAGCATAAATTGGAAGACTTTTTTTTTTTTTTTTTACTTGATTGATTGTTACCATTATCTGGGAATATTTTCTGATTGTATGATGATGTATTCTTGTTGATGTATTCTTGTTTATTTTTATTTCCTTTGTCGACTAAAAGTCGGCAGATGCAGATAAATTATAAAAGTCTAATGAATAAAGAAAATAAGTGATGGATTTTGTTGCACTCTTCCTTATTCCACACGTTGACGAATTTCCTGAATCAGCTATCACCACTCGTATAGACATTGAAATAATGTTATTTTATTTCATATGCAATAACCACCCCCGATATAAATACGTGATATCGGACAAGATGTGAGAAGGATTACCGAAAACTCTAAACTAATTCTCTTAACCCCTTGGGGACGAGCGGCACGTATACGTGCCGCATGAAGCGCTCAGAATCCTTGTTTTTCCTCACCAGTAAAATTTTACTGTAAAATTTGCCTTATTTAATCAGCGCATTTTCTCGATTCAAGAAGACACAAATTTCTGTTTTTAAAAAACGATGACAAAAGATTAAAAACTTCGTAAAAGGCTCCCGTCCCGAAGGGGTTAATATTAAATAAATAGTTATTTACAGAATACAACATTGTTTACATTTAAGGGCTCGGATATAGACGATCCGGGCAGGATACTAAGTTAAATATCAAGTACTTTCTGCGCACTAGATCAACTTATTAAAATATCCTATTTCCTTCTCATCTTACTGATTCTCACCAGGTTTACTGGAGGATCACTTTGGACCTCCGTTGCGAAAACTTTTTCCACACAGGACTTAAGCTTTTTCCTGCAACTCACCTAACTCCACGCCAGAACACTGAGTCGAAAACATTTACAGCCCCTCCTCACGAGGCCTACACCAGAACTCCTTTTTCTCGCTCTCAACCATGCCTAAAAATTACTCCAGGGCTTCCTTCCTCCCCATAGGAACTCTTCTCCTATGTAAAACGTTCCCCTTCCTGTGTTGCCCACTGTCTCTTTAGAGAGCCCGTGAACTTCTTTCTTCGCCTTATCTGAGGTATGCATTCTTTAACAGAAAGGGGAATGGAAATTCCACGATACAGTGGAGCATGTCCATACAATAAGATCTAACTATAAAATCTCGGATCAACTTGAAGTTAAAGAAAAATATTATTTTAAACCCCTCGTATGCAAAAGTGATACATGTGTAATACAATAGATCAGTAAAATGGTAACATTAGATAATAGTAGTTATAATTAGTTAAATGCTCATTAGCGTCAGAAACCTGACATATTTAGTTTTTTTTTTTATTTGTGTAATATTTTCTTTTTTTTCTCGCTTTTTTTTAATTTTTTCATCTTTAGAGCGTTTCTAAGTATCTCCTCAAATAATTTATTGAAAATTACACATGTTCTCTTAATGTGTTCCCCTTTACTCAAACATGCTTAAATGCAATAATTAAAACAATAATATTAGTATTTTAGGTATATATTTTCTTTTCATTGAAATTGCTTTCTATTTTCTGTAATGAAAATCAAGAAATTTCATTTAAATGAAGCAGAAAATTGTTATATTAGTATTGCTTGTCTTAAAGTTACATTCAGGTTTTAAAAAGCTATAGCAAGTAAACTGTACCAGAAATTAATCTTATAAAATTACTGTAATACTTTAGTATTACATAAACCAGAGAGTTCATACTCGGCACCCAAGTTATAAAAAACAGTGCAAATTGTTTTTAATTGACGATTCCAGTATATATTTAGATTTAATATGCTTTCTTATGTTCTCCAACAACTATTTCAAAAGGCATTTTTACATGAAATACATAAAATATGTATCAAACTAATAAAGTTTTAACATTTATAAAAGGAAAAGATAAATTACAGGATTAACTAAAAATATTTATTTATTTCTTGATGTCGTTTAAAATCGTATAAATATAAAATGTTTCAAAGGATTTAGTTTAACCTTTATATTTTACCTTTGCAGAGAGGCTGCCACTGCCCTTAATTTAACATATTTATTTATATTACTGCGGATATTACTTTATATTATTGTAGGAAACAAATGATTATTATTGAAATATATTTTATTTAAATCCTGTTCGATAATTATTTATAAATTCACCAAAATTAGTAAATGTAGTTGTATTTGCATTATGTTCAAAAACATCTTGCTTAAAAGTTCTATTGTCGCCCTTTTCTACATTGTAAAATAATAAATCATGCGATATTTATGAGTAACTATTAAAATTAACTCTATAAGTAAAAGTGAAATAAATGAAACAGGTAGTTGTCTTCATTGTTTTGATGCTAGGGTTAGTCACGGACGTTTCTTTTACTTTAGAAAATATATAATTTGTTTACGACGTGGATAGCGTAAAGTAAAGGAAAATAGTTGTTGTTTAGATGAAAAATGTTCTAATTTGCATATATGGTGTACATTAGGCGTTCATGAATAGAAGAAGTACATACCCTATCATATCAAAAAATGATAAATGTTTTTTGAGCTACGAAAATATAGTACACCACGATCGAAGATGCACAATAACTTCTTCCGTGTTGCCAATGCTTCCAAAAAGCATTCTTTATATTTAGGTACATCAGAAAATAATATAGTATCATTGATTAAAAGAAGTATTTACAAAACAAAGTTTATTTCGCGGGCCCTGAAATGTTTCCTAGTGTTTTTTGTTGTTTATTAATTAATCAGTTTTACTAAATCCAAAAATCGATTTTTGGGAGACTATCAATTCTCAAATTTTTTTTTTTTCAATTGTGTTATTGAATTTATTCATACAAGAGTAACAAACAAAGGTTCAATCTATGTTAATGTTGATACTGTTAATTTATCGTTCTTGTCTATAAAATATGTTTGTTGAACATGTAAATGTTTACTTGAGAGTTGATAGCAGCCAAAAAATCTGTATTCCAGGTTTAGAAAACTGTGAATACCTTTACACAGGATCTCGGAAAGCATCTGTCTAAAATGCATGCTAAAGCCGGACAGATGGTGTCGGCGATAGCTTCAAAATTGACTGTAGAAAAAACTTAAAAATAATAAATGAAGTGTGTTCCGTACTCAATGGATTGCCCACATTTACAAAACTTAACGAAAACATTTATTATTTACAAAAATATTCAAAGGGGACTGGCAGTGGTTGATACACTGCACTTACGTCTTAAGAACACATCATACTCAACTTCATCTACTCATCTTGCGGGGAATTCTCGCCCGCGCTCCTTTCAGTCCAGAGCGCTTGCAGCGCCCTCTCACTATCAATTATGATGCACGGAGGAAACACTCCCCCGGGGATTGAAATGCAATTTTCAATATACATTAACATATAAATTTGCTAAAATTATCATACAAGAAAAAATTATAAGATATAACAACTTACATACACAATAATAATACAAGAATAATTTCACTATAATATTAGATTAAGTACAGAATAATATATTTTTTAGAGTTTGCTTAAGGAAAGAAAGGAAATTTGTTACTCAACTGGTAATATACAAACATCTCTGACGTTTCTTTTAAAAATTCCCCCATCTGACAAGCGTAAATTCACCGTTCGAATTATATCTCTTCTCTTAAAAAACTTCAACTATTCTACCAACCAGCCATTTGGTGGAAGGTAAATTTTCCTGCTTTATTAGTACCAAAGTTCCTTTCTGTACATCATCCTTTTTAAACTTCCATTTCCCTCTCTGTTGGAGATTATTCATATAATCGCGTTTCCAAAGTTTCCAAATTTGTTGGCTAAATTTGGTGATTTTCTGCCATTTGGCTAAACGATTTTCATTAATCTCGTCTAGTTGAGGTTCGGGGATCGAAGTGATTGGCCTACCGATAAGAAAATGTGATGGTGTCAAAGTTTCAAAATTTTCAAAATCTGGGGATAGTCGGGTAAGGGGGCGAGAGTTCAAAACTCCCTCAATTTCCGCTAGTATGGTTATAAATTCTTCTAGAGTTAATTTTTGATCACCTATTACCCTTTTCAAATGAAACTTGAACGATTTTACTGCTGCCTCCCAGATGCAACCAAAATTCGGAGATTTAGGGGGGATAAATTCCCATTTGATACCTTCCAGGGTTAAAACTCCTCATGTGGGAAACTAACCAGTTTATGCAATTTTTTCAATTTGATGTCAGCTCCGATGAACGTTTTTGCATTATCAGATAGGATTTTTGCACATTTCCCTCTTCTGCCAAAGAAACGTTTTAGACTAGCTATAAAAGCCTGAGTTGTGAGATCTGAAACAAAGTCCAGGTGTATTGCTTTGGGGCATAAACATATATACACTACTACATAAACATTATTCAATACGCCCTTCCTTTGATTTTTAAATTTAATAGAAAAGGGCCCACAGTAATCCAGGCCTGTCACCGAAAATACAAAATTTGGTGTCACACGTTCCCTTGGCAGATCGGCCATCAACTGGAAGCTGACAACAGGCTTAGTTTTGAAACATGTTACACATTTGTGGACAATTTTCCGGTAATTATTCCTGCCATTAAGTGGCCAAAACTTCTGTCTAACATGGAAAAGCAAGGCTTGTGGGCCTAAATGAAAATAATTTAGGATAATATCCGTTAACTTATGACTGGCAGGCGACACAATTGGAAATTTAGAGTTAAGCGGCAAATCTTCATGAGATAAACGGCTGCCAACTCTAATTAACCCTTTATGTCCTAGGAATACATTTAAAGAAGATAATCTACTTTTGTTTGGAACAGGCTTACCTTTTTCGAGACATTTTATTCCTTCTCGAAACTCACCCTTTTGTGCTGACCGAATTAAAAATAATTCGTCTTGCCTCACCTCCTCAAGGGTTAAAGCTCAACTTCTTCTTTTCTGGGGATTACGACAGTTATAAAAAAATCTAAAAATAAAACTATTTACGCGTATTAGTTTCATGAAATTATTAATTAATGAAAAAATATGTTCAATCATAGAAATTTCATTAGAAATAGACAAAGTGGTAAAGTCATGAGTAATGTTCGCGGAGTCTCTTTTTAGTTCCTTTAAATAGATCTCCTGATCTGGAACTACTAATAATTGTTCATTATCACACATATATAATGAGTCCTTCAGAAATTCTGGACCAGTCCACCATTTGTGATTTTGAATAAGACTTTCAGATTTTTCACCTCTTGTCAGCAGGTCTGCATGATTCTCGGACCCTGCACAGTGAAACCACCTGGATGGGTCTGTCAGCGATTGGATCTCTTTTACACTGTTGGACACGAATGATTTCCACCTATTTGCAGACCCCTTGATCCAATAAAGGGTAATCTGCGAGTCTATCCATAGAAACATAGAAGATGGTCCCTTGCGATCTAGCACCTTCTTCACCTCACAAGGTAAACGCGCTGCTAGTAACGCACCTAAGAGTTCTAGCCGAAATAATAATAACACCTTTTTCAAGGGTGCCACTCTGCTTTTTGATGTAAGCAAATTAATGGAAGATTGGGTCTTGGAATATGATTGCAGATATATGACAGCACCGTATGCCCTGGGACTGTCATCGGCAAAGGTGTGCAGTATTAATTTATATTCAGAGTCTTCAGGGAACTGAAGCACATTTCTAGGAATCTTTAGTTGTGCTAATTGGGGTAACTCGGAACACCATTGTTCCCACAGCTTTGAAATATCGGGGGGTAATTCTTCATCCCATGTTAGATTTCCACTCCATAGTTCTTGAAACAACCATTTAATTCTTATAGTAAACGGCGATATGAGACCCAAGGGGTCAAAAATTCTGCCTACTACTTGCAGAACGAACCTCTTCGTATTTTTTGCCTTGCACAAAAATTTTAATAAATTATCGATTTCCATCATCAACATGTACTGTTTAGGTTGCCACAACAGTCCTAATACCTTATGTGTTTTATTTTCCTTAAAGGCCTGAGGTAAAGTACTAAACCCGTTTTTCTCCCACGATTCCATTACTAATTTGTTTTCCGATATCCATTTTCGGAACGTCATACTAGGAATTCATACATACATTACATACTTCCTTCATAATTATGTGTTATTGATGTGAAATGTTCAGTGCATCTTGTACAGTGTCAGTACCGGCTATAAGATCATCCACGTAAATACAACTGTTGAGGATTTCGGTTGCTACCGGATATTCCTTCTTAAATTTACTAAGATGTTGTTTGATGGTGGCTGATAATAAAAATGGGCTTGAGTTCAAACCAAATGTTAGGCGTAAGAATCTGTACATAATAACTTTAAACTCATCACCGTTGACAGGATTTTCATCTATAAACAGGAATCTTAAAACGTCCCTGTCTTTTTTGTTGATCGAAATTTGTACAAATGCCTTCTCTATGTCGGCCAAAACAGCAATTTTATTTAATCTAAAAAAAAATCAATAAATGGAAAATGTTCGGATTTAGGTTACTGCCTGCGTCCAAGCAGTCATTTAGGGATAACTGTCCTCCTTCATGGGAACTCGCATCAAAAACAATGCGACATTTCGTGTATATACTGTCTTGTTTGAATACCGTGTGGTGGGGTAAATAAAAAATCGGGTTGTTAGAATTTTCTTCTGACCCAGGAACAATTTCAATAATTTTCATTTCTAAGTATTCATCAAAAATTTTACAATAATTTTCATATAAACTTGTGTCGCGTTTCATTCTTTTTACGAGAGTTGCGAACCGTGTTTCAGCTATCTTGTAATTATTGTCTAATTGTTCCTACTTCCGTTTCCATGGAAGACAGGTTTCATATCTGTTATTTGTAAACCGCACTTTTTCTCGAAATCTCTCAAGGATATAGTAAATACAGAACTTCTGTGGAAATATAAATTATTTAAAAACAACGTTTAAACACACAATAAAACAAGTTGATTTGATCAGACGTATACGTTTCGTGAGTACTAGGACTCACATCCTCAGTGTAAAAAAGTTTAAAAAACAATATTCCCCCAACTACATGAACGGTGAAAACCCCAAAAAACCACAAACCAAAACAAGTACTCACGAAACGTATACGTCTGATCAAATCAACTTATTTTATTGTGTGTTTAAACGTTGTTTTTAAATAATTTACTCTCAAAGATATCTTCATTTTTTACATTACCTGGATCATCCCTAATTCCTAATGTCTCTAAATCCCAAAAGGGCTTCAAATTTAATTCATCTTGATTTTCTAATAAATGGCAATTATATTTAGTTTCATTTTTATCATGTATAACTCCACCTGCAATCCATCCTAAGTGAGAGTTTTGTAAAATTATAGAAGTGTAAGGAATTTTTATTTGACCAGCTAATAACAATTCATAATATACATCTGCCCCCAATAACACCTGAATTCGCTGAGGTTCAAAACATCTTGGGTTTGCATACATCAAATTCTGTGGTAGGTGCAGATTTGAAATCTCTGCCGTACACATAGGGTCTAAATCTGTAATTTTAGGGAATAAAAACATGTTAGAGAATTTTTTAAATTTTCTATTTTTGTTTGAAATTTCGACATGTATTCTGTTTTTAATTTTACAGATTGCATCATTAAATCCGGAAATCACTGACTTTACTTTATGTTTCTCTAGTCCCAGCATGTCTGCTGCGGAAAAAGTAATTAGAGATATGTTACTGGCTGTATCTAATATTGCAACAAAACGAAAAACAGAATTATTATTTCCTTTCAAACACACTACAGCTGTCGAAATTAAGGGGACGAGGGACCTTAAAAATCCTTAAAAATCAATTCTTTATTTTTTGAAATTTTGACTTTAAATATTATTCAGGGGTACATTATATGCATTATGACAAGTATTTATCAAAAAAAAAATTTTTTTAATTATTTTTGAGAAAAAAATGGAGTTTTACGCGTCGTCTTAGAAATCTTCGAAATGCCCCATGCGCATTCCAAATCAATGAAAATTCCCAATATTTTTTATAAAAGTTTGGTTTATATATATAAATAAAACTGTGCATCGAATTTTATATATTTGAATATAAAGGTAAAAAAAAAAAAAAAATTAAAAATTTCAAAAATTTTGATTTTTTTTTTTACACCTTCATATTCAAATATATAAAATTCGATGCACAGAATTATTTATATATATAATCCAAACTTTTATAAAAAATATTGGGGATTTTCATTGATATGGAATGCGCAGGGGGCATTTCGAAGATTTCTACGACGACGCGTAAAATGCCATTTTTTTCTCAAAAATAATTTTTTTTTAATTTTTTTTTGTGATAAATGCATGCCACAAAGCATGTAATGTACCCTTCAGTAATATTTAAATTAAAATTTGCAAAAAAAAAAGAAAAAAATTAAAAGATTTTGAAATTTTGAAATTTTTTCAAATTTTGATTTTTTTTTTTTAACTTTTATATTCAAATATATAAAATTCGATGCACAGTTTTAATTATATATATAAACCAAACGTTTATAAAAAATATTGGGGATTTTTATTGATATGGATTGCGCAGGGGGCATTTCGAAGATTTCTACGACGACACGTAAAATGCCATTTTTTTCTCAAAAATAATTTTTTTTTTGTGATAAATGCATGCCGTAATGCATATAATGTACCTTTTAGTAATATTTAAAGTTAAATTTGCAAAAAAATGAAAAAAAATGAAAAATTCTGAAATTTTGAAATTTTTTCGAAAATTTTCAAAATTTTTCAAAAAAAATTTTTTTTTAACCTTTATATTCAAATATATAAAATTCGATGCACAGATTTTTTTATATATATAAACCAAACTTTTATAAAAAATATTGGGGATTTTCATTGATATGGAACGCGCATGGGGCATTTCGGAGATTTCTAAAACAACACGTAAAATTCCACTTTTTTCTCAAAAATGACTTAAAGAAATTTTTTTTTTTGTAATAAATGCATGCCATAATGCATATAATGTACCTTTGAGTAATATTTAAGGTGAAATTTACAAAAAATAAAAAAATTATTTTTAAGGTCCCTCGTCCACTTAACGCGTTATAGCTGGCGCCATTCATCACAGACAGATTCTGATCAGAATGATTTTGACGGCTCAAGGTCTTCGCACTTGAAATAATTTCCACTGTATCTTCTTCATTTTTGATCTGAGGTTGATTCATAATATAATTACTTTGTTTATTTTCATAAGATTTCGAAAAAGTAGCTCCATGAAGTGTGGTATGGTGATTAGAAAAACAAGTTTTGTATCTATTATTAATTTATTACACCGATTAACGGTGTGATTAGATAAACAATTATAACATAACTGTAATTTTCGTATTTGATTAAGTCTTTCTTGAACCGATAAATCTAAATATTTTTGACATCGAAAAATCAAATGTGGTTGTTTACAAAATGCGCAGTTAAGTTTGTCATTCTGTAAAAAAAAACTTTTTTTGCTTAGGGATCATTTCAAACCTAGGTTTCGTAACGATGTTGTTGTTTTTTTTTTTTGTACATTTTCTAAAGCTTCTTTTTTTAAAGCTTCTTTTTCTAAAGCTTCTTCTTTTTTCTTTTTTTTCTAAAGCTTCTAAAGTTCTTTTCAGTAAAAAATCAATAAAAATATCCCATTCAGGCAATTCATTACAGTTAGGAGACATTTCAAAAGCCTTTCTTGACTCATCACCTATTCTTTGTAAAACGAAATGCATTAGAATGGATTCGGATAAATTGTTATGTTCCAGTCCTAACTGTTTTAAAGCTCTTAAGTGGCTCAATAAATTATCTACTAGATTGCGTATTTCTTTCACGTTTTCAATTTTTATTTTGTTATTACTCAATAACTCTGAAATATGACTATTCACCAATAATCTTTTGTTTTCAAATCGTTTTTTAAAGCTTCGAATAAAGAAGTATAAGAATCATCAATATTTTGTAACTGTTTCACAGGGCCAGTTAATGCTGATTGTAAATAATACAGCTTTTGCGCATCATTTAGCTCAACGTTATTATCAATTAATGTGGTGAATTGTAACTTAAAATTCATCCACTCTGTGTAACGACCCGAAAATTGGGGTAGATTAATTGACGGCAATTTCATTTTTGCCTCATTAGAACAGCTTCTATCATTACTATTATTATGACTTTCAACATTAGAAATACTAGGCTTTATTAAATCAAGAAGACTTACTTCGATAGCTTCTAACTGTTCTTCGATTTCGGTCAAGGAATTTTCAAAATCCCCTAAATCCTCATCAGATATTATGGAGTAGGCTTCGTTCCTTAATTCATCAGTCTTCTTTTTTAACATTTGAAGAGAATTTAATTTCAGATCCAGTTCTTTAGGGCCGAGTTTCGTTTTCAATGCATTTGATATTCTCGTAACCTGGCCGCGTATATTTCCACGTTTTCGATTCAGGACCACGGTTCCTGAAATCGCTGGAGTAGCAAAAGACATTATATATCTATAAATTATATAACAAGGAAATTCGAGTAATCCAAGAAGTTGATTCTATAAACAGTGTTCTAAATGAGCACTGCGGCTCGACGGGTCAAAAACTTTGTCGGCGATAGCTTCAAAATGGACTGTACGAAATACTTAAAAATACTAAATGAAGTGCGTTGCGTAGTCAATGGATTGTTCACATTTACAAAACTTAACGAAAACATTTATTATTTACAAAAATATTCAAAGGGGGCTGGCAGTGGTTGATACACTGCGCTTACATCTTATGAACACATCATACTCAACTTCATCTACTCATCTGGCGGGGAATTCTCGCCCGCGCTCCTTTCAGTCCAGAGCGCTTGCAGCGCCCTCTCACTATCAATTATGATGCACGGAGGAAACAGACAGCATCTGTCTAAAATGCATGCTAAAGCCGGACAGATGGTATCAGATTACCATTAGAGATATAATTATTACATTCCAAATTCCGTGCTCCGTTCGGGTGGGGCGTCCTACAGCTAATGCATGCCTTTTCATTGACTAATAGTTTCTCTTAACATTTGTTTTAAATCCGCATGTTCTACTGATAATGTATGTATATACACTTGGGGACATCAGAAGCCAAAGGATACAAGTGACAAAATTTAGATTTGGAGTAAATTGAGTTCAAAGATGAACACATGATTTGAAACTGTTGCTTATTTCATATCGGTCTTTGAATCTTATTTCAATAGCTGCGAAAGAAAGTGGAATACAATATATTTTTATTTTACTTAAGTAGAAATTAAAGAGGTTAAGTAGTTTAAAGAGCTTAAGTAGTTGATCTCTAGAACGCAGCAGATAATTAGAAAATCACTTATATTTCTTTACCATCAAACAAACAGCCTTATTTCCAGACAGTCTGTGCACTGTGCTCGCTTTTGTCACTTATACCCCATGGCATCTAGTGTCCTCATTTATTGTTATTACTTATTTATTACATTTATGTTTTAGCATTTAGAAAACAGCAATAATAATAAAAGTTCCTTAATCATTTTTATACAGTTAGCAGTTATTTTATTTCAAATTTATATTCTAGTGTTTAAAATAGAAATATAGGTTATTTTTATGAACGAACAATTTGTGATGAAACATAAAACATACTAGAAAATTATTATGTCATTTTAATCATCTTGTAAATAAAGGGTGTTCTAAAATTTCACAAAATAAGTAAATTTGATAGAAGACTCATGTTTATTCTTAAAAATTGAGATTTCTTTTAATTCATTCACACAGTATACACTATACTGCGGTTATGTATTATACGGTTAATTATGTAATGGTTATGTAATATACGGTTATGTATTGAATAGCATATAGTCTTGACATTAGTAAATGGCCTCCACGTCTTTGTTGGCACATACGCACACCTTTGTTGAAAATATCCATGATCGTTCTGCATAAATGTGGCTGAATTTCGTTGATGCAGCGGTCAATTTCCTCTTTCAAGTCGTGGGTGGTCGTGGACCTTTTTGCGTAAATCTTAGACTTCTAAAATACCCAAAGAAAAAGTCCAACGGCAGTAAATCGTATTATTGGGCAATCAATTCAGATCACCAAAAAGGGAAATTACACGACCAGGAAATGACTTATACAGTAATTGTATTGTTTCTCAGGCTGTATGGCATGCGGCACCGTCTTGTTGAAACCACATGTCCAAATCCATATCTTGCAATTTAGGCTCAAAATATCTAGCCCCAAATGGCGCAAAATGTAAGTCTTGCATGAATTTTGGGACGCCCAGAAAAGCCGTGGAGGTCACTTACCCGATATGCTATCGACTACCTCACCTTGTACTGTAAACTTAATGAAGCAATAAAACAATTTCAATTTTTAAATATAAACTAGCTGTTTAACCCGTTCTACGCACGGGAGTTCATATATTTAATTCTAAAACCAAAATTAAAAATAATTTTTAATGAAATTTACTTTATCATGTTACTATGGAAGCAGACGATAAAACGATATCTTTGGAATAAGGGAATAAAAAGTTTTTGTTGATGTTTGTGGTAATTTTTTTCTTTTTTTTTTAAAAAAAAAGGTATTAATTAAGCGCAATTAAATAATATATAACTATTTGCATGCGAGGTAAATGAATTATCTTAATACCTGTTACAGCTTCTTAGTATTGCAGCGTAAATGTATTTCTCACATTACATTGTACGTAATATGCATATCTCACATTACAGTAAACATTTAAAATACTCGCGATTACGTATTGAACATAAAAAAATGCATAAAAAAATCTATTTAAAATTTTCGAATTTTTTGCCCCAATCGTTCATGGGTATCCTACCAGCAACCCGTGTGCCAAATTTCGTAGCCCTGTGCCCTGTGGCTTCTGAATTTTTGAGGTTACATAGATACGCGCACGGATTTTAATAGGGTAGACTAGTGTCTTCTATCAAAATTGCCTCTTACGGCTTCTTGCGTGAATTTTGGGAAACTCTTTAATTATATTCCTAAGATTTCTGTAAATAATATATTCGTTAAATTCCACTAAAAACAAACTTTTGTGGCTTGAATATCTATGTTTATATTATCAATCTTAAGGTAAAAAATTTCGGATGTCAAGCTACGTAAAGGGAGGATCTACGCAATTGTGTGGGTGCAGGCTCGGCTTTAAGCCACACAAAAAGAGGAAACCTTTTTTTATTTTTCCTTAGGATGACCTACACAATTATGTAGATCAGGTCTTAAAGGGTTATAAGAGAAAGCTCGTATCGCTTATAATTTGTTTGCAGAGATATATAAATAATCCCATTACATTATGATTTGTTAAATAAATTCATTTTCAGTATATGCTAATTATATTATACTATTTAAAATATAATAAAGTTGGCGTACCTGACTGAAGTGCATTGCAACATGTTTTCTATAGATTATTCCGTGAGTAAAATTTATCAGTTATTTACAGAGACACTCAAAAGAGTTTGGATACACGATAGACTATGAATGATACCTGAGTGAAAAGTATTTTGAGCTGGAGTATATTTTTAACATTAACTAATTTTCAACGCATTACGACGCGTGTAGATCATATATACACAATCATAATATCTGAACGAAAGAATGTTCACACATTACCGACAAACGGCAATTGCTGATAATGAACTTTTAATTCAATGAACTTTTACTGTGCTGTGTATTTCTTTAAAGTTTTATTTAGTTATATCATTTCATTGTATAAAATATTGCTCGCGAATAAACGTTTAATACGTTTAAAACGTACTGGAACCGGTAAAGATTTTGAATAGGTATAATATGGAAAAGAGGCTTTGCTACGTATACGTTTAAACGTATATAAACGTATATTCACTAGCACTAGTATAAAAAATAAAATTTCGCAACAACATTCCGATACTGTTGGAAAGTGTTTCATAATCTAACCCCAGATGCATTGTTTTTCATTCTTCATTTTATTCGCTCGTAAACTTTGAAGCACGTGGGTTACACCTGTGTAAGTATGAGCAATTAAATATCTGTGTTGTTGACATATACGTATTATTGTTTTTATTTACAAACAGAAAAACTAAAATAGATTATTACAGAATATTATAGCTTTATCAAAATAAAAATTCCGTATAATGGCACATTCAAAATAATATATTCCTGGATGTAAAAGAGAAACATGCTCAGGAAACACGATACATTAGGGAAATAATTCAATAGCAAACGTTCTTTCAAATCAATTGGATAATCTAAACGACACAAATGTGAACCAAAAGCTTATACGGGTGATCGCTTTATGCATTATATGTCTCATTTCGTTAGTTTTATGATCCAGTATAAATATATTACTAGATCATTTTTATTGCATATTTTTCATAACCCTTGGGACGTCTGTCGCCTAAATAGTCGGATTTAGTGACTAATAAACAGCGATTTGCGTCGAAAAATCTCGGACACGTTAAAGTTATTGGACTTTAGGATTTTTATATCTATAGATATGCATCTGATATTTAGATGCAAAATCTTATGGACGGACGCTAGCATAGAAATTTTTATATTTCTTTTAGCTGTTCAATATTTTTTTCTCTGAAGTTTACGCCATTTTAGGAAAGAAAATTAGACCTTATAAACTATAAGGATATACGTATATATCTTTAAATATGTATCTGATATTTTGATGCAAAATCTTATGGATGGACGTTATATGAGAAATTTTTATATTCGTTTTAGCTGTTCAATATCTTTTCCTCTTAGGTTTACGCCATTTCAGGAAAGAAAATTAGAAACTATAACTCTCAGTGTTATACATATATATGTCAAATAATTCAACTGAGGTCATATTGTAAATGTTTGGTGATGTTTGCTTAATAAGTAATGCCTCAACAATTTCCAAAATGTCTTTATGCTATGTATGAAAATTTATGATTATTCATGAACGTGATTCAAAATAACAATTTCATTTTTATTTAACTCCTAGGTGTTAGAAACATTTTATTCACTATTCAAACTTATTCTATATGTATTACGTTAGATCGAATTACATCGTTTTGAATTATTTTTTATAGTCATGTATGATGAATGAAATGTGCGTAAATCAAATAATACAGCAAAGAATTCGAAAGAGAATGATTCTATTTTTTTTCTTCCGTAAGTAAGTGTTCTAAATTTAATCGGAGGTATTCAATAAAAGATTATATGTGTACCTATTTGTTATTTTAAAAACTAAATTAAATACCAGTGATAATATCTTTTGCTAAGGAATTAAAGGATATTTACTTGTTTAATTCGTTTCGTCTATCACTTCGGCTAATCTTTCACCAGTCATTGCGAAAAATGTAAGTATTTTCCTGGTCCCGATTAAGGAACTTTGGGTTCTAGGGTCAGCAGTTTTTCCGGTACTACACTACCACTACTATCACTATGCACGAACTCAGCCAATTTTTAACCCTTCTACTCCTTTCCGTTTATTTTTAAAGTTTACAGGAAAACTTTTTCAAGTAGGAAGCTTTTACCGATTTTATTAAGGGCACAAGGAACACAAAATGGTTCAAATTTGTGAGTTTTTATTTGAGTTATAAATTGATAAAACAGGAAGAAAAGTTGATGATGAAATGTTAAATCAATATGATTATGATGCTGGAATGTTTTAAAATAACATATTTAAGTGTATATGTTGTTTTTTGCCTTTTCGAAAAAAGTGATTTTTTGATGCTTCGGTACACTTTTCTAAAAATCTATTTTAGGTAAACAGTTGAACCTTTCCAGATTTTTGTAACTAACTCTATTTGAGAATAATAAGAAGTGACTTTTATGTTGGTTTAAAAGAAATAAAATTAAAAATATTCTACTAAAAAACTTTTAAAATCCTTTTTAAAAATTTTTAGTAAAATATTTAGGGTGTACTTAATTATTATTATTAACTTAAAGGTGTGGCAGCAATTGTATGGGTTTAAGAATATTCCCTATTATATTAATAAAATACGATTTTGAAAATAGATATTATCAAAATATTGCTTGAAATACATGTGCACTTATATGCAAGATAATACTTCAGATACTTAATTTTATGCAAGATTGACACATGCACTGAATAATAAAAAGCGTACAAAGCGAAAAGATGCTATTGTACGGCCCGAAAACAAACAAAAAAAAAAAATAAATAAATAAATTGAAACTATCATAACTTAGTACGTTTTATATTTGAAAGAATGGAATTCTTGAAATGTAATATCCTCAGAAATAGGACATTTTTAAAATAATAACAGAAAAAATCTTTAAAAATCTTTAAAAAAAGTAATTTACTTGCATCAATTTGAATACAGTCCTTTGTAAAAAAAAAAAAAAAAAAAAAAAAAAAAAAAAAAAAGACGTATCTCAAAGGTACTTTATTTGTATTATTTTTATTACCTGGAATCATGTTTCTATCGGTAGTAGTTTAAGAGATAATTGTCATAATCTCTATTTTGGATCATCCGGTGTAGTAAATATTTTTGAACGTACTGCAACTTTGAAGACCAGCAGCTTATAATTCAGCCATTCGCGCTATCATGCTACATGTCCACAGTTCGACTCTGGGAAGGGAAATGTTCTGGCAGCCTTTTAGCACTTCTTGTTTCATAAAATGCGTACCAAGCTTGTTTGGGATCAAAACATTAGGTCGAGCATCTCAAAAGGGCACATGCTGTATAGTACCAAATAGATCATGTTTCACGTCTCCAGAGTTGGGCACTGCAGGCCAAGATCCCTACGTCTTGTAGCATCAAATAGTTTAGTTTAACTGTTTTGATACTTAAATGTAAGTTTATTCAATAAATTAATATATATATATATATATATATATATATATATATATATATGTTACATTATTAGATATAATTCCGCGATTTACTTATCTTATTCTAAATTACTACTTTATTTTAACTAAATCCTTATCCTTAAATAATCTCTATCGTTAACTCTGTTAAATTCCCTTTAATTTAATGTCTCACTTGTCTTAATCGCTTTAATATTACGCTTTTAGTATTCTTAAATTAAATGTTCCATTCCCGCGCTTTTTTCTTTCGAGATTATTCTTTTAGCTTCCATTTTTACTTTCGCGCGCATTTCTGATGTCATCCTTTTTTCCTTCAAATTCATCCTCTAGCTCTGTTCGCACTCTTTATATGACGTGACATTCTTAATTATTCATTGGTTGAGAGCGCAACCTACGTCATATTTGTATCCTTACACGTGAGGAACAAAAAGTGTTGATACTCGCTGTGTTTCAGCAGATTTGAGTCGTATTTCCAGTTTTCATCCATCCCCTGGTCACCGTCCTGTTATTCGATTATCTGGAACTTTGTTTAAACGTAATTACTACTACGGAGCGATGGCTAATTATCTTGGTGGAAACTGCACTTTTTTTTAGATGTTCTAATAAAGTGCTTAGCTGATATAATGAGTTGTTTCAATTTCTTCTGGGGAAACTTCACGGAACGATGCATTCCATTGTTTTCACTCGACAACTGCATTTCAGCAATTGGTTCTACTAACATAACAGATTCAAATTATCTGTTCTGACCACTTCTTTTACGCCATTATCGCTGCATGTTATCCACAACTACAATCGTGACAGCCAGTACAGCATTTTCAACGACAAAGCCAATCCAATGTTGCTAGAATGCAACATATATATATATATATATATATATGTGTGTGTGTGTGTGTGACGTTAAGCTTCATAAGAACAGAAATTCAGCACAACACAATCGCCAATGAATGTGAAGACGAATACAAATGTTTATTGGGACAATAAATACAGAAAATAAGAGTTTAATACAAACACAGATTATTACAATAAAAAAGGAACTATATTTCACCTATTTGATTTATAATTTATCACTAGCCTGAGGACTGTTTCATTCAGTGAAATTGATACTTTTTGTTTGACTGTTTCTGTTCAATCCCATAAATATCCGAAGTATGTCTAGTTAACTTTAATTTTAAATGCCAAACAATTTTATTTTAAACTAGCAGACCCTCCCGGAATTTCCCGGAGTTTGTAAATAATAACCTTAAACAAAACTTAAGTTTGTATCATTTTATATCTTTGGAAATTCTTTTAAATGAACGTAATTTCGGAGACCCCATTGACTTCCGCAGCGTCTAATGTGTTCACATAAAATTTCTCTGGGCCCTGCACTGGGCCCCTTGACAGGGTTCCAGGGTCTTAACTGAAATGTAGAAATGGGGCAGAAACTGAAAGGAGAATTCACCCCAAAAACGAAGAAGATCGGATAGAAAAGAATCATGTTATTAGCAATTTAGTGCATAAAAACTTAGTGCAATAAAAACTTAAAGGGGCCCAGGGGCCCCGGCCCTTACAAAATTATAAAATATGAGCCTCAGATGCATCAGGACCTGTCTTGGACTAATAACTCCTGAATTTTCAAACTTCTACGTGCGGTAGATTTCGCTAGCCATCGCCGACACACACACACACACACACACACACACAGAGCGATTTGTTCTTTTATTAGTATAGATGTCAAAAATTTTATTTCTGTTTTGTGCTATAAGAAAATAATGAATGAAGAACAGTAAAACTGAAAATGCATGTTCTTTTTTATAACTTATTAATATTAAATTAAGCTATTTTTTTTATAACTTTCATATCTTATATCACATTACAAAAGATTTGTGCCTATTACTTGTGATTCGTTTAAAAAAGTTATTTGGTTCGAAAATAATTTTAAATAACGGTAATATTTCAGCATACAATTTAATTTCACTATTGTATAATTTTATTTAGCAATGTAATAGTAATTTTCATTTATTGTAATGGTTATACTAAGAAACTGGCATTACATTTCATTCAGTATAAAATAATCCCAACTATATCTTCATTGGTTTAAATACTTCTCGCTTAAACAATCATTCTGAAATCGGGGTTATGCTTATAACAAATTTGTTTTAAAAGCTAGATCATCAAGCACATAAAACTCTTGAATGTTGAGAAAAACCATAACCGAAATTACTGTCAAAAGACTGTCAAAAATTAATTTAACATGTTTTGAGTTGATTTTTTTTTAATATTTCATATAGGGAACCTATGCTTAATTTTTTCCTTCAAACTGTGAGTAGTGCTCAGCATACTCATTAGCTGCTTAAGAATCAACTGCGTATTGTTTTTGCTTTTTTTCCTCTGCTTAACAAAAGTGATTAATGGAGCCTTTTAAAGTTTTGATCGACCAGCAAAAATTTCAATGGTTGTTCATGGTAATTAATTGAGTTTGATTATTTCATAAATTATGTACTTTAAAAAGCTTTTTCTTTGTATTAAAATAGTCAAAGAAAGACCATTTCTCTGATAAAACAGCTTTTAATTTTCCATATGAAAATTTATTAATTTTAACATATTTTAAATTTTCTGCTCATTTAATTACACATCTCATTATTTATATAACTAAGCAACATGGTTTAATATATATATATATTTTTCAAAACAGTTATTTTCAAATTCGGAAATGAACAATGGTTCATTAATACTTTGTTGAAATCACACCATTTCAGAATATTTTTATTTTTATATTTAAATTTTCTACAAGTAATGTTAGTTAAAATCTATTTATTTAGAACTTTTAAAACTATCTACGCATTATTTTTAAATAGAGAAATAATTAAAATAGAGATATAATTCAATAGAGAACGATTAAATTTCTGTTTGTAATGGGAATTAGAAAATTATTAAATTAAATTTAATTAGAATTATTCGTCACAAATATTTAACCAACGTATCTAGTTCTTTTCATAACTTTGATCGCTTAAGGCTGTTCTCAACTTTTCTGCTCAACAAGCGCAAAACGTTTTGACACATTTACAATTTCATTTTTTAACGGAAAGATATAAAATTGGAAAGCCTGACCATGGAAGTGATTTGGAATCGAGCCGTGTTTTCCATTTTTTTATCAATAAAATATTTGTTGAGTTATAAGCGATTTTGATCACGTGACACGGCATTTTCTCCCCTTTCTGACTAGATTTTCTTCTTTCGTTCGGAAGTTCAGTTCAAAATGGCAACTTTGACAATATTTTCTGAAAGATCTATTGCGTTTACTAGAAAACGGAAAGAACAGTTCGATAACATAGTATATGAATAACAACACTTTCAAGTTTCATGCGTTTCCGAACAAAAATGAAATAAAAGTTACGTCAGAAAGTTGACACATTGGATTTGTGAACAGCCTTAATTAAGTTCAACAATAATTGAACTTTGAAAAAAAAATTGTCAAATTTTTTCTGCCAAAATAATTTTCTTAATCATAAAAAACTGCAAAAATCTATCATAAATTTAGTTTTATTGTTAGGGTGAAAACTAGAATATTTATTCTAGAGAATTCCAACAAATTTTGGGAATTTATTTAAAAAAAAAATAAAAAAAATCTTTTTCAACATTAATTTTAAAATATTGGGTAAACATACGGAATTAAGAATGGGGGAGAATAAATAGGCGACGCCTGTTCTATTTTTTATTTTTTATTTTACAATGTTCTTGACTCAGGACAAGTTGCAAAATAGAAAATATATTTTTTAAAAAATGGGAGTGATAGATAGCAAAGGTAGCAACACTTATAGGTATTTGTGTTTGTCTTGAAATGAGAAGGTGGCATTAAAAAAAGGTAATAAAATACACGAGTCCAATTTCCCCGTTTACACCATATTCTCGATAAAAAAAAGTAATCTCTTAATGATTTAACAGAAATCAATTTCTAGAAGTTAAAATTATGCAAATACAGAATTAAAGCTGATTCTCCCAAATAGTTTTCGAGTTAAGCATAAAAACTACACACATTGCAATCTGTTACTCGATTGTGCAGATGAATTTTTCATTTAATGGAGTTGACGCTTCTCTTTTGAACTTTTCTGTACTTTTCCACATATATCACAAGAATCTTAAGTTAAATTCAATTTTAAATGTCCAAAAAAGCGAATTTTGTCTCACATTACCAAAGATTTAGGATTCTTAATTTTGATTCGTTTAAACATTTATTCAGTTCAAAAATAATTTTAAATAACTGTATCATTCTAGCATACGAATTAATTTCACTAAAACTTAATTTCATTTAGCAATGTGTTATAAAATAATAAAAAGTAATATTAAAATATTTTTTTTGAAGGCAGAAATCTAAGATAAATTAAGTTTAAGGCTCGTGATCCTAGTGGGAAATTACAAGAAACACATTGCATTATAAACTCAGAAACGTGATAAAATTATGAAGTATCTTCATGATGAATAATCACAAATTGTGCACTTACATTAACCAGGCTCTTAAAAATAACACTCTTAAATACTCAACCTTGAGATCATAGTATGATGTGCATAAATTATTTTTTGCATTTTATATTTTGAATAATTTATTGTTTCATGATGTAATCTATTTATTCTTATTATCATGTAGTAAATCCTTTCATATTCTATATATGAAATATCATTAGTAGATTCCATCGTTTAAATTAAGAATATATGCACATGATAATTAAATAACAATGTAACAAAACTGATAGTAATTAGAAGTAAATAAACATAGCAAAACAAATAGAATTAACATAAAACATTTTATTGTAATCTTATATTAAGTACTACAAATTCTGCTCAGAATTTTCATAAAATATACTTCATACTTAAGAACCATATTACAATTTTTCGCGTATAATTATTAAATAATTGCTATTGTTATCATAAGATTAACATAAATAACCCCTAAATTTTGTGAATGAATGCTCTTGAAGATAACAGAAAACGACCGTTCTTTTCTGTAACAATCTGATGTTTGATACCAGTGATTTCCTTAATCAAAGTTTATTATAATATCTGGACTGTTCTTAGTTCAATGAAGACTTTCACTTAAATAAGTGATAGATTATAGTTCAGATAGGATAGAAATCTTTTTTTTAAATAAAGAAACAATCACAGACATCTTTTCACTACTGTTCCATTTAATCTCAACAAAGGCCTAATGAAAAGATGGTATAAATTCTTCTAACCTGGAAAAGAAAATGTGGGTGTAAATAGACATCCGTAATTTGTAGATCGCCGTAAATAGTTATCATACGTAAATAGATATTTTATTCAAATGGAAATCAAATTTGAAATTATTTTTTGCTTAAAAGGCGCAAATGCCAACCTAGTGGCAAAGATTCCATGCCGGGACTCGAACCCGTGTAATCAGTATAGCGCACTGACGTTCTACCGTCTAAACCACATGGAACGATACCCAACCTGGAACTTCTCACTATTACAGGTTGGAAAGGCCACAAACGCTGCACAAGATGGAATATTTTCTGTGAGCCACCGACATGGGGCAAACACACGAAATTTAATTAAATCCAGTATCGATCGAAACTATATATTAATACTTGGAAATTTTTCCAGAGAGAAACATTCGCCTTGCATACAATATTTTCAAATGAAAATCAAATTTCAATTATTTTGTTTTTTTTGCTTTAAAGGCACAAATGCCAACCTTGTGACAAAGATTCCATGCCGGTACTCGAATACGGGCCATCAGTATAGCGCACTAACGTTCTACCGAATAAACCACATGGAACGATACCCAGCCTGTAATATTCCATCTTGTGCTACATTTGTAGGCTTTCCAACCTGTAATAGTGAGAAGTTCCAGGCTGGGTATCGTTACATGTGGTTTAGTCGATAGAACGTCAGTGCTCTATACTGGTGTCCCGTGTTCGAGTCCCGGCATGGGTCTTTGCCACTTGGTTAGCATTTACGACTTTTAAGCAAAAAATAATTTGAAATTTGATTTTCATTTGAAAATATTGTATGCAAGGCGAATGTTTCTCTCTGGAAAAATTTACAAGTATTAATATGTAAATACACTTATTAGATGTAAAAACGGAGTTGATGAAAACTAGTGTACAAAAGTATTTGATCGCCGGAAGTAACTTTTTATCCATATTTCTTTTCATTGGTGACCATCGATTCCAAATTGCCTATGCCCCATATTAATCGCAGCCATGCACTCATTAATTCAGATTGCCGATGATACTTATTATTCATAGCACACACTTATTAATCCAGATTGCTTGAATTTACGAAGCGACAACACGCCCTTCTTGGCATGTTCCGTCCAAACCCCTAGAGAGATAGCGGATGACTCGTATCTCCAACATGAAACGGGAGGGGTCATCACAAATAATATTTTAATATAGAAATTCTGATGAATAGTTTTAATATATATAACTATTATTTCTTTATGGAACAGAGCAGACCTCCCGGAGATCCGCTATCAAAAAACACCGCACACCAGTAGGCCTACACGTCCCGGGTCTATCAAAACTCAACATTCAGAGAGATAGCGGGACTCTTAACTCCAGTCTCAACAAACTGCCTTCAAAACTTGAGAGGAGCAATCCCATTGGCTGTAGCTAACGGGCTCCACTGGGTGATGTAAAAAGGGTTCCATTCGCGATATGCAACAGCACAACCTTTGCTTGCGTGTCGCAAAGAAATTAGGCGAATGCACACCGTGAACGATGTTTCGTTGGAGAATAGCAAAGATGGGGATTTAGAGGAATTTTAATGGATTTATTAAAAACTGATACAGAGTGGATGGTAAATTCTTTTGCCGAAAACATACGTCTGAAGTACGTCTTAACTTGTTGTTTCGGATGGAATATTAAGATGGCCTGAAGACGCGATGGCGTGCTTTGTAAATGGAATAAAATGATAGAAAGTTATACTTTTACTTTTAAATACTTTATTTTTGCGTGAAAATTATCAAAAGTTTTCATAGAAATAAGGGAATTTTATTAAAATTGTTCTATAGGAAATAATTAAGGAAATATATATTTTTTTATTGGATAAATTAAAAGATTAAAATTTTGTTTCTTTGTGGGGAGTATATAATTTTGCAGTCTGTCGTTTTTATGACTGAAAATAATAATTAGGTTAAATTTAAGAATTAATCCTGGAATAATTAATATTAATTAACTAGTTAAATGTGTAAAATATTTTTAAGTTGCCATCACCTAATACAATGTTATTGTAATTGTTATTTTATATTGAAAAATGGGCATTATATTTAATTCAGTAAATTCTTTTGCCGAAAACATACGTCTGAAGTACGTCTTAACTTGTTGTTTCGGATGGAATATTAAGATGGCCTGAAGACGCGATGGCGTGCTTTGTAAATGGAATAAAATGATAGAAAGTTATACTTTTACTTTTAAATACTTTATTTTTGCGTGAAAATTATCAAAAGTTTTCATAGAAATAAGGGAATTTTATTAAAATTGTTCTATAGGAAATAATTAAGGAAATATATATTTTTTTATTGGATAAATTAAAAGATTAAAATTTTGTTTCTTTGTGGGGAGTATATAATTTTGCAGTCTGTCGTTTTTATGACTGAAAATAATAATTAGGTTAAATTTAAGAATTAATCCTGGAATAATTAATATTAATTAACTAGTTAAATGTGTAAAATATTTTTAAGTTGCCATCACCTAATACAATGTTATTGTAATTGTTATTTTATATTGAAAAATGGGCATTATATTTAATTCAGTATAAAATGCTCCCAAATATATGTTTACTGTTTTAAATATGTTGCGCTTAAACAATCATTCTGAACAAGGGGATATACTTATAGCTCTTTTGTTTTAAAAGTTTTATCATGGAGTACATTAAACTCTAGTTTATTGAGAAAAACCATAACAGACGAAAGAATAAAATTAGAAAAATACTCAAAAATTAATGTAATTGTTATTTTATATTAAAAAAACTGCCATTACATTTCATTCAGTATAAAATAAACAGAAATATTAATTCATTATTTTAAATACTTCGCGCTTAAAAAATCATTGTACACACGGAGATATACTTATAGCTCCTTTGTTTTAAAAGTTTGATTATCGAGTACATTAAAGTATTGTTTGTTGAGAAAAATCATAACGGAAGAAATAATAATATTAGAGAAATACTCAAAAATTAATGTAATTGTTATTTTATATTAAAAAACTGGCATTACATTTCATTCAGTATAAAATACTCCCAAATATATTTTCATTGTATTAAATATTTCACGCTTAAACAATCATTCTGCACACGGGGATATACTTATAACTCCTTTGTTTTAAAAGTTTGATCACCGAGTATATTAAACTCTTGTTTGTTGAGAAAAAACATAATGGGCGAAAGAATAATATTAGAGAAATATTCAAAAATTAATTCAACTTACTTTAGAGTTGATATATTGTAATGATTTAATATAGAGAACCTATGCTTATTTTTTTTTCTTTAAACTGTGAGGCGTGCTCAACATACTCATTATCTCTTTAGGAATGAACTGCGTATTATTTTTTGTTTTTTTAATATGTTTAACAAAAGTGATTAATGAGTCTTTTTTAAATTTTCATCAACCAGTAATAATCAATGATCTCTTTTAATGTTGATTCATTTCTTTGAGTTTGCCTTATTTATTGTGGACATTTTAAGACTAAAGGTGTTTTCTTTTAGAACTGAAACAGTTAAAAGAAGGCCATTTCTCTGATAAAACGGCTTTTAATTTTCCGTATAACAATTTATTTATTTTAACATATTTTAAATTTTCTGCTCATTTAATTACACATCTCTTTCTTTTTATAATTAAGCAACATATTTTAATTTTTTTTTTCTAAACTGTTATTTTCAAATTCGGAAATGAACAATGATTCATTAATACTTTGTTGAAATCACACCATTTCAGAATATTTTTATTTTTATAGTTACATTACCTACAAGTAATGTTAGTTTAAAAACTATTTATTTAAAACATCTAAAAATGATCTACGCATTATTTTTAAATTGAGCAATAATAAATTTAATCGGTTTGTAATGTGGATAAGAAAATTATTAAATCCATTTAACTAGACTTATTTGTCACACATATTTAACCGACGTATCAAGTTCTTTTTATAACATTAAATCAAAAGCTCAAGTGAACTTTGAAAAAAAAAAAAAACTTTGATGTCCTTTTTTTCTGTCTAAATAATTTTCTTTAACATAAGAATTAAAAAAAAATTCCATCAAAAATGTTTAATGTTTTGAATTTTACTATAAAGATTAAGTATAAAATATTGCGTTCGTTAGTTAGCAAAAATTATGCAACATAAATACAAGTTTTGTAAATTTAGATTAAAGGATGAAAAAAATATCTATTTTAACATTAATTTCAAAATATTTGGTAAAGGGAAGGAATTAGGAATGGTGGGGAGTTTGGTACGCGGGCTCTTTTTTTTTTCTTTCTTTTTTCTATTTTCTTTTTTTTTCCTTTTTTACAACGCTTTTGTTTCCGGAAAAGTACAAAAAATAAGAAAAAAATGGGAGTTATAGGTAACGAATGTAGCAACACTTGTAGGTATTTGTATTTGTCTTTAACTGAGAATGTAGCATTAAAAAGTAATAAAATACTCGACCCCAATTCCACCGTTTACACCATATTCTCTGTGAAAACATGTAACCTCTTAATGAATTAACAGAAATCAGTTTCTGGATGTTTCAAATATGCAAATCCAGAATTAAAGCTGACTGCCCCAAATAGTTTTGGAATGAAGCTTAAAAAATTACACACATTGCAACCTGTTACTCGATGATACAAAATGAATTTAACATTAGAATACATTTATCATTTAATGAATTTTATGCATGTCTTTTGAACGTTTCTGTTCTTTCCTATATGTATCACAAGGATCTTAAATTAAATTAAATTTTAAATGTCAAAAATCTGAATTTTGTTTCACATTACCAAAGATTTAGGCTTCTTAATTTTAATTCGTTTAAAAAATGTATTCAGTTCAAAACCGATTTTAAAACACTGTACCATTTTACCATACAAAATAATTTCACTAAAATATAATTTCATTTAGAAATGCTAATGTAATTGTTATTTTTTATTAAATACTGCCAAATTACATTTTATTCAGTATGAAATAGTCCTAAATGTATTTTCATCGTGTTAAATATTTCTCGCTTAAACTTTCATTCTACACAAGGCGATATACTTATAACTCCTTTGTTTTAAAAGCTTGATAATCAGGTATTATAAACTCTTCAATGTTGTAAAAAAACCATAACGGATAAAAAAATAAAATTAGAAAAAAAAATTTCAAAAATTTTTTCAACATCTTTTTTGAGTTGATTTTATATTATTATTAATAAAGAGAACATATGCTGAATATTTTTCTTCATACTGTGAGTCTTGCTCAACATACTCATTAGCTGCTTAAGAATGAACTGCGTATTGTTTTTTATCCTATTTAACAAAAGTGATTAATGAGCCTTTTTAAATTTTCATCGACCAGCAATAATTAATGATCTCTTTGACTGTTCGTTCATTTATTTGAGCTTCCTTATTTAATAAATTATTGACTTTAAAGTGTTCTCTTTGTGTACATAAATCAAAGAATGCCCATTTCCCTGATAAAATGCTTTTAATTTACCGTATGAAATTTTATAGATTTTAACATAATTTAAATTGTTTATTCATTTCATCGTACTCCTCATTTTTTATACAATTAATGAACATTGTTTTATATATTTTTTCAATAACTTTATTTCAAATTTGGAAAGGAAAAAATAATTGTTACATACATTGCTAAAATGACACGACTTCTGAATATTTTTATTTTTATACTTGAATTTCCTATTAGTAATGTTATTTTAGAAGCTATTTAAATAAAACATCTGAAAATGATATACAAAATATTTTTAAATTGAGAAATAATTAAAATTCAGCTGTTTGTAATGTGAATTATAAAATAAATTAAATTCCTTTGAATTTGTTCGTCACGAATCTTTAAGAGACGTATTAAATTCTTTACATAACTTCAATAGCTTCCATCAGCTCAACAACAATTGAATTTTGCTGCAACAATGAATTGCGATGTTCTTTTTAGCTGCCAAATTATTTTTCATTAACATCGAAATTTGTCTTTTAAATAAAAGGAAAAATTCATCGGGGTTTTAATTTTACTATAAAGATACAATTTAGACTGTTGCTTTCGTTTGCTAATATAAATCGTGCTACATAAATCTAAAGAGTTTTGAGAAATTATTTAAAAAATATAATAATTGTATTTTTAAACATTACTTTCAAATTATCGGTTAAATGACAGGTATAAGAGAAGGTGAGGAACTGCGGACGCCGGCTCTATTTATTTTTATAACACTCTTTGTTTTGGACAGATAGAAAAAAGAATTGTGGTGATAAAAAACGAATCTAGCTACTCTTACAAGTGTTTATATTTATCTCTACCTATGCAGTCCCAGTATTACAGTTCACTGTAAACTACCAGATGTTGACGAATATTTTGGTATCGTTATGTTGTTTTGCAGTAACTTATAAACCTATGTCTGATTTCATGAAAAAATAATCATCAAAAGCAAAAGTGGATTCAAAACCACAGCATACGGAAATCTTTGGAATAAGTAATGATGCATGTAGTGGGAAAATGATTTTATTTCAAAGTTAATGTATAGTTGGCTTTTTTATTGCATTTTATTTTTATATTTTTTTAAATAGAGAGACCCAGAAGTGTGAATAAATATTAAAGTAAAATAACTTGAATTTTTTTATTAATACTCAAAGATGGAAATTAAAATATTACAAGATAATATGAGAAGAGTTTAGAAACAAATTGGATTATGTTCACTACACATATGCAGATATATTTAAGAGCAAACTTAGTGGATTCTAACGCATCTCATTCAGAATCACATGACACTATCATGGTACCGTTTTCAACGTAGAGGTTTGTTTGATGTACCCCTGAATAAATTATTGTCTATGGTGCGAGAATGTATCTCAAATCAATCAAAGTAAAAATGGCCTCGATCCACTTTATTTTGGTAGGTTTCACATATGGTCCCTTGATAGTTATGTCGGGCTCTCTTTCACAGTTGTCACAGTTAGGCTTTGTTTCACAGTCATCACACTGCTGCAAGTACGCAAACTGCAGTGTAGTTGCTATGAACGCCAAGTAGAGAAAATTCAGCAATTTGGATAACAAATAATAAGTAAAATTTAAAAATAAATATAACATTTTCAATATTTTTAAGAGTAGTAATTGTTTTTGTTTTTTTCTTACAATATAAAGAATAATAATATGGTGATATTAACGATGATTGTATTTTCGAGAAAAATTAAATATTTAAATATGAAACATTATTAGATACTTTTAGAAAAGGTGAACTATTTAACTATTCCAGATTACCTTCAATGTACAATTGTACAATTTCGAATTCTTCACATAAATTTTTTTTCAATAGCTTTCATTGTAAATAATGTTCGGAAAAAAAAAATCTTTATTACCTTTTTCTCACTATTTTTTTAATTTTCTATCAAAATATCAATATTAGGGAAAATGCATGTTGTTTTTCTTGTTCCTTAATGTGTCTTTTTATTGCTTATTTCATAAGTTAATTATATGACAATGTATTCTTTATTTTAAAAAAATCTGTAAAAACGTTCGGGTATATTGACTGCCAAAACGTTTCCATATTCAAGTCATTTTCTATTTTATTTTTTTAAGTTTTCTTTTTGTAGAAACATTTCTCTTTGTTCTATACATTGTATCGTCTTTTATTATCCAGTAGAAATAAATAAAATTTATTTTATTTATTGCAAGTATGGTGTGGCATGCATTTTGCCACTTTAAAAATAGTACGAAGATAGATTTGTGATTAATTCTGTGATTTTTTTTTTTTTTTTTTTTGAAAACTAACTGAGAAGGGGAAAATATTCTATAAATTTATAATTAATAGTAATTGAACTTCTTTTTTTCTTCGAGCAAGCGCTTCTTGCAATTGTTTTAACATTAGAACGTCCAGAAAGTGTCGATTTGGATGATTTTTTAGAAAATTCAATTGAAGAAGAAAGACTTGCTTTAATTCTTTGATGTAAATTATTGTTCAATGGATCCATCAAATAATTAATTTATTTTTTATATTGTCATTTATTTTCTTTTAACGAATATAAGCATACAACTGTAAAGACAGGATCATGTTTTATTTAAAAACGATATTTTTGGTTAATAAGGCATTTACTGATTAACTAATTTGTTTTAACACACAAAACATGTAATTTTAGTTCCCCAGAATTGCACAATTTTCCACTCTACGTAAATTTCAGCCTAATTCATTGCCTGTATGCGTACGGAAATTTTAGCTGCGGTTTTCTTTGTTGCTGCAGTAGAGACAGGTGTGACTACAATGCTGCTTTCAGGAACAAACATAGGCGCAGGATTGTCGACACAACCTTTTTTTTTTTTAGAGATCCAGGCCTATGTATTAAATCACGATGGCTATACCATTCAGCTAAAGAATCGAAAAATTACATTCGTATTCATTATGCGGACCACTATATGTATTTACGGTATCACCTGCAATTGGTGCGCTCTTCGATCGCTGTATGTTTACACTAGTCCTACGAGATATTTTATCGTGAATTTTTCGTGAAAGTTTATTTCAGAATTTACATGAACAAGATTCGATGTAAGCAGAAAAATATTCTTGATACAAAGCTCGCTTATACAAGATAGTCTTTTATCGTAAATTGCGCTTATTAAAAATTTACTCGAGTGTGTATACAGAAAAAACAAAAATTCGTCCCATATCCATGTTTAAATGTATAACATGCGTTTAAACAATCTTTAAACATATTGTGGATTATATAAGAATATGTTACTTTTATCAATTATAAAATCAGCATTTAAAAAGGAAACTAAAAATGTTTCAAATGTTAGAATTTTTATGTACTAGCTAACTTGCCCGGCGTTGTCCGGGTACATAAAAAAAGAGCACGAATCGCGAAAAACCTCTGAAAACCACAATAAGATATTGCGAAAAAATTTTAAATCGTAGCACAAATTTCGAAAAGAGAAAGAAAAAATATATATTGTGCTCGAAGATTGAAAGTTGATTCAACATCTATCAACGTTTTTCACTAATGTGGAAAATTGGTAGAAAATCGCTAAAATACACTAAAAATCACATACAAAATACCCGAAAAATTCGAAAATTGTTATACGAAATCCGAATAAACTTTATTGAAATGAAGGTAGAAATTACTTTAGTATTATAGGTCAAAAATGGAATGTCAAAAAATTTCAGCAGATCGCGAAGAAACGTAAATATCGAATTAAAAATCACCTGATGACGTAACAAACATGTGTAAAGTGTTTAATGTCAAGTAAATTTGACATTTACGATCACCCATTATTGGAATTTAATCTTATAGTTTGGGATATTTTTTTTTTTTTTTGGTCTACGGGATAATCAGGTAGAACCACAAATTATTTCTGTTCGTATTTAAAGGTAGATAAATAGCTCTTCTTTATCCAAATAAATAAAATAAATATTGAAAAAAAATGCTTATATGTATATGAAAAATAAATATTTTGCCAGTAAATATACGTAAAATTCATTTCACTCTCCAAGGCCATTTTCTCTAACTCACCAAAGCCCATATATCAAAAATATACCAAATACTCTTCAATCTGTTGCCTGATACTAAGTAATCACAATAATGTAAATAACTATTAGGCATAGATACGTACAGGGTTTGGCGCGATTTTTTTTTCACTCCAATTTGGTGAAAACATCGTTTTTGAATACCAGTTACACATATATATTTAAATTATTTTCTATTATTTTAAAAGGAAATAGCAATAAATAATAAAAAGTTTAATTAATGTCTATAGAACAAAACAGTTTATATAACTGTAAAAAAGAAAATAAAAGTAAATAAACAACTTATTAATAAATAAACAACAATAGCCGAGTTGCCATGTCAGGCAAAATAACGCCATTTTGGAGCCCATTTTGTACCATGGAGCGTATATGTCACCTGTGCCAACAAAACTTTCAATAATATAGTAAATATGTCATTTGGTGGTGGCTTGATTATCGAATATTATAAAATATGTGTGTATATGGCACATTTTTACATTAAAATTTAAATACTTGACTACATAGTTGTAATTTTAACTCATTTTTATATAATTTACAGTTGAATATAAAGATTTACTCCGAAATGTTCTCCTATACTTAAAAAAAATTATTGCGACCTTCGCCTGTCATTATTTTCGCCTGTCTGCCTTTGTGGCTTAAAATTGCATTGTTTGGCGACCAAGGTAATAATTAATTAGCATGCAACTCACAAATAAAGCCTTTCTCCTGTAAGACATACGATGGGAAAATTAAATAAAAATGATAATTAAATTGAATAAAAAAATAAAGAAGGACTAAAAGACTGTTACTTAAATTTTATTTCTTCAAGTTTTTTCAGGCACATTTTTATTAACCTGGCGAAGCGAAAAATCGCCAAATAATGTATCAATTGCTTCTTTCATACAAATTTATTTTTTAAGTTTTATAAACATTCCTTTCATATTTAAATTAAATATTTTCATTTTATAAATTTTATCTCGCATTAAAAAGTTTTTTGATTCTTTTTTTTAATTAAACAAATAACAGTTATTTTCTTTTTAATTTGCGAGTTGTTTACATTATTTTCTAATGGATTCAATTCATTTATCAACTATAATTTTCACCAAAATGACCCCTGGCAAACCTTTCGTCGAAAATATCAATAAAATACAATAATCTAAGCATTGTATCATGTTAATTTTATTCACAATTTAATTTACTTGGATTCCCTTAAATATAATTAATATAATCCCTTAAGTTAATATTAGTTTTTGTTGCATTAAGATATTTCAATTTGTTCATTTTCTGTAAGCAAGTAATCCATATTGGTTTACAATGGAAGTCTATGGGAATTTGGCGAAATATTAAAGATATCGCCAAGTTCTCGTCACTTTTGGCGACTCATTTTGGTTGCCAAATTTGGCGATATACCGCCAAGTTGGCGATAAACTTGGCGGCGTTTGACGACAGAACTGTGTCCCTCTACGGTAACCTCCTTATTAAATCCATTAAATGCTGTTCAATAATTGCATAAAAAATTCGCTAAAAATTCAAAAATCGCTGCACGAATTCCAAGTAAACTTTTTTGAAAAGAGAACAAAATTTACTACATTGGGTTAAAAGAAAGAAACCATATTCTTCTCACTTATATGGAAAAATCGCCTCGAAACATAAAAAAACGCTAAAAATCGCATAAAAAATTAAATGAAAAAAAATCTAATCAAAAATCGAAAATCGGGCTTCGAGGTGCAAAACTTCATATATAGACTACCTTTTCCCCAAATTTTGTAGCTCTACGTGCAGTGTTCTCTTCAGAACACCGTCGACACACTCACTCACTCACTCACTCACACACAAACTTCTTTCTTTATTATTATAGATTATAATAAAAAATAAATAAATAATATACAAAATTTAGTTTAAAATAAACTAATCACATATTCTCTGGGATAAAAGATTTTGCAATAATAACTGAGATAATTATATCGATTCAATTCTAATACATGCTAACATATTTGGATACTTTTAATAAAAAAATATGAATCTATATCTATATGAAAAAGAATAGGACGCTTGGCGGAAGTTTGAACATAAATGGAGAAAAAACTAAAAATAAATAAATATATAAATTTTTATAACTTCTAATTGAACATTTGTAATTAAAATTCCATAACGGAAAACTTTCGAACTAAAAACGTAATTTTAATATAATAAAACATATATTTATGTTCTAATAAAATTTTGTCCGCCATTAAGCTCTTAATTAAAAGTACAGCATTACTGTAATCTCACATAAGCTTAAAAAGTTACATTCTTGCTATTCTGAATACAGAAAGATTAACAACACAGCTCAATCCGGAGATGTACTTCTTTAATGGAATTTGTAATGCGACAAAATATTTCATGTAGAGAAATATTCGTTTTTTAAAAATAGAGTTGATGAATATTTCAGTCTTTTCAAGATATTTTTCGACAAAGTAATTTAATTTTGAAAATTTAATTAGTGTTGTTTTTTGTATCAAAATGCTGTTTATACACACGTTTAGAAATTTTTGACTTGAACAATGTAGTTATTTTCTGTTTAATTAAGTTCAAGCATGAAACGAAAATATTTTGCAGATTTTATGTGTACTGTTCCGTAGAAAGAAAAATAAATGTAGAATTAAATATAAATTTAACAAAAGTAACACAAAAAATACTTTTCTACAAATTTACATAAATGTTTTTTTTATTATTATTATTTGTGTTAGAATAGTGTGATAATGTTTGTAAGCGAGAAAATCTAATTTGAAATACTATTAATAAATCACAGTGCAAAATCAAAATCAAAAATACTACTACACTTATTTTTATTTGGAAATGAGGCATTTGTATATTTAAAATTTTGAAATCTCTTAGGAATGATATGGCATATTTCTGTGGTATTAATTTTCTGTCCATAGCATGATTATTTTTTAAAACAAGATAGACATTTATTGTTAGTTCTGTCATTTTCAGGATAAACTGTAATTACCATAATCACATAAAAATATCCTGTAAAGTGTTTGATTTTGTTTTAAAGAATGGATAATGAAAACAATTTATTTCAAGAGATCAACAAATAACAAAAAGAAAAGAAAAAAAAGGTATTTTTTTTTTCAAAGTATATAGGATAAGTGCACTAAAAACAATGCTCAATAGAGCTAAAATAAAAAGTGTCAAATAGAAAGCGATCTAATTCCAAGAACGGAGACAAATTTTGTAAGATGATTAAACAAGACGACGAGCTAAAGATTCCGCGAACATGTATTTCGAGGAATATTTTGCTCTCAGTTTTTTTTTGTTTTTTTTTTTATTATTATCCTACAAAATTTGGTTCCCTTCTTTGAAATAGTTTACGCAACAGGAACATGCTGAGTACTGACTATCGCTGTCTTGTAATTTTAGTTTCTTCAGCAAATTTTGTTTGTTCACTGCGCAAAATAAAGCTGTAAAAAACATACAGACTATTCAGAAAAATGTTAACGTATGAACGTCTTACGGCAGTGTCGTTTAGGAAAATGGGATGTCATTTGGGATGCGAATGTTTCAAAGAACGGTCTTAAAGTTGATGTGAATAACAAAAATCAAGATTTCACAATTACCGTTACATGTAAAAACCGACTAAAAAATTATCAAGTTCTACATTTTCGTTATCTCAGTGAAACACAACAAAATACATCAAAGTGGTACATTTGACACCGAAAACGGCGACTTAGAGAAAACACAAAGGAAATCAATTATGATAATTGTACCCACACATGCGAAAAATTAGGAAATTACTTCAGTCGCATTAATTATTTAGGTATTATTACATATTACTACTACTAACAGAGTATGGAGTTTCGTTAAATTCCGTGCAGTAATACTTGA
This sequence comes from Maratus speciosus, assembly GCA_963932465.1. Lineage (NCBI taxonomy): Eukaryota > Metazoa > Arthropoda > Arachnida > Araneae > Salticidae > Maratus > Maratus speciosus. Next base: position 330,277,569 of record OZ010795.1, read on the forward strand.
TATAGAGCTCCGACAAAATTTTTATCACGTACAAACAGACTGACGGATAGAAATTTCCTTAAAACAGTCAAGTCGTGTTTAAGACTTTCTAAAACATATAAATTCGTCAAAAAGCAGAAGTGGAAAATTTTCACGACTCCAATGAGATTTTCTTCAATAAGAAAGTATTGGACGAATGCAAAGAAATAAAGAAAATATAATAATAACTAGAATCTGAAATCTGTTTGCAGTCACTTCAAAACTCAGGGATAAAGGTATGTTTATGTACAGTGCTCACTACGCATAATTACTTTATGAAAATAACAATAAGAAAAAAATGTCATTCAATAAGTTAAAAATAATTTCAAAAATGCCGTATAATTAGATTTTTTATCTTATGTATAGATATATATATATTTTAGAAAAATAGAAAATTTTGAAAAGAAACTGTTCTTAGATGAGTAAAAAAATCCCTATTGATGATATTTTGTAATATTTAATTAGATAAAATTTGACGTTTAAATTTTAAAAACATCGTTTGATTTAGAATGAATCATACTGAAATATATGTTTCGTGTATAAATTGTACGCACGTTCCTTATTATAGGACGCGCAATGCATGAAAAATACCTGATTTCTTAAAGGGTTTTCTTTTAGAAATAAATTTAAAAAATCAATTAATTATCTTTGGTAAATAGTCCATAACTAAATAATATTCCAGGAAATATTATTGAAAGTTTTCTTCAATAAATGAAACAACTCCAATTTCAATTTTGAACACCACTTCCCTTGTTTAAGATTCTAAATATCACAGGTACAGTCGTGAAAAAAAAAGTAAACATCCCCTACTCTCCCCCCCCCCCCTTCTAACCTCCTGCAACAAATTAGTGTAGAAAAAACTTACTGGTTCAAACGATTTGAAATAAAGTCTACTTTTAAATGATGTATGAAAAATTTGTTAGGGGTCGTCTACATATCAAAACGAACACAAAAGTTGATTTTTTCAATGGCAATTTCCAAGCTTTACACCAAATACCCCCCCCCCCCACCACCACCACCAATACTACACCCTTCAATTAACCTAAATACATACAAATTTTCATGAAATTCGTACGATTAGTTTAATTGAAATTAATTATATTAAAATGAGTATATTTTAGGGGCATTATCCAAATTGAAGTTCATTACTCGCCAATCTATTTCTATTATCTCTTCTTAATACGTCTTCTTGTTCGCTTTCAAGCATTCACCGAGATCTTTTACGGGCATTTCTAACGATATTGTGAAGTTCAATAATTGCAGCCAAAGAGAGAACGTAAATAAATAAACTCGAAACGCAAGTGAATAAACCGGATTTACCTCCACCTAAATCCTGCCAAATGACTTTTACACAGTAACCAATGAGATGCTTTTCTCTGGCGTTGCAATTAAACAATAACACATAATCGCGATTTCTGTGCCACGTACGTTAGCGTAATATATATAATATATAGATAACACTAAATCTAATTTACAATAATAAATTATACATTTACTCAAAAATCTGTACATTTATAAAACATTTTTTATTGGGATAGAACTTAGAAAGACAGAAAATTATTACGATTTTCCAATGACATCGCTTTTCAAACAAAGTAGTTGGATATTATCTTTTGAACAATTATTGTTTCATTTATAAATCTTCAACCTATGGAAACTCATATTAGTATAGTCACAGTTATCATAATTATAGTTAATGTCTATTGTTACAGAAAACTGCACCTCGAAAAATAAATATTAATTTTAATTTTACAATTTATTAATATTGGAAACTTATTTTAGATACTCAAAGATGAAATATTTTAATAGAAATTCTGACTTACTAGCTCATGATAATTAAAATGTTAATTAGATGGCTGTAACCTTTTACTAATTTTTAGAAGTAGAGAAGTCTAAACAATAATGTTGAATTTATATGTGCTTCAGATTAAATTGCTTTATTTATTTTTTTCTTGAGAATGCTATTTAGCGCGTTTCTTATTTGGGATAATTTTTTTTAAATTATACATTTAAAAAAGGTATTTTACACCTGGTCTCACTTCTTTATATTACTAAAAGGATTTCCATTAACATATTTATTCAATAAGGTCACGAATACTAATTATTGAAAAAAATGTCCTCTGCATCTTATGTTATAATAATAAAATGCATTAGTAGATATACTGTATGTATTATACTACATACGCAAATTTTTCTATACTTGCTTTCGGAAATAAAATTGTTAAAACTGTACACTCATTTTTTCATTAAAGTGATAAACCCGTACTAGTTTAAGAAGAAGCACTAGAATCTTATTTTTATTTCTAAATAAATATCCGTCTATCCCTCAGGGTCTTCTGAGATTGACTTATTGGAAAATTTAGGCCGGTGCAAAGGAAGAAATAATTCTGAAGTACTATTTCGTATTTTGCGAAATATTTCATGGGAAGAGAGTAGATTTGGGTGAAATCGAAGTAAGCCATTTCAAGAAAAAAGCTATCTTCAGAGATTTATTATTTGCCGGCATTTTCTAACTCTTACAAAATGTAAAAAAATAGACAAATCCTACTAAATCTTGAAAAAAAAAAAATACAGTTTAGTATTGAATAAAATATATTTGCAAGTAATGAAAAATTTCTAGACGAAAGAATAAGTTAAAAATTAAAGTTCATTGAATTAAATATTAATATGATGCATTAAGCATGGAAAAAATACACAAACGCGGCTGATATATAAGTAGACTGATACGTAATTTTGTAATTTTTTAATGTATTGCTGAAAACTGAATTCTGAAATCTGAAAACTGAAGTCAATGCAGTTCAATTTTTATAACTTTAATAATAAACGAAATAACAATAATTTTAAGCGTATAATTGCTTTAAGAGCTATATTTTGTAATATTTGTTTAATTAAAGTTAGAGAAGGGAATATGTTTGAAAATTACTTACTTTTCAATAAAAAAAAACCCCTACAATTATAAGGAAAACCACAACCACACATTTTGGCATGTAAGACAGTTTCCTTAATAACATTTTTTTCCCTGAGGAAGGTAGGATTGAACAAATCAAAATTATTATACTGAAAGATTTTATTTTATTAAATTGATGAAATTCTGCAATTGAAAAAAACTGTAAAAATGAATTTCTGAGATTGGCACTACAGTTGTGCTGAAATCTATTTCACTTGAAAATTCAAACTATAAATATAACCTTTCTCTCGACAAATAAACAATCAATTAAGTAGAAATAATCAATTAATTAATTATAAAAAAAAATAATTAATATTTGTTAATCTAATAAAATTAATTTTTAATTGTTTTAACTTATGTAAACCGCTAAATTATATTTATATATTTCCAGCAGAAGAATGAAGACTCTTTAGTGATTTTTTTAAAAGATCACTGTCACTTGTTAATTAATAGTCTAAAAATTAGTATTATACATTTCTCTGCTTAATTTTAATAACATAATTGATAAAGATAATTTATAATCTTGTATCTTCACTCTGCGCTATTGATTATTAATATGGGGAGTTATACTTTAAAAAGCGTAGATACGTGAAAAATTAAATAAAAAATATGTATAGCTTTCGGTTATTTAAAATAAGATATTTTAAAATCTTATAATAAATTAATTGATATACCGTGTAATTATCTTCATCGATGCCTTATGAAGCTACTATAATATTTATTTTTTTAAATATCCTACTAACATACATTAAGAAATAGATTGAGTATTTATATGGATTTCGGGTGATCAAACATCATATAAATTCCATAACAGATTTTTTTATAGTGTTTTCACGTCCGGGCTTTATCTTCACTGAACGGATTTTATACACTCTCACTTTTTGGTATCCAAATTAAACTTTTGCAAATATTTCAAAAAATAACTTTTTTCTGTGCATGACCATCGTAGTTCTTTATAATTGCTTTTACAAAAGAGAGAAAATGTATCTAACTGAAAGTGAATATTTGTAAATTACAAAAAAAAAATGGTCAAATAGTTATACCATGAGTGTCGAACGCTGCGGAATTTGCAGAGCGCGGCATTTCCGAGAATTCTTACCTACGTCCATCCTGCAGAGATTCTCTAGCGGAAGCTAGGATGGAAAGAAAAAAAATGAAAATTTGAAACCGGACAAATTTAAAAGCGGAAATTATCAAATTAACATCAAAAAGCAAAATAAAGAAATAAAGATATAAATAATAAAACGCGGACAGATTAAAGACATCGAAAAGCAAAAACAAAATTGAAAAATTGATACCGGACAAATTTTAAAGCAAAAAAATCAAATACAAGACATCGAAAAGCAAAAAAATTATATATAGATATCGCTGGAGCTTCGGTGTGGAAGGTCGTATGAAGTGAAGCTCTGGTATTACGTATGCTACATTTTCACAGTGATGAGCGGGCGATGGGGTGGTTCGTATGAATAACTTTATCACTGTTCGAAACTGCATGGCGTCTATGGAAAATTTTGGGTATATGGAGGATATTATTAATAATATTTCAAATGGATCGCTAAACAGCAATTTCGCTGAACAATTTACTAGTATTTCTTCAAATTTTGAGGACTTTGCTAAAAAAATACTGACTGATTTCTACGTCTTTACTGACCAATACATTCTGGATTTGAAAGGCAAAGCTGGTTACTCTACTTCTCCAACCGACCGAGAGGAGGTAAGAAAAAGTTGCCTTGAAGCTTTTTCTTTGGTAAGGGAGCCGACTATCGATAACTTGTTAAATTATGCTACCTTTATTTTTTTCTGCTCACTTAAATATTAGAAAGCACCAAACCTAATTATCACTAATACTAACCTAAGAAACGAACATTTTAACGCTGTTAAGAAGGGAATTATACGTCCATTAAATGAGGAGAGTTCTGCTATCCTTCTTAGTAATAAATTCAAGAATATCGAGAACGAAGTTAATTTAAGCGCTGATAAAAATGCTGATATGGAGCAACTTAATGATAGTGTTAACACCTCCCAGAAAACTGGTAACTCAAAAAAAAAAAAAAAAAAAAAAAAACTACTAATTTTTTCTACATAGAAGTCGACAAAAATTGGGCGATGCTAGCCCGTCAAATTACCGAGTTAAATACTGAAAAGCTTAAGATAGCCCTAAAAGGCGAACGTTTAGTTATACAATGTACTTTAGATAATGACTTTAGATTAACACAAAGATGGTCAGATCAAAATCAGAAAAAAATATACAACGCTTGACCCTAGGGAGTTAAGACCTAAGAAAATATGCATTAGGGGCCTCCCCTGTTATACTGATGTTAAACTAATTGAAGATAGCCTTAAAGAGCATGGGTTTGCAGTCACGAGGGCTGCCATGCTAAAAAATAGAAAAACAGTAAATCACATGCCACTTTATATGGTCAATGTTATTCCACGTTAGAACTTTGAGGACAAATACAAAATAATAAGATACATTACATTTCAGTCAAAATTGAGGCTTTTACTACCAATTACAAAGTTAAACAATTCTACAGGTGTCAAGGTTACGTGTATGCCTCAGAGGTATGTGGCTTTGATGCCAAATTTGTTAAATGCGGAGAACTACACTTGAGCACTGCCTGTGAGCACAATGGTAGAATTAAACCTAAATGCGCCATTTGCGGACTTGGAAATGCCGCAAATTACCGAGGTTGTCCCATAAACCCACACAGACTGGAAAATAAACATAATCGAAAAACTACAAGTAATAGTGTCAGCAATCCCTCCACCGAAAACCAAATTATTGCTGATATCTTTAAAAACTTCAACTAAACCAAAAACCCTAAGTTCACTGAATCAACAACTAGTAATAGCATGTTAAATTCTGAAAGTAATGATAGCGAAACCTCAAATAACCCTTCCTCCCCTACTACTGAAAATTCAAATAACACTCATAATCTAAAATTCCCTATAAATTACTTTAATGACATCAGAGATATACTTAATACTTTTAATGAACTCAAAGAAATCTTTCAAATTACCAAATTCTTAAGCTGCATCAAAAATATTTCATTTCAAACCAAAAAATATGATAACCCCATGCAAAAAATGATAGTTATTATCAACGAGTTCGAAAAACTTTGCCTTTTTCCGTGTCTTGCTCTGTCTGTTTTTTATTTAAAAAAAAACAACTTTTTTACAGCTTTATTATTGCTTCTTCACGATTTCAAATTGTCTTACCTTATTATTCTTTTGTTCTATTATCTTGGTATCATTTTGTCATCTATTTTCATCGAGTTACCAGGCTGGGCGGGGGCCGTCCTCTTTTTTCCAATGTCCCACTTAATATTATGCATTTTTCTGTTCAGTTAGTCTGAACTTTCCTCAGTTATGTTTTATATTATCGTTTTTTATTACTCTAACTTGTGAATTTTTAGAATCTTTTTTTAGAATTTGTGAATCTTTTTTGTAAATATGCAAATTCTTTTTATTCTTTTCTAAATTTGTTACGCACTGTGCTTTGCATTATTTTTTTATGTTAATCTATTTATGGTCTCTGTAAAGAGTCTTTTTTTATGCTGGGGATTCTCTTTGGCAGCTTTTTCGCCTGTCCACGGACTGTTAATTTTTGCATCATACGGATTTTTTTTTTTTACCTTATTGTTGTACTAACATTTTATTAGTAAGTTCTCTTACTCTTAAACTTTAAATCTTCTTTTTTTTCTTTTTCTTTTTGTGGCCACCAGCCGTTTAAACATCTTTCTATGGCTCCCATTCCTTTGAAACAGGCATTACCTCTATACTGGATGTGGAGTTGCCCCGCAACTAGGAAATCCATGAACCAGTATACATTGTTCCAAAAAATTTATATTTTCTTTGAATTATATCAGAAAAAATGACTTATTCTTATGGAAATAATATTTATATATAAGCTAAAAGTGATTACAGTAAATATATATGCTTAAAAAACATTTTATTGAACAAACTGATTAGCTTTATATGTTATAAAAATTTCAACTGTGTTGGACATACAGATGCCACGATATATCAGGGTGAAAAATAAAATCATTTTGCTTAAAAAAAAAAAAAAAAAAAAAAAAAGTGATCTTTTATTCCACGCTCTGTACTCAAGCTGTGGTGATGAAAAGTCCAGCTTTACCCAGACAACACAACACTGAATCTTTGAAGATTAATTTTTAAAATGATATAGATCAACTTTGTTTTCCAGGAACATAATTAAATATTTTTGCAATATTAGTTTATTTATTATTACAGACATTGAGAATGTCACAGTTGTTGAGTCGATGGAAAATCTTTTTTTCATAATGGGAATTTTAATTATTTATATTTACAATAATCCTTTTAATACTTTTCTAGTGTGTACGGCTATACCCAACCCTATGTTGTATATTTAATTACAAAATCTTATTATCCTTTTAGCAACGATTTTTTGCAATAGTGCAGTTACTAATTAATATAGTATTTATTATACGGAACCCTTTGTACGCGGATAATACTCGCGCTTGTCTGATTATTTATTACGATATTTTTACTTTCGGAACCGATTTCGAAATTGGAAGCCTCCTCATTAAAATAAAAACGCAAAGAAAATCGAGAAACTAAAAAAACGAGTTTTGTAGAGATCGCCCTGAGCTATACAATGCAATAAATAATCATTTAGAAATATTGAAATGCAAACGTGATATCTTAAAAAAATAAAATAAATAAAATGAAATAAAATCTTTCATACGATTAACATTAGCGAACGGATGTTTTCGCATCAGTGAAGTAGCTCCTTAAAATGTTTTTTAAACCTTTATATTTATTGTAATCACTCTTAGCATCTTAATGGATGTTGTGTCAAGTCAAATCGTAAATTTAGTTTTAAAAAATATTTTTTTTCATTAATTTTATATAAATTACTTGTTACATTTTAAAAATAATCGCGTACTTTATACTATTTTACTTTGATAAATTATTTGAATTATTCTGAGCTTAACTCTAAAATTCAATTAATATGCATATCATAAAAGTACATAGATATTTTATATGAACTCAAAATGTTATTGTCAAAATTAATGCTATTTTTGTCATTTGTTAGAATTAATGTGACATAGCGATAGGAATTTCATTGATAACAGAAAGCTTTTTCACTTATTCATTATGAAATGATTAACGTAGTTTCTTTTGAAAATGCTATTTTTTCCATCTCATATCCTGAATAAAAGAACTTTTTTAAAATATAAATTCCGTGACATGAATTTTACCATTACTAATGATAACTACAAAAGAGGAATGATTATTCTGGTATAGTTTGTGAATGCGATATCATTTTCGAACGCTTTCTGCATTCAAAGCATATTTTTTATTGAAAATATCTTATTAGATATTTTGAAGAAAATCTAAAGAATGTGTGCCGTAAATTTTATCTCTATTAGTTGACCAGTAATTGATACATACGTGATAAATTATGTCTAAGAAAATAAATGAAAAAAGAAATAATGATATTAAACAAAGTCAAAATATAAAAAAAAGTAATTTTATTTTTATTGATTAAATAAATATAAAATATATGTATTTTAAAATGAAATGATTTTGAATCATTTTATATTATTTTTTAATTCACCCTTACAATTGAGACATGTGCATAATTTTTTCGACTGAAATTATGCATCAGTTTCGCTTTATAATACATTCATGTGTACTAATTAAATAATAAATTTGTGCTATTGAATAAATTAACGATTACTTACTTTACGTTATATAATGGTACAATTACCATATACCTGATAATGTAAAATACTTATGGTATTACTATAAAAGTTTAATAAGAATTTATGCCAAATTTTGTATCTGGCGTGAACAAATGAACGGTTAATTACTTTTAGTTAAATAATGGTAAAATTACCGTGTGAATAATAATACAAAATACTTGTGGTATTATTTTAAACATTTTCAAGAATTTCTGCTATTTTTTTATCTCATGTACATTTTTATTGAATAAAAAATATTTTCTTCCAATTTAACGGGATAATTTTTTCGCATAAATGTAAATCCTCTCTACTGAGTAAAGAGATTAAGTCGATTCCTTGGTCATTTTCTATAATTAAACGTTTGTTATAATAATAATTTTGTGTCTTGTAGCCTGACTCTTGCTATTTTTTAGGGATTATAATTCGTCAGATAAACTCTATGTTTTGTTTGAATTTTAAAATGTTCTAGGATATATACAAGCACATAAAAATTAAACAGAAGTTAATGAAAGATAATGAGCAATTATAACCGCACCGTCGTCTCATTTGTAATATGGGTTAACTCAAAAACAAAACAATGTATTGGCATTTTGTAAATTGCATGATAAAGGGAATGACTTTCACTAGGACATAGACTATTCGCATTATAATATCTTCTATATCTCACAGGCTGTGGCAGTTGAAGACTGATGTAATGAAAAATGTGTAAAGTTCGTTGCAACACTGAATAATTTAACGCATTTTTTTTTTTTTTTTTTTTTTGGGGGGGGGGGGCATTTTGCGTATAGTAAGAATTTGAAAAACTTCATTTTTAGGAAAAGCTATTAATAAATTTTGAACACAATTCAAAAGCGGTAATAGTTGAAATTATAAATGGCTGTAACTCTCGTTCTAATTAAAATATGCTTATAAAAATAATCTTAATTTAAATTTTGTTTCCCTGTTTGTTTTTAAAATACGCTTCATGTCTGGTTGTTTGACTTACATTTTAAAATATAATTCTGTTTAAAATATCTTTTGCTACAACAGATTTAAGTTGTTTTGGGGAAACGAAAAAATACGGGCAAACCGCTCAGAAGGTTAAGCATATTACGGCAGTTAAGAGATTCGATTTTAATGTTATAGCAAAAGTGAAAAAAAAAATTGATATTTTAATCGAAAATGACGTTTCAAAGGTGTGTGGTTAATTTAACCGTTCTGAATCGCAATTTTAATATAGGTATAGTTTATGTTAATCCTTTTAGACCTAGCTTCATAATATTAGGATATGTGTTTCCATTGATTATTATTTTGTCTGTGCGATTGTAATTGTTATTATTTGCATGTTGTAATGATACTATATATGCCTTTATATTTACTATTATTACTTCGTTTTTATTCGAGTATTTAGTTATAAAAAGCACAATATTTATCGCCTAAGTCCACATCTGTATACATTTGCCAAGACTTGTATTCAAACAAAGATTTTATATATAAAATTTTAAAAACAATTTTGCTTCTCCAAACTAACAATATATCAATAGAACGAAAAAGAATACAAAATTGTTACGTCTAATTAATTCTGTTCTAATACAATATTTTTCATAATAAATATCTTTTAAAGACCAATAAATTTTCAAACTTATAAGAAATTATTTCAATTATTAAAAATAAATTTTAGTACTTTTCTAAACTTCAATATACAGGGTGTCAATAATTAAACGATTATTTTAAAGTCGTCTACAGACAAAACCATTGTTAATAAAGTTGGGGGTGGGAATTTGTTTAAGAAAAGAAGAAAAAACTATTCAAAATATCGCCACCAGAGGCGATTTTTAATACATTACACATTTAGCATTACGATTGTTTAGAAATTTTATTTGTTAACTTAACCTGATTCTAAAGAGAGCATTTGACGGCATGTTCCTAGCATTTTTCAGAACACACCGCGGTCAATTATGTAACATGCTATCTTACGATTCCATATGCTATCTGAAAATGATGACATGCAGAACATGTTTGGTTATAACAGAATTTGTTAAATTATCGTAAATATATGCTAAATGTGTAATTTGTTAAAAAAACGGTCTCCTAATTTTCTTTTTTCGCTCAAACAAATTGCCATACTTTTATTATGTCTTCCACAATAATTGACATCATGTTGAACAACATTTTCTTCTGTAAACAGCTTTAACACTAGAAAGCCCGCGAGCAGTTATTTTGACTGCTACTAAATGAATATATCTCGGTTCGAACCAGAATTTTTTTTAAATAAAACTAGTTTAAAATATACAAAGAAAAATACTAGTTAAATACATAAGTTAATAATTTAAAATAAAAATTCTGGTGTGAAATATTTTTCTAAAATTTGAATAAAATTCTCGGTCTTTCTATTGTTAAAATAGAGTCGTTTAATTGTGGACAAACCTGTAAAAATTTCTAAACTATCGTAATGGCAACTGTGTAATTTATTAAAAATTGCCTTCTGGTGGCGAAATTTTGCACTTTTTTTGCCTAAATAAATTCACATCCCTTTATCATGTATACTGTAATAAAATTGCATTAATTAATCCTTCATGAAGTTCCAGCTTCAAAGGATATATTCTTTAGTCTCATAATAGATTATTCAACTGTATTCTAGAAATTTAAAAAGTATAATGTTAAAGAAAGAAACTCTTCTTGGAGATATTTTTATTGTATCATATATGTATTATTCCTGATGTCAACACGCCTTTTTCTGTGCGCATTTAAAATGCACAACTATGAATAATGTATAAATGCACGAAAAGTTTTGAATAGGCTTTCGGCATAGTACACACACATTTCCTTAAAACACGTTGTTTGAGTCAATTATTAATTATCGCAGTTATTTATTTTTGTAGTCAAATAAAAATTTGTGAAAAATGTTCTCAACAATTAATCACAATAGTTGCAATGCAAAAGCCTCACATAAGTGCGACGGTAGTACTAAGTACGCAGTACTAAGATAAAAAATTACTTATGCCTAAGATTTAAAAATGTATGACCCCATTGGTAATTTAGACCACATTGGTAATTATAATGTTTATACGACGCGGCGATTCATTTCGTTCAATAGCGAAATTTACACACAACTGAGCACAAGAACAAGAAATAACGAAATGAGGAAGGCGCCTACACTCAACGCTGAACCCACAACGCCATCTAGTGAATTACATTTTGCGGGGTTCCAAAAATTCTCTTTTTTCTTGAAACGTGATAAAAGATAGAAAGCTTTCATTTAGTCCCGGTGGTGTCAATGTGACCCCAATCGTAATTTTTACAAAAAAAAATAAAAATAAAAATTTAAAAAAATACTGCGAGGAACTTACTAAGCAGAAAAAAATTATGAAATATACCTTTTTAAGATAATTCCTAGAAAATAATTTTAGCATACATATTCAAAAGGAAAACAAAAAAAAAATTGCAAAATGTCCAAATGGGGTCATATTGACCACATCTTATAGTTAATATATAATGTATCTTCTTAGGTGAGAGAAAATAGTTTATGCTTTAGAAAACGTTACTCCACGTAGACAAGAACAAACAATGTTTTTTTTTTTTTTCGCCTGTAGAATGCATTCTATAACATCGCATGCAATGGAGTTTTATTTAGACCTTCTTTCACTAAAATAAATAGACTTTATAGACACCCTGAATACTGAGAGAAAATATGTGTGAGAATAAATTTATCACATAAGAATATTTCTTTAGGTTTAAATTACAAAATTAAGTTAGCATAAAACAAAATAATTTAAAATAAAATTTCGTACAAACTAGGGCGAATACTGATGTTATAATTCCGTTGGTTGAATAAAATTTCTAAAAAGGAGGAAACATCAAAATTTTTATTGAATATTTTCTAGTTCTTTTCATTTAAACTTTTTAATGAAAAGGTTAACTAATTCTTACTAAACATCAGAAAGCGGGTGTTTTACGTGGGCGGTTCAGTAATTATTGTTCCTAGAGTATATAAAAAAATTGTACTGCGATGGTTGTTTTGGAATATCGAAGCCTAATGTCTTAGAATGCCTATATGCTCAATTTCAGAACCGCAGCTGCTATATTCACATAGTTTTGGAGGTAGGAGTGAAAGAGGGGGGGGGGTGAAGGTGAAAGGCTGATTTTTAGCTCATGGGGAAAGATTTGAGACAGTGGATTACACATAACTACTGTCGTTTGGACTCGGGATCATAGTGATGTAGCCACATGTCATCCACTGTCACAAATGTAGCCTCCTAAACTCCAAACAAGCATTTCACCCTCATCCCCCTCCTTAAAAACTCCCTCAAAAATAGGTCTCTAAAACTTCAGCCAACCCCCCAAAACTATATTAATACAGCAGCTACGGTTCTGAAAATGAGCATATAGGCATTCAAGACATTAGGCTTCGATATTCCACATTAACTATCGCAGTACTAATATTTTATATAAGGACTATTCCATCGTAACTGCCGTAACAATTTATCATCGAATTGTGTTTTCAAATCTATGTAGAAAATTTACTAATAAAAGCTAGAACAAATTTTTACAATTTAAAATATTTCTTACTAAGGTCTTAATACCCAAATACCTTCAGATTATTTCAATCAGTCTTTGAGTCCCAAAAATTGCAATTCAAAATTCTGTAACTGACGTAACATAAAACATACAAACATTTTTTCTGCCTTCAATCAAGCGTAAAAATTATCAAAACTATCCGGTTAAAAAAAGTTATTTGATATTCTCAACAACACTAAGTAACGCCAAATTATAATAGTAACTTGTTTAATTAATTTCTGAATAATACAAAAGAAAAAATGGCATTTACTCGTTTAACTGATGTAACTTTTATTGTGTAACTGACGTGACATTATGACTTTACAAAGACAATAATGTTACTTTACTTAGTTTGTAAACAGTAATTTACAATGTCTTTTTATTAGGATTTTACTATAGAATATAAAAATATCAAGTTTTCCAATCATACCCTTAAATTAAACATATTATAAATTTGATTTTCCCCCTCAAAAATGATGATTTTCTGTGGAATTGCCAGTACACTACGGACAATAATAATTGAACCACCCACGTATTTATCAAAGTATTTTTTCTGTAAAAAAGCGTCACTTTTTACGCTTTCAGAAAGTTCTAAATACAAAGCTTAATATTATTAAATCTCACATAATATCAGAAATGTTTATTCAAATATTTTCAAAAGAAGAAATATTAACGAGAAAGAAAAACCATGCATCCAATTTTTTCTAACACATTGAGATTAGTGCAAGAAAATTTCATCATTTAATAAAGTGAAAGATATTATCTAAGTAAACTATTTAGTGAACGCATAACTGATTTGAAAACATAATTTCCGCATTTACCATCAAAAGTTGGAAAACTATTTGAATTCGTTTGTGAATTCCTGTATATGATCAAAAGTTATGTATATATGGGTCATTTTCAAAATCTGTCCATGTTTTGGAATAGCAAAATCAAATTTTTAGAAATAATCAGAAAGTTTTAATATTTTGTAAATAATTAATACCTTACCTCAAAAACATTAATATACAGACATCAGCAGAGACAAAAATTACAAATTTAACATTTTTAAACTACGTTTTAAATTTTAATTAACTTGGTAATGAAATAAGTGAGCACGGTAATGATATCTACGGTAATGACAAATTAAGCAAAATACTTTTATTTTTTCACAGGCATAAATGGCAGCCATTATGTCTTCTGTTCCATACAACGATTTTATATTCCTTATATAATAAAAGCCGATTAATAAATAAAAGTTCATTTAATTATCAATTAGAAGTGGGTACGGTGATGACGTACAAAAAAAAAAAAAAAAAAAAAAAAAAATACTCACCAAAACATTCAAAGTCTTTGCTTGCTTTATTGAAATTATAAAACTTTTTAGTCTATTCACCTAAACCTGATAACAAGTTGACTTTTAGGGAGTATTTGTCCATTGATAAAAAGGCATGTCCTGCCCACTAAAAAATTCCAGATGAACTTTTTTGTCAGAAGCATGGCAATGACACTCTTTCTTGGGACACGGTTTAAAATAATTATTAAGAATTATAGATAAGTTTAATTAACGAAAATAAATACTTTTTTAATTAGTAGCACCTTAATAAATAAACATGTATTAAAAAATTATAACCATATGTTTTAAATAGAACTTAATCCAATCTTTAACTAATAAATTGCTTGTTGGGACAACCTACGGTAATGACATTTTGACAATAAATGGTATTTTTCTTACTTTAAAATTTATCATAAATAATAATATAGTCGCAAATTATCATTAAAAAACGTGATAGTTAAACTGCAATAATTAAAATTATGATATTTAACTATTGTTCTGTGGAACTGTGGGCAGTAAAGCACGACACTTAGTGAAAATCACCCATATACCAAATAGTATGTTAAAATTAGTTGCATTTAAAAATGCATTCTTTAGTTAATCCTTTATACCCCGAAGGTACTTTAAAGTACTATTTAAATAACTTGTTATAAAATTCATTTAATACATCGATTAGTTGTTATACAGTTTCGAATGAGTTAAAGATATACTACTTTATCTTGTTCCAAAAGCATTCTTGGTTGCACAAACCAAAAATATTTTTAAAAGGATGATTTATTTTACCTTTGGATCTTTTCAGCTTCCTTGACATATTGAAGATTGGGGGGGGGGGGGGGGGTATAGTTTGTAAATATTTCTATATTTCAATTGTAAGAATATTATATTTGTACGTTTCCCAATTCTACAAAATACTAAAAAAAAAAAAAAACATTTTAAATAAAGGTTTGAGTGGTGTTGTAAATATTGCGCAAAATGCTAATAAATCCAAATTTAATTAATTATTTTTAATTGTCAAAATTCTTGTAAAATTTATTAAATGATTAGGTAAATATTCTACTATAGTTTCCAAAAATCACGAATAATGATTTAGAAGATGAAATTTTTATGAATTCATAATTTGGAACATAAAGATTTAAAAACACACTGCCCGTCTTTATTTCTCACATTTAAAGATTAATGTTACCGAATTATTGTGTGAATCCCTGTAAAAAAAATACAATAAATGATATGCACACCCATTTTCTATTAGAAGCATCTTCTAATACATTTAACTGATATATATCAATTTCAATATATTTGAAACAGTGTAACATCATTAGCGTACACTTCAATAGAAATTTACTGATAGATTATGATCTAAAAGTAATTCTTTTTTGTGCCATTGAAAACTAACTATACATGCTACGAATTTCCTTTTTATTGCCGAGCATGCCATGGAAATTACAATCATGTATACCACTTACATACCAATCCGGATACAATTACGCAAGTTAGAGTACTGACAGGAAGACGGGTGAGCAGACAGAGGGACAGACAAACAGAAATAATAATTAATATTCAACGATGTTAGTAAGTGTAAAAAGAAATTTTTTTAGATTGATATGCTTCATGAACTAAATATACAATGCAACAAAATATTACATAAAGTATTCACTTTTTAAATAGAATTTATAACTCATTCATACTTTTAAAATCATTATTAGATTGAATAACTTCATTTAAAGTTGTTAATTTGATTAATTACGAAATAAAAATATACGTCATATTTGAATACTCAGTTTTAAATAATGAGGGGTATGATGACTTTTTTTGCTAGAAGAGATGGCCGTTTGCGTTTATAAGATTGCGAGAATTAAAAAAAACACCAGGTCCTATTTAAAAAAAACTCCAATTCAAGTAAACGAAGATTTAGTTTATTTCCATGATGAAAGCCGAAGGGAGAGGTACAGGGGAAAAGCAATAAGGAGCCTCTTTTAAGACGTCATCACGAGGCTAGCGAGAAAGCAGGAATCATAAGAATATACAGTTACAACTTTCTTGCTTGGCGGGCTACAATATCGCCAATCTAAAAGTATTTTTGCGCCATGCACAGGGGCTAAGAGACACATTGGCTGGTATGTTCGCCAAAAATGTACGGTAGGCTTCTACCATATTAATTGTGTAGGGTGGGGCAGATTGTGGGCTGCATACATTCCTGAGTCATGATAGACGGAGCCTCATCAGTACATTGATACAGCTGCGGTTAAATGTAAAAATAAAAAGTGTTATCTGGAAAGGGCATAGTAACAGACCGAGTTCGTTAGGCTAAAAAGCATGAGACTGTATTTTTCTAGACCAGATGTTAGATCAAAGATCCACCGCTTTACCACAAAAATGTAGAATTGCCATACATCTGAACAAAAGGGTGTGAAGCGAAAATAATTCTAATAAGTAGATTGCATGTAAAGTGATTTTGAATGATGAGTTATATTCATGCCCAAATAAGGAAATGACCGAAGTTAAAATGCGTTTGAAACTAACAGTCAGCCGTAACGAATTTTGTACAAGGTTAAAGCGTATGTGTGAAAGAATCAGAAAGTGAAAATAGAGCGTGATTCACTGATTTTATTTTATTAAAGAGATGAGTGCCTAGAATAATTTAATTTAAATGTGAAGGGCTGTTAATACAATCGATTTAGTTTTTAAATGTTGAAATTAATTTAGGGGCTGCACTGTTTGACTATAGTGCACAAAATAAATAAGTTATTAAACAGAATTTTAATTGAAACTGTCTGGGGGAGGGGGTGGGAATGGAATGTAAACATATATAACGAGATAATCGTTATATATATCACCTGGGACACCGCAAAAAAAAACAAACTTTTGTTGACCCGTGTGCATGGGCAAAACAGCAAGAAAAATAGTTACACATATAAATATATCTTCAAAACATAAAAGTTTTTTTTTTTTAAACAAGTTGCTGTCATGAAAATAAAAAAAAATCTCTTTCATCAATAGTTCAACAGTCCTAAGAGATTTTATGAATTAATATTTTCTAAATTAAGTTTATGGATCTCCATCTTCAGTAAAATTTTCTTCAAAATTGTATACCATGGTATATTTTTTTTGACTGAGTCGACTCTGACAGCAAATATTTAAGCAGCATGTAACTAGATCCTTGGCTGCACATCATCAAAATATTGATCCTGATTCGGATCATTTTATGAAAAATACAAGTACTAACTATAAAAATATATATATAAACACAAATGCAACACTAGAAGTAAAGAGTAAATAATAATAAGTGAAATGTATAATTGTAAACTAATAATCAATTGTAATATGATTTTAAAAGAAATTGGACATGGTTTAAAAAAAATGTAATGTTCATGCATGCAGCATAGGATGACAAAAAAAAGAGGTGCCTGAAGCACGCCCATGAAAAAGGTGTCACCCTGAATCTTGTGTAGACCACAAGTATTATGGCGTCAGCTTAGGGCGTCAGCCTTATGTGAGGAGGGAGTTTTGAGACTCATACAGCGCCCGCTTATATGAGTCCCTGCTCCTCCGAAGACACTAGCGGTCCTCTAAAGGAGCACACGTCGGTTTACAAGCAAAAATTGATTTTTTGTGAATTGGAACACCAATTCCAAGGGGTTGTCTCTCAACACAATGAAGTTTTGGACCCTAAGGGCAATAATTTTGAACGGGAACAAAACATTCGAAAGGGAGAATTAAAAAATAAAAAAAATAGATATATATTTCACATATATATCAAATCAAAAAGGGGTAGACAATCCTAGAGTGAAGAGGGACATAAAAAAATGAAAGTCATAATCAGGTTAAATAATGCACAAGTCGTATAATTAGAAGGTAACTAACTGGTTGCCTTACAGAAAATGTTATCAAATTGCATGTGAAAAAAAAAAAAAAAAAATTTTATTTATTTTTTTTTTTTATTTTTTTTTTTTTTTAAATTAACTGCAATTATTAAATGTGTTAGCTATCAGTTTTAACTGAAATGTAATCGTAAAAGAATGACATGTAAAATAAATGTTACACTGTAAATAATAGTTAAGTGTATGTAAATAACATAAAAAGTGTACAGTAAAATGAAATGAGTGTAAAGTGATTCAAAATATTGTTCACAAGAGATCTTCGAAGAAAACAGTCATGGGCCAGCCATAATGTTGTCAAAGATCTGTTGTAAGCAACATACATACAACCTAGGCCTCTGGTTGTACACTTAGCTTCACAATACATGTCATAAGAACAAAATGTAAACAGAAGTATATTATTTTCTGTTTCTTAAATTATATGTATGTGGTTGATAAACATTAGGGAAGTTGTGATTGTTTAAGTGACTTGTAGCATCGAATAAGTGTCCATATCGAGGTGGTGCAAGAAGTAACCTATCAATGTGCACCCGAAATGCTGTATTATCAGCAGCATACAATCTCTTGATCGAGAATGACACAGGTGAATGTTTGAAAGTTACAATGTATGATCCAGTGTATTTAGGTTTGAATTTATCAACAGACTTTAAGTACACAATATCTTTGAGACAAATGGTTCTTAATTTAGCTTTCTGACCGTAATGTTTATATCTTTTATCCTGTGCTGTTTTAACCACTTCACCGGCGACAGGTATGGGGAAACAGTGCTTTTACCCCCGACTTATCTCGGGGCAGCCGGTGAAGTGGTTAATGTTATTGTAAGCCTTGTCATATATTTTGTGTAAATCTTCAAGTAGTTTATGTATTTCAGTATGTTTGTCTAGAAAAGGTTGATTGCTATTCTGATCAAAAGTGTCAAAAATTAATGAAAGTTCACGTCCAAAGTGCAGAAGATTAGGAGTGAATAATGTAGTTGAATGTTTTGAACCATTATAGAGCGACTTGTGTGTAAATATTGCATTTTCAAATGAGTGACCTTCTTGTAAAAGTATATTAACAGAGTATTTGATAGATTTATTTATTCTCTCCGAAAGAGCATTGCTTTGTGGTCTCGAAACAGAGCTGTGAAGTACCTTAATACCTAGAGTATCATTAAAAATGTTGTATATTTGAGATGTATATTGGGGTCCTAAGTCTGATAAGACAACAGAAGGTCTCCCAAAGGTGGTTATGTAAGAGAATAAACATTTAACGACTTTAGTTGCAGATGTATCATTAAGTGGAAAAAGTTCAACATGTCTTGAAAAGTGATCTGTAATATTTAAAATATGTTTACCATTAGAAAAAGGTCCAACGAGGTCTGTACTAATAGTATGGCCAGGATATCTGGGCGTGTAGGTGGGTTGTAAGGGTGCAGGAGGGGTTTGATGATGTTTACATTGAAGACATTTGACACATGAAGCTACAAAGTTTAGGGTGTCAACATACATGCCTTTCCAAAAGTATCTTGATGATAGGAACTCATAGGTTTTATTAAAACCAAAGTGAGATAAATGAGAGATTGTTAAAACTTTGCTTTTAAGAGAGTTAGGAACAACAATGTGATATGAAAAAGTGTTGTTAAGATTATTTTCTTTTTTTAACATTAAAACCTTTGAATCAGGGTGTATGAAGTAATTAAGATATTTTTGAGAAGGTCCTTTCTTTAGAATATCTTTGTAAACAGTGGACAAGGTGGTGTCATTTTTTTGTTCAGTGCAGAAAGTTTCATTTGAAATTTCTAATAAAGGATCTGGATTTGTTTGTTTACCAGATACCAGATAGTTTACATATTTCTTAGTGGCGCTTGAACATGAATTATTACTGTCTGGTGTATCATAGTCAACAATAGGTAATGGTTGAGGGTCATGGATCAGTTCAGGGTTAGTATCCAGAGTTTGTTGATTGTTTTCAAAAGTACAGCGAGATAAATAGTCAGCAAGAACATTTTTCTTACCAGGGATATGTTTAAAAGTGTATGAGTACTCTGAAAGCTCCATGAGCCAACGAGAGATAATATCAGCTGGATTAGTAGTCTTGTTATATTTTTCTAAGGGTTTACTGTCAGAAAGAATTACAACTTGTCTGTTATATAAATAATATTTGAAAGCGGTTACAGATTTATAAATTGCCATGAGTTCTAATTTAAGTGCAGGGTATTTTTTTTCTGATGGCTTAAGAGATTTAGAAAAATATGCAACTGGTAAAAGTTGTTGATCATGTTCTTGTAATAAAACACCAGAAATAGCAACATTTGACGCATCTGTATTTAAATAAAATGTCTTGTTCCAATCAGGTAATCTAACCATGGGAGAATTAAAGAAAATTTTCTGTATTGTGTCCATGATTTCTTGATGTTTAACTGTCCATTTAAATTTAACTTTTGGAGTAGTTAGGTTTATCAGTGGTTGTACTAACTCAGAAAAGGATGGAATTAGACTCTTATAAAATGTAATGACACCAATGAGTCTTTTTAGTTGACGTTTAGTTGTAGGTGTGGGAAAAGATGTTATTTTTATGATATTTGACTGAATCGGGGAAACGGACTGATTTTCTACATGAAATCCCAAATAGTCAATACTAGATTTATGAAAAGTACACTTGCTAGGAGACAGGGTTAAGTTGTATTTGGTTAGGATAGAGAGAATTTTTTTTAATTTATTACACATTTCATCAAAAGAGTTTGGACCTACAATGAAATCATCCTGATATGTATATACACCATCTAATTGTAACTCATCAAGCAAAGAGTCCATTAAAGCTTGGAAAATAGAAGCACTGTTTTTTAATCCGAACACTAATCTCTTGTATCTAAAAGAACCAAACATAGTAGTAAATGTCAACTGATTTTGGAATTTTTCTGGCAAATCAATTTGATGATATGCCTGATGAAAGTCAAGAGAAGAAAAATATCGATACTGAGAAAGATTTGAAATGATGGTTTGAATTTTAGGTAGAGGGTAAGATGATCCTTGAATTACAGTATTTACCATTCGAAGATCTAAGGCAAGACGAAATTTTTGTTTACCAGTTCCGTCTGGTTTCTTTTTGACTAAAAGCATGGGGCAAGCCCATTCTGAACAGTGGCGTTCAATAATTTTGGCATCAAGCAGTTCTTTAATTTGTTCTAAAGTACCTTTTTGCAAAGATTGAGGAAGGGGAAATGGAAGAGTTTTTATAGGGTAGTCATTAATAAATTTCAAATCAGGTACAATCTTATCAGTATGTCCAAGTGTATTTAATGATTTTGAAAAGGCCGGGTAGTAATTAAGTAATAATTTAGTCATTGTATTTGCTTCATTAGAACTTAAATGTGTAAGATCAAAATCGGTAGCTGCCAAATCCTCTTTCCTCTTTTTTAATGTATCATTAGATGCCTGAATAAAATTTAGGAAGTGTTGTTCTGAGTTATGATGCTTGTCCAAATTATCAGAGGGGTAGTCAAGAATTTCCTCAACTTCAGATAAATGTCCAATTTTTGTGTGTTTAGGGAGATGAATGGTAGTGTCAGAATTATTTTTAAGTGAAATAGAAAAGAAATGATTTAATTGTACAGGCTTCTTTTTACGTTTAGTTTTCTTATTCATTTGAATAATGGCATCATGACTTATTACTTCTTTTTTATCTGCCACATATTCAAATAGATAATTTATGTCATGTTTGATATTATTGTTTGTGTAAACTGAGCACCATGTTTGCTCTTGGGGTTCTAGAATTATTTTACGGGTTAAGAAAACTTTTTGATTTGTCACTACATCACATAAGGTGTTACATTGATTACTTTCACTGACTTTAGACTTAGTGTGTGATGTTTCTAGTGGAATAGTCAAGTTGTTGTTAATGTGAATGCATTTATTGAAAGTATCAATGATAATGTTAAATTTACTAATGAAATCAAAACCAAGAATGCCTTCAAAACTGGAGGATTCAGGAATATCCACTATATAAAAGTGGTGCGAGAAGGATTTTTTTTTCTAATTTAATGGATGCTTTAATACATGAAGAAAAAGAAACATCCGAATTGACGGTTTTAATATTTATGGCTGTTGATAGTCTCTTGTATTTTAATACAGGTTTAAGTTCATTAAATAAATTTTGTGAAAGTAACGAAATGCTACTTCCAGAGTCAGCCAATAGGGTGATTTTATGGTTTGCAATAGTGGCCTTTACAAGAGGGAGTGATGGAGAATGCGTATTAACACTACAAATGATGTGAACAATTTTATCGCCTTCATTTTCTGTTTGAGTAGTGATATTTCTTGCAATTTTAATGTGATCAGAAGTTTGTGACCCGGTTGAATTGACTAATCTTTCTTTAGAGATCTTTGGTAATGTAGGGTCAATAGAAAATGTTGCTGATGTTAAGTCACACGGTTGAGACACAAAATCATCAGCATAAAAATTGTGTCTCTGTTCTAGTTTTCCTGAACCTGGTAATTGTTGCGTCTGTTAAAATTTTCCCTTCTCTATGTATTAACTCTTTTCCATTTAAAACACTGATGTGCCTGGTGGCCATTGCGGAAACAGAGTTGACAAGTCACAACTTTTCTTTGTGGAAGATTGTGAGGGGAAAAACGTTTTGGGAAATTTCGCGTTTTGAAATTTTTCCTATAGCGCATCGCATTTGCGTTATACTTTGGGCTACCTTGCATGTCATTTTTTTTTGTTTCAGTTTTGGGTCCAGGCGGTGCGAGTGTTAATGCATTTATTTTTTCCGAGAGTTCCTTCAATTGCTCTTCAATGTTATTTTGAGATTTACTGACAGAGGGTAAGGAATGTAGAATCTTTTCGTTATGCAGAATTTCGTGTAATATCTGTGCTCTTTCAACAGCAGCACGATATTCATTCACGCCTTCTTCTTGTAACTTTATTCGTATGTTAGCTGGCACAGCTTCCATAAATTTCATAAGTTTAATCGTGTTACGGGCATTTTCGTCTTTAATATCTGAATAGACAGTTGCGGCTAACACGTTTAACCGATGTGCCAAGTTTTTAATTGACTCCGCTGGCAGAAGAGACAAGCTCGAAAGTTCAACGCCAGCCACGCACTTGCTGGGGGGTGAGAAAAATGCGGCAAATTCTTTTTCAAGCGTATCTAGATCATTAATTTTTTGAATTTCCGGATTCTGAGCATAAAATTTTTGAGCGGGACCAATTAACTTGCCTACAAGTACAGCAATGGTAGTCTGAGGGCTGTATTTGTTAATTTCAGCGACCGACCTAATTTGGTTAAAAAAGAATTTAAGCAAATCCGGATCTCCGTCAAATTGGTTAATGTTGATTTGAACTTGTTTAGCGGACATGGTCAACGGTTTACCTAACAGAAATTCTCTAATCAAAAATTGTTACTGAAATTCTGCATACATATCTAAATATAACACACATAAACAGGTAAAATGCAAAGCAACTAAAATAATGAAATTAAATAATCACATAAATAATCACATTAAAAAAAACTAATACACAACTTAAAAATAAACAAAAGGTCTTATTTTTTTTTTAACCCTTATCTAAAAATATAGAGAGAAAGAAAACTTATCCAGGGACAAAATTGTGTTTCCCAAAGTAAAAATAATACCGTTGCTTATTTTAAGCAAAAGAGAAACAGACAAATATTTCGCAATAGCTCCTATTTTATTTTTTATTTATTTATTTATTTATTTATTTTTTTTTAATGAAAGAAACATGTAAGTCTTTCAAAATAAAACTGGTAGGAGCAGGCAACTGAATTAAAAACTTATTTTATCCTTTTTAGCAGAGAGAAAAAAAAAACTTGCTATCTGTCCTTATTTCTCTAAAAGGACAGAAATTAAAAAATATTTCTCAAATTAAAATATTTTCAAGCCAAAAGGCGAACCAGAAAAATATATGGGACAAAATATAATCTTCGTTAACTCTTTTTGAGAGAGAAAAAATTTAATATATTTTAATATGCATTAAAAGTTAAGCAAAGGTGAATGTGTATCTTAATAACTAAAGATATTGGAACATTCAATGCAATGGGAAAAAAAACTACTTATATTATATTTATAAATATTATAATAGACAACACAAAATATCAAAAATAGCAATATCACTGTGTTTTCGTATCCTGTACAAAAACACAATAATGTTAATAAAATTAAATAAGAAGTACTTGTGAGTACTTATGGAGTAAGAAAGCATACAAATGGAATGAAACAACTTTAAAAATTTTAAAACAAGGTTTCCAGAATTAACTGAAAAGAAAATTAAGCGAAAGGAAAGCAATTAAATGGGGGAATTAAAATATGCTTTCGTACTCTAAAAATGTGCTATTTTAATGGAATTAGCACTATATATTTTCACTTTTTTGTATCTGATTTTGTGAAAAAAAATTTTCTTTTAGGTGCATTTTTTTTTTTTTTTACGCTTGCCTTTTATCTATGCACATTTATGACCTTTTTGTCAAAATCCTAAAAATTTGCTAGAAATCTATGCATGCGTTTGAATGAATCTTTAAAACGATTCTTTGGCAGCACAAGACTTTTTTTTGAGATTTTTTTTTCTTTATCACAGAAAACGGCTGTCAAATAATAGGATGCAGGATCTGTAGAACACACGACTCAGAGGCACACTACTCATTTGTCGGAATACTTGAATTTCACAAACAGTTGGTGTCGTATGGTAAAAAAAAAGAAAAAGACCCTCTTTGGAGAATATTGAGGAGGCTGGTGAGCGAGATTCATTCATTCACTCGATGACTCGCTCGGACGTTCCTTCAACGAACACATGTACTTTCAGGGGTTTTTTTTTGTGTTTTGCTTTGAAATCAGTATTTCACTGCACTTAACTGATGAATAATTTGTAGTATTTTTCACACAGATTTGAAAGTTTTCTCAACGCGGAACTTGTTGAAGTTATGACATAATTAATATTGCTATTATGCGGAAACATTTGCCGTTGATTTGTAATTTTGTCGACACTTTCACAAGAATGATGCGA
Organism: Maratus speciosus; assembly: GCA_963932465.1. Classification (NCBI taxonomy): domain Eukaryota; kingdom Metazoa; phylum Arthropoda; class Arachnida; order Araneae; family Salticidae; genus Maratus; species Maratus speciosus. The sequence continues at coordinate 330,302,994 of OZ010795.1, forward strand.
TGATGGGCCGGGGGAATGGTCCGAGAGATAAGTATGTACGCGGGCAGAATTCTTCGGCACGGGAGGATGTAAGGCAGGCAGATTTCTTAGGCGACGGGAAGCGAGCAGCTGATTCCACAACTCCGGGGGTTGGCAAAGGGGAAAAGCAGAATAGGAAGCAGGCGAAGCTATCTCTTCGGCGCGGGGCAGGTGTCCAGGGCGCGAAGTTCACTCCATGATGAAATCCTCCATCTTTTGACGGGGTGGCGACCCGTTGCTTCAAGGATGACTTTTCTTTAGGTACGGGGGCGAGTTAACTCAGCGTCCAAGCAGCTGGGATAACAAAGTGGCCGGACGTCAACAGTACAGAGCGCGCAGGTGCCGGGAAGGATCCATCGCTTCGAAGCCCACGCAGAAAAAAAGATTGGAAGCAAGTACCTCTCCCTTACATTTTTTTTTTTGTTAATGGAGAAAAAAAACTGGTCACGGAGACCAATTTTATATGATGACTTTTTTTGCTAGAAGAGATGGCCGTTTGCGTTTATAAGATTGCGAGAATTAAAAAAAACACCAGGTCCTATTTAAAAAAAACTCCAATTCAAGTAAACGAAGATTTAGTTTATTTCCATGATGAAAGCCGAAGGGAGAGGTACAGGGGAAAAGCAATAAGGAGCCTCTTTTAAGACGTCATCATGAGGCTAGCGAGAAAGCAGGAATCATAAGAATATACAGTTACAACTTTCTTGCTTGGCGGGCTACAATATCGCCAATCTAAAAGTATTTTTGCGCCATGCACAGGGGCTAAGAGACACATTGGCTGGTATGTTCGCCAAAAATGTACGGTAGGCTTCTACCATATTAATTGTGTAGGGGGGGGGGGATTGTGGGCTGCATACATTCCTGAGTCATGATAGACGGAGCCTCATCAGTACATTGATACAGCTGCGGTTAAATGTAAAAATAAAAAGTGTTATCTGGAAAGGGCATAGTAACAGACCGAGTTCGTTAGGCTAAAAAGCATGAGACTGTATTTTTCTAGACCAGATGTTAGATCAAAGATCCACCGCTTTACCACAAAAATGTAGAATTGCCATACATCTGAACAAAAGGGTGTGAAGCGAAAATAATTCTAATAAGTAGATTGCATGTAAAGTGATTTTGAATGATGAGTTATATTCATGCCCAAATAAGGAAATGACCGAAGTTAAAATGCGTTTGAAACTAACAGTCAGCCGTAACGAATTTTGTACAAGGTTAAAGCGTATGTGTGAAAGAATCAGAAAGTGAAAATAGAGAGTGATTCACTGATTTTATTTTATTAAAGAGATGAGTGCCTAGAATAATTTAATTTAAATGTGAAGGGCTGTTAATACAATCGATTTAGTTTTTAAATGTTGAAATTAATTTAGGGGCTGCACTGTTTGACTATAGTGCACAAAATAAATAAGTTATTAAACAGAATTTTAATTGAAACTGTCTGGGGGAGGGGGGGGGGAATGGAATGTAAACATATATAACGAGATAATCGTTATAAGGGGGATTTGAGTATTTTATTTAAATAAAAATTTGATTTACTGTGATTTTAAATTGGATTAATTTACAATAACAGTTAAAATATATATATTTCTACAGATTTGAAAGAGGTGCATGTTTTTTTAAAATTTACGTTAATTGTTTATTAAGAATTTAAGAAAATGCTGTAAATTCAAAAACGCAATTTGGAAAAACATTAATAGGTTTTAGTTTATGCCTTTAATTAAATAGTATTATACACATTTCTAAAGTTATTTTCGTTATAAATCCTGTAAATAACAACTAAGTATTTTAATTAGAAATCTTGTAAATATTCAGTAATAATTTTAACTATATATGTTATTTTAATTAAAATGTTTAAAATATTTTGAGCATTAATGCAGAGTCTAGTAAAGTATCATTTTGCTGCTTATGAAACGCTTCTTTATTGAAAATAAAGAAAAAAATATTATTTATACCAACATTATATAAAAATACTTTTGTTATTAAAATCGCTTCTAAATGTTAAAATATGTTACTTAGAATCAAACATACATGTAGCGAAAACCTATTTCACTATTAATTACCAACATATCGTTATTTGTATACAGGAATAAATCAAATTTATAACTTTAGTATTTCAATAGAAAAGAAGCAATGGTCATTAAACTAAATTTTGTGTATATAAAACGGTCTGGTTACCGTACTGTTGAAGATAATTGAGGAAATTGGTTATTTAGGTATTTTAATGATATGGATTAACATATGAAGTGAAAGGGAAAAAGCGTAATTTCACAGTTACGATTAAATTGGGGAGTTTTATTTTGTTTTGTTTTTCTTTTTCAAGTGGCAAACTCCGTTATTTTTAACGCAAAATGAACTTCACGATTAAAAAAATAATAATGATAAATGGCGTTAAAACAGCCCAGTACAATAAAAACAATAACATAAGACAAAGTTTAAAAGCGCGAGTGATTGCTCCAGGTATGCTGAAACACATTTGCGACTTTGGCATCTACAGACAATTTATTTTTCTGTCTTTCCAACAAAACCTATGGATGATTGTTAGTTATGGCATTTAAAATCCAAAATGCATTTGTCAAACCACAAATTTTGCCTCACTTGTGAAACGCGATTATATGTTAAATTCTGCATAGTTGTCATGAAACGGTTTATTATTTCCCAAAATTTCCCGCTTGCAGAGTAATCTATTGTGAATATGGACATTTGATAATATTCGTCAAAGTCCAATTTTAGAAAAAGTGTGCTGAAATACATTTGCGAGATCGGCATCTACAGACAATTTATTTTTCGATCGTTCGAACAACACCAATGGTTGTTTGTCAGTTATGGCATTAAAAATAGAAAATGCAGATGCCAAACCACAAATTTTGCCTCACTTGGGAAACGCGATTATATGTTAAATTCTGCATAGTTGTCATGAAACGGTTTATTATTTCCCAAAATTTCCCGCTTGCAGAGTAATCTATTGTGAAGATGGACATTTGATAATATTCGTCAACGTCCAATTTTAGAAAAAGTGTGCTGAAATACATTTGCGAGATCGGCATCTTCAGAGAACTTATTTTTCGATCGTTCCAACAACACCAATGGTGGTTTGCCAGTTATGGCATTAAAAATAGAAAATGCTTTTTCCAAACCACAAATTTCGTAATTTCTTTTGCCTTTGCATCTTTTCAGCATTCTTGGTGTTGGGGAAGGTGGTTAATTCGAAAATATTTCTATATTTCTATTGTAAGAAAATTATGTTTGTACATTTTCCAATTCTACAAAATACTAAGAAAAATATTTAAAATAAATGATTTGAGTGGGGCTATGAATGTTCACAAAATCCCTTTAAATTCTAATTTAATTAATCCCTCTAAATAATTCAATCCTTCTGAAACCCTTCTAAATTTTACTGAATGATTATGTAAATCTTGTAATTTAGTTTAAACAATTCACGAAAAATGCTTTAGAAGATAAAATTTTCATGAATTTAAAATTCAGTACATAAAGGCTTAAATGTTAATTCTGCATAGTTGTCATAAAGAAATTTATTATTTCCCACAATTTTCCTCTTACAGCGCAAACTATTGTGAAGACGGACATTTGACAATTTTATAATATATATAAGCATTTCTTTTTATATCGTCAGATTAATCTCATTTGTTGTTGCCACTGATATTACTATTTGATTCATGTAGACCTTTTCAGCTATAGAGATACCACTTAAAAGCTCATTATAGTTTTTTAGTTTGACGTTCATTTAGATATGAATAAATGAGGGTATTCATGTTTGAAAGTTTCGTAATTTCGTCTCTATGACGATAACTGTGAAAGATCGGTTGTTATTTTTTACCTTATTCTAGACCCTATATTGCAAAATAGCTGAATTTCTATTTTTTTATCCAGTTCATGAGCAGGACGGTTGCTAGAGCTTCATACATCGGCAAAGATTCCGCATTACCACCTAGTAATTAAAAAAAATAAATAAACTAATAACTTTTCTGATTAAAACTACACTTTTCTGAAAACTATTATATACAATTTACTTATACTTTAATTATTTTTATTGTATGTATATATGCAAATGCATATATATTTATATATACGCATATATATATAGCTATAGGGGAGACTAGGGAGGGTTGACATTAGGGGAGGCTTGACTCACCCATCATATTTGATATTTAAAAGAATTTAAGATTTTATCAATAGGTGTCTACCAAAGCTACTGGAATGCTCAAACAACAATCTTTGTTTAATACAGATAATCGAAATTGGTGTGGAATAATAAATTGTGAGGCGTTTTCAACCTAAAATTTGTGTTTTTTTACAAATATTTTTTAAGCTTTTTTTCACATAAAGTATATCCTAGAAATTTACGTAAGTAGGTTTTAAGAAATGCAGAAATATCGAGCTTTCATTCCAGGTATAAAAATTGCACACTAAGTTAGGCTTAGCGTAACAATGTGCTATTCCTTAAAAAAGCGCTATGTGCGGAGGCTTGACCCAGTCTATGTGAGGGAGGGTTGACCAGATGCTCAAGGCTCACTTAATTAAGTAGTTTTGGAAATCTTTTTGTTACACAATGTGCATAATGAAAGATTAATGGCTATATATAAAAAAGAATGTAAATGTATTCTATAAAGCTTCGGTAAAATGCGGTGATGGAAATTATAATGTATAAAACTGATTAAAGAAAGATGTGAAAATTGCTATGGTATGCACTGCAAGAAAAAAATTATTGAAAAATAAATGGGAAAGTTGATACGAACTTTTTTTTATTTAAATATTACATACAATAGGTAAACCGAAACAGTGGAAAAGACAAGAAAGGGCCAGAAAGTATAAAAGTAGCAGTCTTAACACTTTCATGGGCAGTAATACGTTTATTAACTAAACTATTAATTTTAATATTAATTAATAATAATATAATAATAATATAATTTAATATTAATTTTAATAATTATATTAATTTTAAACCACTTAATATTATTTTCTAAACGTCAGAATGGCACCAGAATTTTTCTAAAATCTGTTCTATTTAATATGCATGTGAAAAAAAGCCCTTTTCTTATTTATAAATAAATTTGTACGTAAATTACGGTGCCAGTCATTTATTTTGACATTTTAGCAGTGAAAGTACTAATTAACCTCTGAAAGTGTTAAAAGATGTTAATGATAATTTAACCTCTCATGCGTCTGCAAAAGAACATAGCATTGACCGAAAATCTTTAGGAAGATATGTAGAGATATTTCATCAGGATAAATAAAGTGAGATGAAACCAAACTATGTGACAACTAGATTTATCAGGTCGAGTGTTGCAAAAAGTAGGACAAGGAGCCAAAAAAAAGAGGGGCAGTGGCTCTTTTCTTTCTTTCTAACCGATGACCAGGCCCCTACCTGCCGAGATGCCCCAGCTTAACGGGTTTAGTACCTGGCATCGGGGCGAAAGACCGCCTAACAGCCGCGAAGCGGCAATAAACCTGACATCATTGCCTCGATCGTCATCCTATTTGCAGTGCCTACTGCTCGTTTGTGTATACTATGTTTTGCCGGTTACTTAACGTTATAACCTGTTGTTCGGCACCTGCACATTGCTACTCATGTTGGTCTCGTAATTTAGAACCTTGATCAGATGACGAGACCTTCACCTGGCCAGGCACCTCCAGAGGTATAATTCACAGGTAACTTGGAGGACTTTGCACCCACGACGGATTTTACATGCACCAGGCGCCATTAGCGTACATGGCGGATTATAGCCAGCAGTATGCCTCGATCCCGCGGCCTTAGCTGCGGATTCGATGCTCTGCCAACTGTGCCACCGCTGCTCGAACTACTTCTGAATGACCTGGGGTTTAGAAGCCGAATTGTTGGTGCAGACTTGTCATAAGAAAAAGGATTGGAGGGGGTGAGGAAACAAACAAAAAAAATAATAATATAAAATAAAATAAATAAATAAATAAATAAAAAAGAATTAAAAAAAAAAAGAAATTAAAAAAAAAAAATGGAGCGCCGCAGATAGACAAGTTGCACCAAAAGTTAATTTTGGGCCGAAATGCTAGACAAACATAACGATGCAGGGGATGGGACTCCGCCTATCTACCGTACCCCACCACGTAGAAACTGACTCCGTAGACTTCCCACTGGAGAGGGTCCGGTAGCTTGTGCAGGCTATAGCCTATGTGCAACTAAGAATAATAAAGAGGCGGTAGTCAAAAAGAAAAAGAAAAAGAAAAAAAAAAAAACCTGAAAGGGAAAGGGGTTAGCTTGTACATGTTATTACACTTAAAACTTACTTATAGCTATTTACTTAACTATCATTTATTACATATATTGTTTTAATATTATCCTATAGCACTAGGTGATACTAAACGAACTAGAGTAATTTACTTTAGATTATTTAAATATTGCCTGGCTATTTAAAAGGAATTTATATTTTAATCATTTCTAATATTAGAATCGGGATTTTATTTATTAATTATTATTATTATTTTTATATTATCTTATGACAAGTTAACTATGAATTGGCATACTATTACTTAGCTAGGAGGGAATTGATAAGAGACTAACGAGCTGACCTAGTGAGATTAATATACTAATTTCTAATTGAACTAGCTGCTTGAGGTTGTAACTTAAACATAAGCTATGGGTGTTGGGTTTGACCTAAATTAACTCTCTTAAATCCTGACATAATAATACATGAAACCCTATGAAAACGGAACCTGTCTCTAACAGAATACTGTCTATAATGTTAAAATTTCCTTTTCCCTGCTGTTAATTATACCTGATCAGACAAAATCCTATTTAAAATAAAATTATTCTCCACTGACTTGCGATTGCGTCTAAGCAGATTTGCTTAAGCATCATATTTTCAAAAATATTTTTTTATAATAATTAAAGCATATAGGATAAACTTATTTTACTTCTCTTAAACTGATTTCATTTCTCTTTACATATATTTTAATATAAAACAAAGTGGGTAAAGCCTCCTATATAGTGGGTCAACACTCCATATGTGGGGAGCCTTGACCCATTATTTCTCATGAATAAAATCAATCATTTTTCAAATTTCTCATATATTACACCTATGTAGGAATTTTATTTTGATAACTGATTGCATAACGAATAAAATGATATATAAAACTTTATTCTACTTTCAATATCTAAAGAATAAAAAATCATTTTGTAAAAAGTGGGTCAACCCTCCCTAGTCTCCCCTACATATATAATAAACTTCCTTCATCTCGGCTGATATGCGTAAAAACTTTGTACAAAGATAATCTATATCAATTTCATTACACATTCCACATTTTTTATATAGATGTTTCATTATCATTATTCAATGCACATAAATATACTTTTGAAAATAATAAAATTATTAAACTAAAATATTACAAATCCTGCGTCGCATGGTCTAAAATGGTCAGCCCCCTTTTTTAAACTATGATTAGGCTTTAATTTCTATTATTCCCTAAATGCTTCATAAAATATGTCTGGGTCAGGTGGTCCTCCTGACGTGGCCAAAGGCGTGGCGTCAATCTCACCTCAACCATAGACATGAGGTTCATAATTTAGTATATATGTGGAGAACGTGCTGTTCCCGAAAGTCAGAAAAGTATCTAAAAAGAACTACCAGCAAAGCATGTGAAGTATTTGTTTATGCCTACTTAAATGTAGCGTGATGAATGTCTCAACAATAGGAAACAACTACGGACATAACTTTTCAGAAATGTAACAGTCGTCCACTTTACCGAATGTATAAGGCTTCATGTTTAAATTTAAAGACGACCATTAGAGTTGCTTGATTCATTCCAAATGTTGCTAGAACATATTTAAAATTAGCTGGATAAGATAAAGGACACTAAACGTTAGTTCCCGAATTAAGAATACTGAAAAGCTCAGATACGGTATTTTTTTGCTTAATTTTAACAAGCTTTATGTTTGATTATGCACGGAGTTTTTCTTTATTAATATGTAAAATGAACAAGTGGGTAAGTGTGATCACAGATCGCACAGAGGGTTTCTTTGAATATTCCTTTCAAAACACTTTATCCTTTTGAAAAATCTGTTAGTTCCACATTTCGCAACCAGGGGCGCACTCTATTCTAAACAAACCTCTATCCGAACGAAACTCCGTTTTACATACTATCCGTAGATATATTAGTCCAGGGGATTGGGCCCATAGCACCCGAGATAAGTAGACGGCACTGGCTGTAAAAAGTGGAACTAAAATATCTAAGGCTATGGTGCATAATATGAAATCATGGTCAAAGAGGTGTCGGCAAAAATTGGAAAAGTGCTCCACAGGTGAAAAGGGCGGAGGTTAGAAAAATTGCTTAAAATACACAAGTTAGAGCCCGGAGGAGTAAATAATATAAGACTTTTTGAAAATTTTATGATTAGTCGTGTGGTCTGAGGAATTCCGCTATAAGTACGCAAAAATTCATGTCTCCAACTTAATTAGGGGCTCACTTAGAGAGAATTGCTTAAAATACATATGTGGTAGCTCAAAGGGTTAAACGTAAGACTTTTTCAAGATTTTATTATTTGTCGAATGGCCTCAGGTGTTCCGGTATAAATATGCAAAATTTCAAATCTCCAATTTAATACGGGGCTCAGTTAGAGAGAATTGCTTAAAAAACGCATGTGGGAGCCCAAAGTGTTAAATGTACGACTTTTTCAAAATTTTATGATTTGTCGCATGATGGTGTTCAGCTATATGTATGCAAAATTTCACGCCTCCAACCTAAATAGGGCCTCACTTAGAAAGAATTGTTTAAATTACACATGTGGGAGCTCAAAGGGTTAAATGTACGACTTTTTCAAAATTTTATGGTTTGTCATTTGATGTGAGGTGTTCAGCTATAAGTATGCAAAATTTCACGCCTCTAACCTAATTTGGGGCTCACTTAGTAAGAATTGTTTAAAATACACATGTGGGAGCTCGAAGGGTTAAATGTACAACTTTTTGAAAATTTTATAATTTATCGTTTGATGTGAGGTTTTCATCTATAAGTATGCAAAATTTCACGCCTCCAACCTAATTAGGGGCTCACTTTGAAAGAATTGTTTAAAATACACATGGGAGAGCCCAAGGGTTTAAATGTACGACTTTTATGATTTGTAGTTTAATTTGAGGTGTTCAGCTATAAGTATGCAAAATTTCACTCCTCCAATCTAATTAGGGGCTCACTTATAAAGAATTGTTTAAAAAAAAACACGTGGGAGCCCAAAGGGTTAAATATACAACTTTTTCAAAATTTTATAGCTTGTCGTTTGATGTGAGGTGTTTAGCTATAAGTTTGTAAAATTTCACGCCTCCAACCTAATTAGGGGCTCACTTAGAAAGGATTGTTTAAAATAAACATGAGAGACCCCAAAGGGTTAAATTTACACTTTTTCAAAATTTTATGGTTTGTCATTTGATGTGAGGTGTTCAGCTATAAGTATGCAAAATTGCACGCCTCCAACCTAATTAGAGGCTCACATAGAAATAATTGTTTAAAATACACATGTGGGAGTCCAAAGGGTTAAATGTGCGACTTTTTCAAAATTTTATGATTTGTCGTTTTATCCGAGGTGCCCAGCTATAAATACGCAAAATTTCACGTCTTCAACCTAATTAGGGGCTCACTTAGGAAGAATTGTTTAAAATACACATGTGGGAGGCCAAAGGGTTAAATGCACAACTATTTCAAAATTTTATGATTTGTTGTATGATGTGTTGTGTTCAGCTATAAGTACGCAAAATTTTAAGTCTCCAACATGTATAGTTTCTGAGAACGGGCTCTGTGACTGACAGACAGACATATAGAGGAGCGAGACGAATAGGGTTTCGTCAGATGAACGAAACCCTAATAATGATAAACGCAATATTCCAACTACAAAACTTTATTATTGAACGCAGGGAAATGCCCGAAATGTAGCTTTAATGTTCGAATCCTAGAAACAAAAGTTCAATACAGAAAAATAATATTGGAAGGATGACAATATCTTCAGATCTAGTTTTGATTAATAAAGAATTAACGAAAAGTACTGTTTTAATTACTAAGAAGTTCTTTATAATCGTATTTGGTTTATTCTTACATACATCCAAGTATTACCAATAGCACCAAAATTGATTTTTCAAATGTTAAAACACATTTTTTTTTTTTTTTTGCACCATACCTAAAAACCATGAAACACGTCATCCCAGAGAAATGTATATTTTTCACCCCTTCCTTAAATCTTTATTAGATATTTAATTAAATGTATTAAAGTTTAATTCATAAATTTCGAAAAATAAAATAAAATTCTTGCAATGAAAAGTATTGGAAGCACACAATAAGTTACAATAAAAAATATACAAAATTTTTACGTGTGAACTCACTTTATTTAGATTTATTTAGCATTTTCTGCGTGCACCCGGAAAAGCTCTGGCTGTTTTAGGGTACTAGGCAACGTCTTTTTCAAGTTTTAAATATCTTGTGTAAATTTAAGTTATTTTATTTTTTCTTCTTATCGCGCGAGCTCCAGAAATCTTTTGTTCCCCCTCCCCATATTTTGGTTTTTCGTTGCTGCCATAGAACGTATTCCTCTCAAAGTCTCCTAATTTATCAGGAGACGAGTATGTGGGGCAAAGGTCCCAGGCTCCTCGAGAAAATGTAAGAAGTGCGATTTATTTAACATACTGCATTTTTACTGATCCAGCTAACACAAGTTAGTCGAGATATTTAAAGAGTTTAAACAAATTTTATTGTAAATTAAACTTCTTTATATTGGACTTTCTAGCAATTTTCTATATTAATAGTAACATTTGTAGCTATATTTATCAATTCTTCCACTTTACGGCATTCTTGCTTAATTCCTGCTACGCCACGGCTCCTAATCTTGATTGACCCATTCGAAATTATCGACTTTTTCTATACTTTTAATCGCCTCGTCTTCTATCTCTTTAGATAAAGATACTTCCTAATATTTTTACTTTCTTCTATTTTGACAAGAAGAAAGTATTGGTTTTATGAAAATTTTCGAATTCCAGTTTTCGACGGATTTACACGTTTCATGGGTCAGGGATTCCAAAAAACATGTTTTTACAAAATGTCTGTCTGTGAGTCTGTCTGTCTGTCTGTCTGTCTGTTTGTCTGTCCGTCTGTCTGTATGTGACACAAATTTTGTGGGCGCTCTATCTCAAGAACTAATGCACGGAATTTAATAAAAATTTATATTCAGGTAGTCCCTGATGTAGATTGGTGCTGATTAGTTTTTGGTGTAAATCGCCTTGCAGGTGGCGCTGCTATGTAGCATTTTGCAGGATTTCCGCAAAAGCTCTATCTCAAGAACTAATGCACGGATTTTTATAAAACTTCAGATTCCGTTAATACTTGATATGCATTGGTGCTGGTAACGTATTGGTGCAAATCGCCCAACAGATGGCGCTGCTATGCTGCATTTTGCAGCATTTACACGATTTTCGTAATAGCTCAATCTCAAGAAATAATGCACGGATTTTCATCAAACTTCAGATTCAGTTAGTGCTTGACATTAATTGACGTTATGCCCCTTGTGGTGTAAATCGCTCAACAGGTGGCGCTGCTATGCTCCATTTTTTGAGATTTCCGCAATAGCTCTATCTCATGAACTAATGCTTGGGATTTCAACAAACTTCAGATTCAGGTATACCTGGATATGAATTAGTGCTGTTTATGTTTTGGTGTAAATCGCTCAACAGGGGCGCTGCTATGCAGCATTTTTCACGATTTCTACAATAGCTCAATGTCCAGAACTAATGCATGGGTTTTCAGGAAACTTCAGATTCAGTTAGTCCTTGACATGAATTGATGTTTTGTACTTTTTCGTGTAAATCGCTCAAAAGGTGGCGCTGCTGTGCTGCATTTTTTGTGATTTCCACAATAGCTCTAGCTCCAGAACTAATGCACCGATTTTCATCAAACTTCAGATTCCGGTATACCTTAATATGAATTAGTGCTGTTTGTGTTTTGGTGCAAATCGCTCAACAGGTGGCGCTGCTATGCTGCATTTTTCAGAATTTCCCCTACAGCTCTATCTCAATAAGTAATGCACGAATTTTCATCAAACTTCAAATTCAGGTATACTTTGATACGAATTGGTTCTAAATTGATGTAATTTCTTTTACTATTTAAATGATTTAATTGACGTGATTTATATAGAAGAAAGTTTTGTGATGGCCACAACATACTAGTTAATTCTATTTTTATGTGTTTTATTGTAGTACGCCTATAGCACAACTTTTAGACTTAATTTTTATAGGTCCTGTAATACTTGTTACACAAACACCAATCCATTGCGAGTGGAGTTTAATTGCACAAGAGTATCCCTTCACAGATTCCCCTCAGAACATAATATTTCGGTATATTTTCACCAATCATGACCCTCAGAGACCAAAACTACCCCTGTTCATTGGTTTATTTAGTATATATAAATTACGAAATTTAAAATTCCGGCCTATCGTAAACATATTCCATATTTTTTTTTTTTCATGTAATGTACTTTCTAATACTTTAGTAGAATTAAGAGTCATCAGTCTTTAAAAATATTGCAATAATTTATCTATGTTTACGATATCATTTATTTTTTGTTTTCAAAAACATTTTAAAAATTATTAACGTATTATTATTAAATGTTTTAATTTCGGAGCCAATATGTCCAGCTTGAACGACAATCGGATATTCATTTTTCCAATAGATTAATTGTTCTTCGAGGCACTTTTTTAATTTGCAATTTCCTTTTTTTATTTATTCTAATACTTCATTTCCGACTGTTTAGTTAAAGGCCCTTTCTACGACTGTTTTTCCTACGTCAAATGGTCATTCTTTTCGCTTTCTTATTCCCCAGGAGCATCTGTCACTTCTGCAGTAATAAAAAACTTACTTAGTATTTAATGTGTTTAGAGAATCTCAGAGTTAGATACTTTTTTTGAGTTTTGAATTGTTTAAAATCTACGCACGTCGCCAGGGAGTGATGTTTTGTTTAATAACATAGAATTGCCATTTTATCCTCTTCTAGCAATGCAGATTATAATGGATTATTAGAAAAAAAAATTGAAGCGCTGTAATGCCGCAATTAATCTTACAGAATTATGATGGATTCGTATTCTGTGGTAAATGCTCTGCTTGAGTGCAATGTTCCATTTACATGATAAACAAATTTCCATTAGAGATAACACTGTCCTATTCATATTACTGGAAAAATACTTAAAATCTTCTATCATCTGCCAAATTTATCACTGGTGAATGCAAAGTTACGTAATAATATGCTAGTAAAGATTTTAACTTGCATGGACTTCTATTTATGGAATGACAATGATTTATGAATCGGCGCGTGTACGTTATACTACTAAATACTTTCTCAATGATCGACATTGAATGATGCAATAGTCTGGAATGTTCGATATAAAATAAGGGTAGAAACTTTTTATGTTAACCGGGGAGTCGCAAAATCACGTCAACAAGTTATTGTACAAAGATTTTACGGTATATATATATATATATATATATATATATATATCAGTTATTTTTAGTCATATTATAACTGGCTAATGTTATGCCTAAAAATTATGGCCGCACATATTTCACGGTATTGAATTTTAGTTTAAACAGTAATTTTAATATTTCAAGAAAAAAAATACAATTTTCAATTATATATATTACTTTTTTACTTGTAACATTTTATAATATAAATTTGTTAAAATACTTACAAATTTGCTTAATACTATGTAGCATATTTTTATTATTAATTTTTAAGCTACGTAACTAATAATTTTTTAACATTTTCTATTTTCTGAAAAAAAATTATACGCAATCTCGCTGTAGTATTCAATGTAAAATATTCAAAATAGATACGTAAACAAATTTTCTCTACAATAATAAAATTAATTATATTTTGAAAATATGGATTATATGTAGTAAACTGTTGGAAATTTCGAATGATTTGTATATGATTTGTATACCCTACTTTTTATTTGGAATATTTTGAGAAATTATAAATTTAGATAACATATCGTTGTCGAAAGTTTCTTTCTTTATCCCTATGCTTTTGAAAATTTTGGAATACATCTGCCAAATCCCTAAAGACTGTATTAGTATTATCCTTTGAATGTAAAATTTCATGCAGGATTAAATAACGAGACTTTGTTATAGTATAAATATTTGAATTCAGAATTTTGGTGAGATACGAAATTTTAAGTAAATATTTAAACAAACTAAGATTATAAAAAATACATAAAAAGTCATGAATTTTGTTCTGAACATTAAAAATATGTTATTTCACCCTTTATATCCCGAATTATGAATTTAAATAAGTAAAATTTAAATTTAAAAAATCAAAAAACCCGACTGCGTAAAAAGCGAACTAATTAATTATTTCTCATCAATGTGAAACTATTTTTTATATTACTTACCTATTTTTTTATTTACTTGTATTGATTACTTTTAAGTTGTGTTTAATTGTTAGTTCCTATCTATAAACACTGTTTTGATGTGACCTATAGATGTCTATGGAGATTAGAGTTGCGGTAAAGCTAGAGATCCTACCTACACAACTTCCAGGTTGTGTAATATTTAAATGGAGTTCCTGACTGTAAAATAGTCAATGAAACATCGTTTGCATTTTGAAATACATATCGAATGATATGCCACTCAATAGGGTGCGTGAAAACTTTTTTCTTCTCTACCGCCATTTGGCCTTTTACGACCACAATTTTGAATTTATAAAACCAAAAACTTGCCTATAACCATCGGACTGTTAAGTCGAATCGATAGAGACCTCACTCATTAAAATCCGTCCAGCCGTTGGGATGTTTCGAGGGTATAAAGAAATCCACATACCCAGATATGCGTGAAACACATAACCCTTCTTGGCAGTCTGGTAAAAACTGCATCCTTGAAACTTTTATCCCTTGCATTACTATGATACATTAGGTAATATATGCGCTAAATAAAAGATTTAATTATTTTTTGTTAATTTCGGATAATTACTTAAAATGATGCTTCAAAGTACCGTTGGGTCATAAAACTTTGGAAGAAATCGAGACTTAAAAATCGAGACTATATTAAATTTGTGTTATTATTTTAATGTGACATATATTTATCTAGATGCATTTATGATTGTGATGTATATATGACTAAATGATGATGCTGTCGGCGTATAATCAGTGAGCATTTCGTCATTAGAAGAATATTCTATAGTTGTATCTCTACCGTCAGATGGAAAGCGTATCTGAGAGAAATTTCCAAACTTGAAGTTGTATTAAATTCAAAATCATTCATTAAAATACTAAAAGATATTTTCAGTTTTTTTTTTCTAATCTGTAATATTTGAAAGTTATGTTTTATAAAAATACGATTTTGTTCCAAAGAAAAAAGTGTTTTTTACTTTATTATTCATCAGTGTCATGCATAAGTCATACCATACCTTCCCCTTTTTTATTTCAAAATCCACCTGTCTAGTGCCCATGCATACCTAGTAAATATTTTCCTTTTTATACATCATATATATTCAAAAGATAAAAAACAAATGAAAATACTGTTCAACCTAAATCCCGAAGGTACTTAAAAGTACCGCTTTGAAAATTGCTCTGTAAATTAAACAAACTGAAAATTTATTTCTATTTCGCATAACATATTGTCAAGTAATCTATTTAACACAAAGAAAAAAATATGATATTCCTACCTTTAAAATTTCATATGTTCCAAAGTTAAATTTAGGGATACTTCGTCAAAAAATAAAGTGGAAGCAAATTTGACACACATACGTGCAAAAATAGGCTCATAAATGCGTTTCTGCTTCCTAGATTTGGTATTAGGTAGATTTCGTATGAAATACTACCTATTGGGATCGTTCCTATGTTGGAATTTCTCAAACATTTTTGCAGATCTACACCGATCATGACCCCTAGAACCCAAAACCACCCTCAGAAAAAACTTTATATATATATATATATCACTTTCTTCTGGACACGATAACTTTCGTAATTCTGCACCAATCTCTTCCAAACTGATACATAAAATCAATGGGCATAAAATCTCGGTCAAGTTCGTTAATGGGCAAAATCGGACCAAGGGGATGGAAATAGGGAGGGGTTTTGTGAAAACCGAAAACCCCCAATAACTTCTTAATTTTTGTACATATCAAATCAGTTTAAAGTTTTTATTACTTCTAAAAATAGGGCCAAAATTTTATGTATCACAGATTTTTGATAAAGTTAAAAATGGGCTCAAGGGGCGAAAAAATAGGGTTTTTGGGAGAAAAAAAATCATAACTTCGTCAATTCTCAAGATATCAATTCCAATTAATTTTATTATAAATCTCCTTAATATTATCTACAACTTTTATATTCACAAGTTTTTGATAGGACCAATTCGTACCGCAAAAAAAATTAAAAACGAAAACAAAAAGAGGGTTTGAAGAAGTAAAAAATCTATAACTCCGTCAATTCAAAAGATATAAAATCCCCATGAATTTATCATATATCTTCTTAATATTGTCCACAACATCTATATAGACAAGTTTTGGATAGGACCAATTCTTACAGCAAAAACAAATTAAAAATACATAGCGGTTGAAGAAAAAAATCATCTAAGTAAGGGTGTATTCAAATCCAAACTGCTTATTTTCTGACTCATTTTACAATTCATTTTTGCTCTCAAAGGCTTCCAATCGGTACGTTTTCTTACTCAGAAACTATATATTGTACCGTAATTGTCAATTTCTTCATAGAGACAGAATATATTTAAAAAAATGCTGTTAAAGTGGTCATTTTGAACCGAATTTCCCGATGCGGATTGTGTTGGAAAAATCATTGCATTAAGGATGCACTCAAATCCAAACTACTTATTTTCTGAATCATTTTTAAATTCATTTTTGCTCTCAAACGCATTTAATTGGTAGATTCGCTTATTCAGAAACTATATAATGTACCGCAATGATTGATTTTTTGATAGAGGCAGAATATATTTCAAAAAACGATCTCAAAGTGGGCATTTTGAACGGAGTTTCCCGAAGCAATTGTGTTATCACTTTCTTCTGGACACGATAACTTCCGCAATTCTGCACAAATCTCTTTCAAATTGATACACAAAATCTCGGTCAAGTTCGTTAATGGGCAAAAGCGGACAAAAGGGATGGAAATAGGGAGGGGTTTTGTGAAAACCGATAAACCCCCATAACTTCTTAATTTTTGTACATATCAAATCAGTTTAAAGTTTTTATTACTTCTAAAAATAGCGCCAAAAATTCATGCATCACAGATTTTTGATAAAATTTAAAATAGGCTCAAGGGGCGCAAAAAATAGGGTTTTGGGGAGAAAAAATTCCTTACTTCGTCAATTCTCAAGATATCAAATCCAATTAATTTTATTATACATCTCCTTAATATTATCTACATCTTTTATATTCACAAGTTTTTGATAGGACCAATTCGTACCGCAAAAAAAGTAAAAACGAAAACAAAAAAGGGTGGGGGGGTTGAAGAAGAAAAATTTTCATAACTCCGTCAATTCACAAGATATAAAATCTCCATGAATTTATCATATATCTTCTTAATATTGTCTTCAACATTTATATAGACAAGTTTTTGATGGAGCCAATTCTTACAGCAAAAACAAATTAAAAATACATAGCGGTTGAAGAAAAAAATCATCTTATTAAGGGTGCATTCAAATCCAAACTGTCTATTTTCTTACTCATTTTTAAATTCCCTTTTGCTCTCAAACGCATCCAATTGCTAGATTTTCTTATTCAGAAACTATATAATGTACAGTAATGATCGGTGTTTTGATAGAGGCAGAATATATTTAAAAAAATGATTTCAAAGTGGGCATTTTGAACGGAATTTCCCGAAGCGATTGTGTTAGAAACGAAAAATATTGGCCCTACTGAGAAAATCATTGTTTATTAATCAAGTTTTAATTAATTGAAAGAAAAATAAAACCACAGGCCGCTTATAAATCTTTTAAAAAAATCACGTCAGCATGTTTCTTTTTTTTTTTTTTTTTTATTAAAAATGAATCTGAAAATGTGCCAGAAAATTTCGAGTTGTTGAGCATGGAAAAGTATTTTTTTTAATACCGCCTTAACATGATTCTGATAAAACCAGATATTATATAAAAAGGAAATAAAAACTCGTCAAAAGCAGACAGACAAAACTGTTAATGTGGATTTATATCTAATAATGATTTAGTTTTTATTGGTGAAATTAGTATACTTAACTTCGAAATCTACCTCTGCCTGTAGGCCGGTCCGGCAGGGATTTTTTGCTCTTTTGTAATGGTCGAGGGACGTATTTTCTATTGTTTCCTAAAAGAATCATTGAGAATGCATCCAATGATTGTGTTTCGATTGAGATAGAAAACTGTGGTACTTTACGGTACTGTCAAGGCATAGAGGGTGAAAACTTTATAAAACCCTTATTGAAAGTATTTAGAATCTTTTAAAATTATATTATTACTCAATATATAACAATTTAATACCTTGTAATAATATATTATTCCTAATTGCTAAAAAGGTGTAAGATTATAGCTTTAGAAACAGTAAAATAGTTTTATTTGACTGTTGACAAGTTTCAACTCATCCAGAGTTATTTTCAAAGCAAATAAATAAGGATATTCTGAAATAGCACGGTCTATGATTTATGAACAGAAACGCCATCATTCAGTTTTAATGTAACGGGCTTTTTTTTTTGGAACGATAGAAATAATTTGGAAGATTTTAATTAATAAATTCAGGTTCTATTCTTTGAAACTATTTAGTACTATTTATTAATACTATACCATATCAAAAATGCTATAAATATACGGCTTTTACTGATTTTTATACTTATTACACAACAATTAATACATATTGTCAACTTCTATATTATGGTAAATTAATTAATGAAATTTGGTGATTCTCAAGTGGCAAATATTTCTCTTTTTAAGTTACAACATAATCACGATGAAACGACTCAGTCAAGACAGTAGAAGAAAATAGAAATAAACATCTAAGTAAAATAAATAAATAAATAAATAAATAAAAAGTAACGTGCGTTACATGAAAAACTGAATGATGGCGTTTCAGTTCATTGAAATCATAGACCGTGCAATTTCAGAATATCATTATTTATTATCTTTGAAAATGACTCTGGATGAGTTGAAACATGTCAACAGTCAAATGAAACTGTTTTACAGTTTTTAATCTTTTAACCTTACACCTTTTTAGCAATTAGAAATAATATATATTATTACTACTTAGTTATTTTCTATTAATCACTAGCTGTACCCGGCCACGCGTTCTGTGGCTCAGTCTGGCTAAATGGAAAACAAAGAAAAGCGAAACTGCGCGTTTCTAATATGTTTAATTCCACAATGCTTGTGGTTATACAATATTTTTTTGTTGTTACATTTTCTGTGCAGATATAGACAGAGTTTCGTTTGCCGATTATAGAAGACGAAACATATAATTATCCGTGTGAGAAGCAATCCGTGTCTAGATCTAAACCGTAAAATTTTAAAGCATGGCCCTAATGTTTGTTGATGGGGATTGCAAAAGCCAATCAAATTGATAATTGCAATCTCTTAAATTGAAATGGCACATTCATTGGAATCAAAGGAATGTGGGGAATGAGGACGCGCTCACTTTTGAAAGATCCTGTCAAGTTTGTTGCTTGTACGACGTTGCTCATTATTTTTTACCGCGTACCGCTGCAAAGCTTTGAATGGTGGATATGTCGCAACATCATAATTGGTACGCCGATTGTCAATTTCAGTACGTGCGGTGGCATCCCTTGCATATCGAGTGAATTAATTATAAAGAAAAGTGCCCAGTTAAACTGATGGCATTGAGCTCACTAATTTCATATTATACTCTTATTTCAAAGAATAATGCCCCTAGAAAAATAAATTATCCCCTCGTTCCCCCTCCTTTATACTTAAATAATGAACCACCAAATCTAATCAGGGAAGCGCCTTATCAGAATAAACTGGTATACCAAATTTGAAGCAAATCGGATGATGTTGCATGAAAAACTCATTTATCTAAATTAAGAGGGTGATTAGCGCCCCGTTCTTCATTACACTTAAACAATAAAACGCCAAAACTAATGAGGGAAGCACCTTATCAGACTGAAACAATTTACAAAATTTCAAGCAATCAGTAATTCTGCATGAAAAACCCATTTATATAAATTAAAGGGATTAGCCCCCCGTTCCCCATTTATGCCAATGAACCCCAAACTAATCACGGAAGTGCCTTATCAGAATGAACCTATTTACAAAATTTGAACCAAATCGGATGATGTTACATGAAAAACTCATTTATCTAAATTAAGAGGATGATTAGCGCCCCGTTCCCCATTACACTTAAACAATAAAACGCCAAAACTAATGAGGGAAGCACCTTATCAGAATGAAACAATTTACAAAATTTCAAGCAATCAGTAATTCTGCATGAAATACCCATTTATCTAAATTAAGGGGATTAGCCCCCCGTTCCCCATTTATGCCAATGAACCCCAAACTAATCATGGAAGTGCCTTATCAGAATGAACCTATTTACAAAATTTGAAGCAAATCGGATGATGTTACATGAAAAACTCATTTATCTAAATTAAGAGGATGATTAGCGCCCCGTTCCCCATTACACTTAAACAATAAAACGCCAAAACTAATGAGGGAAGCACCTTATCAGAATGAAACAATTTACAAAATTTCAAGCAATCAGTAATTCTGCATGAAAAACCCATTTATCTAAATTAAGGGGATTAGCCCGCCGTTCCCCATTTATGCTAATGAACCCCAAACTAATCACGGAAGTGCCTTATCAGAATGAACCTATTTACAAAATTTGAACCAAATCGAATAATTCTACATGAAGAACACATTTATCTAAATTAAGGGTATTAATCCCCGCTACCCCCCCCCCCTTATACTTAACCAGTGAATCCTCAAAACTAATTACAGAAGCGCCTTATCAGAATGAACCTATTTACAAAATTTGAAGCAAATCGGATATTTTTATCAAGAGATCACGTTATGTACATATGTACATAAATACGTACATACATACGTACATACAGAACCTGCGGACACAATCGCTCTCTTGATAGCTCGATAGCTTGTGAGTGAAAAATGAAAAAAAAATACACGAACTAAAAGACAAAGAAAATACATAAAAAATACTGACGAAATAATTCAGTAAAGTGCTCCCGGGGCAAAGTGAGAGGAGGAAGAACGGAAGGTACAAATTATGAAAAAGTGGTCAAAGGGCTTTCTAACGACATACCGCATAATGGATGTCGGAAAAAATTAGAAAACTGCCCCGTATTGGGAAACATTTGGGAGAGAGAGTAGTGAGGTGCATAACTGGCATATTAAAACATGCGCAATCTGTGAAAATGCAATGCAATCCGTGAATTTCAAAGCAATCGGCGAAGAATTTTCGGAGCTTTAAGATTTTGTACAAATGAATAATTATATTTTTATTTATATAAAAAAGTGTCTCCCGCGGGCAAAGTGGGGGAGAGGGAGGGGAGGTGGATAATATGAAAGAGTGGTCAAAGCGCTTTCTAATGATATATCACATGACGAGAGTTGGAAAAAAATAAAAAACGCTCCCTGGTGGGGTGTGTCAAATTCTGGAGGAGGGGAGAGGCTCATAATAGGTATATAACAACGCGCTCGTATTCGAATGCAACTCAGTCCGTGAATTTCAAAGCAATCAGTGGAGAACTTTCGGAGATTAACGATTTTGTACAAACGAACATTTACATTTTTATTTATATAGATTTTTAAAAAGTGTCCTGTGTGGTTCTATTGCAAAAATTTAACTTCCAATACAAAATATTTATCTGTTACATGCCCACTCAATCTCTAAATTGACATAGGGTGATATCAAAGGTTTCTATACACGTATTTTACGGAATAGTTTGAGTAAAATTTTATTATTCATTTAAATGTGTGTGTTATTCGAACACTCAGACTTACACACTCTTAATAAAAATGGTTAAAAACATTATAATTACTGATGTATTAGAGTCCGAAATTCCTAAAAAATATTATTAAACTTTACTCTTCATATTTTTAACATTCATTTATTATACAAGAAGCATTTTCAATTTCAAATATGAATAAAGATTCTCTCTTCGGTTGGCTTATTTCGTAAAATTCTGAGACGGTCACATAACAAGATATAAATCACACAAAATTTAAATAATGGTAAATAGAACATGAATTAGAGTTACTTCATTCATTCATAAAGTTCTTCATTTCGTGAAAAGTGTATCTGATGAAATTTTAAGAAAAAAATTTTCGTCTTATTTAAAAAGATGTATGGAACAAAAAATAATTTTCATAAGTGCATGCAAAATCTCTCAGAAATTCATATAATTGTGCATGCTCTTTAGCCTTTATTTACCAATTACCTAATTATTCATTAAAAAAAATAGGACTAACTAATAATGAAATTTCAGAAATTGATTTCACAATTATAAAAATAATTAAAGATGGTTAGAAGAGGAGGGATCTCAAAAGTAATATATTTTGTTTGGGAGACGAAATATATTTTCATTAATGACGATCACGCTACACTAACTATTTAGATTGAAAACATAAACACAACTGTTCGGCGCCCTTATCGATGTTTAGTGGTCTCTTCTCATATCGCAACATGGACAGATTTACTACATATTTACTACATATGAGTAAATGACAGAACAAAGAGAAAAGTGTTTCTTTCACCAAAAATAATCATACATTATTGGGGTACAGTCTTTTCAAATTTTTAAAAATGTCACAGTCACAAAACGTTTAAGAAATTATGCTGCTGCTTTTAAACAACGATTAAACGTTTAAAAAAACGGTGATTTACTAAATGGTTCATAATACTAGAATTAAAACATAATCATTATTTACAGTTGAATTAATGTAATTAAAATTTTATGTAATATCTATGTTCTTTTTTTCCAAACAGGATTTATTGCGAGATTTTCAATTTAATTTTTTCACAAACAGGCAAATCATCTGAAAAAGTACTTTAATCTATTTATATAAAATCAAAGTCTCTGTGTGTCCCTCACAATTCCGGTTGTAACACCTTATTGTAATTGGTGAAAAATTCTTATAGCAGGGATACCACAATAATGCCAAACTTCGACCAACTTGGCGAGATATCACTAAATTTGACAAAATATCGCCAGATTTGGCGACAAATATAAGTTGTGATACATAAAATCAATTTGGCGTTAGCTGGCTAATTTGGCTAAATTCTCATTTAAAACCATTATCTTACATATATAATACAATTATCTTACATAATTTAGCTCACCGCAATTTAATTTAAACTCCGCTGATTTAAGGGTTTTTTTTCAAAATCTGTGAATCAGAATTTAAAGTGTAATATACGAAAATGTACGTATTTACTTCTTCATCCTTATGCTACTAATAAGATAACCGCCATTAGACGGCACTGTAATATTTGAGTTCCTAACTGTTCGATTTTAATGCGCTATATGTACTTTTCAGTATAGCGGTGTTGACAAGATAGAGAACATGGCATTGTCGAGAAAATTAAATTTGGCAAAATATTCTCTAACAACTTATTGACTGTTTCATACACACAAGTAATTTTTCAATATTTATACAATTTATAAAATATATTGAAGCCATTTAACAACTTTTGTATACAAACAAAAGTAAAGTGTATATAAAAAATCACAATTATATAGATATAAATAAAATGTTTATAGATTATATAATTAAAGTTAAACGTTCACATTATTTTTTTTTTCATAGTTGTTTATATGATTTGGAAACAAATCTCACTTCTGAAGCCCAAATTATGTAAAACTTAAAAAAGAACGCGAAGGGTCCTACACTGCAAAAGTGCCGTTGCTTTATACAGCCGGATAGAAAAATTAAATTACCGGTACTTTTTGCTTTTAGGGGCCTTGGCGATGAAGGATATTTGAGAACATATTTTCTGGAAAACTATTCACGGTTTCATTTCATATAAACGCCTTTTTTTCAAAATGTATGCAATTTATTTAACATAAAGAAGCTATTTATTTAATTTATAAAGAAACACGAGTAATTTATACATAAAATCAAAAATAACATACATATAAAATACATATATAAACAAACAAAAAAGCTCACCAGGTTTATTTTCAGATCTGTTATATATCATTTGGCAACAAATCTCACGTTCGGACGCCCAAATTACGTCAAGCTTAAAAAAAATAAGACCCGTATAGTGGAAAAGTACCAAATTCTCTATTTTTTTTCACTATCTGTGCTATAGTTTGTACTACATGCAAGGGGAAAATATTAAGGTAACCGTCGCGGCGAGCGGCCTCTTTTCGTCCGCAACCCTTTATTCTTCTACTTATTCCGACTCTTGCGAAAGCAAGGTTCGTAGACCCCTTACACGTCCCGAGTATAAGATACTCTAAACTCTTCGTGCTTATTAACGTTGCATTTTTTTTTTTTTTTTTTTTTTTTTTTTTTTTTTTTTTTTTTTTTTTTTTTTTTTTTACAGTGCAGAGCTTCGGCTTTGAGCATTTGTTGTGATCAACCTGGACTTCGCAAGCGATAATCCGTTCTATCTGTTTTTTTTTTTTTATCCGCGGATATTTCCGGTACTGATAAGACTCAGGATCCCACTTTACAAGGTTGCAATCCCATCATTTTACTCTTTTAAATTTACTTTATTTAACCCACTTATGCCTGAATTTATAAAGCACTATAAGACAAAAAAAATATTTTTTTTTAACATGATTTAATTAAAACTCACAAAAATTTAGAAAATATACATTTTTAAATGCACTTAAAAGAAAAACAAATAATAGTATTTGCACCTATGAAGAATTTCAAAACCGCTGGAGTGAAAGTGATGCACTTCCGCAAAATTTATATGGGTTTAAGTGTTAAAATACATGCTTTTATTTTATGTAAAAAGACGTCATGTACATCCGCTGAAGAATTCCACACTTATGATCCAGTCTTAAGCAACAAATATCGAAAAGTATGCATATGATGTCACAATCGCGGAATAATGCACAAACCTAGCAAAAAAAAAAAAAAAAAAAAAAAAAAAAAAACGATGTCGTAAACTCGACAAAGAAAAATCGGTAATCTAATGATTCATATGCCTTCATTTGTTTGTAACATTAATATGGATATTTAATGTAAAATATATTTTATAATACGCTCCACGTTTTATCAGAAAAAAATCATTTACACTATATGGCCAAAGGTGCAGGTCACTTGCGATTTTTAACGTTATGTTAAATATCTAGAAAAATACATGAGGAATTAACCTGAAACTGACTGTATGTAAAGGATATAGTATAGGTCACATATTCCGCGAATATTTTTTCCCGAAACCCCATAAGGGACCGTCAAAAAATTGAAAAAGAAGGAATATCTTTTGGATAACCCTGTAAAAACTAATGGAGCATAAGCGTTTAAACTCGAGATTAATAATAAGTGGCTTATTGTAATATATTGCGTTCATTTTTATGAGGATAGTGTGTATAGTCGTAGAGAAATTAAGGTTTTTATAAAAACGGTCCCAAATTTCGCTAAGTTTTCTGCCTATAATTTGCAGCGTTCTTAATATATAAAAAAAAAGTTCTTTTCAGAAAATATAAAAAAGAACATTGTACACAATACTCGGCAGTCAGAATTAAAAAATAATAAAATTTGGATGAAAAATGAGCAGGTTTACTAAAAAATGTTTCATTGCGCTTGCGCGAATGCAATCAAAATATAATGTGCATAATGCGTTAGCTAAATGTATGGAGCAACTTTTGTAAAAGTCTCAAACACATAGTTTTAAAAGTCTGATAATAATCGTTTATTTAATAAGCTCAAAATCCGTTGTTCCCAAAATGAAACAAAACGATGGGGGGTTGTATTCTAATACAGTAGTACGTGCAATATTGTGTATGCTAAATTGGCACTAATCAATGTATATATGGATACAACCCCTCACGTTTTTGGTTCATTTTGGGAACAACGGATTTTGAGCTTATTCTGTAAACGATTATTATCAGACTTTCAAACTATGTTTTTAAGTTTTTTACAAAAGTTGCTCTATACATTTATCTAACACATTATGCACATTATATTTTGATTGGATTTGCGCATGCGCTGTGAAACATTTTTTAGTAAACCTGCTCATGTTTCATCCAATTTTTATTATTTTTTAATTCTGACTGCAGAGTATTGTGTACAATGTTGTTTGTCATATTTTCTGAAAATAACTTTTTTTAATATTAAGAACTCTGCAAATTATGCGCAAAAAACTTGGCGAAATTTGGGACTGTTTTTATAAAAACCTTAATTTCTCTACGAGTATACATGCTATACTCATTCCATTAGTTTTGACAGGGTTATCCAAAAG
Source organism: Maratus speciosus (assembly GCA_963932465.1). Lineage (NCBI taxonomy): Eukaryota > Metazoa > Arthropoda > Arachnida > Araneae > Salticidae > Maratus > Maratus speciosus. The sequence goes on from OZ010795.1 coordinate 330,329,392, forward strand.
ATATTCGTTCTTTTTCAATTTTTTGACGGCCCCCTATAGGCTTTCGGGAAAAAAATATTAGCTGAATTACATGACCTATACTGTACTGTTTACACACCTTCAGTTTCAGGTTAATTCCTCATGTATTTTTCAGTATATTTAACAAAACGTCAAAAATCGCAAGTGATCGGTCACCTTTGGCCATATAGTGTATATATTTTTTCAAAATATCACGTATTTTAATTACATTTTCTGTTTCAGCTGATATGAGAAAATTGCAACAAAAATATATAGTAATCTACTATGTTTCAACTGTTTTCTCTTTACTTTCTGCAGAAATGGTGTACTTCAGGTGCCACCATTACCGAAATGGTATTAAAATTCGCAAAAAATTAATATCTCAAAAATAAATCGAGATGCAGATATGAAACAAATTGCTTTTAAAAGTACCCTTTTCCCCTATACGAATGTGCAAAAATTGAATATGTGAAACGCTTAGATGTTAAAAAAAATGAAGTAGAGATAATCGGTATTTAGCCTTACAATGATACATCTGCTTCGGTTTACGGCTGGTTTATGTAAATTAACGTTATATTTTAGGAACGACACTTTGTACTTATCTTTATATATCACTTTCCATCATTTTTTGAGGGGTTAAGTTTCTAGTTATTATATAAGATATTAACATTCTATCATCTGTTGCTATTAATACTATAATTCTCTGGGTGAAATTTATATTAGAATTTGACCTATAGTTTCGATTTTCTAAGGAATTATATAATTCTGAACAATTTAGTAGGTTAAATAACTCAAAATTAATAACAGCTGTAGACATATTTGTTTATACGAAACTGGCATTTTAATAAACCTAAAAACATTAATATTTACAGATAAAATAAAAAAAATTGTCATTGATGAATATTAACTTTCCACTGACAGGCATTAGTTTAATTTTAGAGTTAATAAAAAAAAAAGGTCATCGCTGGATGCGGCGATGACCAAGCAATATTTTAAAACTCTTAATAAGCTTTTAAAACTCTACGATCCAGTTTTAGCAGAACGTTTGGAGTTCATGTATAAGTGAAGGTAAGATTTAAAGTTTCTTTTTTGAACATTCAACCATTGAATTTTAGAGTTAATAATTTTTCACCACAAACTTAAATAATTGCGATGACCACCGAAAATTTTCACGCCACGCCACTGATATTTAAATGACGGAAATAAAGCATTTTGTTGTGTTAGAAGTATCTGTCTATATGGCAGATAAATTCTAGAATATAAAAGGAAGCCTCACCAATTTTAATTAATAAATTTAGGTTTTATTCTTAGAAACTATTTAGTAGTTGATCTATTAATATTACACCGTATCAGAAGATGTTATAAATGTAAGATTTTACTGGGTTATTTTGAATTAATTACGCAACAATTAATACACATTGTCAACTTTTATATCATGGTAAATTAATTAATTTTACTTGGTGATTAACAAGTTGTAAATATCGCTGTTCTTACGTTACAACATAATCACGATGGAACGACTCAGACAAGACGGTAGTGCTATGCATACACAGTAAGGAAACACAGATATTTCAGAAAATATTACGAAATTCTATCCGGATTCTAAAAATATAATAGAACCTCTTCCAAATTATCCACCTTTCCGAACAGCGTTCCTTTATCCTCCGAATGCTCAAAAACCTTTATATTTCCAAAATTATAATAAGCATTTCCAAAAACAAAAAGGGTTTTTTAAATTCCACATACAGGGCTGGCACATGCGTCTATTTTTAAATTTTATTTCGCACCATTTTTTCAAAAAAAAAAAAAAAAAAAAATCTTTTCATAAGCTTTGACAACAAGAAAAATATACAATATGTATTTTTTAAAATTAGTGGTGCGAACAGAATGTAATAATTGCCACCTGTGGTAACCTGCACATAGCGTTGGAAAACATTTCCGAGTTGTTTTTACAGCGTATTAATTAGTTTTTGCAACACGAAATATCGATTTTATGGATATTCTTCATTTTTAGTTAAAAATTTTCATGTTAAACAACCATCTTCAAATGACGAACGTGCTAAATGAATAATATTATTTGTAATATTAACACTATTTTTTGGTTGTTGTTGTTTCCCTTTCAAGTAAAAATTCTTTTGCGCAGGTGATTATTATTATTTTTATTTTTTTTTAAGAATTAATAGCATCCGAAACACTCATACTACGTGTTGAGAAAACTAATTAATGCACAGAGGAAACTAATTGAAAACGTTTCCGAAAATTAAGAATAACTAGAAATATAAATAAATAAATAAATAAAAATGAAATCTTTTGTTTCCGAAATGGTTTCTTAATATTAGTATAAACAGAGATTTCGAAAGATAAAGTATCACTTTTCGGAGTCGTTATGGAAGGTCTTATATCATATATTATATTAAAATCTACCTAATTGTTAGTATTTTACAGATACTCTGCCTCGAATATGGAATGCAGAACTATAAAATTAACATCAGTTATCGGCAGGGATCCGAGAATATCATATTAGGAAGAAATTCATTGCGATAACAAAAATCACCTATTGACATATTGGCATTTAGAAATTATTACATCGTATATATTTTTTAAGATTTACATTCAACCAGAGAGGAAGATTTAACATCCGGTCATTTAGGGGTACTGCTCGTCTTATCGACACATACCCAAAATAATTTAATTTAAAGAAACAAATACTATTTTGAATTAATTGCACAGGTATGCTATGAAAAAAGTACAAGGGAATTAATAGCGGAATTTTATCTATTTTTTGGTGCTAATTTAAAAAAAAAATGAAAAGTTTCTATCACGTCACCTTTTCTTGAAAATTTTATTTTTACTTGGATTTCAATTTTACATTCCGTCGGCCATACGCCTCGCTCTTCATGGACGTGGAGTTCCAGTGCGTTTGCCTCCAACTGAATTGCCAGTCATCTCTTCAGAGTCTTCAGATTCGGAATATCCAGAAGTCCAAGGTTCCGATACCGAATAGAAGACATCTGGAGGCATTTCACCTCAACCTTCCTCTCAGGTTGAACTTATAGATCTCACTAGAGGTCATGATCTTCGAAAGAGGCAACTGAAGTGTTTGACTCCAGATTGAAAAAAAAAAAACATATCAGGCAAAGGAAACTTTTGGTACAAGAATCGAGAAAGGAATTGGTTAAGTATTTTGAGGTAGAGGAGAACCTGGTGTGATGTTCTGATATATGTTTTACATCACCTACGATAAAGATGAATGGAGGTTGTTTAAAGATTTACCGAAAATAAGCCTTAATCTATCCTTCTTCATAACGGAAGGCAGCATGCATCTGTACCAGTTGGACACTCTGTGCATTTAAAAGAACGCTATAAACACCTGTCTCTCATCCTCAACAAAATAAACTTGCCGACGACGGTTAGACCGTTTGCTGTGATTGTAAAGTGATATCAATTCTTCTTGGTCAACAAGGCCGATATACAAAGTACCCATGTTTCATTTGTGAGTGGGACAGCCGTGATAAGGCTCAACATTGGGTCAAAAAAAGAATAGCCGAAAAGAGAAAATCTTGAACCAGGTACCAAGAACGTGATTCTAAACAACTTAGTTGAGCTAAAAAAAATGTATTGTTACCCCCTCTGCATATAACATTAGGTGTAATGAAGCAGTTTGTCAAGGCTATTCCAAAAGATGGAGATTATTTCAAATACCTGTGCAAAATGTTTCCAGATTTATCCGAAGACCAAGTTGATAAAGGGAATCTTTGTTGGTCCAGATATCCGCAAGCTTATGAAGGATAAAGAATTTGAGACTATCATGACAACAAAGGAAAAAGAAGCTTGGGTTGCTTTCAAAGATGTCGCCTGTAATTTTCTGGATAATTACAAGGATCCTGACTATAAACCAATTATAATGATTGTGTTGGACACATTTCAAGCGTTGGGCTGCTTCATGAGTGTCAAAATGCATTTTCTCCACTCACATGTGGACTTTTTTCCCGAAAACTTAGGATCAGTCAGTGAAGAACAGAGAGAAATTTTCCATCAAGACATCAAGGATATGGAGCGCAAATATCAAGGAAGAGATGGGACAAGAACATGCTTGTCAACTACTTTTGGATGTTAACATGAGATAGGCCTGAGAATGAAAATAAAAGGAGAAAGTCAAAAAAAAGTTTCAAAGGAAAAAGTGTACGTACTTAAATAGAAACTTATTAACCATTTGGAAAAATGCTTATTGTTCTCGTCAGGATGGGAAATGAAAAGCATATCTGAAAGTTTTCATTGGTTTAATCCGCAATTTATTCGTTTTCTGATTGGTCTATACAGTAATCTGTATTTCCCTTTAATTTCAACAACGATGGATACTTTCTGTTGCCACTATGACAAAAAAGTAATAAAAACTACAAAAAAAATTAATAACTCAGAAACAAATTAAAATGCAGCTTTTAAACAAATTGCATTTAAAAGTACATTTTTTTCTCTATCCGATAGTGTAAAAAGTAATATTGTCGGATGTTTAGAAGTTTAAGAATAAAATTTCATTTAAAATTGGCCGTCAGATTTCTTGGAAATCTGACGATGGAAAAACCTTTTCCCGAACAGCCAATGAAATGCTTCGATATTTACGTTAGTTTCAGGTGGATAATACTTAAGTTTCATGAAATCTGACGGGTCGCAGGCGATATTTTTGGCTTGGAATTTTTACGTGTAATAACACTATTAATGTTTAATTCATGGCGCACGTAATGTATGATCAACTCCGTGCGATTTTTTATGTCTTAAATTTTAGTCTTCGAAAAAATCTTTTTCCAAATGGTCGTTGTAATTTGATAAATTGCTTTATTTATTTATTTATTTTTGTTTTGTTTTGTTTTGTTTTTTGCTCAGTTTAATATTTGCTTCAAACTTTCATGTACACATACATAATAGTTGTTCCTGTTGGTCAATCGTCTATTTTATGTAAGTTACCTTAATGAAAGCAAATTAAAATAGTATGTTGGTGATTTTTCTTTTTAGAAACTGCACCCTAATTTGATGTAAAAAGTTTAAACTCAAGGGAACTTCTTGTTTTTCTCTCGACAATAGGCGGCTCGTGCGATCTGGCAACAGTCATTTTTATCCATTCAAACCTATAAAAAATAATCGATTGCTGAAAAGTCAATATGTCTCACCAAGAATTGACTATTTTACACAGATTCAAATGGATAAAAACCACTGTCGCCCGATAGTACATGAAAAATAGTTGGAGGGAGTTCCTTTTCAAATAGGATTTTGGAAAAAAATACGATATCGATTTTTAAAAAATGCTGTTGTGATGGGGAAAAAATGGAGGTCATTTTTTAAATCAGCACACCAAACAACATAAAAATCCGCGTAATCTTCTCTTTTATTTTTCAAAAACTTCAATTTCGCAGGCCTGTGTTATTTTTGAAAGATGGTGGTTAAAACGTTTAAGAAAAACACAAAATGTATAATGGTTTATTGGATAAAAAATACATTTTATTGCTTCTTGTCATTTTTTTCTTACCTGCATTTACTAAAAAAGTTAAAGTATTCCGTACCAGTTTGTCAAAATGACGCTATTTTCATTCTCCAAGCTCCGAAATTAGAAAGTGAAAGATAAATATACTTTTCACGAAGTTTTGGATCAAAAACCACGTAATGTGGAAAATGAAATTTTAGCGTTTTCTGAATCTACATTATAAATACTATTTTTTACTTTAAACTTATTTTTTTAACAAAATTAACGTTAAAATTTTTTATAATGGTATAATAATACAGCATTTCTTCTGCCTTCAAAAAATCTGAAGATATCATGCAATGTAAATGCAACACATTAAATTTATACGCAGCAAGTATTTGCCTAAACAGCATTAAAATTCATAATATATTCGAAAATATATATCCTTTTTTTTTTTACCGTGTAGCTATACTCCTTATTTGAACATTATTTTACTGTGAGCGGTGTAGACGACCTGGATTCAAAAAATCAAAAACAATCTTACTTAATAAACTGCAGATGTGTGTAAAACTTAAGATCACTTTTTGGGTGATATTGTTATAAATATATACACCATTTTTTATTATTAGTTTATACTATTGTTGATAAAACAAGTCATATCGCTAATGCACACTTTTTAATGTTTGAAGCTAATAAAATAGATCTCATGAAAAAATATTTCTTTTACAATGAATCCTTATCAATCGTGAACTTAAGAAATGTATTAAAAAATACCGTCAATATAATCTAAGGTTATTATTACTATGGATATTACTGTCTAGAAAAACTCAAAAACATAAGAGTTCTGTTTCCTTGGAACAACACTCACATAAGGTAACTGAATACATTGTCAGAAAACGTCGTATTTGTAACTATTCCTCATTTTTTAACACTAGAAAGACGGTAAGCGGTCATTTTGACAGCTACTAAATGAATATATTTCGGTTCGAACCAGAAATTTCTTTATAAAACTAGTTTAAAAGGTAATAAGGGAAAAAAAAAACTAGTTAAAAAAATAAGTTAGTAATTTCAAATAAAAATTCTGGTGCGAAATATTTTTATAAAATTTGAGTAAAATACTAGCTTACCCGTCTTTCTAGTGTTAAACAAATAATCACCGTACTCCTAGAAAACAAGTTTTATTCGTGAAAGCTTCTAGATATTCTGAAGAGTGGGTGGAGAATTCCGTTCATTGCTTGAACGTATGCGTATTGGCTCGATTAATACTAAAGTTCGAATTTATAATTAAAACAAAATATTCTGTAAATTAAGATTTCTAATTTACTTAAAAAAAAAGAAAGAAACTAACTAACAAAAAGTTCTGAAATGTAAAAATAAAAAACAATTTGCTTATTCATGTAAAAGTGCTCACAATTTACTTTTTAAAGATATAAAAAATGTATTCTAAGTAAACACATTTAAAATAAATACATATTAATTAAAATGAAAATATTAAATGAAAAAAAAAAAAAATTCTTTTCTAATAAAAATATAATATTCACATTTTACATGTAACAATCTAGTTAAAAGTATTTATTATTCAAATTTTCAGCCTATGTTAATACTAAAGCAGTAAAACCGCAGCCACTGTCTCATTAACGACGACATCTTTCTGAAAGTAATTACAAATTTTCCAGTTTTCTAAAGAAAGTAATCAAGCTATAACCATCTGAAGGAAACATAATATATGTACTACAAACTGTTCCACTGTCGAACAACCTTTGCAAACTGTAAAGATATTCGACTCATAACAGTAAGATATATGATATCTGTAAGATTCGATTCTAATTCGACTCCGATCTATAAGTTAGGCGACTTTATTTTATCCCCAATTTCTTCAATTGACGTATATTTGACTTCCTGTAACGGAGAAAAAAAACCGGAGATTCTTCAAATATCTCGGTAATGCTGCTGCCTGTAAAATTTGCGTGAATTGAAGAAAGTATTTCTCAGAGAGTAATTAAATTCCTTATTTTTGTCTATTTTTCAAAATTCAACTAAAAAATTTGCTTAACCCTTATGTCAATGACCAAAATTTGCCCTTGTGTCCAATGACCGTGGTACCCGGGTACCTGCTGCGGTTTTAACATACGCGAGCCATAAAACACCCCTATTTCATAAAGTTTAACTGCTTGCCTTTAGAGAAGAGGAGTTTGACGCATTTTTATAAATATTAGTTAGAGTAGAACCCCGGTAATTCGAACTAATTGGGACCGGTGCCTGTTCGGATTACAAAAAATTCGGATTATCCTGAATTTCGATAAAAATAAAAAATAAAAAGATGCGCGCTAAAAAAATTAAGTTATAGGTACTCAGTAGTGCAGTAAACATCCGCTAATCCGGCGTCTAAGGTTCGGCATGCTGGGTAATCCGGCACGACTTTCGGAAAAAACATATTATTCCTTGTTTAATCACTCCTCATGTTCATAATAATACAATGGAACTTCAGGATGAGGAATTACGTAACAACCCATTACAAGCGGTTCAAAATCGCGAATCTGCAAATAGCTCAGTCCCCACGTCGACGAGGGGTACGAAATTTTTTTTTCTGTAGATAATTAGTGAAATCAAACTCTTGAAGGAACAATAAATTTTTACCATCCGGATTAAAAACTTTTTGCATTTTAGAAAATAATTTTATAGTACTGGCAAACAAACTGATATCCGACACTTTTTTAAAGATGCGTTTCTGCCAGTAGATCTACAGTGCACGTTTTCATTTTATATTTGTGTACATATGTTGTACTTTTACATTATTGAGTATTTTGTTAATTCTATTCAAGCTGTTTAAAGAAAAAAAAATATGCTTTACTGCCATTTTTTGTTTAATTCTAACTTCTACACGTTTTTCCCCAAAGTTATCCGATGAATAAAATCAGTTCACATTAACCCAAATTTCGGACTAGCGGTATTCTATTGTACTTCATGTGTCAGCAATTCAAACAACGATCACACATTAGCAATATGGAAAACTTATATCCGTTTTATCGAGCAAGTATGAGTGTAGACCGATTCAGAAATATTCTTAGATTTATTCGTTTTGGCAATCAGAATACACGAGTGGAATGTCTTCAAAATTTTAAAGCTGCAGCAATTCGTAATTTATGGACGATGCTAAATCCTAACCTATTGAAAAAATACATACCGACGGAAGAGTAAACAATATATTCCGTCTAAACCGGCTAAATATGGAATCAAAATATGGTGGGTAAGTGATACAAATAATTATTAACCTCTTAACGGCCAACTATTTTTCTTCCTTTTCTTTGGCCAAGCATTTATTATGATGGAATCTCATAATAGTATCAGTTTGAAAAGAAACAAACCTGATATTACCCAAGAAATAAGGCCATGTAAATCGCGTACGTTTTATCTACAGAATTTTGGCAGAATTATGACATAAGAATTTGTTCGTACGTTCCAAAAAGGAACAAAGCTATCATTCTAATGCCTACTATGCATCATGATAAAACCATCACAGGGCCGAATGATAAAATCAAAATGATTCAGTTTTATAAGGAAACGAAATATGAAGTGAATATAATGGATAAATTAGTGGATCAATATGCAACACATAGGCGTACAACAACATGGTCACTTGCATTATTTTTCTATATTATGGATATAGCAACGCTTGTTACTTACATTATACATACCGTAAATAATGGTATGGTTATAAATAAAACAGACAATCGTCGCCTGTTTTGCGGGAATTATGTGAGATCTTGAGGCTTTCAGCAATTCAAGATCAATAGCAAAATGCACAGGATATGAGACATTTTCCAAGCAAATCCGGAATTGAAAGTTAACTGAAAAAAATATTTGACCGTATTTGAAGCTGCCACATGTTCAGAACACAGTCCAGAAAGTTTAAGGCGATATGAAACAAGAAGGATAAAAGCAGTTTGTGTCAAATGTGCGCAGAAAAACAAGAAAATCATACAGACAATGTGGAAAACCAGTATATCATGTACATTCCGGCACCTTTTGCTATTGTAATGCTTGTCCACAAAATTTCACGTAAATGAAATATTTTTTACCTTAAAAAATATGTCTAACCCTTTATATCAAATTAAATTCAATATTTATTGATCTAAATCTAAATAATATATTAATTTCTGTATTTTTCCACAGAAAAAAGGCGTGGGTACCCGGGTACCCAGGTCATTGATGACAGGTATAAAAATGTTTAATGCCCCCCAAAAATAATAAAGAAAATTCCAATATTTAAAATGATTATACTAATGGACAGTAAATACTCCAAGCAATGGGGATCAACTGATTTTAGTTTCTTTTGATATTAACACCCTAAAAACGGGATGAAAAGAGAAAAAAAGTACCCGGGTACCCGGTCATTAACATAAAGGTTAAATAACTTTTCTGATGCTTAAATTAATTTAATTTCTATTATAGTTAGAAGTATGAGCTGAAACATCTTAGGAGTGACAATAGTTGTGCGCTTTTTCATATTTTGTAGGAATCACACAAACTCCAGAAGTATAAATATCTCATAAATAATTTTTATTGAAATATTTTGCTAGTATTCCAACAGTCCATCATTCCCAGGAGGTATTTGAAAAATATAGAAAAATATTTTGAACTACTTCCTCCTTTGCACCGCTCTGAATTTCCCAATAAGCCCATCTCTGATTTTCCCTGGTACGGGCAGATATTTATTTATGTGAAAATAAAAATATATTTTGTGGTTGATGTTGTTTTCTAAAGATTTATTGCTTTGTTGCAAAAATAAGTATTTCCTTTAACAATTTCCTTTCAGAAAAACAATCTGTATTTTTTAAATCTATTTTATGCTGTACATATACCGGGTACCAATTAAAGTGTTATCCACCACCATAAAATTTAAACCGACAACAGCAATAATTATAAATATAGCAAAAATATTGTATGTAATATATAGATATAGTAAAGTGGATATGCGGAAATTGCCTACAAAATCTTGTATTAAAAAGAAACTTTTATACATGTGCACTATCTTTGAGATGTTTGAAAGCGTTTTATAAAAATTTTATACATCTCCACTATCTTTTAGTGGTCTTTAAAGCATTGTGCTGTCTGAAAAAAGAGTTAAAACAAGTGATTCTGTTGTATGACATTATGGATGATTGCACATAAAAAATACATTGTCTTGAATTCTCCTTATGCAAATGTATCATATGAATACAAAACTCACTAGATTTTGATATACGTAAGGGGACAGTGGACATTAAAACCAAATCCTTCAATTTTCATGCAATCATTTGAAAATTGGCAGACTTGCTAATGGTAAGATCAAATAATTATATTCAAAACTTGATGTTAAAATAATCAATAGTTTTAAAATTATTCAATTTAAAAACATTAAAAATAATGAATCATTGTCATATTTTAAAACGTCCCACGCGCATATCTTTTGTATAAAATATTACAATATTTAGTTATAGGATACTTCATATATATTACAATGGAAGTTAACACGAATTGTAAAAATTCTCGAATATGTAAGTAGAAAAATATTTCTATAAATATGCTTTGTCTTTTCTAAAAATGTAGCTATATATTTTTATATGCACATAAATTTCATACAAAGATACTGCTTAAATGCAAATTTTTATGCTAACATTTATTTATTATTGCATATAAGATATACAGTCTAAATTTCAAAATAATCTGATTATTAGGAATGCTCATGGGACGTTTCAAAAGTTAGAAATATGCGAAATTTTCAATTTTTAGGAAATAACATTTTAAGTAAAACCAATTGCATAAGTTACAGTTTTGCAGCACATACAATTTTTATAAATATAAAAGCTTATATGTCTCCGAGGAAGCAACAGAATTGAAAGATTCTTTTTGCATCAGATGGATTTGAGGATCTAGTTTCATAATTCTTCAAATATAAAACTATATATATACACAGTTGAACCTCGTTATCCCGACACACGGTTTTCACGTCAGTTTTTCAAAGTCCCGATTTTGTGTATTTGATTTTAATGTAAACAAACTTCGAATTTTACGTCTTTGAATAATTTCCAACTCCAGATATCCCGACGGTTTGAAAATTGTCCATTTTTCATAATCCATTTTATAAGCGCGGGAATTAAGCGGTGAGAAATGTTTTAGTCAAACTTTTCACGAAAGTGTCTAAAATACCCATTAAGATAAATGAGAAATTTTACTTTCATCCTTTATCTGAATAAATAAAACCACATACTATGAATGACCCACTTAAGCTTCAGATAGAGGTGTCAGTCTACTTGGGGACTTTTGTTATGGAAATGCGACGCTTTCTTGTGGTTATACGACGTTTTTCATCCGATTGAAACGGAAGTATTGCATTGCATTGAAACGGCCAGAAATTATCTGACATCGATTTCTGAAACAATGAATATTGATTTCAATTCGTTGTATTATACTGAAAAGAGAATTGTAGGAACAACATCTATGGATAAGCAAACCTTAATTCCTCAATATTTCATGTAACAATAAAAAAACAAGTCATCATAAATCTGATTTTTATTCTTTTCAATTTTGTTTTTGTGTTTATTTTGTTTAATAATAATGTTTTATTGTTTAAAACTGCAAGAACATTTCTGAATTTAAAATTGTCTTAAAATAATTAAAAATACAGCTTTTTATGAATATATTTTTCTCAAACTCTGGTTACCGCGACACTCCACAAAAATGACTAAATGATAAAATTCCGACTAAAGGTCGACACATTTTTCTGGTCATTAGAGTGTCGGGGTAACGAGGTTCGACTGTATGTATATATATATAGAGAGAGAGAGAGAGAGAGAGAATTTAGTGATTTTGAAAGTCTACTGTCTCTAACACGTTTCTCAGCGGATATCTTAAGGGGACAGGTAAAGACCTATCTCCGCCAACTTAAATTGGCAAATTTTATGTAGGGGAGACCGAAGCAAGATGACTATGTTAACAATTTTTGTTGGGTATTAATTTATTTTTAAATATAGTAAAACTAATTTTACATGAACTGTTAGAATAGTATTTAATATAATTTTTCAAAATTAAAAAAAAATAATAATAATAAAAGACAATTTTATTTTTTCGTAACACTAATAAATCGTCATCTTGCCCCAGTACTGGGGCAAGATGAATTTGGCCTTGAAGCGAGATGACAACACTGAAAAAGGTTTAACACATTTTATCTTTTGAATATGCTACATGGTTTAACAAATGATAACTGTGTTTTTACATCTTATAAAGTATCAAACTAAGTATAATGCATTGTAACGTAACGTTGAAGTGTTTAGTTGTGCAGCTAACAATAGTCGCAAATAAAAATGCCATTTTCATAATTGGAACATTCCTCATTTCATCACTCTTGGCATTTACAGCACTGTATCCATTCTTCTGTTGGTGGGTCACAATATTCCTCGTCACAAGCAGGACATCTTAAAACAACATCCTTTGAAGTTGATGCAACTGGGCTGCTTGGCCTGGATTTAATAGACTTAGGCCTACAGGAAGTTAGTTCGAGTTTTTTTACTACCTTTTTAGCTTCATTAGCTTCTTTTCTCTGTTTTTTTAAACGTTTCTGTTCTTCCTTCTGCTTTTCCCTTTGTTCTAACATTTCTTTGATGGGTGTGCTTGTAAGAATGCTTAAGCTCAGTGTTTTTATTTTTATTTTTTTCTCACATTGTGTTGCTTTAGGCAATGGTTTGAAATCAAAAACACTAACAGGATTCTTTGGTGCATCAGCATTTGCCATAAGTTTTTGTTTTTCTGGAGGGTTTATACGTTGGTTTTCGACTACCAGAGTCTGAGGACGAGCTCGTCATTTTGAACCGTACTGCCTGTTTAAAAATGTTCGTTTTCATTGCCATGAAGGAAAGCGATTAAATGATATTTATTCGTGGTAATAGGTAGTATTTAAACTAAGTTACTCATGAATATTAAAGAGAAACGATATATGTTACCTGTATCTATAGCAGAATCAATAATCAATATCTCAAATTTGTTTAACAGGTCATCACTTAGGAATATAATCAATAATCAATATCTCAAATTTGTTTAACAGGTCATCACTCAAGAACATAATTAAATTCAGCAAATTTAATATCTAATTTAAATATTATTCAAATTGTCAAATTCTTGCATTGATTTTATTATCTGTTTTATCCTAAATGGATTACTTATTTAGTTTTATTAAGAATTTATTAAGATGTATCGAAACTTCTATGACTTTTTAAGATTTAATGCTAATCTCCTTTATGAATTAGTTTTTTAAATTTCAAATTTTAAATTTCAGGTTTCAAGATTTCAAGCTTTTAAGATATTTCTATTAAACTTTAAATAAATCATATTCTTTCTACTCTCAAATAGTTTTCACAGTAACTGATTGATGATCTGTAATATCCATACATAAAAGATCCAAAGTTTCAAAATATTGTTTAATTTGGGCTCGCCCAGCTTATGCAACATTGGGTATCTCTTGTGAGAAGATTGTACTACATCCTAAGTGAAATTTCAATAAAGGGGGGGGTCTTCCATCCTGCTGAGGCCTCTGGGCCCGCTCCGGTGTCTGGGGGTTTCGTGGGATGGGGGATATGTTTTTTAATTTTTCCCCTCGTGGACATTTAGCTCCTATACCGCAAGTTTGGCTGTCCACGAGTGGGTGATTTCTGTTTCTGTATCTATAGCAGAGCTTATTTACACATGCAAAAAATTTATAACGTGGCAGCAGTAAACAATCAAAGCTTCACAACTAACACAAAAATGACGATTTCAGCGTGTGTATACTATTGTTTAACGAACGGTCGATAGGAGAGCCAGTAGTGCCCGGTTAATGCTGCCACCTGGTGAAAAACTGAAATATTGAGACATTCGTCATCTTGCCCCGCTGTTCATCTTCCCCCGGTCTCCCTTACCTTTTTCTCAGAAATGGGGAAAGATAGAGATCTAGATTTTTTAGAGTAGTTAGAATAACATGTTTTACGTAGTTTAAGGGGTCATTTTATTTCTAAGCGAAACTGAAAATTAATTATTAATTATTTATTGAAAGTCATTTTTAAATTAGAATTTTTGGTAAGATTTCACCGCCAAAAATAAATAATTCTCAACAAATCCTTAAATCCCTCTGTTAAACTATACAATATAACATAATATAAGTATTAAAAAAATAAAAGTATTAAAAAGTTCTTAAGCTTAATAGATATTGAAAAAAAGGAATATAAACATGAAAAATCCAAGTTTTGAGAAAAAGTCAATTAAAGATTTAAATGACCATTAAGCTGTGAAGTACTCTTAAAAAATATATATACACTATATTTTTATATATAAACATGTGTGACACATCGTTGGAAAGATAAAAGTTTAAACAATTAAATGATATAAAAAAGTAAAAATCGATTTTTTGGTTGAAATTTGCTTTTCCAGTCTCCTTAAGGTCTCTTATTCAAAATCTCTAAACGAACTAGAAACTTCTACTTGAAATGGAGTTTCATTATTCGAAATTATAATTGATTCAACGGAATTTCTCCATTGGTGTGAAAGCTTGAGGAGATCATAAATATAAATGATCAACATAATCAATTTTTTTTTCAAAATTATAAAAATGAATGGAATTTTATTTTCATGTAAAATTAATAAATATAACAGCTTTTGTTTAAAGGTTATAAAAAATCATTTTTAAGGTATTTACAGCACATATTGTACATATACATAAATAGGAGGTGATGTTTTAAAATAACAATTCGTAAAACTGCTTATGGATAATTCACTAACTATATATATTTATACAGGGTGTTTGAATATCTTGGTACAAATTATGAAGAAGGAGAATAACTATGAGTATATAAAAATTGATAAAAGAACTATTCTTAGACGACGCTTAAGGGGTCTCAGGACTCTAAAAATTGGAAAAAATGAAAAAAAAAAAGACCATTTTCAACATTTAATATCTTAAAATGCATTTGATTTTAAGGCACAATTTTAATTGGAATAAAATATATAAGTATGTTCTTTTATTTCATGTATTTAAAAAATTATAAGATGCAGAATTAGCATTTACAGGGGGTTCCAAACTGTTAGACATTTGATGAGCAAAAAATCGGCATAACAGCTTACGCGCATGATTACAAAATAAGTATTGCAGCTAGAATGAAACTTTCGATGCCTACTTATACTTCAGATTGTAATAATCACACTGAACCTAAATAAATTTGTATTTAAAGCTTTTTTTTTATATTTTTAATACAAAGTTGTATTTAGCTAATGCAAAATTAGGAAAATTTCAACAGTATAATCACCTAAAAAAATATTGTTTTAAACAATAAAAAGGAAATTTTAGGTTCAGTTTATACAGACTAACATGAAACATATGTTTTGAAAATTTCATGAAATAATATTGAGACTTTTTTGAGATATCGTGCGCGTTATACCCCAAAACGGCATTTGTAGAAAAATAGCTTCAAAGTTTCCGAAACGCCGCTTCAGCTATTGAACCGGTATAATTCTAAAAGGCATAACCTCAGTTATAATAGGAATTTTAAGGAAACAATTGCATCAAAATGTTCAGAAAAGATAGGAGTTTAACATCTAAAAAAATTAAAATTTCGAAAATTTTAAAGCTTTAAGAGTCCTGAGACCCCTTAAAATATGCAAAAGAAAAGTATGACGTGACATACACTCTAACATTTTGTAATTCATTATCACTGAACTAACCAAAAATAAAGCACATATCGAAAATCGGAATGCATTATCATTCTGCGAAGATTACTCATCGTTTCTAGCTGCCACATTTGAAATCGAGCCAAACGCATAAAACGTAAAAATAACAACATCAAGCTTTTATTACATATCGAAATAACCTAGGATGATTAAAAAATATTAAGGTAACTAAGAAATTAATGAAAAAAATAGGAAAATTACAGAAAAACTTATTAAATAAAAACAACTCACTGATAAGTAAAAATATGACAAATTTTCAACAGGATGCATAATGCAGTGCCATATGTACCTTCAAAACACTAAGTTTAATGAGCCACGACAGAGAATACTACAGAACAAGTGGGTAAGTGTGATCACAGATCGCACAGAGGGTTTCGTTTAATATTTCTTTCAAAACACTATCCCTTTGCAAAATCTGTTAGCCTCACAATTCCAACTAGGGAGTGCATTCTATTCTAAACAAACGTCTGTCCGACGAAACTCTGTTTTAGAACCTTTTCGCACTTATATTAGTCGAGGAAATCTGACCCATAAAACTTAAAATAGGAAAGCCCTCCTGGCAGTAAAAAGTTGAAATAATATATGAAAGGCTATGGTGCATAAAATAAAAGTGTCGCCGAAGGGTGGTCAAATGATATATCACATGAGGGATTCGGGAAAGAATTGAAAATCCTCTCCCAGAACCTTCAACTGAACCTACCTCGCTGTAACTTAATTAACGGCTAAGTTAGAAAAAAATGCTCAAAAACATAAGTGAGAGCCCAGAGGAGTCAATAATATAAGACTTTTTGAAAATTTTATCATTTGTCGTGTGATCACAAGTGTTCAGCTATAAGTATGCAAAATTTGACGTCCTCAGCTTAATTAGAGCTCAGTTAGAAAGAATTGCTTATAATACCGAATTTTAAGTCCAAAGGGTTAAATATAAGACTTTTGTTAAAATATCGTACTTTGTCTTATGATCTGACGCGTTCAGCTATAAGTATGCAAAATTTCAGGTCTCCAATTTAATTAGGGGCTCAGTTAGAAAGAATTGATTAAAAAGCACAAGCTAAAGTCCACAGGGTTAAATATAAAACTTTTTCGAAATTTATTATTTGTCGTGTGGTCTTAGGTGTTCTACTATAAGTATGCAAAATTTCATGTCTCCAACTTAATTATGGGGCTCATTTAGAAAGAATTGCTTAAAATATATATATATTGGAGCTCAAAGGGTTAAATGTAAGACTTTTTCAAGATTTTATGATCTGTCGCCTGGCCTCAGGTGTTCTGCTATAAGTATGCAAAATTTCAAACCCCCAATTTAATTATGGGCTCAGTTAGAAAGAATTGCTTAAAATACGCAATATGGAGTCCAAAGGGTTAAATATAAAACTTTTTTGAAATTTATTACTTGTCCTGTGATCATCATATATTCAGCTATAAGTATGCAAAATTCCACGTCCTTGATTCAATTAGGGGCTCTGTTAAAAAGAATTGCTTAAAATACGCAAGCTGGATCCAAAGGGTTAAATATAAAACTTTTTCAAAATTTATTATTTGCCGTGGGATCTGAGGCGTTCAGCTATAAGTATGCAAAATTTCAAGTCCCTAATTCAATTAGGGGCTCTGTTAAAAATAATTGCTTAAAATACTCAAACTGGATCCAAAGGGTTAAATATAAAACTTTTTCGAAATTTATTATTTTTCGTGTGATCTGAGGTGTTTAACTATAAGAATACAAAATTGTATGCTTGCAATTTAATTAGGAATTCTGTTACAAAAGGATTGCTGAAAATACACAAATTGGAGCCCAAATGGTTAAATATAAAACTTTTTTAAATTTTATGAAGTGTTCTGTGGGCTCATGTGTTTAACTATAATGGTGCAAAATTCCATGTTTCTAACTTAATTAGGGGCTTTGTTAGAAAAAAAAATTGGTTAAAATACACAAGTTGGACTCCAAAGGGTTAAATATGACACTTTTTTCAAAATTTTATGATTTGTCTTGTTGTCTCAGGTATTCAGCTATGCGTATGTGGAAGTTTATGCCTCCAACCTAATTAGGGGCTCACTTAGAAAGAATTGTTTAAAATACACATTTGGGAGCCCAAAGGGTTAAATTTACGACTTTTTCAAAATTTTAGGATTTGTCGTTTCATGTGAGGTGTTCAGCTATAAATACTCAAAATTTCAAGTCTCCAATATGTATAGTTTCTGAGAACGGGCTCTGTGACCGACAGACGGACAGACAGACAGACAAAGGAGTAAGACGAATAGGGTTTCGTCAGATGAACGAAACCCTAAAAACGACAGTACTGCCATATAAAATTTGAAGGTATAACTACAATATCATGCAGAAATGAAATAAATGAATACGAAAACAATAAATGAGATTCATTGACTGAAGATCTGGATACACATAAAATTATATGAAAATCAAAGACGAATAATGCAGGTTATAAGTAAAACTATCTAGAATATCTAGAAACCATTTAGAACTATATCCTTCTATAGAAAATACATCTAGAATAATAAAATGAAAAGTAAAATTTAAGATAGATTACATAAAATATATATACTAGTTGTGTGTGTGTTTGAGTTAATAGAGAGCAGATAGCTCGGTTATATTTGATTATAGATTATTATAGATATAGATTATTAGATATAAATGAAGATATCGAAATACATCTACATATCTATGCAATTTTCTAGCCCTAATTTATTCCATAATAATATTACAATTCCTACACTTTCTACTCTTTTGAAAAACACCTATATATATAAATATATATATATATATATATATATATATATATGTGTGTGTGTGTATGTATACATATATATATATATATATATATATATATATTAGTGAGGGAATGTTCCAAGATATTAAATAATTGTAAACATTTTCACAAATATTTGTATTTATTATTAGGCTAAATATTTCTATAAAGGATTTGACATTGTCTGAAAGGTCAAGGAACTTTCAGAATCAGAATTCCTCATCTAGAACATTTATTTCGAACACAGACAACTTAAGAAACTTGAGTTCGTTCAGCTTCGTCTAACGAGCCGGAAAATTGGAAACACATATAAAAATGGTTTCTTCTTATGCGCCTGAAACGAAAAGAAAAATAATAAACACATATAAGAAAGTAAAAATATTATTTTACTTCAAGAACTAAGATCTATTTTCTAACTTTAAAATTGGTACTTAAAACCAAAAGAATTTTTTTAAAGAAAACAATTCTTAATTTGAGTTGAAAAAAAATTCTTGTCTATCCGTGTATTCAGTGCATGCTTATGTTATTTTTCATTTAATAAAAAAAAATTTTTGAAACATATAAAATAATGTACCATTTATACTTTAAACACCTACTCTTCGAAGCTTATTTTAAGAATCTATGCAGCATTGGTCAAAAGTATTAGGCAACCCCTACAAAACACTTGAATAAAAAAAAATATTAGAAACAATAACAAACCCTTTATATAAAGTATGCGGTAAGTGGTGTTGTAAAACGCCATTCAAATCACAGATAATACCTTTGGAACGTCTGAAGACAACTGGCAAATAAATCAAAGGAAATGCATTTTTTTAAAATACTTCGAATGCTTTGCCAGTCTTTATTTGACATTCGCTGTGCACACTTCTGTGTGTGATCTAGAGATACATCTACATATCTATGCAATTTTCTAGCCATAATTCGTTCCATAATAATACTACAAGCTAAAATCCTACACTTTCTTGAACTTTCCACTTTTTGACAAACACCTTTAGAAATTATATATTTTTTTTATGTGTGAGAATGTTCCAAGATAATAAATAATTGTAAAACGTTTCCGTTATATTTGTATTTATCATTAGGCTAAATATTTCTATAAAGGATTTGACATGGTCTGAAAGGTCAAGGACCTTTCAGAAGCAGAATTCGTCATCTAGAACAGTTATTTCTAACAGACAACTTAAGCAACTTGAGAATTGTCCAGCTTCGTCTAACAAGCCGGAAAATTGGAAACACAGATAAAAATGGTTTCTTCCTATGTTCCTGAAACGAAAAGAAAAACAATAAACGCTTATACGGAAGTAAAACTATTATTTTACTTGAAAAGAAGAACACAAATTTACTTTTAGCTGTAAAGTTGTTACTTAAAACCAAAAGGAATTTTTTTAAAGAAAACTAATTTTTGTTTGAATTGAAGATTTTTTCCTGTCCATCCGTGTATTCACTACCTGCTTATGTTATTTTCAATTGAAAAAAAATAATATTTGAAACATATAAAAGAATTTACTAGTTATACTTTAAACACCTACACTTCCAAGCTTACGTTAACTATATGGAAAAGAACTTTCGTTTGTAAAAGCGTTTCTAAAGTAGCTAAAGACAGAAAAATGCGCATATATTATTATATTTTTATACAGTATAGTAAATGAATTATCTGTGAAGATTATAGTGTGATTCAAGTCTTTAAAAATTTTCTGTACATCTATAATCAGCACCAGTTTCGGTTAGTGTGTAGTCAATACTAATATTATAAAGAGGTAAAAATTGTTTATTTGTAGGAGGTAAGCTCTGGAACTACCGAGCCGATACCAAAAGTAATGGTAACAAAATGATGGTGAACTTAGAACCAACTTAGAGTCCAACTTAGAACATAGGCTATATCTTATATCCGTGCCACTGGCCAAAAGGGGGGGCAGGAGCAAAAACGTTCTAAAAATGCGATTTTGTGTTATTGAAGGGCCTAGAAACATGAAATTTGGAATGGTAGTTACTTATAAGATACTAATGATCTCTAAGGGCATGTCTTAAAAAAAAATCGAAATTAAAAAGGGGTGAAAATGCGCGAAAAACGTTCTAAAAACCGTTCTAAATGGCGAATTTTACTCAATTTCAGGAAGTACCAAACTGATTTCAAAAATAATGGTGTCAAAATGTAGGTGACAATCCTTGCTCCAACATAGGCTACATTTTATGTCTGTGCGACTACCCCCAAAGGGGATTCAGGAGCAAAACAATGTCCAAAACTACGATTTTTGTATTACTGAAGGGCCTAGAAACATGAAATTTGGAATGGTAGTCACTTATACGATATAAATGATCTCTAAGAACATTTCTTAAAAAATTCGAAATTTAAAAGGGGTGAAAATGCACGAAAAGAGTTATAAAAAACGTTCTAAATGGCGATTTCTACGCAATCTCAGAAAGTACCCAAACTATTTCAAAAGTAATGGTTGGAAATTGATGATGACAGCGACATAAAATGCAACCGCATAATAGGCTCTATTTGATATCGGTGTCACTACCACCTAGATGTTGCAGAAGCAAAATACGTTCTAAATTGAGATTTTTGTGTTGCTGAAGGGACTAGAGTCCTGAAATAGGGCAGGACAGTTATTTATAAGATACAAATGATCTCTAAGAACATTTCCTAAAAATTCGAAATTTAAAAAGGGCGAAAATGAGCGAAAAGCGTTCTAAAAAACATTTTAAATGGTGATTTTTACGCAATCTCAGGAAGTACCGAACCGATTTCAAAAATAATGCTGTGAAAATGATGGTGACAACCTTTTCTCCAACATAGCCTACATTTTATGTCTGTGCCATGGCCCCCAAAGGGGTGCAGAAGCGAAAAAAAAAACGTTCGAAAATGCGAATTTTGTGTTACCGAAGGGCTTAGAAACATGAAATTTGGAATGGTTGTTGCTTATGATATATAAAAGATCTTTAAGAACATTTCTTAAAAAAATCGAAATTTAAAAGAAGTGAAAATGCACGAAAAGAGTTCTAAAAAACGTTATAAATGGCGATTTCTACGCAATCTCAGAAAGCAACCAACCTATTTCAAAAGTAATTGTTGGAAATTGATGATAACAGCGACATAAAATGCAACAGCATAATAGGCCCTATTTCATGTCGGTGTCACTACCATCTAGGTGTTGCAGAAGTATAAAACGTTCTAAACCTTGATTTTTGTGTTACTGAAGGGCCTAGAATCCTGAAATACGGCAGGGCAGTTATTTATAATATGCAAATGATATCTAATAACATTTCCTAAAAAATCGAAATTTAAAAGAGGTGAAAATGAGCGAAAAGCATTCTAAAAAACTTTTAAAATTGCGATTTCTACGAATTCTCAGTAAGTACCGAACCGATTTAAAAAATAATTCTGTGAAAACGACAGCCTTCGCTCCAACAAAGGCTGTATTTCATGTCAGTGCCACTACCTCAAAGGGGGTAAAGGAGCAAAAAACAATCTGAATTGCGTTTTTTTTGAAATACTGAATGGCTAGCAACTTGAAACTAGGCATGGTAGTTACTTATAAGATATAAAAGATCTCTAAGAACATTTCCTAAATAATTCAAAATTTAAAAGGGGTGAAAATGGACGAAAAACTTTTTTAATTGCTATTGCTACGCAATCTCAGAAAGTACGCAACCGATTTCAGAAGTAATGGTTGGAAATTTATGACGGCAGCCCTTGCTCCAATATAGGATCTATTTCATGTCGGCGTCACTACCACCTTGCGATTGTATTTTTAAAAACTTTCTAAATTGTGATTTTGTGATACAGCAGGAACAACTTGAAATTTGGCATGGTAATTAATTATGAGATGTAAATGCTCTCTGAGAAGTGTTTCTTAAAAATTTGAATTTTAAAAGGGGTGAAAATGAACGAAAAGCGTTCTAAAAACGTTCTAAATAGCGGTTTCTACGCAATCTAAGAAAACATAAAACTATTTCAAAAGCAATGTTTTCAAATTGATGGTGACAGTCCCCGCTCCAAGATAGCCTATATTTTACGTTGTTGTCACTACCACTTGGATGTTACAGGAGCGAAAAATGTTCTAAATTGCATTTTTGTGCTACCGAGGGGATCTAACATTTTAAATTTGCAATAGTAATTACTTCAACGATGCAAATGTCGCTAAGCATTGTCGAAAGAAAATTCCAAATTTAAAAGTGGCGAAAAATGAAGTGAGCGAAAAGCGTTCTAAATTACGATTGTTATGCAATCGTATGAAATACGAAACAGAATTCTAACATAATGGTTGCAAATTGATGGTGATAGAGAGTTCTCAAACATAAGCTATATTTTATGTCGGTGTCATAACCTCTAGAGGGTTTCAGGAGCAAAAAACTTTCTAAACTGTGATTTTTGCGGTACTGAAAAGACTAGATACTTTAAATAGTGCTTATAGTTACTTATAAAATATAAATATCCTCTAAGTACAGTCGAAAAAAAATTCGAAATTAAAAAGGGGTGAAGCGAACGGAGGGAACGAAAAGCATTCTAAAAGAGTCCTACATTACGATTTCTATGGAATCCCAGGAAATAATACAAAAGTTATTATTTGCGAATCAAGAGTGATAGTCCCTGATCCTAAACGGGCTATATTTTATGCCGGTGTCACTACCACCTGGTTGGCAGGAACAACAAGAAAGCCTTTAAATACATCTAAATTCCGTTTTCTATGGAATATTAGGAAATACCAACCGGCTTCAAGGTTGATGTTGGAAAATTAATGGTGACAGTCTCTGTTTCAACTTTTTTCGAGACATTCTATTTCAACTCTGTTTCGGCATTTTATGTTGGTTCCACTAAAACCAGAGAGGTGGTAGACTGTTAGACAAGATGCTTGGAATTTGACATGATGGTTAATTTTAAGATGTAAATGTGTGAAGATGGTTTCTAAAAAATTCAAAATTTCAAATGAATACTGAAATGAGCACAAAAGTCTCAAAATACTTTCTAAATTATCGTTTATTTGGAATTAGTTTTAGTTCTTCTTATTAATTAAAATCTCATTTCTGTCTATTGCACTTTTATAATGAAGTTTAGTCAAACTGTGGCTTAATTTGTAATTTTTGAATTATTCCAAAAAGTGTTAAAATAAAAAATAGTCATGCTAATATCACTTGGCATATTTCAACTATTACGCGAGCAATGCCGCGGGGTTTGCTAGTATATTATAAATTATGATTTATAAATAATTCCTTACAATATTTTTTGTTCAAATTTTGGAAGATAGATGTACAATTAAAAATTACGTACATGGAGGTATCGGGATGGGGCCATAGAACATTTGTAACTGCTTTCCTTGCATCGTGCTGGAACGCGGCCTACGACTTAGAAGGCCAGTTCATGATGTTTAAAACGTCACGTGGAGTAGATCCTATTTACACGGTAATTAGACCAAAACGGCGATCCCATCATTTTGTGCCAATCGTCGTGTAAAGATCATTAACTCCGTGCGACGTTTTAAAACCCATGAACTGGCATTGGTTGTGGCTTGACCGAGCATGAGTTAGACCAATCTTAGCTAATGGGGATTTTGTAATACTCATATTGGGATCAGAAAATCGGAAAAAAGTGCACATGGATTAATTGATGTTATACAAGCTGAAATTATCATTTAGAAAATTAAGAGATTTTTTATCATAAGGCTACCAGCCGGGCACTCATTAATACTTACCAACTCGAATTTGAACGCCAGTTGTACGTTTGGACAAAGATTTTTTGGAGTCGGTCAAAAGGATTTTTGACTATAGACATAACAGATCGCATATAATCGAAACTTTCATGACCTAACGAGGAAGTTTTACCCAAAAAAATAAACAAAGACATTTTTAACGAACGTTAGATGGAATGCTAATAAAAAAAATGCAGGCCTAAAACAAAGTCAATTGTTTTTCTTTTCCTTTTAGTTCGATATCCAGTGAGGATAATTATTCATATAAACGAATTCTGTCAGTGTAAAGACCGTTAGTGTTAAAGTATGTACTAAATATATTTTCTTCTAACGGAAGAAAATTAAGACGAGACAGAAAATGTTAAGATGAAATAAATAATTAATTAATAGTAATTTTTAATTCAAATTTAGTAAAAATGATTAATTAAAAAAAATAGATATGCTAACATAACTAATTTCAGATTGAAATATTTAACGAATTTTTGAAATGTCTTATTTTGTAAACGAAAATTTTGCCTCATTAAACTTCATTTTAATGATATTTATAATGCAGGATTTTCATAATTTTCTCAATAATACTACTTTTTAACTTTTTCTACTATGTATGCACATTAACACATACAAAGAGAAAAACACATCTAATTATGTTAAAGGTGTTGTTGCGAGTATTCATGCGTTCCTGTTTGTCATTACGCATAAAGTTACTCCTGTCGTGTTTATAGATACGCACTAACTAAATATTTTTATTTTTAATGCGTATAACAGTAAAAATATTTTATTGTAGTAATTTATTTGTAAGCATTTTTGTTTAGCTTGAAATTCAGGCCTATTCATATGACAGGAATTCATGTATTCCTGTTTTTTAAAAAGAATTTCAGTTACAATACATTAGTTTCTCATTGGTACGAAATCAGATTATGGAAAATGCACCACTTTTTTTTTTCTTTTTTTTAAAAGTTAGGCGAAAAGATTAAATAAGTGAATTTATTTTAAAATATTGTAATTTTTGCTCTGTTTCTTTTTTTATGATATGGTAACCTAAAGAATAATAATAAAGGTAAGTTCTGAGTTACACTCATATCATTGAGCTCACAGGCTTGTCACTATTATACTCTTATTTCAAAGAATAATGCTCATCGAAAAATCAAGAAATCGACTAAAAAACCATTTAGCTGAATTAAAGGGGAGGGGGGTAGCTCCCCCATTCTCTCCTTTATACTTAACTAATGAATCACAAAACCTAATAAGGGAAGCGTCTTATCAGAATAAACCGGCATACCAAATATGAAGCAAATCGAATAATGCTGCATGAAAAACAAATTTACCTAAATTGAGGGGGAATTAGCCCTCGTTCACGGATTTATACTTAAGAAATGAACCACCTTATCTAATCAGGAAAGCTACTTATTATAATAAACCGATAAACCAAATTTGAAGCAAATGGCGTAATTCTGTATGAAAAATTCATTTATCTAAATTAAGAGGGGTTAGACTCCTTTCACCCTTTATATTTAACCAATGAACCCCAAAAATATTCAGGAAAGTGCCTTATGAAAATTAACCTATGTCCAAAATTTGAAGCAAATCGGATATTTCTATCACGATTTATCACGTAACCACATACATACATTAAATACATACATACGCACGTACATACTGAACATCCGGGCACATTAGCTTCCAGGCTTTGATAGCCTGTGAGATAAAAAGCTTTATTTAAACTATGTTTTTAGAGTTTCAGAATTGATTTCTGAACGTATAATCATTATTTAATCAATATGACATGATTGATATATGACTGATTGCAGAGAATTTTCTTCTAAATAAATTACATAACTTATTTTTTGTTTATATATTTTTTTTTCTTTTATAGTATTTATCTAAATGCGTTTTTATAGCTTCATAGCAAGTATGCCTTTTTTGGCGAGCATGGATTGACGCACAATTAAATGCATTGTTTTTTTTTTTAACTCCTGTAAAATTGTAAGCATAACGCATAATTGGAAATTTATGAAATGTGGTCGCCTTATAAAATAATGCCCTAGAAATACTTTATAAATTTATAATTAAGTTGTAATTTTTTTCAATCGCATTTTGTCATTGGAGACAAACCTATGTACATAATTTTTATAATTTTAGCATATCAGGAAGTCAGCTATAAATCAACTGCAAATTCCGATCTTTACATACAAAAACGAAATTGAGTTAACTAAAAGATTGCATAAAAAATATTTTTTTACTATTTATATTATTATATGGTTTCTCGATGATACAGAATTTATCCTGGATATTTCTTGAAATATATTCCAAATATTTTATACCAGTCAATTTATACACAGTTATCAGAGATAAATTTTGTTACTGCAGAAAATATCACAAACTTCGAGAAGAAAAACGACATGTATCAGATATCTGACCAGACAAAAAATTGACAGTGACATATTCAACCATGAAATCGGACACTGGTTCGTAAGGTGAGAAAAAACTATTAAATTCTTATCTACTGAAAGCTGAAAAGTCAGAACAATTGTTTCGACTGTTTATTCGGTACAGATTTTACTTTTTTTCGGAGATTTATTAGAAAAGTTTTCCTATTCAGAAACATTCGATTTTTATAATAAATCTCAGAAAAGAAAAAACATCTTACCACCACTCTTTAATACGATTAATAAAGAGTTGCACAAAAAAAAAAAAAAAAAAAAAAAAATTACTTTTTTATCTTTGCGGGGAAAAGTCGTAAAATTACTTTTCCTTATTTAACAATAAAATTTTTGGAAGATTCTGCTGGAAGTGCTAATCCCTTTCAGAATTAGGTAAACTCATTATAAATCAAGATAAACTGTTTTTCAAAAAACACTTAATGTCTGTCATAAACAAGACTTGATTACTTTTCACCGATCATCTAAGGAAAATAGAAAATGACTTCCTTGTTTATCTAATATGTCAATCAAAAACTGCATAAACATTTAGGTTAAGAAGCTGCAATTTTGACAGCTTAAAGAACTATATTATTAATTTAGTGACTTTAAATTACAATAAGTGTTTTATTAATATATATAATCTAGACTTTTTATTTATTTATTAAATCAAGCATCAGTAATGTTTTTGTATATTATATTTTTTTAGTGTGTGTGAAGTAATGTAACTAGATAGGAGCAAAAATGTATGCTCCAGTTTGTTTTTTAAGATAAAAAAAAATAGTAATTTAAACCAAAATATTCTGCAAAATTCATGGGATACATATGAGTAAAAAATACACACGATAATAAAAAAATCAAAAGTTCTTATAGGTGCAGCTACACAGGATATTTCAGCTTTATACTGAATCGAACCAACTGTTTATTGGATATACAGAAAATTACTGTGTTAACGTGGACGATCATTAAGCAAAAGGTAAGCAGATTTACCTTATCTTTATTTTATGATTTAATGTGATTATTATTATAGTACGTTAAGTCTCATCTTTATCATCCAGCAGATTCCATATGAATTCGACATTACAGAAACACAATTATTTGTCCCTGGAAGGGCTAAGGCATTTTATCCATCTTACCAGCGAGTAAATGAAAATTAAAATTTAAGGTCGAATCTGATGGTACTATTTTATGTAAAATTGTAAAAATAGAGAACGGGTGTATATATTGAAGGGAATTTAAATTCCCTTCAATCTATTCACACGTTTTGTTTTAATATGTGCTATTTAGAAATATAAATTAAATATTAAAAAAAAAATAAAAGAAACATGAGATTGTTTTAAAAAAGGATATCTAAAAAAATGACAGTAATGAATGGAATGGAATTTTTGGAAAATAAAAATTTGTATTGAAAATAATGGATTTTTTATTAATTTAAATTTAAAATATGAAATCCTGGTTACATAACGATGTACACTTATTGGTAAATACTTGAAATTGTATTTTAAATCTTTGAAAACTTTATGAATCAAATTATTTTATTAAGGAAGAGTCCATATTCAGTAATTCCAAATTCTTGATAAATTACAACTTCCAGACAAACTGAAGAATAAGATGTGTGTAATGATATTTTTTTGGGAGTGATTTCCAACAGTGTAACACAACTCAAATGAGTTCTGTCTTTACCATATATGTGTGAAATGTGGTTTTTTTATATATATACTAAATAAAATTATGTTTTACAGGTTTTTGATTCAGTTTTTTTCATCAGGTTTTTACTTGTATTATTTCAAATAACAGTTTGCTAAATCCTAATTTTATATATAGCGTGCACTGCAAGCTTTATCATAAAGAAGCGCAAAGTACTTATATGATACTTATCACTTATTTTTTTGTCATTATAACTGTCGGCATTCATAAACTTGATGTGTGTAAATTGTATGATATTTCTGAATTAGTTCAATATGCAACTTCCAGCATGTTTATAAATTTTTAATGAAAAATTAAATTTTCTATCAATTGCAACTTTTTTTCATTTCATTTCTTGAAAGATATTGCACCAAGAATCATCCACATCTCTGGACTGTATATTCTTCTGAGATTTTGGACTTTATGTCTTATTGTATTCGACTAATTTCAAAATTTGCATTTCGTGAAAACCAGTGTCTCTATACTAAAGTGTATGAGGCATGCTCGATTGCGAATTTTTCACTTCACACAGGGACTCATAAATGATGCAAACTGAACAAAATTAAAGGGAAAAAAATTGGTATATGCGTCAAAAGCATGGGTACATTTCTGTATAATGATATCCTAAATCAATATTTATCAAATCCCTTGGAACAAGTATATTAAGGGATAGATTGTTATTAAGATAGTCCTATTCTTTATAAAAGTGAGGCCATAAAAAAGTTATATATATCTATATACCTATATATCTATATATCTATATATATAGCTATATACATATGTATATATATATATATATATATATATATATATATATATATATATATATATATATATATGTATATATATATATATATATATATATATATATATATATATATATATATATATATATATATATGTATATATATATATATATATATATATATGTATATATATATATATATATATATATATATATATATATATATATATATATATATATATATATATATATATATTAATATGTGAAAGGAATATGATGGTTAAATACGGAACAGTGTACCCTTATGCTTTAAATGTTATGTTTGATCAAATTAATGTGTTGAAGAATTTTAGAAATACAATATTGGAAGAGTCAGTCTATGGAAAAATTAATCACGATTTGAGTTGTGAGTATGAGGTACATAATAAACAAAATGTCAAAGTTAATTATCTAAATTGTAGTAACGATATTACAAGTGCTGTTGTCAATATTAATTCCGGCAATATTGTTAAAACAATAAAATACATAATTTTCAATGTGAAAAAGAAGTTAATACCCGATTTATTGAGAGAATTATATGAACATACAGGTAACGGAAATATAGATATAGGGTTTGATTTGTTGAGATTCAGAATAGGTAAGCAGAAACTTAATGGTTATATCGAGTTGAAAAACAACAAAGTTAATATAGAGAATAAGATTTATTTTGTATTGGATTACATGGTGCACCATTTTAGGGGTGCTGATTTTAAAGGAATTTTAAATAAGTATAATGAATACCTGCCGGATAAAAATATACATATTATTAAAGCTTACAAATACGATAAACCATTAGGCAGAGTTACATTTAACTACAACAGTTACTCTAGGAATTTGCAGAGCTGTATTGAGAACAGTGTTTGTCATTGTAATAAAGTTGAATATAATAAATACGTTAATTCAAATTACGGACATATTTTTACCGGGGATCTTACTATAGTGGCAGACACAAATCTCAGAAATTACATGAGGTATGGTACAAAATACAGATTGAGGAGAGTCGTGAGTAGAGGTTTAGCTAAAAAACGTTTGTCAAATAATATAGATATCTCCATTCAAAAATTAATATGGTTTACCAAAAAGAGTTTTTGAGGAATGGAGGCACTATATTTTAAAAGAATTTCAAAAGTTTTTACCATAAAGATTTTGAGGGTGTCTCGGGAGAATCTTAGAAAGATTTGATTAAATCAGTAAAAAATCTACAGGATGATTTTATCATTACGTATGTGGATAAAGCTAACACCAACTATGCTATAATATGTAAAAAAAATATACGGAGATATTCTAAGGGAAACCTACAATAAAGAGGGAAATTATCAACTACTAAAAACTACTAAACAAGTTATTGTAAACAGAGTGAAGGCGTTTTATAAAAAAATAAAATTAAAGCAAAATAGTGCGGAATTTCCTTATCTTGTAATGATTCCAAAATTCCATAAAAACCCAATTACTTTTAGAACCGTAACTTGTGGGTTTGGCTCTTACCTGGAATGTGTAAACAAAAAATTGTTGAATATATTACAAAAGATTTTCGATCAGGTTATAAATGAATATTCTTCGATAGTAATAAAAAATAGCTATGAACTTATAAAAAGTTTAAAAAAGCTGAAAAACATTACAGGATTGTATACATATGATTTCGAGGATATGTATAACAGCATAAATTTAGATGGTTTGAAGTACAGAGTTATGGATTTTTTCAAGAAATCTAAAGAGAAGGATATCAGTATTGAAATATTCACCGATTTATTTCAATTTGTTGTTTACGAAAATTATCTGTTTGAAGGGAAACAAATATATAAACAAATGAGAGGTATTCCAATGGGGGTGGGGGCAGTTGTAGCTCCATCCTTGAAGATATTTATCTGTTTACATATGAAGCCGGTTTATTGTTGGAAAAAGACTTAAAGATATACATATATTAGATGATGTTTTGGTGGTTGAGCTGAATAACAATAAAGAGATTTATCAATTTAAATGTTATCCAGACACTTTAAATTTAAAGAGTGCTTCAGATAATCAAGGCAATGTCAACTACTTGGATGTTAAGATGGAGATTATATACGGAATTTTAGTATATAGTACTTATGATAAAAGAAATTATTTTGATTTTGATACAATAAAAATATTAAACTTTAATAGTAACGTGCATGTTTCAATTTTTAGAAATATATATTTAAATGGTTTAAATCGTATTGCAAATTTGTGTTCAAAATTTGTGTTGATAAATTGGTTGGTGAAATTTTTAACCTTTGCATAAACGCCAGTAAACAAAATTACCCAATACATTTTCTGAATGATTTAACTCTTAATTTTATCTAGAAAAAGAGCTATCGAAATAAAACATTGGAATTGTTCGATGATGGTGATTTATCGATACGTGATTTCTATCGAAACTAGCTCAGCGGTGAGGATATTCACGGACTTCATTTGACGGCTTTTGGGTTACTTTGCGGTTTTCATTTTTTCAATTTCTATTAGTCTTGGCAAGTGAAGGGGAATGTTGTGCACGTAAAACATGTTTAACCCCACAGTGCAAGACATAAGCCTTGGCCACTTGTCTCCATATTTAGTTTTTTCTTAGTTACTCTTGCTTTTGTTAATTATTGTTTTAGTTACAGTTTGTTAGATTTTTTTTCGTGTACTAAATTATATGAATTTGTATTTTTCAATATATATATTTAATTTTTATGTATATATATTATAGATTTTCCATATTCTAACGGTGTTCACCACCTTAAACCGTATGTATATCTTTGCTGCACATGTAATTTTTTTATACTCTTTCAATTATTCTATAGGGGGTAAGTTTAATTTATTTTTACAAGTATTTTCAAATAATTTTCTTAGTTGTTTCAATCTATGTAGTTTTTATTTTATATTGTTCTATACTTCTTGGTTTACAGTCGATATGGTACATAAAAGATTTTATTTTTCCGCTTATAACTTGATTGTTTTACAGAAATCGACAGTGTATTGCTTATATTTGTATTTCATTTACCCCTGAGGAAGTGAAATACACTATAAGCTTCCTTCTACATCCATCCAATTGATCTTTGATTTGTTTTTTCATACGTTCAACTTTATTTAGCTGGATTTTTGTATATTTTGTCTATATCTGGTTATTGCATCAAATTTGGTAAATTTTCATTTGTTTAAATGGTTTCATTATACAAAAAGTATATATATATATATATATATATAACCATTAATTAAACATAACCTACCACCATTAAAAACCGTAATATTATGAATTAAAGCTGTAAGTAAAAAAAGTGCCAAATAATTTATTATAAGAATTATTATAGAAGAAAAAAGAAGAAAGTGGACACCGACAAATAATGGAAAAGCTTATATATTAAATTACGTTTTCAAGGGCACAGAATTCAATGATATAAGCAATATGGTAGTTTTCTGTGAGAAAAAAAAGCTAAAGCTAAAAATTATTTTTCTCTGTGCCCGAACAACCATTATAATCAAGTGAATAGATGAAAAATGAAAACAGAATAGAAACAAATAATATGAAATGGAAAAATCAATAAAACCTGTTTAAAGATTTATAGGATATAAAATAGAAATAATACACAACATACCGATTAATATTTCAGTATTTTTCAATATATCCACACGCACATGGCTACCATAATATCGTAAGGATTAAGGTGAATAAAACAGTTAAGAAATCACAGTAATTGATACCAAAGGATGCAGTTAATACCTTTTGAAATACCATGATAAATACAATTAATATAATATAAAATAAAATAAATAGAAAGTAATTACATTATTTAAAATAACTAAAATGCACTATTAAATTACTTAATTACTATTTAACAATATCGTCAAAATTTAGCTAAAATAACCACCTGGTGTAGGAAATTATAACTGAAAAGGAGCTGCAAAAGACAAAATTTATAACTTATCGTCAAAAGACAAATTTTGGTGCTGCCATCTAGTAGTATTTTTATTATTCAAATGTCACAAGATGAACAATTGAAAGCTTTTGAATGTAAAAAATTTATCAACATCAAAACCAAACAAATCCTTATATATAGATAATTATAAACCTAATATAAACCACACTATATATTTTTAAAAAACTATTGTTAATAAAATTTTAAAAAAGCATTCAAAATATTCTATTATCTTACTCATTTAAACTACACTAAGAATTTAAATAATTCTATAACATTGATAATATATACCATATAGCTATATGCTATAAAATAAAATAAATTCAATAATAATTAATATAAATATATATTAAAAATAATATAAAAATCGTTAATAATAACTATTATATATAAGATAATTATAAAATGAACTGGAAATAAAAAACATATGGAAGTATATAGAATATTATCAGATACATAAATTCCCATTACCTAAAAATCTCAAATATATTGTGTGGATTATGTTCATACAGCCCTAAAAATCCAAAAAGTATGAATGTGGGAAATTCAATCACATTAAACCGATAATAAATTTTATAACACAAAGTGAAAATAGATCAATATTAAAAAGAATAGAGGAATAATAATAAAAATAATTACCCAATTTTAATACATACAGTATAACTTTATTTATATTAAATATACTTATATGTATATTAATCACTATAAAAATGGCATACTATTAGTAATTAATATGATATTGTCCTAAGTAAATTAAAATTTAATAACAAATGATATATATATATATATACATATATATACATAAAGTTTTGAACTGATTGGAGCCGGAGGTAGGGGGGGGGGGAGGTTCTAAAGGTCTCAATCAACGTAGCTCTGCAAAAAAATTTCAGATAGTATATCTCACGAAATCTACCGAAAAATAGTTCAATGAGACGTATATGTCCCGATCCATAGTAAAAAGTTTGAGGATATGTGCATATAGTTTTCCGGCTACTTCCGGTCTTAGATGTAGATGTTACCGCAAGTAAAGTTAAAAAACTGAAATTTCAAGCAATTGTGAGTCTGTGTAACGGCCCCCAAAGAACAATTTATACGTAGCTCCAATTAGTCCCAATCAAATGGTATTAGAATAATTAATGTGGTCATCACTTTTTCGTCCAGCACTATACATATCGGTTTTTTAGATGATGTTATGTTTAAACTTTGTTTAGTTACACTAATTTATACATTTCAAACACTAAACGTAAAATTTGAATTAAAAAAAAAAAAGCTGTATACATTTCTTTCCCCTTCTTAAAAAAAAAAAAAAAAAATCCATCGAAAACGGAAAAAGGTACTATTAATTCTCTGACGTTGTATAATAAGATAATACGTAATTTATTATGCATGATGTGCATTTCAAACTTTGAAATTTCTACTCGGGATTTTCAAATCGAACACAGGCGCGCTATTTTATGCAGAATAATTTGAAATAGAGATATAAATAACTTTTCTCGTACTTTTTTGGAACGAAAGGTTTTTAAAAATATGACTCTTATTTTTCAGGGTTAAAATTATTTTCGACATAGAATATTTTGTACCATTATATATTCAATTAAAGGAATACATTTGAGGCGAAAATATTTTTAAATCTTAATGTCCTTAAAAATTCTGTGACAAAGTTCTTTAATCCCCTATGAGGCTTTAGTTGAATAATTGTTTAAAGATAGGACTACAGAAAGTATTAAATAACGCATTTGTATTAAAATAGAAGTATTTTACTTGAGAAATGTTTGCTTTATTAACTCAAAAACAAAAAAAAAGTCTGTGAAAAAATACTTGACAAATCTAGCGATTTTTCTTTTGTTTTCCATGAAACCTATACGTAAAAAAATCCCTAGATAAATAATATAAAGAAAAAAAAAAAACTCTTCTAATGTCATATTGACGGTAGCAACAACCTGATCAATAAATTTTGTTTAACTTTTTTTTTAAACTTCTGAACTATGCACAATTTTAATTTTTTACACATTTGAATAGAAAGCTAATTTACTTTAACAAACAATTTGCTTAAGTTATTGATTATAATAAGTTATTGATTTATCATGTTGCTATGGCAGCAGACGATAAAAGATATCTTTGGAATAAATAGAATAAAAAGTTTTGATGTTTGTGATAAAATGTTTTTTATTATTTTTTTTTTTTAAAAAGGTAATAACAGCGCATTTAAATCAGCTCTAATTCTCTAATTATTTGCATGTGTGGTAAAAGAATTTTCGTTAAAATCCTTACAGCTTCTTAGTATTTCAGGGTGGCGTATATAATATTTATATCTCGCATTGCAGTAAACATTTAGAAATGGTTAGAACACGCGTGATTACGGATTGAACATAAAGGCAAAAATTCGTCAAAAACATAAAAAAAAAATCTGTTTAAAATTTCGGATTTTTTTTACCCAATCGTACATGCCCTCCCCCCTCCCAGCAACCCTGCGCCAAATTTCGTAGCCCCGCGCCCTGTGGTTTCCGAGTTTTTGAGGTTACATAGATACGCACACGGATTTTAATAGGTTAGATTTCAAGCATGAACGCTTTTAAATCTGACTGCAACACAGTTCTGCCCGTTTTTACTTAAAGCAATGAAAATAATTCAGAATTTGTATGTCTCTAAATGAAATAAATTGCCATAACAAAAATGTAACTAAAATATATCCATAACAAAATTACCAAACGAAATTCAACCTTCGCAAATACGTAAATGAAACATGGAATTAACTGATATGTAATCAAACTATGCACTTAAACACTGAAATAACCAGAATCACAAAGTTGGTATAATAATGAAATGTTTCGCGATCGGCCACTGGCATGCGGCTATTTGGAAAGTACCAAAAATGTTTTCCGCTTTAGTTAGTGGATAATCAATAGAAATATAAAAATAGAAATATCTATTAGACTTTTCAATTATAAAGGACTTTCACTTACGTTTTGTCAACCGAGTAGTATATCAATCTTCTGTAATCCGGCTAGAACAGATCCAATTGCATGCTTTTTATTAACATAAAAATAAGTTTAAAATTGCCTTTGGAATATTTCTGAAATAATTTTATTGTTCTCGCACGATGACTTGCACGATGAGTAAAGCAAAATTTGACTGTTTAAGTCCTTAATTGAAATTATTATCATGCTAGCACAATCTACATGTAGTCAAATAATACATTTTCTGCATCATTTGAGAGTATCAGCAACTTTTTTCTTCTCTGCTTCTCGAGCTCATTCAAAGTCATCATCCAAGTATTTGTGTCATTCAAAGTCATCTTCCAGTTCTTAAATGCAGTTAGGGTTACAGTAACAAATTTCACCACAAGAATTAGTCCAGTTTTCAATATTGATTTTTTGATTTGTATTTAGGCTAACTTAAGTATATAGAATTGGTTTGCACTTCAGTTATATTCTATAGTTACTTTCTTTTAAGTAAACTAATCATGGATACAGGGTGTACCATCAAAACCGTCGAAATTCGTCACATCCAGATTCTTCACTTGGAGCACATAAAAAATGCCTGAAGAATGATACCTCTAACACACATAATTTTCCAGAAAAATGTGGACGAAAAGTGCATGATGTCACCTTCGGCGAAAGAAAAAAAACTTCACTGAATACATAAAATCGTTATTTATATATGTCAACCTAGGAAGATGTTCAAAATGTCCACCCATCATATCCAAGCATGCCTGAGCGGACCGTGGAATGATTGACGGCACTCGTTGAAGCAGAAAAATGTACGCGCACCACAAATGTACGTGCAGTACTGTGCAGTATTTGACGCAAATCTTGGTCAAAAAAGGAAGAAAAAAATTTTCTCCGCAACAATAAAACACATATTTTATAATAGTGGACTAATTGCACTGTAAAAAAAAAATTGTAAAGTTACTAAAGTTTTTCTAGGAAACTGGGATTCTTAGAACTTTTTTATGTAACGGCAACAACAAAAAATCATGTAACAGACACACTTTTGTGCCGAAAACCAAAAAATCTGTAAGGTTACTTAGAAAGTTTTAGGAAACTGGGATGCCTAGAACTATTCATGTAACTGCAACCAGTGTTACAGATAAAATTTTAGTAAGATTACTGTAATTTTAGCAGATTCATTTGTAAAGGTACAGATTTCTGTAGCTTTGTAGATTTGCAGCTTTTTTTTGTACACTTACAGATGAAAGTTTTGTAAGCATGTAACTTTACATCTTAGAACTACAGATTTTTTTTTTTACAGTGTGGTGCACTGTTCTATGTCTATTTCTACAGCATAAGTCATATCAGGCGGATCTTAGACTCAGTTGAAAAGGAAGGTTTCTTTGCGAGAAGACGTGCTTTATTGCTACGTTGCGACTTTGATATTGTGTTTAATTATCTTTAAATGTATATTTGTTGTGGTTTCATTAATTGTTGAACTCAATAGGTTTACTTTTATTATTATAGAAAAAAAGGAAAGCGTTCTTTTTAAGCCTTTTTAGATGTAATTTAGGTATATTAATTTAAATATGTAGCTTTTAAAAGTGTGGTTGCGTTTGCCGGACCATCTTTGAAGTATAATAGTATTGCTTATAGTTTTGAAACCCGATTTAATAAAATATATCTTCCGCATACAGTTGCCATTTTTAAATATAAATTGTTTCGGGAATCTATTAATAACACTCAAAAACCAGTATCTCTGTACTGCAACTCAAATTCCCTACATACTAAATGAGAATAATTAATACATATTAATACATTCGTTTATAAAAATGATTGCAAATTTACATATAGTATAATTAAGGACATTTTAAACATTTCTTGTAAGTAAAATTAACTTTATCAAAACTAATTTCCTCTTATAAACAATAAAAGATAGTTAAACTTTGTATTTTATATTTATTTTTTAAGCAAATGTATATTTTTATGTGTATTTAACGTTAATGGAGTGTATTTACTACTAGTAAGTCAACAGTAATGATTTTAACCATAAAAGACATGAAAGATAATTTTGTCTAGGATATCCCTTCTGTCCACTGTTCACAAAATGAACAGGAGCAACTAAGTCACTTTCTGTTGTATCTGGTTGTCAATATACCAATTCCTTCTGAATGCCTTTCCGGTCTTGATGTGCGCGGAAGATATTTTACATATATTCATCTGCAAACTTATGCAAATATCGATGTTCATGTTTTGAATAAAGTTTTTTTTCATAAACCGGATATGACTCCATACTTTGTTATCGCTTTTTTCTCGAAAACTATGGGATATCGTATTTTTGGTCATTTTTGATGTACTCCATGCGAGAAAATTGTCTGTGCAAAGTTTGTGTGGTTTGATGGCATAAACTGTATGTTCACATGTGAATTTTTGATAGTTAGTGAAATTAATATTTTAAATGATGATTTTGTTAACAAAGAAATTTATAATTCTGTTCTTTTGAACTGTTATTGTTGAAAGTATGTAAATAAAGAATTTAATTAAAACTTGATGAATTTAAGAAATTCCATCATGTTTCAATATCAGCATTTCTTGGAGATAATGAATTAATTTTTGAAGAAAATAAAATTAATTCATGTTCCTATCTCTACGCTTATTTATAAAATATAGCTCGTATATATCTTACGCATACTTGTATTTATATCTGTATTTGCCTGTATATTATTTAAAAAAAAAAAAACACACAACTATAGTATAACCTCTATATTTACGTTCAATACTCAAATTGTGGAATGTTGGGTTACATGTTTTACTAGTGCTATTAAATATTAAGAATAATAATACTATTGTCTGATATTAGAGTAATTTTATCTGTTGTCTCCAACATAAATCAGTTATAAATATCTAAGACACCCCATTATCTTTCTGTAAAAAATGCGGCTAAGGAAAATGTGAGACCTTTAAAAAAAGAGTGCTTCATAAATTAAAAAAATATATCAGGTTTTATATAATTAAGATTAATGTGATAATCGAAATCTACTTTAAATCCTGGGGAAGACTTAAAAGAAACTCCAAACATAGTTTACGTTATCACATACTACATGATACATCAATCATTATTAAATAAAATTTATTAATCTTTAATTTGCACTTCAACGCCCATTTATTACATAATGATTGCTTATGAATGGACTACAAAATATTAATGAAAGTATTTTTAATGACAAAAATAAAAATAATGGATAAGAATTGGAATAGATTTTGTATATAATAGTTGGGATATCACGAAACCTTTCGAAAATATTTTATGCTATCATATATTATATACATTTATCTTTACTAAATAATCGGTACTGATTCATTTAATGAATAATTTAATTAATGATCACAGAATGATTACTTACTGTTGAATATATGGAAATAAAATTTAAATAATGGGTTTTTTCTTTTATGCTGGATCATTTAACGAGATATATTAAATTGAATTTTTTTGTGAATGATTCCAGCGTCTGGAAGTAATAACACTTCATTAAAATTTACCGAAATAACCATACATCATTTGAAGTTATCATTATTATTGGTAGAATTTAAGACACGTTAGTTACATTTGTAAAAGTTTTTTATTCTGAATTTCTTAAGAAATAAAAATTAACTAGTACTTAAATAGCAAATTTTGTTAATCACCTAAAACAATAGATAGAGCAAAGAGTTTTCTGTTGTCTCAAATATTTCCATATATCACAGATTTTGTAATAAATGACAAACATTATAATTAACTTTGAAAAACACCTTTCGAATTTATAAAAAATATCTATTCTATTGGATATGATACATATTAATTTAATTTTACAATTCTTAAACAGTAAAGAAAAAATATGTATAACATAATCGATTACATAGAAAATTATAAATAATTTATTTCTCTAACAAAATTTACGCTAAAACTGTGCTTTAAAAATGGTTTAAAATGTTATATATTATTTGCAGAGAATGTTATTTTTTGTAAAAAGTGCGATTTATTTGTTGCATGTTTTGAATTACAGTTTTTCACTTTGTTGCATCAGGAGAATGGCGGTTACCGCAAAATGATGATGTAAAGTCATTGAATACATGGAAGAAACATTTCTGTAATCCAAATGTACATTTCTGTTTTTCAATAAACTTTTCTCAGATAATTAAAGTGACCATACAACTAAAATTTTCTTTTAGAAATATATGTAAATATGTTTTAACATCAACATCATGAGATTAGAATAAAGCGAAGTAAAAGACACTTTTCAAAAAACTGCTTTGTGAAAAACCTAGTGCATCATCAGATATAAATATAAATATCTACTTCGTTTTTGAATAATAATTAGCAGCATTTCAGATGTAAATTTCCAACTGGGCAAAAATGCCCGGACCAGGATTCGAAACAGGGATCTCTTGGATGAAGCAGCCAATGCTCTACTATCTGTGCTATCCCGGACGAATCTGGTGGATCTTTTTCACCCAGCTAACCTTATTGATTATAGCATGTGGTCTAAAATCTGGTTCAGCTCAACAGGTAATGGCACTGCGGAAATCGCTGGATACGCAATTACACTAAATTAATAACAACAGAATTATTCTAATTGGTAAATAAATCATATGTGATGTAAATTTCCAACTGGGCGAAAAATGTGCGGGCTAGGATTCGAACCAGCGATCTCTTGGCTGAAGCCGCCAATGCTCTACCATACCCAGTTTATCGACCAGTTGGAAATTTACATCTTATATGATTTATCTACCAAATAGAATAAGTGCGTTAAAATTAATCTAGTGTAATTACGTATCCAGCGATTACTGGAGTCCCATTACCTGCGATTTACTCTGTTGAGCTGAACTAGATTTCAGACCACATGCTATAATCAAGAAGGTTAGCGGGGTGAAAATGTTCCACCAGATTCGTCTGGGATAGCTCAGATGGTAGAGCATTGGTGGCTTCAGCCGAGAGATCCCTGGTTCGAATCCTGGTCCGGATATTTTTCGCCTAGTTTGAAATTTTTCTGATATGATTTATTTACCAATTAGAATAATCGTGTTAAAATTAATCTATTGTAATTAGCAGCATTGTTAAATAAATATCTATGTTATATAGTCATATATTTGTGAGTCTTTTCTGTCACTGTGTGCACAACAATGCGTTTCGCAGGTTGTCTGTATATGTAATTATGCACCATGAAGGCACTTTTCGTAATTTTTTATTAGATTTTTTTATTTATATTTCTTGCATTTGCGAGAGCTTTATAATGATATGTTGCCAATATTTGCATCTGTCAAATGAATCCAGCTGAAATAAGTTACCGAATATAGTAAATTTTGATCAAATTTTGATAACATTTATTTGGAATTACACGTAAGAATACTGTGTAGTTGATATACAAATCTATGGATCATATATGATGCTGCATTAAAGAATTCGGATATTTTTTCAATTATAGATGGTAATTGCTGAAATCGTGTTTTTAAATGTATTACAATTTTTCCAAATGGTTTACATATGCACGTTTTTCCTCTTGACGTTTTGTTACAACATTATGAGTGTGCTGAACAGTGTTTCAAAATTTATGCTTGATCCATGATTTTTCCAGTTTTGTTACCGTTGTTGTTCTAGTTGTTGCTACAAATGTTTTGTTACTTTTCAAAAATCAGATTTTCACATCTCAGAACTCACCGAAAATACGAATAAAACTGTTTAATAATTCATCATTAATTGAGTTCTAAATATAGTGTAAAAGCTCTGTGTTTATGCATGAGCGGTCTACCTCCTAAATATCTTTTGAGCACAATTAACGAAAATCTTAGCATTTTCTAAAGATTCGCATCAAATTAATTGAATTGGTAATTCCTTTTCTATTTTCGTTATTTTTGTGACAAGTAGACCATGCGCAGAAATATAGCGCAGGTATTTATTTTCTTGAGTGCGACTCTGGAACTTTTTGTGCAATCCCGTGCTCCTACGCTGTTGCACAAACCATGCAATGTTAAAATGAAGACTATTTACCTAGGTCTCAATTTTTTCAAATCCTTTAACTAATTTATAGATGGCTAAACAGTAAAAATATACCATTTACTCACCTTTGAGATTGCCATTCAGTTTCGAATAACAATCCATCGATATTTACTTTGTTTAAGAATTTCAGTAAGAAAACTGTTCCATATTTAAATGTTTTAAGGGGGTCAGGGACACAAAAATCTTTTTCTAATTTTCTAAAAAATATATTATTGCATACAAATTTCTCTGTTTTTTTTTTCTTTTTGTTTAAAATGATATTTAAATCTTGTTTCTATTTTAATTGGAATAGGAAATGTAGTTTATTTGTTTGGTTTGTTTTGAAAATCTAGCTTTCAAGCAATGGTCGTAGAAACGACTTCTTGTGAAAATGCATTTTTCTTCATGATGTGATTTTCCCCATCCTCGTATTAAAATTGTTATAAGTCAAGAAATGTTACAGATAAATGATTCAAATTTGGAACAACTCTTTTTCGATTGTTTTACTTTAATTTTGATTGAACAAATTTGAAAAAAAATATTTACTTTTGAAATTTTTTTTAAGTTTCATAATTTTCTTTAAATTTTTACTTTAAATATTTTAAATTTTTATTTAAATTAATCTTTTTAAAAGTGCTGAGTCAAAATTAAAACATATATATTTCTGTTTATTTAAATGAAAAAAAAAATGAAATTCTACAAATAATATTTTGAGTTGAAACGATTTTAAATTATCACAGTTTTTTAATAAATTTTAAATTAA
Source organism: Maratus speciosus (assembly GCA_963932465.1). Classification (NCBI taxonomy): domain Eukaryota; kingdom Metazoa; phylum Arthropoda; class Arachnida; order Araneae; family Salticidae; genus Maratus; species Maratus speciosus. The sequence continues at coordinate 330,372,537 of OZ010795.1, forward strand.
AATAAATACGATGAGTTTTACAATGTGATTTTGTTTACAAATGATATGGTTAACCATCACAAAAAATTTCAAATTTTAGCTCAATAAATAAAAATTATTTTAAAATGTGTCTTGGACCCCCCCCCCCTTAAAAATATTGATAAATTACTTTATATAGAGATATAAACTGTAATACTAAATGGATAAAATTTCAAGCATACATTTTAAGAAAAAAAATTCTCATTTTTGGCATAAAGGATTTTTAAAACCATTAAAAATTCAAATATCGTTATGCAATTTCTGTATAAACTTTATGGAAAGAAGGCCAAATTTACTACATTGGCATAAAATAATGAAAACGGGATTGTTTTTATGATATCTTTTATAAATAATTAAGTAATGAAATAATAATTAACACCATTTGAAATAAGAGGTAGTACACGTACATATTTAACATTTATTAAGCACTTCACAAACAATCACATCACTTACAAGACGTCACATGACACAAAAAGGAACAGAATTCTGATACTTTTTCCTAATGAATGGAGGAGAGCTTTGATGCTGCCATCTAGACATAATAAAATGAAACACAAACATGACAGTTTTGCTAGTTCGAGATAAACACCAAAGAATGAGTAAAAATACTAAAATAAAAGCACAAATGTTTAAATCAAATAATCTAGAAAAAAATATCGAAAAAGTGTCTTCGAAGTGCATAATTCCAGACATAAAAGATCCTCTTTGTTTCAAACCTTTTGTTTGTGTAGCTGTGCGCACAGTGTTTTCTTTGGAAAGCTGCAGACAAACACACAAACATCGTTATTTTTTATACATAGATTCAAAAATATTCTCTAGCTCGAAACATTTCTATACTGTTTCAAAAGGTGTTGTAATTATTCACAGAGTTGTATAAAGAACAAACTTCGTTATTTTAATAATAAGCTTTAATTTTTAATCATTCTTTTATTTAACTTAAAATGTTTAATTATAATCTTGAAATGTTTTAAACAATTGTTGCTTTTATTTCTATTTGCCATTTTTTTTTTCAAAATATACCTGCATATTTATTATTTCATGCACAAACACTTTGGTATGTAGAAAAACCAACACAATATTATACAATATATATCTTTTTTAACACATTACAGCATAATTCAAAAGTGTTTTTAATACTTCCTAATATACCTGAAAATTGTTTATGACTTCGATTTGTCTTTTGTCTGTCCGTCTTTTCGAGCTCCAACTCGAGTAAATGTAATCGAATTACATTGAAAATTTTGATATTGAAGTTTAGTATAGCATAATCGCTATGGAAAAATAGGTGCATAACATGCATAGATCATTTACAGAGACAGTCAAAAGTTTTCTGTTAAATTACGACCAATGGGAAAAAATTGTTTTAAAAGTGTTTTGATAAAATTGCACCATTTGAAGGACACTGAAATTGATATGCATTTATGAAGCACATTAAAATATGTTTTCTGTAGAATATGGAGTGCAAATTACTTAATATTGATTTACAGGATCGCACAAAAGAATTATGTTACATAATGGTCAGCGGTTCCCAACCTGGGTTAAGGGTACTCCTGGGGGTACGTGGCGGGCTTGTTAGGGGTACTTGAAAATATTATGGGTAATGACGCTAATCACAAAAAAGGTTTAACTAAAAACACATAAAGAAAATTGATAATTTGAGATAACAAAGTTAGTCTTATGTGTAAATTCAATATGTTCACTCAAAATGAGGAAAAAGGCCCACTGTACCTAATACTCCATTGATAATGCAATGACAGTAGCTCCGTCTACTGATAATCATATTGCATGAGCACTTATATATCCCCCCCCCCCATCTTCCCGAAAACCCCAATTAACAATTATGCAATATTCTTTTCTCATTACTTCTTTTTATTCTTCCATGTTTAATAATAATTGCAGAACGCCTACATTACGTCATATCTTCAGATTTTAATGTTTTTTCTTAATGAGTTAATCAATAATTATCGTATGATTTTTAAAATGAGATTTAATGTTAGAATGATTTTTCTTAAGGAATTTTCTTAATGAATTTTCTTAGGCAACTATTATAAAAAAACGATATTAATTTTAAAATACAAGGAAATGTCAATGTAATTTGTATCCATTTATTATATGGTTCAGATAAGATTACTAATGAAAAAAAAAACATGTAGAGTGGAGGAAGAATGTGGGCGTGTTTATGAGAAATGAGAGTACTCCAAAATAAAAGCCTAAGAAAGTGCTGCGCGCAAGAAAAAAGTTTGGAAAGCGCTGGTCTAAGGGGGAATTTTCTTAAATGGAGTTACACAATTTCATTCAGAATGACATTTAAATACTTTGCTGAGGTTCATTATATGTGCCTTACTGAAAAGAATGGTGTTGATCATTATAGTACAGGGCTACACAAAGGAATTTGTAACTATTGCGGATTTTGGAAGTGAATGGCGTAATAAGTATTTTTTAATTTCTGTAATGCATTTTTCTGCTGAACTATTTTTGTATATTAATAGAAGTTTGTGGAATATAGATAAATTCTGCAGGGTTACGCAAACGAACAAGATACGTTACCGTCTGAGCTTCGCAATTGCTAGTAGTGCGGTTTAAGCTGATAATAAGTTGTGTACCTGAATTAAATTTTAAGTTTAATATGTGGTATGTACTAAAGCATTTACATAATATATACGGCTGTTGAAAAGAATTGCATTACATTCATACCTATCGGCGAAAATTGTTAAAAGTAATTTTTTTTTAAATGAAATAAATTTTACCAGGACATCTAGTATATTGTCGCCCAAGAACAACAGTAAGATTTGATCAAAAATTGAGCTTCCAGTAAATTCGATTTTAAAATTTGCCGTTTTTACAGTGCTAAATATTTTAGACGGTAGCTCATGTATTTTATAAAAAAAATTGCTAACTACGATAACTTTTGGTTCTATTTCAGGGGGCGTTTATAAAACAATAATCCACATCATAAATGAAAATTTAAATTCACTTGTCCTACTACTCTTTATATTTCTGAAAATATCAAGGACATATAGAAACGGATCGGCAACTTTTCCTAGTGTTTACCTAAAAAAAACTACTATTTATGTAAAACATCATTAAGAAGTGTAGTGCAGATTTGAACTCATCAACGATAGTGAATGAAATAAAAAAATAGTAAAAAAAAAAAAGTTTTAGAGTAATATTCCGAAATGGAAATAAAGAATAATTTTGTATGTATTTATTGAAAGTACAACAAAATTTTCAATATTTAAAACTAGATACTTATTCCAAATCACAATTATCATTATTACTAATCGTAGCTCACTTTAGGGAGATGAAGAAATTTTTTTTATAAATTGCTTTGGGGATGTTTGAAATCACGTGAAAAAATTTAAAATATACTCATTGAAGTAAAACTCACTCTCAAAATTGATCGTTTTTTTTTTTTCACTTTTAAATTTATTATAGATTTTGTAAGAATTATTATTTTTTTAATCCCAAAGTCAAAATAACGAGAAACTTTTTCTACATACAGAATTAAAAAAAGTAATGAAATCGAACAAGTGCTTCATAAGTAACATAAAAAATTAAATAAGTACAAAAGTTTAAATTAATTTTGTTTAAACAATATTTAAAAAAAAATCTCTTACATCATAAGTAATCTTTATTTAAACATACACTGCAATAACAAATGCATAAAAATTTGCCTATAAATAAAGAAGACAGGATTTTGACTTATTGGGCCCTTTAAGTGTGTCTATAAAATAGCCTCGTCTGTTTTGGATTGGTAGAATAACATATCTTGTCTCTTACCATTTTATATTGATTCGGACCCAGAATTTTTATTTACCAACTGAAATAAATATTCACCTCTTGTTAATGGTTTCACATGCTGCGCATTTGTTTCACTCATATTTTAACGATATAACTATTATCTATAAAGATAAAAATCACTTGTAATAGAATATATGCAACAGGGGATTTTCATCAACATTTCAATCATACCTAACACAGGCACAAAGGGATCCTGTCCAGAGAACTGAAAACGAGGAGTTAGTATAGCATAATATGTTAGAGAAGTAGTAGGACACTCAATATTTTAGCGCACGTACTTCGGTGAAACAGTAAGATTTCTGATTTAACCTAGCTTTGCACTGAACGAAGGTAAATATTTCGCAACGGAGATTACGCGGGGGGGGGGGGGGGGTGAGCTTAGTGAGCAGGTGGCGGAGCCCCCCTAATAATGTAAAAATATATCAGGAGAATCTGAATTTTTAGTGACTTAAAAACAAAGTACGCGTATTATCCCTTTTTTTTAATTATTGTGTGATTTTTTAGGGTGTGGCAACACAAAAGAAAAGATTTAATTAGAAAATTAAAAAGGAGAGATTTTTATATTGTTAAATTATGAAATATATAGTGCTATCTAAAGTTTAAATAGGTGCCATTCCTTTAATATTGGATATTTTTTTAACCGATCTTCGAAATGCACATTACTAAATTAAAAGCTTTCGAACAAGCTATCATTCATCACTGAATGTTGCCTGGTTTGGATTGTAATTGAGTTGTTGTCTTTTCATCACGTTTTTTAACGTTAAAGATGCGGCTGAGCTCTACTAAACAGCATTATCGTGCTGTTTGATAATTAGTTATTTTTTTAACTCTGAAATGTAATCGCTAATACGTGATTTTTAAATATGTTATATGTTTCTAAACTGTTTTCTAACATATCTTCTTGTACGTTATTTAATGGTGAAATTTAGTTTTATAGATGTACTGGAAAGTGTTTCATAACACCTGCTTGAAGCATGATTGTTCGTTCTTGTTATAAACATTATCGATATCGACTCTTAGTTTTAAAAATATATTTCTCAGGCATGCAAGTCTTATAGTTATAAAAAAATTCTTTAACACGACGAAATAATTGTAACACTTTTCACATATATTTTCACATATTAATGACCAGTCTAAATAAAAAGGCTTAGACTTGAACATTGTCTTAATAAAAAAATACTTTGTAGGCAGAATTATGCATCTAAAATATTTTTTCGGAACACAAACCATTTGAGACTAGAGCAGCTCTGTTTAACAAGCCAGAAAATTGGAAACACAGATAGAAAGTGTTTCTTCTTTTATATCCACGCCAAAAAATAAAAACAATAAACATTTATATGGGAGCAAGAAACTTTTCTACTTCAAAAATAAATAACAAAAACATATTTTGAACTAATACTCTAAATCAAAAATAGTCTCTTAAAGAACGAAAATTGTGTGGTTAAACTGAGAGGAATTCGATGAATGCATTTCATTCGTTCTGTGTTTTTGAGATTTTCCTTTTGATATAAATTATGAATTTAAACGATTTAATTATTAACGGAACTTTTGAACTAATACTCTAAATAAAAAATAGTCTTTTAAAGAAAGCAAATTATGTGGTTAAATTGAAAGGAATTCGATGAATCCCTTTTATCCGTTCTGTGTTTTTGAGATTTTCTTTTTGATAAAGTATGAATTTAAACGATTTAATTATTAACGGAACTTTTGAATTAGTACTCTAAATCAAAAATAGTCTCTTAAGGAAAGCAAATTCTGTGGTTAAATTGAGAGGAATTCGATGAATCCCTTTCATCCGTTCTGTGTTTTTGAGATTTTCCTTTTGATAAAGTATGAATTCAAACGATTTAATTATTAACGGAACTTTTGAATTACTACTCTAAATCAAAAATAGTCTCTAAAGGAAAGCAAATTCTGTGGTTAAATTGAGAGGAATTCGATGAATCCCTTTCATCCGTTCTGTGTTTTTGAGATTTTCCTTTTGATAAAGTATGAATTCAAACGATTTAATTATTGACGGAACTTTTGAATTACTACTCTTAATCAAAAACAGTCTCTTAAAGGAAGCAAATTCTGTGGTTAAATTGCGAGGAATTCGATGAATCCCTTTCATCCGTTCTGTGTTTTTCAGAATTTCCTTTTGATAATGTATGAATTTGAACGATTTAATTATTTACGGAAGGATGAAAAATCATGCATAAAGAATATATTATGAAACACTTAAGAAGGCTTCAAAAATACGTTAACAAAATTTCACCAATTAATAACGTGAAAGATGCTTTTTAAGTAAATCATTTGGTAAAAGCATAGCACATTTCAAAACACAATCTCAGGAATTCCATTCAGTAGTCGGAAAAATATCCGGATTCTTTTTGAGGCTCTGTATATGATCTATAGACTTCCATGTATATGTTACATAGATGCTAAAATTCAGTTACATAAGGGAACGCATAGTACCGTTCAGAATTCCTCCTCAGCAATTTCCGTCAATAAACAGAAATGTAATCCTTTGTTCAGCACTTTATATGATCTATTATAGAATCGTAACACAGTAAGTAATAGGCAAAAGATTTGCTTACTTTGTCCGAGAACTAAAAACGCACTACCAGAATTTATTGTTAATAGGCAGTACTATAACCGTATTATTTTGTGTCCACTTGTAAATAAATTATAAATGCGTACTATATTCTACAGTATTTATACAGTTATTGCATTATTCTATAGTATCATCATGTATTGCACCTTAGTATGTATATAAATTTCAATATGTTTTAAGTAGTGTAAAATCATTCAAATACAACGCTAACGATTTCCATAGAATATAAATTAATTATTCTGGCTGTGTCTGTAAATAAACTACAATGGTAAACACTTCATTTTCAAAACCTCATAGTAAACCTCAATAATATATATTAATTATATGCCAACTCGAGCATATTTACAAAATTTATATCATGGACAAACAGTCACACTTACAAACCGAATTTATAAAAAATTCCACTATGTTGGAAAGTGTTAATATAAACAATGCATAGATTAATGTAAAAAAAAAAATCATAATATTGTAATCTTTACATTAAATGCAATTTTTTGCAAAACTTTTTGAATTTTAAGTATATTTCCAAGATATTTATAATTAGAAACTTATGAGTGTATATTAACGTTACTTTTTTACAGCCATGCAATTTCATTATCTATATGCGCATTGCAAAAAGACCATTACTGCTAATTTTTAAATCGTTGAAATTATTATTATTATTATATTTAGCTTTTTTTAAACATTTTTTCATGTTTTCCTTTTTAAATTTCCAAATACTGAAACTTTTTAAGACATGTAAGTTTCACCGTTTCCTGTATACTTTTTTTGTGTTATATGAAGCATCAGATTCTTTATTCTGAACTATTTGTTAGTAAATTGGCAATTACAAATTGTACATTACAAATAAAATATGCTTTGGTAAGATTTTAAAATAAAAATAATATGATTCTAACAGATCTTTTAAATCTTGTATAACAATTTCTTAACGTTTGAAATAGTGTAACATCATTAAAAGATGCTGTAAACAATTATTAGCCGTGTGTGACCCTGTAAGACAATGATAAATATTTCGCATCCACTATTCTACAGAAATCACGTTTTATGTCACTATAGAAAATCATATCAATGTCATAATCTTTGAAATTGTTTAACACAATTAAATTAACGGCAAACTTGTTTTCCCGCTTAACATAAAGTAAACGAAATTTGTTCATTGTCCCTGTGAACTAACTTTCAATTCCAAACATGATAAATAAGCCTCAATTACATACATGAATTATTATTTGTATCCATATGTGTTTTCTCAGTTTTTTACGGTACATTGAGAAACATGTTTTACAGAGGTACATGCTAAATTAAAAACATTCATACTATCATATAAATTAATATTACTTTGTAAATCTTACATGTATAAATTGAATTCCGAATCTGAATGTGTTTACTTTTGAATTGATAGCATCAAAAAAAAAAAAACAAAAAAAAACGATATTCTGCTGAGAAGAAACTGTTTAATTCACTATAACCTACGTCTATTCGGAAACATTTTAATTTGGGGCCGCAAAAGAAATTTTGTTTTCATAAATGCTTCTTAAAATCTCGAAAATATATTTAGTTTCTAGAGTTTATAAGGATAAAAAACGCTTTTCGTTTTCGTGCGAAATTCGGAGGATGTTATGGCATATTTTTATTCATGGTTTTGATTATATTATATTTTCGTAGATTAAGAACATATTTTTCTTTTTTTACGGTATTTATAAGTAGTGTCGAGCGTATGGAATTTATAAAATGTTCAAATAACGGATCAGTTTAGAACATAGTACAGTCTGTTTGTAATAAAGAACTAGTTGGATGTACCAATCCCAACACTTTGATTTATATCTTACACCTTAATATTTCAAAAAATATTTACACTTGTGAATACTTCAATATTGTTAGTTCAATACTATATCAACTCTGATTTGCATCACAAATTTCCGCTTCACTCGATTAACCGCAGTTAAAACGAGTTACTTTGGATCCTGGTATTTAATGAAATCAATATTTTTTGTTATTGTAACGTAGTTTCAGCTGCTTGCGAATCGCAGGTTTAGCAGGATGCGAATGCCTGGTCGCTGCGCGAGTCGTCTATGAACAACAGATTTGCCTAAAATCGAGAATCTAAGACAAAGGCCGCTATTACAGCGTCTCCTTAAAGCAAAATATTACCACTTTAACTTGGAACCTTCTTTTCATAGCCGAAAACATATATATGAAATTTGGTTCAATTATATGCATAGCATTTCTCGGTGGTACAGTGGTTACACATGGACACACACACACGGACAGACAGACATTTTATGTAAACTGTTTTTTCGGATCTTTGATTCCCTAAAACGTGTAAATTCGTCGAAAATCGAAGTCGAAAAAAGAATTTCATTCATTTATTCTATTATAGATAGAAGAAATTAAAAATATGTAGATATAAAAATAATTTAAATATATGATTTAACTGATAAATTCAGCCGAAAGATGTTCTTTTTGCTGGTCATAATCAAAGAAGTGTAAATTGTTTTCAACTCATGAAAATAAATCAGCTAACTACTGTCTTTGCAATTACTTCACTCCAGAAAAAAAAAAAAAAAAAAAAAAAAAAAAAAAAAAAAACTCCTAACGCAGTTTAAATTTGGCGATTACCTGTAAATATTTCAGCTACTTAACATTTGGTCTGCATCATAGTGATGTATTTTACTTCTGGGGAAGTCGTTTATGGCACTCAGAAAAAAGTTTCTAGACTAACAAATGTTCTTTTCTAAAAAAAGATGTCTGTGAAAGAAGATGGATATACGTCTAAGTTTTCTATGTCAAGGTTAGAAAATTAAACGCAGGATAAGTTAACGGAAAGAGTCAAATTAGAAAGCACTTAAAATGAAGATGTCTTGCTTTGAATAAAATATAAATGTTATCTTTAAGTGTTATATATAGTTGTCTCGTTTGAGAGTTGTGAGAAAAAGCAGAAACCATTCAGTAGTAAAGCTGTTGTAGCCTGTGTGCAGTAAAGATGTCATACTTACTACTTTAAAGTTTGGAATAGGTATTTAGATGAGTTTCGGAAATATATTTTACTTTAAATTATTTGAAAATATTTTCTAAAACGTACGAAGTGTGATAAATACAAAACTTAAAGAGAGCGCCATAATTAACGATCAAGTGCTTTTCAACATTTACTAACTTAGTTGAAAAGTGTTTATGACTTCGGTTTGTCTGTCCGCCGTCTGCCAACTGTCCATACTCTAAATCACGTAAATATAGTCGTTTCGCCATGAAATAGATACAAGTTATATATATTTATTATGGCAAGTCCGATATTGAAAATAAAGCGTGTAGAAGCTACAGTTCATTTACAGAGACATTCAAAAGAATTCAGTTACATTACGGCCTATGGGGAAAAATCGTTTGCGGTGGTTTTTAATAATGTTTGTCAATTTTAAACTGGTTGAAATTATATACATAGCTCTGAAGTACACTACAAGATGCTTACTATTGGATATGGTACGGATGGCATTCGTCGTTCATTTACATGGCAACTCAAAAGAATTACAATACATTATATGAAAAAATCGTTTGCGGTGTATTTTATTCATGTTATACTATTTCAAACATATTGGAATTGATATATATCTATGAGGTGCACCGCAAGATATTTATTGTAGTAGTATCATCATTCATATAGAGAGGCATACAAAATAATCCAATTACAGTACTCTGTATGAACAATAATTTCTGGAAGTGCGATTGCTGTATATAAATTCTACAGATAATATACAGGGCTGCACAGAACATCTGAAGTACATTTACGTTTTTTGATGGAAATTGCTGAAGGAGAATTTTCAACTGTGCTATGCGTATTCTGAGGAAACTCATTTTAAGAATACTATCTATTATGAGATAAATATATAACACTTTTACATGGCTACACAAAAAACTCAGATTCTTTTTCATCTTTTGATGGGAATTCATGAAATTGTGTTTCAAAATGTGTTATAAGTTTTAGAAATTGTTTACTTAGGCATCTTTTTTCATCTTATTGAAGTGTGTTGTTTTATTATAAAATTCTGAATGTGTTGGAAAGCATTCATATTCTATGCTTAACGCATAATTGTATGTTCTTGTTTTAACATTAAATACATTAGCTGTATATTTACAGCAAGGAATAGTCGGTGAATTATTTGCGAATATAAAATTGAATAGAGTAGGACGTTTTTATTTTAATTTTGGTTGTTTTAATTTTTTTGTGTTTTGTTTTCCTTGTTGATTTATATTAAATTATACATCGAAAAAGTTGCAAATAAGTATAAAAGTAAAAATAGTTGAATATTAAACACGTGAATTATCACATTGCTAACAATCAATTTGATTGAAAAATTCATTAAAATTATATTATACGTAAAAATAGTTTAAACCATTAAAGACGGAATTATTTTTCCTTTTTAAAATCCAAAAATTGCATTTCGCACCACTTTTTTGGAAAAGGAAAATTCATATTATTTTATAGCAGAATTTCTGACAATAAAGAAAATGAAATTTTTTGTTATAAATTACTGGTATTCAAGCACCAAAAGGGTTGACAGTTATGCTGTGACCATATGGTAACGCTAGTCCTTAATCGGTTAAAAAAAATAATTAGCATTCAAAGTTAATCTTGAAAATCACGCTTATTTATTTATTTTTTTACTGTAATTCATACTGATTTCGAAACCATTTCGTTACAATACAATAAAATTACCTGAGCACCGAAATCTATTATGAAAAAAATCCCTTTTTTTACACTTGGAAGAAAGCGGAAGCAAGTGGATATATTAAAAAAAATTATAGATTTTCCTATGTTTCCTTTTTAAGATAAGACAACAGGAAACAAAAGTAAAGCATTATTTAAACTATATTTCACGATTAGTAAACTGATATATCCGTGTCTCAGTGTATAAACTTAAATAATTTAATATCAATCTATTAATTGATGAAAGCGTATTTTTAAGAATATTATATTCTGCTGCTTTTATTTATATATATATATATATATATTTACTTTTTATAAGTTATAACATTTTATTTTTGCAGTTTCACAACCATTTCACTTATTTTGTCACATCGTCAAATCCATTGTTGTTTCGACTCGTATGGAATTACATATGTTACAGAGATTAATTGGCGATTAATCACCTGTGGCGGGCTAGACGAAAAATATGTTTAAATTAAAGTTTTAATTTATAATTAATTTCTAAAAATATTAAAATATTTTAAGGTTATTGGAGACATATCTGGAAGTGGGTCAAAAATTGATTATAAATTTCCATCTTTACACAGAAAATCTAGGTTGAAGGAAGTGAAAGAGTGTAACAAAAGACTTTTAAAAAAGTATTAATTAATCTTTACATTTGTATTGACATGTAATCACCAGCATTCGTTTCCTAAAAATTCACATGAATTACTAGATAAACTTTAAAATTTTTCCATAATCAGTGAAAATGACAATATTTATTTATTGCCGAACAATAAAATTATGGTTAAGCTACTGGGGTACTATTAAATATAATAATTAAAATTGTTTCAGAATTTCTCAAGACAAATTTCCATAAATAGCAGTTGTGATATATGTGATTTCCTAGATGATATTACTGGAACTCTAAAGTAGCAAAAGTGCGCCAAATATCCTTCTATATATAAAAAAAAAGTTTTGATTTGGAAATGGACCAATGAAAATCTGCGTAGATATTCCCGGCAGTTGGCATCCAATTTGAATGCTTAAGCATGGCATTTCTTCGTTAATATTTAAAAAAACTGTTGCATACAAAAATATGAAAATCGGTAGTATTACAGAGAAATGTTTAAAAAACACGCTGATGCAGGCAGTTTTCAAATCGAATAATTATTTTAAGAGATATTTAATGCTAAAGTTGGGAAGAAAAGTTTTATTGGAGTAAAACCTGTACATGAGAATTTAATCATTTTTAGATCATTTTATACGTTATAAGTTCCCGATGTGCAGATTGCATTTATTTTTTTTAGTTGACTCATTTTTTGAGGTTTTATTTCTATTTTAAATTCAAATTTTCAGCATTTCGAGAGATATTTTTAATTTATTTTAAAAAATGGTATTCATTTAAATTGTTGCCAATTTTATAAACAGCGCAAACAATAATGTTTGCTTCAAATTAAAAAAATATTTACACGTGACTATTATAAACAAAAAAAAATTTAAAATTAGAATTAAATGATTACATGTTAAAAGCAGGAAAATTACGTCATAAGAACCATATTTACACTTGAATTTTAAACGAGAAATAAAATGTTAAAATAAAAAAAAAATCATTATTATGCGTTAAAACTTGTAATTGGAGGAAATTACGTCATATTTAAAATGGCCAAATAATATGGCAAAACAATTTAAATTAAAAAATATATTTGCGCGAGACATTTAATTGGTATTTTGAGATAATCTTTTCAAGTATTATCGTGAATTCTAAGACAGCGTAAATAATAGTTCCTTCTAACAACAAAAGTATTTTCACGTTGATATTAATAAGAGAAATAAAACTTTGGTGTAAATTACGTCAGATTTAAAACGACACATTTAAAATGAATTATTTAATAGAGCTATCTGATCTATATCTGTTAAAAAAATACCAGGAGCACTGTTTACTTAATTCGTTTTTCATTAGCTCATTTTCAAATGTTTAACTCATTTTTTTAATTAAATACGAAAACAGACATTCTATATCTTAACAGAAGCAGATTTGGTCTTAAAAATCCCCAATCCAAGGAATACGAATGAAAACTCGTTTACAGAGAGATCGCTACTGTTTTTTCTTTTCTTTTCTTTTTTATTTTAAAATTTTAATTCAATATTTTTTAAGCCGATCAAATTAGCGAGCGTTTTGGATTTTGGTGTGCGTGAACGGGTTTGGCGAGCGTAGCTCGTAGGGGGCAGAGCCCCCTAGAGAAAGAAAAAGAAATAAATCAATTAAAAATTATGAAATTACAAAATCTATGAATGAATTTTGGACATCTCTGTATAACATCTTAATGACTATTTAAAAATCATATAAAACTGTAAAATTAATAATTATGTTTCATTTATTATAATAATGAATACTTATCAGTGAATTACAATAAATAAAACTTAAAGAAATATTTTTAATTCTTCTGCCCTCAAAATGCAATAAGATATCTTAAATTGAAATTCTTTCTCGATGCGAAACGTAACTATAAATAATGCCACAATCGGTTAAAAACACCAGTATAATCATCCATTTTCTGTTGTTAATTTAACTAATGGAAATAATATTTGAAAAGGGTTCCCTTTTGATTAGAATTCCTGCAGAAAGAATTTCGAAGTGAAAACTACGTTTATAATTTCGAAAGAAATGAGAATGAAATTTGTTGTCTAATGACTATATCTCTATGTGCATGTGAAACATGATGATGAACATGCTTGGTTCGCAATGTGATGTGATAATTTACGGATTCAATAATTTCAAGCGTAATTTCACTGCTGAATATTAATTAAAAAATTAATTTAAATTATATACGTGTTCACCGATGCTGGGTTTATTTGTGTCTCATGTTACGCCACAGGATTGTGTGCTCATGAAGACGGTTCCATATTATGTTGCAGGTGTAGCCTTTCCAACATATATGAGTGAGATATGCTAAACTGGGTATCTTCCTCGTAGCTTAAACGGTAGAGCACTTGGAGTTCTATTCCAAGGGTTCCGGGTTCGATTCCCGGCTTAGACATTTTTCATTCTTGTGGTTATACGCTTAGTTAGCAATGTGATGTGATAATTCACGTATTCAATCATTTCAAGCGTAATTTCACTGCTGAATATTAATTGAAAAATTAATTAAAATTATATAAGCATATCTAATAAATATGAATATGTATGTATCGAATGATCAGCATGTTTAGAAATTCTATGCATTATTTTGAGTTAAATAACGTAAAATATTGGAATTATATTTATTAAATGGCAAACGCATCATTTGATTTGTAGTAGTTGTAGTTTTCAATTTTCTCTCACTCGTAGCAGTAGAACGCACTCTAGATTTTTTGAAGTGGGTAACTGGTTTTTTGTTACCCCTGTATATTTGTGTGAATTGAATGGTTTCATTCATAGATATACATATATTTAAAAAAAAAAAGAACAACTGATATTAGTATGTTGTAGCCATCACAACAATTTTTTCTATAGTGTTCTAATATATTAATTTAAGTATCGATTTTACCAACATTTACGAAATATTGTGCATTTCTTTAAGATTTATTTAGTGAATAGTTAAATCATATTCAGCACATCCGAAAGCGTGTAAATGTAACAATAAACGCAAGTCGAAAATTTTCACGATTCCAAAACTTTCTTCCCAGTACCCATCTACTTATATGAAATTCGCGCGCAATTATTTTGAATAAATTCCTCTAAATGACGTCATTTTTGTAAACGCTTTTGTGGATAAGAAAGGTGGAAAATAAATTTATGGGGATAATTATTTATTTATGTCATTATTTGAATAAAATTAATAATAACATGCAGGGCTAAGCTCGGTCAAAATTAGTTGTGTTCAATTCGATATCTTATTCTCAATGTTCTTGCTTTTCTCCTTACAAATTCTTGCTATTTAGATGCAATTGGCACGATCCTGAGACACAGTGACCAAAAATGACCCACTAACTGAATTTTTTTCGAACATGCGACCTAACCAATGCTCTTCTCGAATTCGAAATCGACATAACACAAAATTTAGTCAAAATCGTTAAAGTCGTTTTAATGATAAAATTAGCTTTACCCATAGTAACCCAAAAGTGACCCACTAATCTAAATTTATCGAACATGTGAACTATCCCAATGGTCTTCTCATGCTCAGAAACAATATAACACAAAATTTTGTTAAAATTTTTGAGTCGTTTTTTCAGATACAATTAGCTTGACTCACAGTGACCCAAAAGTGACCCACTAATCAAATTTTCTCGAACATGGGACTTAGCCCAATGGTTTTCTCATGCCCAGAACCGGAATAATACATATTTTTGTCAAAATCTTTTGAGTCGTTTTTTAGATACAATTATTTTGACCCACAGTGAACCAAAAATGACCCACTAAACGAATTTTCTTAAACATGTCACTTAGCTCACACGTCTTATCAAGCCCAGAAACGATATAATACAAAATGTTGTAAAAATCGTTTGATACGTTTTTTAGATACAATTAGCTTGACCCACAGTGACCCAAAATGACCCAATAATCGATTTTTCTCGTACATGTGACTTAGTCCAATGGTCATCTCATGCCCAGAAGCAGTATATTACAAAATTTTGCCAAAATGTTTTGAGACTTTTTTAGATTAAATTAGCTTGACCCATTGTGACCCAAAATGACCCACTAATCAATTTTCCTGAACATGCAACCTGGCTCAATGATATTCTTGTGCCCGAAAACGATAGAAAGGAAAACTTTGTCAACATCCTTAGAGCCGTTTTCTAGATAAACTTAGCTTGATCCACAGTAACCCACACTTACCACAGTCATCAGAAAAGGAATTAAATGTTGTCAAATGCCAAAACAACGATTTAAAAGAAGATTATAGAAGATTATTAGGGTGTTTTGTTGCGAGAATCCTTTGATATGGATTGAGATTTTGTCCATAAAGGTTTACCGGATTTATTTAAATTTAAAAATATGTTTTCTTAAATATTGTCTTCAGTTACGACCATTTTGAAGCATGGATAGCGTTCTTTTCTAGGGTTCTGCGGATCCGATTTTATCTGGAATTGATTCATTGAATTTTGATTACGATTGTCTTCAGTTTTTTGTGCTAGGGGGCGCATTCTTTTCTTGTGTTCTATGTGCTCTATTCCAACAAGATTTGGCTTATTCAACTTGGTTTTCAATGGCTTTTTGCTTAACTGATCACTGTCTTAATAACTCAACTCCTATTACGCACCCTTTAGTAAGTCGCTATGTCCAATACTCAACTATTTCTCATATTTCTTCGAAAATAATTCCAAATTATGTTAATTTCAGCTAAATCTTTAAATTAGGTCCATGCATTATGTCCCAGTCAAACTTTTCGACCAAGGACTACAGTAATCTCAATTAATCATTTATAAAAAGCACTTGCATCTCCACTAACCTTCCCCCATTTGCACCCCACGTGATTTTTCTCTTACTTGAGAACTAATATACCTCCATATTCGTGGAAAAACAAACGAAATTTCGTTCAGATAGAGGTTTGTATAGAACACAATGCAAGCTCTGGCGGCGAAAGTTAAACTAACAGATTTTGGATTTTATGTCTATTGTCTATCACGGGCGCAGGCAACGCCGACTGAGCAGCTAGTCGTTCTAAAATCGTTTCAAAAATGCGTCTAGTCAATTTGTTTCATTAGGATTTTACATATATAGGGTAGATATCCAAAAATATTTTTAATTCACATTAATACACATCAGATATCAAGTTTTCTGCAATCGCTTCGAGTACAAGAGTACGAGAAAAACCCCTCTTCATTGTATTTGTTTAAACACGGTCTATATGTTTACAAAAAATATTAATATTTACTATTTAAAAAAAAATTCCGAAGTTCGATTTCATATTCGATTTTCCTGTTTTGTGATTGCTTTTGAATTATTCAGTTTCGTCTACATCTTATAGCTGACACATTCTCTTCTCAAATGGAAAAATATCAAATAAAAATATCGACTTATTAAACGTTTTTTCCTGGTTTGGTCGAACGTCTGATTTTGATATTTACTATTTCAAAAAAATATTGTTTTGGAGTTCGACTCGAGTTCGATTTTAGCTTTTCCGTTTTTTCTAGAGTTTTAAAACGTCATTTCCATTTTTACGGAAAAAACTACCAAAAAATAAATAATATACTTACTTTCGGTACTTTTTTCATTTTCCGATTTAATTGTTCATTGAAACCTTTTCGGATGAGTTTTCTTTTCTACGCACGCCCGGTAAAACATCATTAGTTTGAACACAGATAATTAATACACTAGAATCTACCATTTCTCCTTTTAAAATTGTTAGTGGCTGGCGTTTTATATTCTTTAGGTTTTCTAAGAAAATTTTGCTCAGAAATGTAAGTTTAACATATCTAAATGTCAGCAATTAAATTGACAATCACTATAACGGACACTTATTACGTTACCGAAGATAGTCTAGACTCCAACTTTATGTTTGTTTGAAAATATTCCCATTTAAAAATATAAAATGATAAAAGGATGGACAGTGCGTAGCGTTCCCGGTGTACACTGATGAAGGGAATAATGTACACCCAAATGCCGAAACCGAGAGTGTAAATTCGAGTACCGATACAGTGGATCCGCAACATTAGGGAAGAAAAGAAGACCTAAGAAACGCTCCTAAGAAAAAAATGCGCACAGCAATTGTTAGTAAATCTTGATACTAATCGATTGAAGCAATTATATTTTTAAACGATGATTTGAGACAGAGTTATTCCGGGTTATCCTTTTTTTCAGTATTGAAATTTTAACACTTTTCACATAGTTGAAATGTGTATAAGACACACGGAAATGTGTTATGATAAGTACGCGCTGTCTGTCTGTCTGTCTTTCTATGCTCTAACCCAGTAAAATATACGCCTATTGAATGTAATTCTATATCTTAAATAGGCTCACTCTAGAAAGTATTGAAAATTGAGTGTGTAGCATTTGTAGTTCGGTTAAAGGGACGCAAAAAAGAATTCCCGTACATTATGATGTATAAGTAAAAATCGTTTTCATTTTACTTAAATTATTTATTTTAGATCAATTATTTAGTTAAATTGTTTATTTACTTTTCATTGTATGAAAAAGATGAAATTTTTTATAAACGGTCTATTAGTGTTGGGAAAATCTTCATAATCTGTGCTTGATACATGATTTACATGAATTGTTTAATTTACAGTAATACCGCGACTTACGTCAGCAATTAGTTCCATGACTAGCGACGTAAGTCGAGATGCATTTAAAAAAATCAAAAAAAAAAAAAAAAGGATAAGTAATAAAAATTCTGCAAAATCTAATGAACATGTCTTCGGTACCATGGCAAACTATCTATATGAAAACAGTGTTTCCAGTGGGCTACTTCTTTAAAATTCTGATTTCTTGATTGGCACCACTTTTTTGAAATAGTAAAATTCGGGGACAACAAAGGGAATTTTAACATTTCAGAAAAGTGTGAGTTTTTAAGTTTTACTAGTGATTTTTTTATTTGTGTGTCACTATCATGTGACTGTCGCGGGAAAGTTTCCCTTCATAGAACCAAAAATCTTCAAAAAAGTTCAAAGTGCATCTTAATTAAGAAAAATTGTTTTCCAGGCTAGATGACGTAAATACGGGGTGAGGTAAGTCGGAGTACTACTATAATACGTTTTTAAATTAATTCATTTCGAATAACAATTTATTATTTATTTTTTATTTAACAATGTATTGTTTTAATATTTTGAGACAAAATTCGCCTTTTCACCTTTTGCAGAGGCATTGAGAATTGAACTATAAATCTGTAAAGATATTTTTTTTCTAAATGTACTGCTTGGAATAGACAAGAGTTTTCTATTCCCCAGAGGTACGTCGCAAAATACGGAAAAAAGTACTTCAGAATTATTTCCTCGATTGCACCTCCCTCAATTTTCCAATAAGTCCATCCCTGAAGTCGCTGGGGATAGAATTATATATTTGTGTGGAGAAAATGTAAGGTTTTGGTGCTTTTCTTGGCTCTACAGATTTATCATTTTGATGAAAACAATAACTCTACTGCTATAAGAGTATTCATATCAAAGAAAATTAGGCAGTATTTTAAAAATTACAACATAATACAAGTATAACGGAAAACCTAAAATGACTGACTTTTTGAAAAAGTCAATAGCAAGTAAATGGTCAGAACTACGGAAGTTAATTTTGCAGGTACTAATGTGCGAATTCAGGAATTTTTTTGTTCACTAGCTGACACGTCCGGCATTGCCCGGGCAGACTGTCATTGAAAACTATAGCAGTGAAGTTGACTTAATAAAATAAAGATGGGATAATATTTATTTATACTAAAAACTTGTACAAAAAATAAATAAGAGCTAAAATTTCAAAAATATAACAGATACGTTTAAAAAATGAAACGCTCAGGGAAAATTATTACACTTACTTTTAAAGAATGAAAAGGTCAGGGAAGTTCTTATGGTTGCACCTAAATGCCATATCGGTACAATATCGAGTATATATAGACTTGATGTATGGCAAATTAAGGTTTGAGAAATGCTGATGTGATGCATTTTGCACTGATGTCATATTCTACGTTGGTCATATGAACGTTGGCGAGATTTTTTTCCAAGGCCAATTTGGCGAAAACCTCGCTTTCGAATACCAGTTACCTCTATATTTTAAAAAGGGAATAATAATAAATAAAAAATAGTTTAATTAATAACTATGGAACGAAACAATTTATATAAATAAAAAAAAATACTATAAAAATATGTAGACAATTTGTTAATAAATAATCAACAACATCCTGGTTACTATATCAAGAAAAATAACGACACATATGCGCCAGTTAATAACCCCGGTGTATATATGACATTGTCGTCAGAAACAAATCGCAAAAACGTGGTGCGTATGTGACATCTGTGCTAAAAGATCTTACAATTGTCCATGACTAAACACAGGTTTTGATAAATCTATATACCTTTTATCCGAATCTTTTGACTGAAATTCTCCATTAACCGAAATCCACTTTGAAAGCTAGCTTTTTTTTTTTTTTTTTCCCTCACATTCCTTGTGTGCAAAATCCTTTTTGAAAGCTTTTTTTTTTTTTTTTACTACCATATTTCTTGCGTTCAAGCGGTCCTTTCCGAAACACGAGTACATATAAATATTTTCGATCCTCTTTCTTAGAGTTCTTTTGAATTTAACTTGAGCTCCCGTAAGCTGCGGAGCGGAACGAAGGAAACAAACAAATTATCAATTCTGAAGCTTTTGAATGTTTCTCGAAAGGTTTGACATGGCTGGAGCAGGAGAAAGACTGTGATACTGGTAAACTAATAATATATAAAAATAATCCATGATAGAGCTTCAAAGCAAAGGCAATCGAAACTGTGATAAACAAAACATTTTTTCAAACCGTTGTGATCTATGTAAAAGGTGCTTAATTTCAAAATTAAAATTCAGGTAATTTATTCTTATTTCTATTTTGCTATTGCCTTTCTTTTATTAAGCACTTGTTACTATAACACGAAATATTGCATATATTTCTCCTTAATCTTAAAATTGAAGCATTCTCGATTATCCGAAAATTTCGCTTTTCTGAAAGATGGTCGGTCCCAATTACTTCGGATAATCATTGTCTATTGTATATATATTGCGCTATCGTATGGATTTCAGAAGCAACGCGTTCGTTCATGCACTGTAAAAAAAAAAAAATTGTGAAGTTACTAAATTTTTTCTAAGAAACTCTTATTCCTAGCTGTAACAGTATCTGTTACTTGAATTTTTATTGTTGCCGTTACATAAATAGTTCTAGGAATCCTAGTTTCCTAAAAAAATTTCAGTAACTTCACAGATTTTGTTTTACAGTGTGCGACGGTAATTAACCCTATTTTGGCGATGACTTATTTTCTGTGTTCTGTTCGGCGATCTCGATCCAATCTATTTTGATTTTCTCTTCTTAATTCGGCTTCATCTACACTTTCAAGCATTCGCCTAGATCTTTTATGGACATATTTAATGCCATTTTGAAGCTCCATAATTGTAGCGAAAGAGCAAAACTTAAATAAACCCGATTTACATTGGCCTAAATCCTGCCAAAAGACTTTTACACAATAATCAATGGCATGCGTTTCATTCGAGCGTTGCCATTAAACCAAATAATCGCGATTTCTGTGCCACGTACGATAACGTAATATATATATATAGAGAGAGAGAAAGATTCCTTTAGTTCAAATTACACTGACAGATGACTCTGTATTATCTTAAAAACTAGCAATACCCAAAAGACATTGAAAGTTAGAAATGCACATAACTTCATAGCGCATCAACAGATAAACTGTAAAAAATGGTAAAAACCAGGTGTCTTTGATGTAATTTTATACGTTACTTTTAGCATTATAACAATTCAACGCAGAGTAGTGCTATCTAGCGATAATATTTGAAAATGAAACAAGAATCAAATAAAAATCAAGAAATCTTTCTAAAAATGTGAATCTAATTCTTTAAAGATGTCGTGATATGTGAAAAGTGTTTTAACATATAAATATAACATCTGTGCAGTCTTTTTCTGAAACCGGCGTTAAATTTGGTTGAAAACCCTGCATGTTATAAGCAAAAAACATGCAAGAATTTTTTATTTTTTTAAAATAAATCGCTATATCTCTCTTAATATACATGCTATTCTTACACAAAAGAACACACATATTGCACAATGTCTGTTTATTTATATTCGGTAGCGATAGATCATTTCGTGCGATTTATTTTACAGGGTGATCCCAAGTATTATTTTTTCTTTGATTTTTTTTTTTTTTTTTTTTTGGACCCATAATTGGCCCCTTTACCAATTCGACATTGCTAAATATGAGGTCATATCTGTTCTTTTCAATCCTGAAATTCGAATTTCTGATTTCTGTCAAGTATATTCCTAAATATTCGACAAAATGTCTAAAATTGAAAGTTGCCCGGTCATTAATGGCCATATAGTGTAAATAAAAAGTTCTAGGCATCCCAGTTTCCTAAATAATTCTTAGTAACCTTAAATTTTTTTTTTATTACAGTGCAAATGTGTATCTGATACATGAAATTTTGTTGTTGCCATTGCATAAAAAGTTCTAGGAATCCAAGTTTCCTAGAAAAACTTTAGTAACTTTACAGATTTTTTTTAAATACATTGCAGGGATATATATATATGATATATATATTTCATATATGCATTTTATAAAACAAGGATGTTTAATAAAGAAATTCATGACTTACACATATTTAACGACTTTTATTTAGTACACACTCTGTATCATTACAATTGAAAATAAATTTATTATCAACTGATAAAAAGAAATAACGGAACACTTAAGAAATTTGAAGTGGTCAATTAAGTAGTTTTCATTTATTTTTCGATAAAGTTTTATTTAGAATGAAATTTTTTTAAATGAAAAGAAAGATGGGCAGTAAAAAAGAACAAAAATACTGTGACATAGTACGTTCTCAACAAATTTTGGACTGTGCGGAAAGCAACAGGCATTTCCAGGAAGGACAATAGTCTTTTGTGCAAAGGTATGCAGGGGAGATATAATATGCATATCTCTGGCCTTGGGATCTGCTCGGCAGAAGAATTCCACATTCCAAGACATAGGGGGTGAATGAACAAGGTGTGGCAACGTTAGCTCGTCCTCAAAGTCAAAAAAAAAAAGTTGAAGGTGTGCGAGTGAGCAGTCTGGACAGTGGACCATCGATAAAGAGAGGTCGTGTTTTATCAACGGAAGAGATGTGGTATTTCATTTTTAGCACTTTTGAATCAATATTTGTTTTTCAAATGGTTTTTTCCTATTCTAAAATTATTCCTTCTAAAGTTATAATATGTTTCTTTGAAATCTCGCAAAATTTCTTTCGAATTAATCAGACAGTTGGATATAAGAGAAAAAGAAGGATCACATTATATCATAAATTCAGCCAAATCCCCTGTATATTTTTTCTAGATGATTTAAGATTTCAATTTCTTTAATGTTTTCAAAATTCCGAATATCTTAGTGAAAGTGAAAATTTTACGGGTAACAGTAAAAAACACATAAAACTTCATCTGATATTAAGGCATGGAAACGCATTGTTGACTTGTAGCATCCTAGGTTTGCAGCAACATAATGTTGGTTTATTTTATAATACAGATAAAGACCTTTTCGAATCAGTGTTCACAATTGTGCGAAGGAAGATTAAAGGAATGTATTGCTAGTAGTATAGAAAGTATTAAAATGAAAATTATGTGTTTTCTAATATAGAATTTTTTATACTAAATCATACAAGTGCAGTTACGGTAAATATTTTTAAGTGAGTTTTTTTTATTTTTTATTTATGGGTTTATTACTTTTTATTCTCCAAACTGTAGATATAGAGTTTTTAAGTTAGGAAAATAACTATGAAACGAGGAAAGCGTAAATAAAATATTCTTAAACAAATGAAAGCTCCTGCTAACGACAAGAACACTTAAAAATAAATATACATATATTTAATTCAACTTTATCTTTCAAGAAAATTAGAAAGATACTGAAGCAGTCTCATTATTTCATTTGAAGTGCATTAAAATAACTTATTTAAAAGCAAACTGTTTCGCATAAACTTCATGTTACACATTAGAATGCCTTTTCTTGAAAATGCAAAAGCTATAACTTTGGACACTTTTCCTTTAAACTTTCTCTCTCTTTCACATTATTTTATGGGCAAATTTGAACGTTGGTTACATATACACAACGTTATTTCAATAACAATCCGTAATCAAAATTTCTTTGAAAGAGTGCATTCAAGTACCATGAGATATTACCAATAACTAGTTTTTACATTGTATCTTCTACCTATAAATCAAATATATTTTAATGCTTTAAAAATTTATTGAAAAATATTTGTATTTCAAGCCTAGATAAAGAATAGAAAAAGAAAAAAAATGTTGCGTCAAGCATGAATTATGAAACACATTCCAACAATTCCAGAAGACTTTACAAAACCTGACCGTTTTAAAAGATAAAAATTTTACCTATGCAAACAATTTCGAAACATAACACATTTAAAAACTAAATTTCAGAATCTACTGTCAATAGCAAGAAAGATACTTGAATTCTTTTGCATAGCTCTGTACATGATAAGTACATTTGTATATATTGTGCTTAGTATGATAAAAATTTAGTTTAGTAAGAAAGCGCACAGCACAGTTTAGAAACTACCTTTAGACATTTTTACCAATATATAGTAATTTACTCAACTACTTTTGTATAGTTCTGTATTCTTAATATAAATTTTTATACGCAGCAGATATTAAGCTAAAATTCATTTCAGTCAACAAACGCTTAAAGCTACTAAAGTCACACTACCAGAAATCACCATCTACAAATGACAATGTATCGTTTGCGTATCCCTGTCTGTGAATTTATTTAAATTCAACAAAAATGTCATAGTATACTAAATATAATTCAGCTTGAAAATGAATAATTAAATTAAAAATCTCTTTTAAGCATTATACACCCTTAATCATTAATGCTAACAAATTCTTTTGTGTATCCCTGTATATAATCTATAGAGTTTATACACATCACGTGGTATATGGACATCTATTTAAACTTAAAATGCATACTGTAACCGATACAGCACTTTCGCAATTATCGCTCATAGACAGTACTGTGTCTGATATATTTTGTGGGATCCTGTAAATTAAGTATAAGCGCATACTCTATCACAACATACTCTACAGCAATCATCTTGGAGTAAACCTCAGTAATGCATATCAATTTCATTGCGTTTGAAACTGTGTAACATAATAAAAGCTTTTTTACCACGTAGACATTAATCGAATATTTTTGTGTGTCCTCTAAATGAATGGTAAATGCTTTGCATTCAATATTATGGAGAAAGCTACAGAAATCATCTTATAAATTCATATTAATTACTTTATGTTTATAACAGTGAGACACCTTTAAAATACACTGAATGCAATTTTTTCCTTAGACCATAATGTAATGGAATTTTATTGAGTGTCCTTGTAAACGAACTATAAAAGTTACACACTTCATTTTCAATAGCCAGCGTGCCATTATAAACATGATTAACATATGTCAATTACATAGCAATCTAAAAATATTTACGAGAGTTAGAAAACGGAAAGACCTAATTCATAAACACTTTTCACTATGTTGGAAAGTGTTAAAAACGACAAAAATATTAATCTTCAAAATTTACTGTTTGTATGACCAATGCATTATGGAACATGAATAATTAAATAATCTGAATAGTACATTTATATTTATGATGTTGATCTTATACGCCCATAAATAGTGAAAAAAAAAAAAAAATACTGGGTTCAGATGGTTAAGTATATTGTATACTGTTTTTCATGGGTTTTGATTTTGGAACACGAAATACCATAACTAAAATTTCAGAGGACCAGATCATTAAAAACATAGTACTTATAATTATTAATTATTCAATTTATTTTAATTCAATGACTCTTGATATTGCCAAAGGAGGCCATCTTGAACGATGCATTTAAAGGTGCCAAATAATCACACGTGTAAGATAAATAGATTTCAGCTTATGTTTGAAATTAAATATGTTATACATTTTATGCTAAAAGAAACAAATTTCCGTTTAATTTTGAACTTTTAATAAAAAGCAAATTAATGACAATTTGGTAAAACGCCAGAATAAATTATTCAGATGCTAAAAGAAACATATTTCCGTTTAATTTTTAACTTTTAATAAAAAGCAAATTAATGACAATTTGGTAAAACGCAAGAATAAATTATTCAGGAAAATAAAAATTTGCAAAGAAATTGTTGTACTGACGTAATTTTACTTTAAGTAATATTTCACATTTTCGTGCTATAGTGAAATAACTGTTATTTTTTACCCTATGATTTTTCACTTTTGCGGTAAACTCTAATCTTTAGTCTATTGCACTGCTTTTTGATTGGTACGATGCGTCAACAGCAATTATCAATTTTTGAACCTATTACGTTTTTGGATGTTGAACGTTTTCATTATTTTCATCACTCTATCTGACAATTAATTGATCGTTCAACCAAATATAACTTTGTGCTTATAACCAAAGTTATAAGCAAATTTTCCTTTTGGGGAAATAATAAACAGAACTAGCTTCGGGTTCGTCGGGTCAATTAAAAAAAAAAGAAATCAGCATTATCTAATTAGTAGTGGTTCGTATTAAATTATTGTTTAACCGTATTAACTGCAACCATGAAAGGATGGGAGAAACAAAATTGTTCTTATTAATTGGAAACACGTCTTAATCGGATAAGTATTAACGATAGTTCCCTGTATCATAACTTGCACAAATGCACTTATGCTGTCTTAATTTATTTTTTAATGTACAAACTAAGAGGCATTCAATTTTTATGACAGCATAACATAAAATACGAATGTAATGATTCCTAAAATATTCAATGAGTTTATCCCGGCAGGACGGGCGGTGGTGTTTTGACACCCCACGGCCAAAAATATTCATCTGCAGTCTCTTCCTATAAACCGAAGTGGTCGGGTTTATCAGTACCTTCTTTGCGTAGCATATGAAAACGGCGAATTCAGACTCTTTTTTAGTCTTATAGAATTTTAAAAAGACTTATAGAAATTGAACCTATATGTAAAAACTGAAAAAAAAATCTAAAGTTCCTGACCCATGTACACCCTAATTATTATGAAAATTGATAAATCTCACTATTTTTATCCACAATAATGTATAATTTTATTATAATAAAAATTGTAAAGAAAAGTTAAGTTTTTCGAATAAGGAAAATAAAGATGAGTCCTTTTAATTTATTTTTTATTAGTTTTTAAAATTAACGATAATTAAACATTTCAGATATCATTTTTCACGGGAAAGAGTGTAATTATCATATTTTCATCAACACATAGAATTCTTAAGATTTCTTTCGTAGATATGCTATTTAATATGATTGGAGTGTGTTGACACCCTATGCCCGTTTTCGTGTTACGTTTCACGGCGCCCACCCTGCCGGTTTAATAAAAAAAGAAACATCGAAAATGCTCTTTAGAAATGAAGTCACATTACGCCATTAATGGTATGGTATTACGATATGCCTATTTACATTAAAGAATTTTATTAAAATTTAACAAATTTTTTATCGAAGTGAGGTTAAACCCATTAGAAAACAGAGAGTCGAATTTGTTTGAGGCATAAAAAAATAATTTAGTGTATAAAAAATAGCATACCTAAAAACCGCGCTTGATTTGAATACATGGAGTGTTTGGAAGTATGCTTTTATCACCAGCCATTAGCCTATTTTGATCTGAGTAAACAAATATGGACCGCTATTCTTTTCCTTATAAAAACTAATCTTTTTGAATTTTAAATTTTTACTTTACTTCTATATAACTGAATGTTTTGTTCCAAAACCAGTAAATTACAGCACTGATATTAAAATAAATAATCATTGTTTAACGTCTGATATACGAGTTAAAAATAAAAAATATATATTACAATTCATCAGACATACAAGTAAAATTACATAAATACATTTAATGCAATTAAAAAGCAAACGTTTCGAGCTAAATTTTAGCCCCTCATCAGTGCAACAAAACATTCAAATGACAGAAAACTATATATCATGTTTACAGTTAAAAATTAATAGCAGTTAAAATTAAATAAAGTATAAAAATTTTTAAAACAATGTTGAGTATTCAGGAGGAAGTGCACACGATTCATTTATCGGCGACGTTTGCTTACGAGTGAACACACCTTCCAGAAAAACTCTACTTTTAATATTATTGCAACCAGATCTGATAACTTTCTTAATAACCTGATACTTTGTAAGGCTCCCGCTATTTACATATCTCTACCCTACAACAAATATCTTTCTGAAAAAATCTCTAGCCTTTTTAGGTCTCATAATATCAGTACATCATTCAAGCCTCAAAATGTTTTGAAAAACTTACTTTGTAAATCTAAACCTAAAATTCCCCCCCTTACTAAGAACCGGTTCAATTTACAGCATCCCATGTAAAGATTGCGACTCGGTATATATTGGTGAAACTGGTCGCACTTGCGCCATTCGCCTTGCCGAGCATAAACGTGCTTACAAATCTGGAAACCTACAGTCTAAAATTGTACAGCATTCTTTAGATACCGACCATATCCCAGATTTCGCAAATATGAAAGTTATCAGATCTGGTTGCAATAATATTAAAAGTAGAGTTTTTCTGGAAGATGTGTTCACTCGTAAGCAAACGTCGCCGATAAATGAATCGTGTGCACTTCCTCCTGAATACTCAGCGTTGTTTTAAAAAAAATTATACTTTATTTAATTTTAACTGCTAATAATTTTTAACTGTAAACATGATATATAGTTTTATGTCATTTGAATGTTTTGTTGCACTGATGAGGGGCTAAAATTTAGCTCGAAACGTTTGCATTTTAATTGTATTAAATGTATTTATGTAATTTTACTTGTATGTCTGATGAATTGTAATATATATTTTTTTATTTTTGACAGCACTGATGCCTATTTTCTCATAAAATAAATTAACTTTATACGAGTTTCCATAATGCATTCGAGACAGTGTGGCCAAGAAAGTTAGAAATTTCCATACTTATTTACCTTAAATCCTTAATCAAAAAAAAAAAAAAAAAAAAAAAAAAAAAAAAAAAAAAAAAAAAATGAGGAGCTGCAGATCATTTATTCGTTTAACCCTTTAATACATGACATTTTATTTTGTTCAAAAAACATTATATTTAAGTTTTTTTTTTTGTTAATTATCTTCTAGAAAAATGGTGTAAAAATTTGTTTATGTTTTTGCTGGACATAATGTCAGAATGTCACTCCTGAGTAAATTAATAAAAATTGCTCAAAAAAAAAATGATAATTTTAAATTATATACTTATTTAAAATATTTACATTGCACAATAACAACTATTCAACAATATAATAATTTTTATAATGCTTTTAATAGTTTGCAGAATTAATAATGACTACTTTATAAAGATATTGAAAGAACGCCAATCGACAACATTGCTAACCTATCAACAAAAAGTATTATAACCTCCCCGTAATAAGAAATCAGAACAAAAACAGACTTCATGACCTTAAATGCATGTTATCACATGTAACACATAATAGTTCACCAACAGACCAATAGAAATCGCCAAATGATAAAAAATATAGCATGTAAAAATATAGCGAGTTTCGCTATGTATTTAAAGGTTAAAGCCGTTAAATATTTATAGCTTGAATTTAGGTAAATAATAATTAAATTTATTTTTTAAAGGGCTAGTAATTTTTAGTTTTTATAAAAATTTAATTTAATTAATTTAATTTAAAACATAAATTGAAATACTGTTTTCAAAAAATTGCATTTGTTAGTGCATTTTTCTGTTTTTATTTGAAATAAAATTGATAAATTGATTGTATAAAATGTAACTGTGAGATGTTTAGAAGTTTAAAAAATCCGGTAATTTTTCTTTTTTTTTTTTTGGGGGGGGGGGTTTCCACTGTCACTATGACGTTAGCATTACTCGCAGATATGTTTATTCTTTTTAATATATATTTAATTGAATATACTTTTGCAAAACAAATAACTTATTTTGTTTTTATTTTGTTTTTTAAAATACATTATCCCAAAAGTAATAAAATAATTGAATAACATTTATTGTAATATTTATAAACAAACGAAACTGAACTACATAAACTTGAGAATTGTCTTAATAGAAAAAATGCTTTGTAAGCGGAATTCTGCATATAAAACATTTATTCGAAACGCAGACCACTTGAGAATAGCGAAACTCCGTCTAACGAGCCGGAAAATTGGAAACACAGATAAAATGGTTTCTTCCATTACTCCTAAACAGAAATAAAAAAGAAAACAATAAACATATATGTACGAGTAAAAATGTACTTTTAACTTGGGAAAAAAGTCATACAAAACAATTTTTTAACTTTAGAATTGATAGCATAAAACTACTTTTCTAACAGAATCAAAATTTTCTATTTAATTTAAATAAATCTGATAAATCTCTTGAATTGTGAGCATCTTTACATTTTTTTTAAAAAACAAAAAACAAGATTCAATTTGAGTGATATGCAAAACAATGTAAAAGATTTTTTGCAGTTCAAAATTTCTTGTCATCTTTTTTACTCACTTTCATCAATTTATCTGTATGTGATTATTGTTGTTATTATTATTTTTTTATTTATGTCCACGCATACCTGTTGAAAGGACGGTCTATATACAGAGCGATTATTCACATGAAACACAGCAATTAAACTCTAACAGTTACGGCTGCAGTGACAAAATGTTGAAAATTTCAAATGACAACACTACTGTTAATTATTGAAATGGAATCTGTATAGTGAGAAACAATAAATAGTATTGGAAGAGTACCTGTAGCACAAAAATTGCAAACGCTTAATAGACTAAGAAAAAAACGAAAACAACTTATGAGGACAAAGAAGCAAAAGTAGAAAAACATTTTACTGTGCATCACAAATTTTCGACGTGACCTCCTTCACATACAATGACACTTTGCAGGCGGCAGATGTTGGTTAGCACTGAAGCATGTACCACGGCAAGATGAATCTTTTGATTTGACGTCTGGTGGCACCTTTGAAATCAGAAGTAGTTTGTGTATTAAACGCAGGCCTTTTTAATTTCAGGTATACTCACAGCGAGAAATCCACTGGAGTGAGATCGGGGGGTCTTTGGCTGCCACCGAAACGAGAAATGGTGAGAGATAACTCTGTCACCAAAATATGGTGTTGAGATACGTTTGACAGAATACTCCCAAAGACGTCAGATAGAGAATTTCGCTGTTGCAAATTGGAACGGAAGGTCGCCAAGGCCAAGATCGGTCGTATGTGCAACCAGTTTCTTCAAATTTGGTATCAAATCCTGTACAGCTCTTACAGTACATGGACCTCGGGGTATCTCATGTTTTCTGATGTAGATAGGCAACACCCTTGCGATTTTTTGTCCGTTCAGGTAATCAATCTTTACAATTTCTCTACGTTTTTCCCCTTTAAGAAAGCATGTTGTCCAGAGTGCAGTGAAGAAAAATACGCAGCACGCATTTGACAATGTAATGTTTTTCACTTAGTGGGACTACTGCAGTAATAATGGTGTCTTACGCCAAACGAGGAAATCTGCGTAGCTTGATCTCTTCTTGTTTCGAGGGAGATTCAGTAGGACCAAAATCATCAGAACCGAAGACACAGTGTGAAATGTGACGTCATTTGAAAAGAAATCCTTGCTCTGCTGAATGTTGGTTTATCAATATGAAGATCATATTCCTATAGCAAAAGTAGGTGATGTGACATTACTTCTCTCAGTTTCTAAACTTAATTTATTTTTGTTCCTTTCCAGGTAATTTCTGCATCTACATCCATTTTAGTTCATTCATTGTGTTCCGCGCGCAGTGTTTACTTTTAACAAACAGAATAAACCCAAATGGAGTGAAAAATTAGCCAGAGCAAGGAATTCGACTTTATTGTATGCATGTCTGTATAATACTTACTGACTCTGGCTAATTTTTCCTTCCAGTTGGATTTATTGTATTTTTGTATGTATGTCTGCATAATATTTATAAATACTTTTAACAGTTGAATGTAGGCGTTATTTATGTGTGTATGTGTGTTTTAATATGTATTGTAGTATGTGGCTTTATTATATATTGTAAATCGATGTAATAGTAAAATCTATTCATCGTTGTCCACCATCCAAGGCTGGCTGATGACTTTCCCGACATTTTTTGTTAGTGAAAAATTGCAGACCCAAGTAGCGGCCAGAATAGCTCAGTGGGTAGAGTAACAGTCTAGTACGCTGTGGTCCAAGGTTTGATTCCTGGCTCTGGCTAATTTTTCATTCCAGTTGGATTTATTGCATTTGTTGAATGTATGTGTGTACTGTATAATATTTATATAAACGTTTAACAGTTGAATGCTGGGGTTATTTATGTATTTATGTGTGTTTTAATATATATTGTAGTATGTGTGTTTTATTATAACCCAGTTTTTCTTACAAATGTTCATTATGTGCATATTTATTTTTATGGCCCATATCCAAACTAAACTCCATTTCTTCCCACACATCGGTTAACAAAACCGGAGTAATGCAAGCAATAGCCTCATCAATTCTGTCTCAATTCTGACAAATCATTAGACAGCGGCGGAACGTAGACACGATCTTTTATACATTGCCAAAGAAAAAAAACGCATGGCTATAACTGCTTTTTAATCTTCAGCCCATCAATAACGCTTTATGCTTAGGAGTCCGCATTTTGCGATGTGGCACTCTAAGCGAGTAAATAACAAAGTAGTCCTGGCGCATGCGCTTATCTAAAACCGTTTGTGTTACTATTTTTTTCTGACCTTGAATCAGCACTCTACAATGCTTACAGTTGATACTATTAAAATTTATAACTGGGGCATTCTTTTATGGATAGCCTATATTAAAGTTTACTAGACTAATAAACATCTGCATTTCTTACAGTGTAGGGGACCAAAAATCAATGCATATCTTTATATTTCTTTTGCTTTTGTATAAGAATATAATGTATCAATATTAGGTTTCCGATATGTATTATAGCCTAAATGTAAGCGACCACCAACCTTATAAACGGATACGTAATTTTTTTTATTTTTTTAGTAAATTATATTAATTACATGAAAAAGTGCTGATTTAATATTTACTTATTTGACTATTTTAAGAATCCTAACAAATAGATTTAATAATTTTTCAAAATGTTTTTTAAGCAATTCAATAAATTATGCAAGCCTTAAACTATGAGATACAAACTTTTTCAATAGAAGAAATCGCCAAACTTCTAAAAGTAAAACGGTATGTCTTAAATATCTGACACACGAAAAACTGGACAACGATCTAGCCAACCATAAAATTGGACGCTGGATTGTAAGGATAAAAATCAAAACAATTAAGTGCCTTATCCATGAAACCTGAAAAGCCGTATTCGTAAGCTAAAAAGCTATATATATTTGTATAGCTAAAAAGCTATACAATCTCTTGGGATATTTTCCTTTGGGGTTCGCTTTGCTTGAAAAAAATAATCTCTGAAACATTTGTCTGTTTAAGAAAATACAAAAGAAGAAAAAAAAATGACACTATTATTATATTAGTTGAAGTGTTAGTAAGATTTTAAAGTTTCGCTGTTGTTGCAATAATCTAAAGAAAATTAAATGAAGTAAAACTTTTAATAAATTGAAATGTAATTTAAACTTTTGTCACTTGAATATAACTTATCACGGAAAACAATTAGGTTAAATTTATCCGCGACACAAAGTTTTACTTTTTTATTTATGAATAATGTTTACTTTTCTTAAAGTATTTAGCTATCCATTACTTTTCAGGTGTGAAGGAAACTAAGCTTAAATTTTATAATTTTAAAATTAGTCATTTTTATAATTTTATAATTTGTAATTTTAAAATTTGTAATTTTATACATGTATAAAATTTATCTTCTGAAAGAGTAACTCTGTTTGCCGATTTTTTTATTTTTTTTAGGGAGGTTGTTGTACCGAAGAGAATAAATAATATTACTTTCTGGGGATTTTTAAAAACATATAACTAAAATATAACTAAAATATAACTAAAGCTAACTTTTTTTTCTTTTTTTGAAAACTCCATAGATATTTTACGTCTAATGTATTTTCTTAGCTTGCCCACAAACAATAGCAAAAAAGTGTTTTTGTGTACAAAAGATCAATTATATATTTAAAAAAAAAAGTTTTGAAATATATTAAAATCTGTATTTTCGTATTAAGGAGTTAATAGTCGAAGGGATTTCCAAAGAGTTTGCTACTTATAGCAGCTTAACTAATGTTTTAAGTGATTTAAGCACCTATCTCGATTACATGCCTGTAAAATATATGTTTTATTAATATTATATTATTATTTTATTTACTTAACCTCTTCACTTCCGATGCTAAAACATTGATATAAATGTATATTCATTGTTTTTTTCCAAACAAAATGACAGAAAAAAAAATATTTTCTGAAATTGATCCTTTATACGCTTAGTAATGTAGATTAAAGAATTTGTATCTAAAACTACAACCCCCCCCCCTAAAAATATCTATTTAATAACCATTAATCTAAATTAACGCAATCACAAATTTAAGAGCTTTAAGGGGTCTCAGGACCCTTAAAGCTTTAAAATTTTTGAAATTTTAATTTTTTTAGATGTTAAACCCCTATTTTTTCTGAACATTTTGATATAATTGTTTCCTTGAAATTCCCATTAGAACAGAAGTTATGTCTTTTAGAATTATACTCGCTCAATAGCTGAAGCCGCGTTTCTGAAACTTTGAAGTCATTTTTCTCCAAATGACGTTTTTGGGCCTAACGCGCACGATATCTCAAAAACTTCTGAATATTTTTTGATGAAATTTCTAAAACATATGTTTCATGTTAGTCTGTATAAACTGAACCTAAAATTTCCTTTTTATTGTTCAAAAAAATATTTTTATAGGCGATTATATTGTTGAAATTTTCTAAATTTTGCATTAGCTAAATACAACTTTGTATTAAAAATATAAAAATGCTTTAAATACAAATTTATTTAGATTCAGGGTAATCATTATGATCTGAAGTATACATAGGCATCAAAATGTTCCTTCTAGTTGCAAAATTTATTTTGTAATCCTGCGCGTAATCTGTTATGCCGATTTTCTGCTCGTCAAATGTCTCACAGTTTGGTGCCCCTTGTGAATGCTAATTCTGCATCTGGCACTTTTTTAAATACATGAAATGGAAGAACATACTTATATCATTCATCCCAATTAAAATTGTGCCTTAAAATCATGTACTTTATAAGATATTGAATATTGAAAATGATCCCTTTTTTTTTAATTTTTTGCAGTTTTAAGAGTCCTGAGACCCCTTAAACAAGTATATAACCTACAAATCTTCAAAAGTTTTATTGAAAAAGATTTAATTTAAATACTTATGAAAATTTCTCACTTTCTTGGTCATACTGTCTTTTGGGCATTTTTAGTCATTTTGCAAACTCAGATGAAAATAGCATTCATTTTATGTGGGAATCACCTTAGATGCTGTCACTTTTTCGTTTTCTTTGAAAGCAAAAAGCATTCATATAACTAGAAGTGATGTGAAAATGTAAAAAAGAAATCGGACATTTTAGTTCTATAAGGAAAAAAACAGAAGTCCCCTTATGAGGACCCAGGGACCGAAGAGGTTAATGATGGAGTTTTAGTTTCGTTGTGAAATACGTATTGCCAGAAACAAATGCTGAACTCTTTATATTGTTTTAGGTGCACATTCTTAATAAGCCTTTTTAATCAAGCTGCACGCGATACAGAAAGATTTTTAAAAAAACACGCTTCAAAATTATTTTAAAAATCCTAAAAAAAAAATAGTACATTTATATACAGTTTTAAAACAAATTGCAATGCAAAGAATATTTTTTTTTCCTGTTCGACATAGTATACAAAATTAAAATTTTGCGAAGTTTAGAAGTGAAAAAAATTCTGTAACTGGCAAATTTATTGATCAGTTGTTGCCACCATGAATATGACGTAAGCAATCTAGGGCATATTTTTGATTTATAATACACATATTTATTTTAAAACTTTCTGTAATATACAAAATTTAAAAAAATTTCTTTTTAAGTATTTGTTACTATGAGAATCACATTTTGAAAATCTCGTTTCAAACCGAAAATTCCCGAGGGTAATTAAAATGACATATAACTGAAAAACACTGTCCACAGTTTAGTAACTTTATTTATCATGTAAACAGAGATATATAAATTAAAACATTATAGTAATAATAAAAAAATATACATTCTCAGATAAGTTAATTTAAATTCCTAAAAAAAAGTGATAGCCACATACACTACGACATAAAAAAGATTAAAGCATTTTAATTAAATGCCGTATTTACTTGAAATTTGTCTCTGTTTTTAGAAATCTTCTATTCTGGGTAAAAATTAAAAACGTGCTTTTACTCGATATTTTTGTATTCCAACCTACCTCAACATTGAAGAACTCTGTTTGGACACACCAATGCCGCTAGAACTAAGAATTCTGTCTGAACTAATTCGTTTATTATATGTTATAAATTGGGTAATTATATTTCTCCGCAATATGAACTGATATACAACACTTTACATCAAATACTTCAATCAATATCGAAAAGTTAATAATACATAAAACAATAAAGCTAAAAATCTTGAAGAAGCGCTACGGTAACTTCACATTATTAACAGCAAACTGTTTTAGATTACGTTTTCGAAGAATAAATTAAAGTTTTATGTGGAAAACCCAATAACAATGTCGATCTTTAAATTGAAAAAAAAAATGTATACAGTCACACTTTTAAATAAACTGCTGCACATTTAGAGAAGAGAAAAACACAAATGGTAATAACTTATGTATTATTTGAATAGATACCTGTAACCACAGTACACTCTTACTTCGTGGACATTTCTGCATGGCTTGTTAGAGCTATCATTAGGCAGACGCCATTTATCTACAATAAAAAGACATCTGATCGTCTCCGAAGAGGTTTGAATTAAAAGCTTGACATGACTTGATTATAATGAGAAAAATTTTAATAATATGGGGATTTCAAGCTAGAGCTAAATTCTTGAGTCAACTTTAACCAATAGAGCGAAATTCTTGCAAAACACAGGCCACAAATGTATAAAAATTTACTTTGAAATAATTTAATAAAGTATTATACGCCATTTCTAGTATAAATGTGTGGGGAAATGTAATTTACAAAAGTGTAGCCATATCTGTTAGAATATTTTTATTCTAAAATAAACATTTAAAACTCAAATATCTGACAGGAAGTCAGTATGTAATAAAGAAATGCAAAAACTCCCGAAAACATGTTTTACAATTACTTTTTTTTTTTTTTTTTTTTTTTTTTTTTTTTTTTTTTAACTTGCTGTTATTTGTTTTATTTATAGAAACGCTATTTACTCCATTTAGCAATCAATTTCAGTTTTATATGAAGAAATCTTTCGTTGCAAAAGAATTCATTTCCTAGATCAAAGATTCTTAGTTATCATGATAACAGCAAATATATCAATATTTAATATTTTCATACGTAAGAAAAAAATTAAAACAGCATTGCTTACTGAAACATACTTACTATTATAATTTTTTCAAAATCACGAATAAAAATTAGCAAATGCCTGTTAATTATGCACAAACATTCAATTGCTTCTGAACATAAATTGCAAATTATGTAATAAATTAAGCCACTAAATACGAATATTGTCAAAAAAAAATATATACTTTCACAGTCTACTATTTCGGGTATACAGTTGTCAAAGTTAAGGTTTTTTTTTTTTTTTTTTTTTTTTTTTTTTTTTTTTTTTTTTTTTTAATATAAAGTAATATATTTGTATTTGCAGTAAAAGCATTTGTACTTACTGAAGTTATAAAAAAAGCAAGACAAATCTATTTATGTAGTCTTCAAAAATGCAAATTCAAAGTTTCAATACATTCCGGAAAATAGTGTTCGTTTTATGCTTAAAAATTACATATCTATGTTGCAGTGTGTTTTGCTACTAGTATTAAAAATTAGTTTAAATGTAGGAATCTTTATAGTTTTACATCTTTGTAATTCTTATATTTTTTGATAGAATTACTTCCTATGTTTTATATAAATGTAAACTTTACAGACAAATACAAATATTGTGCCAAAATTAGGTGTTGGTGCTAGAAATTTCAAAGTTTTTAGAACTTTCAATGTGGACACAATATCTAATGTTTTCTATGTTATAAAGCACAAAGATATATGTTTGTAACACATACGTCATTCTGTGAATGGTAATACTTTGAAATTTGAAATGAAAGTTTGGTTTTACAATTTTCGCTACTGCAAATTTTTAAACTTCTAAACATCCCAGATTTTCCTTTTTAACACCGTGGTATACATAAAAAAATGTACATTTAAATAAAAGTTGTTTGAAAGCTGTATCTAATTTTATTTTTGAGTTTTTTTTTTTTTTTTTTTTTTTTTAGTTTTTAAAACAAATTTTCTAATTGTGACATCTGAAGTACTCCATTTCAATTAAAAGTAAAGAGAAAAGAAGTAGATTACTGTATCTTTTTGTTGCCATTTTCTTATAAAAACTAAAAAAATGAAATTAAAATGTGTGCTATGTCAAAATTATTATCTGATATAAAAGCCGGTGAATTTTTTGGTTTTATTTCGTTTCTATTTATCAGTTAAATGATTTTTAGTTTGTTGTAAACTTATTTTACAAAGGATACAAGACTTTATCTTTACAAAAATATGTTTTAAAGAATATTAATGTTTTTCAAAATGGTGAAAAATATGTAGCTTTCATTATTGCAGAGAAGAGAAATATATTATTTATCTCTATTTATGTCATTTTTTGTTTAAGGAAAAAAAACTTTTAAAAATAATTTGTATATTTTAAATTTTGTTTTATAGGGTTTATTGTCACAAAATTCCATTAGGGACCTGCTGCGCCAAAATATTTTGAACGAAAAATGACGTACTGCTTTTGAAAAAATGCATTTTCCCTCATACATGTGTACTGACGTTTGAGACACTAGGCGAAATGCTAAAGTAAGTAAAATGAATTCATATTTAAAAGAAAACGATAATTATTCTTAGATAACACTGAACATTTTAACACATATTCATATAAAGAACATAAATTATGGCAATTTTTGCTCTCCGGTACTGAGGTTAGAATCTGAAGTTAAGAATGCGACTATTCACATGCAAATATGTTGCTTACAATCGTAACTTCAAGTTTCGAGTTAAAATGATTTTAAAATGATCAAATTAAAATACCATTAAAAAATGGTGAATACGGATATGTGAGGTGTGTATGTAAATTTTGAGAAGGTGAGAAGGATGTCAGATTTAGATTTCGCGGGGAAAGAATTCTATGATCGTGTCAAGGTGGAATAAATTTTGCATATAGAGAGCATATAGATAAGCATAAGAGCCTCAATTGATAACTGCATCATATTAACTGATCTTTATTGTATTTTACAGATTAGATATAGCATTAAAGTTTAATTTTAATAATTTGGACGACTGAGTTTTATATAAATAGAGTTTTGTAAACTTTAGGTCAAAATAATATTTATTTGAAAGTTAGACTAACCAATATAAGATGCATTTTTTATTGTAACTAATTTTGTAGTTTTATTATAAATCAATGAAACAGTTTCTCCTTAAACCTTTTCGTTCGTCGAAATTCAACGGGTTCCACCTAGTTCTCTTTAAAAGAAGTTGTAAGACATTAATCACAATTGCGAGGATACTTTTTTTTTCAAATAAATTGTTTGGAATGTTCGCATATCTTTTTTTTTTCTGCATGTACGCATCTCAATTAATTGTTTTAGGAACTAGGGGTCTCTGCCCCCCTACGAGCTTTGCCATCTACCATTGAGACACCGCAAACTCTAAAAACACGATAATTTGATCGGCTTTTAAAAGTTTGCGGAATATGGAACTATAATTTAAAAAACAGTGGCAATCTCCCTGTAAACGGGTTTCCATTCAATTCCCTTTGATTCGGTGGAATTTTAAGGCCGGATAAGCTGCTGTTAAACATCTACTGGCTGTTTTTCGTCTTTGACTAACGAAGATCAGTTATGTATTTGAGAGTAATCTAATATAAAATGAATTTAGAAAACAGACCCTTAATCCTAAAGTTATTTTTTTAAACGATATAAGAAAATTGTTTTAAGTAAAACATTTCAAATCTGAAATTTTATTTCTCTTTTTTGTATTCGCGCGAA
Organism: Maratus speciosus; assembly: GCA_963932465.1. Classification (NCBI taxonomy): domain Eukaryota; kingdom Metazoa; phylum Arthropoda; class Arachnida; order Araneae; family Salticidae; genus Maratus; species Maratus speciosus. Next base: position 330,412,406 of record OZ010795.1, read on the forward strand.
AATACTTTTGTTGTTAGAAAGGAGTTGTTACATGCGTAGTGTTTGAATTCATAACAATAGTTAAAAAGAACATCTCAAAATATGAAAATATGTTTTGTGCAAATATATTTTTTAATTTAGACTGTTTTACAACATTATTATTGGGTAATTTAAAAAATGACGTAATTTCCCCTCATTTACGGCATTTAACGCTTATTAATGAAAATGATTTTAAATGTACCTTTCTCTTTAAATATTCACCTGTAAATATAGTTCTTATGGCATAATTTTCAATAGATTACTTCTTTTAATACGTAATTATTTTATTCTAATTTGAAAGTTGATTTTTTCTGTTTATAATAGTCACGTTTAGATAAATTTTTAATTTAACGGACATATTATACTGTGCGTTGTTTTTACAATTGCAAACATTTTAAAATAATAACCTTATCTAAAATATGTAACAAATATCTCCCGAAATGCTGAAAATTTCAAACTAAAATGGAAATAAACCCATAAAAATTGTCAGTTAAAAAATAATGCAGTTTGCATATCGGGAGTTTCTTATGTATATCCTTGGAAAAAAATATTAATTTCCTATGTACAGATTTTGCTTCTATAAAACTTTATTAATGGATTTTGAACAAATTTAAGATTAAATATTTCTTAAAATAATTATTCTATTTAAAAACCGTTTGTATCAGCGTCTTTTCCAAACATTTCTATATAATACCATCGATTTTCATATTTTTGCATGCAGTAGTTTTTTAATATTAATGAAGAACGACCCCCGGTTGCAAAAAATTCATTTATTGCGGCGGTGACAGCGTTAGTTTACCTTTCTTTAGAATACAGATGTGCAATATGTATATATGTGGGATAAAAATATGCTCAGCATTACAATATAACAGACTCAAGGGATGAATTATAAATTACACGATATCATATGAAAAAAAAAAAAAAAAACAACACGAGGAGCGTGGATAAATCACAAGGTGAATATGGGGCTCGCTTTTCATGAAGAGTGGAATCAGGAAAGAAAGTATGAGAAATGCTCTATTCCATAGTTTTTATCTCAACGTGATGGTTGAAGATCCGTTAAATGCCAAATGAAAGATTTGAGGAAGAATTCTAGGGGGATTCCATTATTTACGTTTACAAATGTATTATATTATTCATGTGGTTATATTGCCGTGATCTAGTAAGCATATTATTTGTCAGAGTGAATAATAAATTTTATATAAAATTGAAAAGCTTATATATGCATTCATTTGTAGTTATAAGCCAAGGTAATCTTTAAGTAGTTAGAAGATAAATCCTATATATATATATACCATATAAATTATATATATATATATACTACACACATATATACAGGGTGATTCAAAAAGACTTTGCAAAATGACATAGCAAAACAGGCATACAAAAGGGATGAAAAATCCCATAGGAACATAGGGTCGCAAACAACTTAATTAGTCAGAAATACAGGGTGTCTCATCCTAACTCAAGTTGGATTAACGGTAATAACTTTCAGAAAACTGAAGTATAATATACTAAAACATTTAACAGATATTCTCACCTTTGTTACTAATGCGGCAACGTCAAACAAACGTGGTAGAAATCGCATTATACGTGGCAGCAATATGCACTTGACGCCCCACATTTTAGACTGTGATTATCAATCCGTACGGTATCATCGATTGCTTGAGCAACAGGATTTTCAGGTCTTCTCGTGATGTTATTACATTTCACACAAAACAAGGCACATATCGTTGCATTTCAATTACAATGTTTTTATTTTTCTCGAAATTATTACCGTCCAGCCCGGTTCAGTCAAGATGAAACATTCTTTATTTGCGACTAAATACGTGGTTTGCGACTCTATGTGATTCTTTATCCGTGCTGTATGCCTGATTTCCCATGTCATTTTGTAAACTTTCTTTGAATCGCCCTGTATATATAATACTTTTAAATGTTTCACGGTAAATTTTCTTTAGAAATTTAATTACATTTGTTGTTTCTGACTCTATTTTTTTGCAAAGAATTCTAATGTATCGCAATATCGAGTGATAGAAGTGTACATTAGGGTGGGTAGAAAAAAACCAAAATATTTTTAATCGAAAAGTAATAGAGCACAAAAGTTGCCTTTTGTAATAAATAATAAATTCGTAAAATTTTACACCGATCGGTTAATATCTTTTACCGCCGCAATGGGGCCAAAGTTTCCAAAAATAGCAAAAAACATGTTTTTTCAATATATTTTTTTTTAATTATCCAAACGTACGAATACAATTTCTAATAGAACGCAATAGCTACATGAAGATATAAGAAATGTCACGGAAAATGTTCATTATGATAAAGTCATATCTTTTACTGCCGCAAAAGGACCATATTAAAAAAAATGTAAAAATTTCAAATTTTCATTTTTTCTAAATTTTTATAATTTCTATAATATGCCTAGAAATAAATAAATTTACTTCATATCTATTATTATGTCATAAATTTTGTTAACTATTTGTTATAGACTGGAAAATAAAAACGGTAATCATTCATTTTTCTTGACAATCGATTCCTCTACTGCTGTTTTACTGCATATCAACAGTTCATGTACCACAAATCACAAAAATGATATAAAATGAACAAAATATTTTAGTATTTTATTAATTAAAATACAGAGATGTTTAACCGAATAGGATTAAATAAATTTAAAATGAAGAAGTATTTAAGTTAATTGAATTTTATAATTTGACTTGCTTCCAAATAAAGCCATTGTTGCTAGACAGGCCGAAATTGATCATATGTGATCCTACCTCTGTTCTGGTCCACAAACTTTACCAGTACTTCAGTGACTAATTTCAAGTATCTTTCTACTGACTGAGTGGGATAAGTAAAATTATAATATTTGGTATCTTTAATCGCACATTCTAAAGTCCCCTGCGTTGTTAGATCGTCAGTGGATAGACAAACCGTAACAGGTGGTTTCGTTGGTTTACAGTTTTGCCACTCGAACAAATCCATACAATTTTAAGCTTCAGAGTCTGGAATGACGAAGTGGCGGATGGCACTATTCGTGTCCACAGAACTTCGTGCTTTGGCAATTTTCTTTATGGCTGCGTTCCTGATGTCCTCTCCTTCATATGCTATCATTCCAATGAGGCTATTTTCATGATTTGCGAAACAGGCATTTCGTGAAATTACAGGAACTATATGTTTCGTAGATGATATGGCAAGTAACGGGGTTACTAATTATAGTCCACAGAATGTGAAAAACATGATGGATTCATTTTAATTGTGAACCAACTGATGCAGTACACTTTCAGGATGTAATCATTGAGTACATCCTGAAAGTGAACTGCATCAGCCGATTGCCAAAATTGAAAATTTCCAAAGCACGAAGTTCTGTGGACACGAATAGTGCCATCCGTTGTTTCGTCATTACAGACATGAACTTTAAAGCTTAAAATTGTATGGCTTTAGACAAAAGACAAAACCGTAAACAAACGAAACCACCTGTTGCGGTTTGTCTATCAACTGACCATCTAACAACGCTGGTGAATTTAGAATGTTCGATTAAAGATACCAGCTGTTATAACTTTCCTTGTCCAACTCAATTAGTAGAAAGATGCGTGAAATTAGTCACTGAAGTGCAGGTAAAGTTTGTGGACCAGAACAGAGTGAGGACCACATATAATCAATTTCGGCCTCTAGAAGAACAATGACTTTATTTGAAAGCAAGTCATATTATAAAATTCGTTTACTTTTAATGCTTCTTCATTTTAAGTTTATTTAATCCTTTTCGATTAAACATCTGTGTATTTTAATTAATAAAATACTAAAGCATTTTGTACATTTTATATCATTTTTGTGATTTGTGGTATATGAACTGCTGATATGCAGTAAAACAGCAGTATATGAAACGATCATCAAGAACAATGAATGATTACCGTTTTTATTTTCCAGTCTATGACAAACATTTAACAAAATTTATGACATATTAATAGATATAAAGTAAATTTATTTATTTCTAGACATTATAAAAATTTAGAAAAACTGAAAATTTGAAATTTTTACAATTTTTTTTTAAATATGGTCCTTTTGCGGCAGTAAAAGATATGATTTTATCATAATGAACATTTAGCGGGACATTTCTTATATCTTCATGTAGGTATTGCGTCCTATTAGAGTACATTTGGATAATTTAAAAAAAAATATTGAAAAAATCAATGTTTTTGCAATTTTTTGAAATTTTGGCCCCCTTGCGGCGGTAAAAGATATTAACCGATCGGTATAATATTTTACAAATTTATTCTTTTTTATAAAAGGCAAATTTTCCGCTCAATTACATTTCGATTGTAAATATTTCGGGTTTTTTTCGACCCACCCTAGTGTACATGTAGCTACATATTACAAAAAACCCGCAGCCAATTCATTTTTTTCACGGTCATATTCCAGTTAAGCATATCGAATTCATTAATAATTAAGTATCTGTATATCACATTAGCTTCATGGAACTTGGTTGCACTGTATAATAATTATGATTAATCAGTTCTATACGGTATTATATTCTTATAATAAATGACGACTTATAATATACTGTTACAAAGAAGCTAGAGTATTCCAGTCTGTTAAATTATACGAAGTTTATTAGATTTATAAAACAATAAGCGACTGTTATCCAAATATTGCAACACTCATTACATTAAATTTTTAGGTAGATTTCGTAAGAAATACTACCTATTGCAGTCGTTACCATGGTGCGACTTTTGAAAAATTCCTTTATAACTTTTCATTATAGGACTCCAGGAACCCAAAACCACCCCCACCTAAAAAGTTTATATATATATATATATATATATATATATATATATATATATATATATATATATATATATATGTATGTATGTACTAAATTTTGTCCGCACGATAAAAGTCGCAATTATGCACGGATCGTCTTCAAACTCGCCAACAACTTTGAGATGGCTAATATCTCGGCGGGGATTGAAAATGGGCAAATTCGGCCCAAGGGAATGGAAATTGGGAGGGTTCAAAATTTTGAATACCTTCTTAACATGATTCTGATAAAACCAGCTCTTACACAACAATGGCAGGAAAAAATAAATATTTTTCGTTATAGCATTAGCCAACAATTAAAAAAAAAAAAAAAAAAAAAAAAAAAGCAATGAAATTCTTACCACAACAATTGCTTTTCTATTGCAAGATTTCACGTGAAAAATTTAATTAAATAAACAGTTTGACGAATTGAAAACAAATTGAATATTACGTCATAAGTTTTCTACAGCAAGATTTCCGCATGAAAACTCAAAATGAAATAAATAGTTTGTCGAATTAAAAATATATATATATTGCGTCATATTGGAAATATAATGGACCTCAGCAGGTGAATATGTAACGCCATGTGAGTTTGAAGAAACTTATTAAAACATAATAAAAACCCGACTATGAAAATATTAACATATTTTAACACTTTGAGGTTCTCTGAATTTGCTTTAGCCATTTTTAAACCTATTCCATATACATGCGTGTGTGTATTCGTGTATATTAGAATTTTCACAAAATGTTTAGCTCCCTTAGAGCTCATTCTTAGTGAAGAAACTGGGTTTATCTCTAATCTTGATTTAAGTTTTGTTGGTGAATTTAGTATTTAACTTCGAAATCTACCTCCACCTGTAGGCCCGAGCCGGCAGGGATTTTTTTAATTCGTTTGTGGCTTAAATTTAAACTTTCAGCGTTGTGCGCAATTTCAAAACTTTGTAAAAAAAAAAAAAAAAAAAAAAAAAAAAAAATGTAAAGTTACTAAAGTTTTTCTAGGAAATTACAAAAATTAATATTCAAATTTACAAAAACTAGTTTTGTAAATTCGAAGCTTTTTTTGTACAGTTGCAGATAAAAGTTTAATAAGCATGTAACTTTACATCTGTAGAACTACAGATTTTTTTTTACCGTGCATATGCATAGATTTATAGTTTATACGTGTAATGAAAACAGTAATTTTATTCCGGGTCTAAAACAACAAAAATTAGCTGATTGAAATGCATTTATATAAAACAGAACGGTTAAACCTCTTTATTTTCAAATGCAACGATGTGTTTTCTTAATCATTATGTAATACTTTTCAGTAACAATTACGCATTATTTTATCTGTCCATGTTCTAACTTTAACAAATAGTAAATTTTAAAATACTTCTCAGGTAAGGTACATTACTTTTTATTTTTAAACTGCTCGTAATAACAGGCATACAGCGCAGCATCAAATGCAATTTTTATCATATCCTATACTATCTCTTTAATCCTCTAGTGCATACTGTTGCCAATTGGCAACAAATTGAATTTTCTCTCCTTATCGCTTATTTACCGTTGCCTCTTGATAACTTTATGCTTTATGCATTCATTTTTACCCAGTACTTTGGTTCAGTACATTAAAAAGGCCATAGATGATAGTAGTTGTTTATCAGTTACAAATGAAAAGGAACTTTTGAAGCCTTCTATTTTCCTAGTTATAGATGGATTTCTAACACAAATAAAAAATATTTAAAATGCAAAATTTCATTAAAAAAAAATATTTTTCAAAAGAATATGCTTTTAAAAGTGATTTTAAATAATTTTCAGTAAGGTTTTTTGCAACAAATATTGTATGCATGCGAATATACGTTTGTTGCCATTTGGCAACACCGTGAATTGAGTTCCGCTTTTATTTACATTTTTAGTATTCTGTTCAATGAATTTGTCGATTTTTGCCTATTTTTTCATCAACAAAATTGTTCTGACAGAGCCTCATCATGTTCAACTTATATTTTAAAGCAAAGATAGTAAAAAAATATTAACAGAAGAAATTTGGATTGAATTGTTTAGTAAAAGTGACATTTCTTACAATGACAGGGATGACAATCCAGCTTTTGATCGATACCTTCTGTTCAAAAATGGTTCACATACTAATGATGAGACTGATTGTGATTTAGAAGCAGATAAATAAGTTAATGAAATTGACTAGAATTTTGATGCAAACGTTGGGATAGTGAATATTCCATCTACATAAAAACAAAAGCAACCAGGTAAACGTAAACAGAAAAAAGTGAATGCTTCAAACTCTTCAGCCAGATGCTTCTTAAATAAAGATTATTGGAGATGTTTCACTGCCTGAAAGTGTTTTATCATTAAAAACACCATATAAATATTTTTTTTTGTATTTTTACACCCAGTACGTTTCGAGCATATCTCTCAACAAACAAGACTGTATAGCGTTTTGAAACATGTTCAAAAGCCACTCAATATATGCTCGAAAGATATAAAAAATGTCTAAGGATTTGTATCTTGAGTAGTGGGGCAAACTTTAAAATTATAAGATTATTTGGGAACCCTCTCAGTGGTGTATCACCATGTAATCGCACTATGATCTTGAATACATTTGAAATTGAACGGTATACGGCAATTTTCCCGTCTGAATGATAATACATTGTCTAATGAGAAAGATAAGTTATCCAAGTTGAGATTCTTATCAATTGACTATCAAAAAATCTGTCTGTGTTTATGAGCAAATAAGTGCGCCAAAAGCTTGTCACCATATGAAGCAGTATACCCCCCCCCCCCCCCCCAAAAAAAAAAAAAAAAAAAAAAAAAAACTATCATAAATGTGATTTAAAATTGTTATTTTTCGCCCGAGTATCAAGATTTGCGTACAATTTTGATATTTATTGTGAAAAAAAAATACAATCAGTCTGCCAGGTGGACATGACTTGGAGGTTAGCTTTTGAGTCAATGCTATATTAGCTCATCCAGTTGTTGAACCTGTAAATCATGAACTGTATTTTGATAACTATTGAACATCACTGAACCTAATGACACTTATAAAATCAAAAATATTAGTTTCGCGTCTTAGAATAATAAGGAAAAACAGAACCCCGTGCTGCAAAATGTCACCCGACAATTAGTAGGAAAAAGACCAGAGAAATATTGTAGAATTGGCTTAGAATACGCTTAATGCATGGTGCTGCCATTTTGGCAACCATTTAAAAAAATCCAAAATACGGAAAAAATATAAAAGGGATAATTTTTTTTGTACTTTTCCTTTAATGTATGCTCGTTAAGGAATCAAATATATATATTTTAAAGAAAAAACAAAAAATCATGCACTAGGGGGTTAAAGTTTTGTATAATTTCAAAATATTTCATCGTGAACACAATTTCTACCACGATTGTGTATACCTATTTCTACTAAAACGTATCTTTTGACACATTTGCGTCTGAATGCGAATAATTGCCAAAACTGTTGGAATTTCCAATTATTAGTTAAATATAGTAAATAATTTGAGAAATATATTTATTATTGCATTCATACGTATTTATTAGAAATCATTTAATCAGATTATAAATTATAGCTTAATTCAACAATCTACAAAATATAAATATACATGAATGTAATCAAACCTGTTTCATGTCAATAGGAACAACAATTAAAAAATATTATTTTTTTCATTTTTATTATTTTTATTAGAAAATCAAACATTTTAATATTTTTAACTTATCAAACTTTCCGTATAAAATTCATCATAAAATTTCTCATGTATAAAAATTCAACCTTTGTAACATGAACAACAACAACAACAATAATCATAAAAACAGTAGAGTAAAAAATTCTTTCCTTATTCAATATCACAGTTTTTACACGAATGAAAATAAAATCCATATGCATTGAACTCACTACTAGCATTGGAGAGCAAAGCCCGCTATTCAATTTTTTAGAACTAGTCACTGCAAATATCTACGCTAAAATGCATCATGGCGGGTAACAAGCCAATATCAAAGCTATGCAGTAACTCCTCTATTTTCCTTTACAACTGAAATCGGCATTCTATAATCTAATTATAATTGATATGATTCTGTAAAATAGTGTTGATATTCATATGTAAAATTGTTTAAAATTAGAAATTGTGAAATCGTTATAAATTACGAATTATGAAATCCTTAATTTATAAAAAGACATCTCATGGTAGAAATAGATATATCATATGCACATATTTAGATCCAGGAGGAGTTGGAGGAAAATTGTATCGCTGAATTAATCTAACAACTATTGTACAAAAAAAAAAAAAAAAAAAAAATGTAGAGACATGATAAACTTAGAGAATAACTTTAAGTTAAAATCCGAAAGGTGTCTTTTGACGCATCTCGATAGAAATAGTGTTAAACAAGATATTTCAGTTTAAGAAAATGATTACCTATACTCGCGTATAAGTCGTCGACCCACTAACTTATGAATGCAAGTTCTGCAAAAAATGAAAAATCCGCGTATAAGTCAACCCCTAAATTTTTATTTCAATTTTGCAAAAAATCAAATCAAAGATTTCACTTGCTAATGCTAAAAAATAGTTATGTAAACAAAAACAAATTATTGAAAAAAAAAATTTAATGATAAATTATTATTATTTGTATATTTTATATATTATTTTATTATTCATATATAAAAAAAGCCTGAATTTTGCAGTAATCGAAGTCTTGTTTTCCTTTTTTAATTGACTCGCGTATAAGCCCCCCCCCCCCCCCCCAATTTGCATACCAAAAATTGTCAGAAATTCCTCGACTTACAGGCGAGTACTTACGGTATTTTATCATTCACGCATATTTTTGAAAATCATATTAAAAAGCGTATACATTGAAACATTATTAAATATTAATACAACAACAAGTACGATTTCAATTTCAAATCCCAAATACGGTATAGCTCTACAAATGCATTTTAAAAATTGCTAACAATATTAATACATGGAAATTATTCCAGAGAGAAACATTCGCCTTACGTACAATATTTCAAATGAAAATCAAATTTCAAATTATATTTACTTAAAAGTCACAAAGGCCAACATAGTAACAAAGATTCCATGCCGGTACTCGAACCCGGGCCATCAGTATAGCGCACTGGCGTTCTACCGACTAAACCACATGGAACGATACCCAGGCTCGAAATTCTCAATATTACAGTTTGGCAAGGCTACAATCATATCCAAGGCTATTCCCTCTTGTGCTGCGTTTATAGCCTTGCCAACCTCTAATGGTGAGAAGTTCCAGGATGGGTATCGTTCCATGTGGTTTAGTCGGTAGAACGTCAGTTTGCTATACTGATGGCCCGGGTTCGAGTACCGGCATGGAATCTTTTTCTCTAGATTAGCCTTTGCGCCTTTTAAGCAAATATAATTTGAAATTTGATTTTTTTTTTTTTTTTATTGCTAACAATATTTTAATATCATTTTCTTATTATAGGTTTTATGTGCTTTTCAAGATATATTATGACGTTTTCAAAATTTAATTGTAATGCATGTAATGTTTGAGTAGATTTTAAACATGTTTCAGTGACCACTAATGCAACTTTCTTTGTTTCTAAAAAGCTTCTTACTGATAGTACATTTAACCGATAATACTTTTTTATATTTATCCAACCGTTAAATTGAACATTGTCCCGGATAAAAGAATAAAGAAAATTAAATATTTTTTTAGGTTACGTTTGATAAGTCAAAAAGGTAGTTTCACACTTTTATTTTCCTTAGTTTTTTTTTTTTTTTTTCTAAAGGCTATGTTTCGAAAATGTCTAGATTGATGAAATTGTTTTCTTTAAGAAAATGGAAAAGTAAAAATAAATTTGCCGAGTTTTCTCTCAAGAGTAAATGAAAAGTTAAGTTTTCATTCTCATTTCTACAAAAGCAAAAAAGAATGATGTATGCCGTACATATTAAGAAACTTCCATGCAATTGATTAACAATATTTAAACTATGCATAGAAAATATCTCTGAAATAAAAATATCAAATTAATATAAAAAAATATATTTTTGATTTAATAAAAAAGTATGTTCTAATTAAAAATTTTACGACTGTTTTCAATCATTTTATTCTTATGATAATGGGATTAAATTAAGTTACTCTAACTTTTTTCGGCTCACAGAATTATTTACCAACACATATCTATGAAATATGTTTCAAGCAACATATTAAAGTATTAAAAATAAATGATGATTCATTTTAAAAACGAAGAACCTGTATTCACACATCGCGTTATTTCTATAAAATACAAAGTGAACAATATTACTAGGTTGAGCAAAAAGTTCTGGAAAATTTGTGAAAGTTGCCTTCTTACGCGCCAATTAACTAAAGCAACAAGGACTACTCTTCAAAGTAGAGACCATCATAGTCCACGACTTTTTGCCATCGTTCTGCCAAATTCCGGATTTGTTGGAAGTACCAAGGCGGCTCTTTGGAATCAAAAAACTCTTGACATGCTACTTCAACTTCATAAACCCCTTAATGGTTGTATTACATTACGATTCATTACGATTCATACGATGCATTAAATTACGAAAAAATTCAAATTGCTTATTGGCACCACTTTTTTGAAAAAGAAACATTCACCTTGTTTAATTACAGGTAAAATGATACCATAATAAAGCCAATTACAATATTTTATAAAACTGGTGGGAATAAAAACAAGTGTCTAGCGATCACACTTTTCCATTTTGATCCTGTGATCCTGCGGGATCAGCACGCTCCGCGCATATCGTTCCGCGCATGACGTGTTTTGCTACTAGAAACATATAAAAATTTATTATATTCAGAATTTAAAGTGGCTTTAAATGATAAAAAAAAATCAATTACTAAATCATTATAAAATTTATTATATTCAGAATTTAAAGTGCCTTTATATGATTAAAAGAATTAAATTACTAAATCATTATAAAATTTAAAATTATGAAAAAAATATTAACAATTATTATTTATTCAAAATTAAAAGTTCTTTTAAAATGATGATAAAAATTAAAATTATTAAATTTAAAATTATGAAAAAATATTTAATTATTATTAAATTTAAAACATTCTTTATGATTTGCTAACCTTTACACCACTAGATGGCGATACTAAAGGCATTAAATCTGAAAACTACGATAACCATATTAAATGTTTGAAAAAATTCAATATAAAAAAAAAAATTGTGAATAGTGGTACAAATATTAAAAAATATAAATTTTCAGTTTTTCTCTTCAAAAAAATTTAGTTTTTTAAAGCAATCTTGACATTCATTTTCATTCAGCTCCGTAAGGAATCGAACCCATGCCATCTAATCTGAAGTTGGACGTCATACCACTACACCATAAGGTTCCTTTGAGAAATTTGCTTAGAATATTATTTTACACAAACATCGCTACGTCATGCGCGAAACGATATGCGCGGATCATGCTGATCCCGCAGGATCACAGGATCAAAATGAAAAAGTGTGATCGCTACACGCTTGTGGAATAAAACAATCTGAATAAAATACACAGCCCGTGAATATCATGGGAGCGAGAATTATGGGGTTAACGGATTCAAATCGACGGCTCTTTGCATTGATCGAAGAAGGCCACAATCGGATGGATCCCCGTCTGGACTGCACCAATAGTACTTCTATACACTATACAAATTCTGGTAACTATTAGATAAAAAATTTCCCAGAAGTTTTTGCTCAACCTAATATATGCGATTTTGTCAACAGACTGAAACTACAATATACATTCCTTATTCAAAATGAAAAATTACACAGAAAGTAACATTCATATTATTTTCTGTGTTTGTGTTTCCTTTCTATATATATAAATTTTATTTATAAATAAATATACGTTGAACATAAAAGAGTTTTAAGGTTGGAAATTTATGTATATAAAAATATATATAATTTCAAACATGAGTTAGATGAAACTAAGCATTTTTTTGTTTTGTAGTTCTTAAAATTTTGATTTATTATTGCTTCGATCCACTCCAAGAGTATCAAGTATAAGAGCTTTGTTTTGGAGAAAATGGAATTTTCATAGTATCCTGAACCATAGAGAAGGTACAGACTGTGTTCAGATTGCAGTTTTCACATTGTCATTCAATTAATTTTATTTTACATTAAAAGAAGTGTAATAGTATTATTTTTTACATGCACGCAGTAAGAACATATTGAATGCACTTACGTGTAGTATTATAATTTGCAGATATTAAATTGATCATATTACTTCAATTTATGTATTCTAATAATGCTGCACTAGTATAAAATTAACAAAAACGAAAATGTATAATTTGACATGGTTTTATATTTTTAAATCACTTTTCTCTCTATAATAGTAGGATATTAATTTGAAACACATTTTTAACGATGAGAAATTAAAAATTATTTTAATACCTTTGAAATTTTTTAATGCCTGATATTGAAAATAAATATTTAAATTCATTTAAGAGCTTTTTCTTTAGTAAAATAAGAGTAAATAAGAAAAGTAAAAGTTAGGAAAAATAATGAAATACTTTTTCCCGGCTGAGTAGATTCAAGGAACTCAAATAATGTGTCAAAAAAGAGTATTACTATTTAAAAAATGAAACTTGATGCATACCAATTGTTACCTATATTAGTTTCATACGCTTATTCGTAGCATAATCTGTAGTAGGTAATCACTATTTTTCCTCAGATTGAAACGTTGAAATTAGGAATTGTTTGTCAGAAAATTGGTTGGTTTCTTGATTAATTTTAGAATATTAGTTTTGATGCTATTTACGAAGATATTTACTAGATTTTAGATAATATATTTCTTTATCATTGCTATTTTAAAATATTACTTTCTCATTAATTTTTAATTTTTAAATACTTAAATTTAAATGGAATTTGGTGGAATTTCTGCCGATATTTTGTCTTATTTAAACATTAAAATATTTTCTGAACATTAATTCAAATAATTAATTTAATAAAAAGTCCTTCCGGCCAGTGCCGGGAGGATGAGGTAGTTTTCATATTCCTTATTATAAAAAAAAAAAAAAAAAAAAAAAAAAAAAAAAAAAAAAAAACTTATATTATTCAAACACACGAAGCTCAATTTAGTGGAAACTGAATATAGGAGATACAATACTAATTTTTATCAATACTAAATCATTATGAATGAAAATTTCGCGAAATTAGTCAGCTTTATCCAAGCTGCTTTTATTTAAAGTAACTTATATTTGGCTGCCAAATTCGGCGATTTCTTAAAGTGACTGCCATTTTAAGACAACATGGTGAATGAGGCTAACCAGTGAACTTGGTCGAGACCTTAGTAATTGCTGTGCACATGCTCACTCACATCGTAATTGGTTGATATATACAAGTGCGGTCGCAGGCAAAAAATCAAATTTTTCAAAATGTCACCCACATTAGAAATTGAAAATGCTATATCTGAGCCTTTTTTTAAGATAAAAAAAAACAACTTATATTATTCAAACACACGAAGCTCAATTTAGTGGAAACTGAATATAGGAGATACAATACTAATTTTTATCAATACTAAATCATTATGAATGAAAATTTCGCGAAATTAGTCAGCTTTATCCAAGCTGCTTTTATTTAAAGTAACTTATATTTGGCTGCCAAATTCGGCGATTTCTTAAAGTGACTGCCATTTTAAGACAACATGGTGAATGAGGCTAACCAGTGAACTTGGTCGAGACCTTAGTAATTGCTGTGCACATGCTCACTCACATCGTAATTGGTTGATATATACAAGTGCGGTCGCAGGCAAAAAATCAAATTTTTCAAAATGTCACCCACATTAGAAATTGAAAATGCTATATCTGAGCCTTTTTTTAAGATAAAGACAAACAAAAAAATGCTCCTGAATCCTTATATCAAGGTCAAATACTTAAGAAAGAAAGCTTTTTCAATTTCTGTTTTTTTTTTCACCTCACTTTCAATATAATTTTTTTTAATTTAATGGCCGCCATTTTGAAACAAGATGGCTGATGAAGCTGGCCAGCGAACTTGGTCGAAATATTGATGTATACTATCCACATGCCTTCTTACATCGAAATAGGCGAATACGTGTGTTATCGCGTGACAAATACAAGATCGTTTCAAAATGTTAACCATGCTAGAAATTCAAAGTGCTATAATTCAAACTTTTTTGAAGATATAAACAAAAAAACAATTTTTCAGAAACAAAAACTGCTCCGGAATCTTTTTATCAAGGCCAAACACATAAAAAAAAAAATCTTTTTCATTTTCCAATTTTTTAATACCTCATTTTAAATTTTAAATTTAATTTTTTTTAATGACAACCCTTTTGAAACAAGATGGCGAATGAAGCTGGCCAACGAACTCGGTCGAGACATTGGTATGTACTATGTACAGACGAAGTTACATCCATATCGGTTCATAAATACGCCTGTTATCGTGTGACAAAAATCAGGTCGTTTTAAAATGTCAGCCACAATAGAAATTCAAAATGCTATAACTCCGCCATTTTTTTAGATATAGTCGAAACAAAAACTGTTCCGGAATCTTTGTATTAAGGTCAAACACATACGAAAAAAAAATCTTTTTCATTTCCCAATTTTTTGGTATCTCATTTTAAATTTTAATTTTTTAATTTTTTTTTTTAAATGGCCGCCATTTTGAAACAAGATAGCGGATGAAGCTGGCCAACGAACTCGGTCGAGATATTTGTATGTACTATGTACACACCAAGGTACATCCAAATCGGTTCATAAATACGCCTGTTATCAAGTGACAAAAATCAGGACGTTTCAAAATGTCAGCCACGCTAGAAATTCAAAATGCTATAACTCAGTCACTTTTTAAAATATAGACGAAACAAAAACTGCTCCCGAATCTTTTTATCAAGGTTAAACACATAAGAAAAAAATATTTTTTCAATTTTCAATTTTTTCGTACCACATTTCAAATTTAATTTTTTCTTAAAAATTTAAATGGTCGCCATTTTTAAACAAGATGGCGGATGACGCTGGTCAATGAACTCGGTCAAGACATTGGCATGTACTATGTATAAACGAAGTTACATCCAAATCGGTTGATAAATACGCCTTTTATTGCGTGACAAAAATCAGGACGTTTCAAAATGTCAGCCACGCTAGAAATTCAAAATGCTATAACTCAGCCATTTTTTAAGATATAGACGAACCAAAAACTGCTCTGGAATCTTTGTATAAAGGTCAAATATATAAGAAAACAATATTTTTTCAATTTTGAATTTTTTGCTACCACATTTCAAATTTAAGTTTTTCTTAAAAATTTAAATGGCCGCCATTTTTAAAGAAGATGGCGGATGAAGCTGGCCAACGAACTCGGTCGAGACATTGGTATGTACTATATATAAACGAAGTTACATCCATATCGATTCATAAATACGCCTTTTATCGGGTGACAAAATTTAGGGTGTTTCAAAATGTCAGCCACGCTAGAAATTCAAAAGTCCTTCCGGCCAGTGCCGGGAGGAAGAGGTAGATTTCATAATCCTTATTTAAAAAAAGCCAACTTATATCATGCAAACACACGAAGCTCAATATAGTGGAAATCGAATATAGGAGATTCAATACTAATTTTTATCAATATAATGAATGAGAATTTCGCGAAATTAGTCAGCTTTATCCAAGCTGCTTTTCTTTAAAGTAACTTATATTTGGCTGCCAAATTCGGCAATTTCTTAAAGTGCCTGTCATTTTAAGACAACGTGGTGGATGAGGCTAAGCAGTGAACTTGATTGAGACCTTAGTAATTGCTGTGCACATGCTCACTCACATCGGAATCGGTTAATATATAAGAGTGCTGTCGCATGCAAAAAATCAGATTTTTCAAAATGTCACCCACAATAGAAATTGAAACTGCTATATCTGAGCCATTTTTTAAGGTAAAGACAAACAAAAAATGCTCCTGAATCCTTCTATCAAGATCAAATACTTAAGAAGGAAACCTTTTTCAATTTCTAATTTTTTTGCACCTCACTTTAAATATATATATATATTTTTAATTTAAAGGCCGCCATTTTGAAACAAGATGGCTGATGAATCTGGCCAGCGAACTTGGTCGAGGTGTTGATGTATACTATCCACATGCCTTCTTACATCGAAATAGGCGAATACGTGTGTTATCGCGTGACAAATACAAGATCGTTTCAAAATGTTAACCATGCTAGAAATTCAAAGTGCTATAATTCAAACATTTTGAAGATATAAACAAAAAAACAAATTTTCAGAAACAAAAACTGCTCCGGAATCTTTTTATCAAGGCCAAACACATAAAAAAATATCTTTTTCATTTTCCAATTTTTTAATACCTCATTTTAAATTTTAAATTTAATTTTTTAGGTAGCTTTCTTTACAAAAAAGCTACCTATTGCAGCCGTTCGGAGGAAAGCGATATCAAAAAATTTTGGTATATTTTCATCGATCATGACCCCCAGACCCCGAAACCACCCTCCGTTCAAAATTGATATATATATATATATATATATATATATATATATATATATATATATCTGACCTATGTCACACTGTAACTCCCGTAATTATGAACCGATTTCGATGTAATTCGGTGTGTACATAGTATATACCAATGTCTCGACCGAGTTCGTTGGCCAGCTTCATCCGCCGTTTTGTTTCAAAATGGCGGCCATTTAAATTTTTAAAAAAATTTTAAAACTTGAAATATGGTACCAAAAAATTAAAAATAGAAAAATATTTTTTCCTATGTATTTGACCTTTATACAAAGATTCCGGAGCAGTTTTTGTTTCGTCTATATCTTAAAAAATGGCTGAGTTATAGCATTTTGAATTTCTAGCGTGGCTGACATTTTGAAACGTCCTGAATTTTGTCACGCGATAAAAGGGTTATTTATGAACCGATTTGGATGTAATTCGGTGTGTACATAGTACATATCAATCTCTCGACCGAGTTCGTTGGCCAGCTTCATCCGCCATTTTGTTTCAAAATGGCGGCCATTTAAAAATTAAAAAAAAAAATTAAAACTTGAAATGTGGTACCAAAAATTTAAAAATGGAAAAATATTTTTTTCTTATGTATTTGACCTTTATACAAAGATTTCGGAGCAGTTTTTGTTTCGTCTATATCTTAAAAAATGGCTGAGTTATAGCATTTTGAATTTCTAGCGTGGCTGACATTTTGAAACATCCTGAATTTTGTCACGCGATAAAAGGCGTATTTATGAACCGATTTGGATGTAATTCGGTGTGTACATAGTACATACCAATCTCTCGACCGAGTTCGTTGGCCAGCTTCATCCGCCATTTTGTTTCAAAATGGCGGCCATTTAAAATTTTTTTAAAAATTTAAAATTTGAAATGTGGTACCAAAAAACTGAAAATGGAAAAATATTCTTTTCTTATGTATTTGACCTTTATACAAAGATTTCGGAGCAGTTTTTGTTTCGTCTATATCTAAAAAAATGGCTGAGTTATAGCATTTTGAATTTCTAGCGTGGCTGACATTTTGAAACGTCCTGAAATTTGTCTCGCGATAAAAGGCGTATTTATGAACCGATTTGGATGTAACTTCGTTTATACATAGTACATACCAATGTCTCGACCGGGTTCGTTGGCCAGCTTCACCCGCCATCTTGTTTAAAAATGGCGGCCATTTAAATTTTTAAGAAAAATTTAAATTTGAAATGTGGTACCAAAAATTGAAAATTGAAAAAATATTTTCTTCTTATGTGTTTGACCTTGATAAAAAGATTCGGGAGCAGTTTTTGTTTCGTCTATATCTTAAGAAATGGCTGAGTTATAGCATTTTGAATTTCTAGCGTGGCTGACATTTTGAAACGTCCTGATATTTCTCACGTAATAACAGGCGTATTTATGAACCGACTTGGATGTACCTTGGTGTGTACATAGTACATACAAATATCTCGGCCGAGTTCGTTGGCCAGCTTCATCCGCCATCTTGTTTCAAAATGGCGGCCATTTAAAAAAATTTAAAAAAAAAAGTTAAATGAGATACCAAAAAATTGGAAAATGAAAAAGATTTTTTTTTGTATGTGTTTGACCTTAATACAGAGATTCCGGAACAGTTTTTCTTTCGTCTATATCTAAAAAAAAAATGGCTGAGTAATAGCATTTTGAATTTTTCTTGTGGCTGACATTTTAAAACGAACTGATTTTTGTCACGCGATAACAGGCGTATTTATGAACCTATTTGGATGTAACTTGGTCTGTACATAGTACATACCAATGTCTCGACCGAGTTCGTTGGCCAGCTTCATTCGCCATCTTCTTTCAAAAGGGTTGCCATTAAAAAAAAATTAAATTTAAATTTCAAAATGAGGTATTAAAAAATTGGAAAATGAAAAAGATTTTTTTTATGTGTTTGGCCTTGATACAAAGATTCCGGAGCAGTTTTTGTTTCTGAAAATTTGTTCTTTTGTTGATATCTTAAAAAATGGTTGATTTATAGCACTTTGAATTTCTAGCATGGCTAACATTTTGAAACGATCTTGTATTTGTCACAGGATAACACACGTATTCGCCTATTTCGATGTAAGAAGGCATGTGGATAGTATACATCAACACCTCGACCAAGTTCGCTGGCCAGATTCATCAGCCATCTTGTTTCAAAATGGCGGCCATTAAATTAAAAAAAAAATATATATTTAAAGTGAGGTGCAAAAAAATTAGAAATTGAAAAAGGTTTCTTTCTTAAGTATTTGATCTTGATATAAGGATTCAGGAGCATTTTTTGTTTGTATATACCTTAAAAAATGGCTCAGATATAGCAGTTTCAATTTCTATTGTGGGTGACGTTTTGAAAAATCTGATTTTTTGCATGCGACAGCACTCCTATATATTAACCGATTCCGATGTGAGTGAGCATGTGCACAGCAATTACTAAAGTCTCGACCAAGTTCACTGCTTAGCCTCATCCACCATGTTGTCTTAAAATGACAGGCACTTTAAGAAATTGCCGAATTTGGCAGCCAAATATAAGTTACTTTAAAGAAAAGCAGCTTGGATAAAGCTGACTAATTTCGCGAAATTGTCATTCATTATATTGATAAAAATTAGTATTGAATCTCCTATATTCGGTTTCCACTAAATTGAGCTTCGTGTGTTTGCATGATATAAGTTGGCTTTTTTAAAATAAGGATTGTGAAAGCTACCTCTTCCTCCCGGCACTGGCCGGAAGGACTTTTTTAATGACAACCCTTTTGAAACAAGATGGCGAATGAAGCTGGCCAACGAACTCGGTCGAGACATTGGTATGTACTATGTACAGACGAAGTTACATCCATATCGGTTCATAAATACGCCTTTTATCGTGTGACAAAAATCAGGTCGTTTTAAAATGTCAGCCACAATAGAAATTCAAAATGCTATAACTCCGCCATTTTTTTAGATATAGTCGAAACAAAAACTGTTCCGGAATCTTTGTATTAAGGTCAAACACATACGAAAAAAAATTCTTTTTCATTTCCCAATTTTTTGGTATCTCATTTTAAATTTTAATTTTTTAAATTTTTTTTTAAATGGCCGCCATTTTGAAACAAGATAGCGGATGAAGCTGGCCAACGAACTCGGTCGAGTTATTTGTATGTACTATGTACACACCAAGGTACATCCAAATCGGTTCATAAATACGCCTGTTATCAAGTGACAAAAATCAGGACGTTTCAAAATGTCAGCCACGCTAGAAATTCAAAATGCTATATCTCAGTGACTTTTTAAAATATAGACGAAACAAAAACTGCTCCCGAATCTTTTTATCAAGGTTAAACACATAAGAAAAAAATATTTTTTCAATTTTCAATTTTTTCGTACCACATTTCAAATTTAATTTTTTCTTAAAAATTTAAATGGTCGCCATTTTTAAACAAGATGGCGGATGACGCTGGCCAACGAACTCGGTCAAGACATTGGCATGTACTATGTATAAACGAAGTTACATCCAAATCGGTTGATAAATACGCCATTTATTGCGTGACAAAAATCAGGACGTTTCAAAATGTCAGCCACGTTAGAAATTCAAAATGCTATAACTCAGCCATTTTTTAAGATATAGACGAACCAAAAACTGCTCTGGAATCTTTGTATAAAGGTCAAATACATAAGAAAACAATATTTTTTCAATTTTGAATTTTTTGCTACCACATTTCAAATTTAAGTTTTTCTTAAAAATTTAAATGGCCGCCATTTTTAAAGAAGATGGCGGATGAAGCTGGCCAACGAACTCGGTCGAGACATTGGTATGTACTATATATAAACGAAGTTACATCCATATCGATTCATAAATACGCCTTTTATCGGGTGACAAAATTTAGGGTGTTTCAAAATGTCAGCCAAGCTAGAAATTCAAAAGTCCTTCCGGCCAGTGCCGGGAGGAAGAGGTAGATTTCATAATCCTTATTTAAAAAAAGCCAACTTATATCATGCAAACACACGAAGCTCAATTTAGTGGAAACCGAATATAGGAGATTCAATACTAATTTTTATCAATATAATGAATGAGAATTTCGCGAAATTAGTCAGCTTTATCCAAGCTGCTTTTCTTTAAAGTAACTTATATTTGGCTGCCAAATTCGGCAATTTCTTAAAGTGCCTGTCATTTTAAGACAACATGGTGGATGAGGCTAAGCAGTGAACTTGATTGAGACCTTAGTAATTGCTGTGCACATGCTCACTCACATCGGAATCGTAAAATATATAAGAGTGCTGTCGCATGCAAAAAATCAGATTTTTCAAAATGTCACCCACAATAGAAATTGAAACTGCTATATCTGAGCCATTTTTTAAGGTAAAGACAAACAAAAAATGCTCCTGAATCCTTCTATCAAGATCAAATACTTAAGAAGGAAACCTTTTTCAATTTCTAATTTTTTTGCACCTCACTTTAAATATATATATATATTTTTAATTTAATGGCCGCCATTTTGAAACAAGATGGCTGATGAATCTGGCCAGCGAACTTGGTCGAGGTGTTGATGTATACTATCCACATGCCTTCTTACATCGAAATAGGCGAATACGTGTGTTATCGCGTGACAAATACAAGATCGTTTCAAAATGTTAACCATGCTAGAAATTCAAAGTGCTATAAATCAACCATTTTTTAAGATGTCAACAAAAGAACAAATTTTCAGAAACAAAAACTGCTCCGGAATCTTTGTATCAAGACCAAACACATAAAAAAAATCTTTTTCATTTTCCAATTTTTTAATACCTCATTTTGAATTTTAAATTTAATTTCTTTTAAATGGCAACCCTTTTGAAACAAGATGGCGAATGAAGCTGGCCAACGAACTCGGTCAAGACATTGGTATGTACTATGTACAGACCAAGTTACATTCAAATAGGTTCATAAATACGCCTGTTATCGCGTGACAAAAATCAGGTCGTTTTAAAATGTCAGCCACAAGAGAAATTCAAAATGCTATTACTCAGCCATTTGTTTTTTTTAGATATAGACGAAAGAAAAACTGTTCCGGAATCTTTGTATTAAGGTCAAACACATACAAAAAAAATCTTTTTCATTTTCCAATTTTTTGGTATCTCATTTAATTTTTTTTATTTTTTTATTTTTTTAAATGGCCGCCATTTTGAAACAAGATGGCGGATGAAGCTGGCCAACGAACTCGGTCGAGATATTTGTATGTACTATGTACACACCAAGGTACATCCAAGTCGGTTCATAAATACGCCTGTTATTACGTGAGAAATATCAGGACGTTTCAAAATGTCAGCCACGCTAGAAATTCAAAATGCTATAACCCAGCCATTTCTTAAGATATAGACGAAACAAAAACTGCTCCCGAATCTTTTTATCAAGGTCAAACACATAAGAATAAAATATTTTTTCAATTTTCAATTTTTGGTACCACATTTCAAATTTAAATTTTTCTTAAAAATTTAAATGGCCGCCATTTTTAAACAAATAGCGGGTGAAGCTGGCCAACGAACCCGGTCGAGACATTGGTATGTACTATGTATAAACGAAGTTACATCCAAATCGGTTCATAAATACGCCTTTTATCGCGTGACAAAATTCAGGACGTTTCAAAATGTCAGCCACGCTAGAAATTCAAAATGCTATAACTCAGCCATTTTTTAAGATATAGACGAAACAAAAACTGCTCCGAAATCTTTGTATAAAGGTCAAATACATAAAAAAAATATATTTTTCCATTTTCAATTTTTTGGTACCACATTTCAAATTAAAAATTTTTTAAAATTTTTTAAATGGCCGCCATTTTGAAACAAAATGGCGGATGAAGCTGGCCAACGAACTCGGTCGAGAGATTGGTATGTACTATGTACACACCGAATTACATCCAAATCGGTTCATAAATACGCCTTTTATCGCGTGACAAAATTCAGGACGTTTCAAAATGTCAGCCACGCTAGAAATTCAAAATGCTATAACTCAGCCATTTTTTAAGATATAGACGAAACAAAAACTGCTCCGGAATCTTTGTATAAAGGTCAAATACATAAGAGAAAAATATTTTTCCATTTTTAATTTTTTGGTACCACATTTCAAGTTTTAATTTTTTTTAAAAAAATTAAATGGCCGCCATTTTGAAACAAAACGGCGGATGAAGCTGGCCAACGAACTCGGTCGAGACATTGGTATGTACTATGTACACACCGAATTACATCGAAATCGGTTCATAATTACGGGAGTTACAGTGTGACATATGTCATATATATATATATATATATATCAATTTTGAACGGAGGGTGGTTTCGGAGTGCAATAAGTAGCTTTTTGTAATGAAAGCTACCTAATATATGACAGATATAAATGAATCTTGACATTCATTTCGTATACAAACACTGTTTTCCTTGACATGTATTATAGCCAACAGACGTTTGTACGAAATCATTTTGTGACAACTTGCATATCACGAAATGTTATTTCAATGTAAGATAACATATAAATATAATTAGTACCTATAAGCCCAGTTATACATTGGAAATGATTATATACACATTACCATGTTTTATGAGGTTACAGATTCCGAACCTGGGTTTGGAGCGTAGTTCGTAGTGGGTATACAGCCCCCTTTTAAATGAAAAATGTTTACTGCAAAATTTCATTCACTGTTGCATTCCCGATAATGAAAGATGTAAAAAAAAAAAAGATATTAACTTTTTTTTTTTTTTTTTTTTTTTTTTTTGATGGGATCATGTCTATCAAACTTAGTAAAAATTGCTTCTAATTTGATTTCTCGTTTATATATAACAAAACAAATTATTTGGAATAAGTAAATTTGAGAAACTCTTAATTTGATTAATTAAAAAATGTAATGATCTATTATTCTTTTTGTCTCTAAAAAATATCTATTTACGAAAATGTCTAATTTGTAAAAACTCGTAGATTTTCATTTAAGAATTATGTGATTTTTAGCAAAAAGCTTTACACTTTTTTTTTTGCAAAATATAATAATTATATGAAAAGACAAATCTTTATTTTATCTAAACACCTACTTTATAATGACAACTCAAAATTAAAACTTGTTTATAACTATATCTTTTAGTTCCAGTTTTTTCGCTATAATGCTTTTCGTTAAAGCTATTTTTTTTTATACTCTTGCGAATATTATACTTTATATTAAACTCTTAACGGTGGCACACAATATTTTTCATTATTTTGTTTAAAATAGAGCATTTAAAGAAAACTTATGAATAATAAATTAACAAACTGATTCTAAAAAAATGTAGTAGTTGTGAATATTCCTCTTTCGTATCCACATAAAATGAAATAATTAAATAATTATTTGGTTAATCAGAACATATAAAACGAAACACAGTCATGAAATACTTATATTTCCAACACATTCAGAAAACCGAAATTTATAGATTTCTCTTAAATAGCCAAAATGTGCATGAAAATAATATCAAATGTTAAAAAAAGATAAAAAATTTAAAATACCTTATTGCCATAATAATTCTAATACAAATATCAGCTGTCATAAACTTCGATATAAAAATCAGAAAAGCCAATAATACAAACATGTCCGAGATAAGTATACACAGGCCAATGTTTATTAGCCACAAACCCTTACTATATAGATGCCTGCGGACCCACGAATGATCGGAATTAGGCAATAAAAATATCCCGTACAATATTTTTACTGGATCATAAATCTAATCGACACAAAAATTGAATGCGAAATATGTTACATAAAGGAACCGGCAGCAGGCGATTTTGGTGGACATTTGTATAGTTTGGTTTTCTGAATGGATTGAAAAAAAATTCTGATTTTGAAAAAAATATTTTTGAACAATAGAGATTTTGTTTCTACTGTATTTCTTGTTTATATTAAAGAATTTTTTTAATAAGTTGTAATTTCCAATTTAGTTATCTATGAAGTATTCCCACGTCTCAAATGATTTGGAGACAATTTTTTTTTTTTTTTTTTTTTTTTTTTTGCAAAAAAGAAAAAAAAAAATCTGTCTTATTTAATGAAAAAAAAATAGAACTTAACTATGGTTACAATTATTTTTAGAAACAAAACTGAATATCAAATCTCCCAATGCGGAGGAATCTTGTTATGATGTTTTATAACAGTCTGTTTTGCTAAAAATCTATTCATGAAAATGGTTTTAATCGTACAAAATCAAAACTTTTTCTGAGAAATTGATTTAATTTTCTCTTACTCCCTTTATATGTCCTTCTGAAGGCATATGAATGATATATGGATTGTAAAGCATGTTGCAAATGTATTGATATAGTCAAACGCTAGTATGTATGAGAACATTTGGTTTAGTTTCAGACGAATCCTCTTAATTATAAGATATTATCTCTATTGTAAGATAGATATCAAAATAATAAGATATTAACGCCACTTTAAACAAAAACTCAATTATTAAATGTACTTTCTATTCTAACTTCTTTTACACAGATACATTTTATTTGTGTTATTGCTATAACTTTTACAGTGACTAGACTTTGTGCTGAAATTTTATATGAAATAGAAAATAACCTTTAGTGCTTTCACTTATAATCGAGGCCTATAAAATCATTGAGTATAGATTCTGGGCTTCCTGGGATAAAGAACGTAGGTAAAAAAATAAATAAATAAATAAATAAATAAACTGATTTTTTAATACTTTTTTATTTAATACATATTTTTTTAGATTGCCACGAATAACACCAAAAATCACTTTTATATGAAAAAAACCAATAATGCATTGAGACAAATTTTTAAAATGTATTAAAAACGACGTTTTCGTATCAGCCGCATATCAGGGGTTAATTGCCGAATTAATAGTCAAAGATTTCACTATATACAGTGGCCATTTTGATACTGATAATTTCTAGTAATTTAAAACCGTAGTTTGATTGCATGCCTGCTAATTTTGGGTTTTATTTATGTTATTTTATTATTTTATTTATTTAGTGATGATTCTCATTTTGTTATGAAATTTTAGTCGTAAACAAATACTGGCCTGTTTATATCGTTTTAAGTAAATACTGATTAATCTTTCGTAATCTAGTTGCACGCGATAGAAGTATTATATATTTTAAGTTAATGTTTTAAAATTATTTGAAGACTATAAAAAAACTAGTCCTTTGAGATAAAGATTTCAAACAAATATTACTTGAAAAAAATTGTTTTTCATATATATTCGATAGTGCAAAAATTAAAACTGTACAATGTTCTGAAGTTAAAATCAATGCAATAAACGCAATATTTATTCGTAAGCTGTTTCCTCAGTCAACATGACGTCAGCTGTAATCATGTTCTTTTTTTTCCCCTCTAAAATATGTATTGCATGCATACCGTCAACTGAGTCTACTTTGGTCCTTGCGGGGGTTACTTTGGTCCATCCCGTAAAAAAAGTTTTTATTGTCTGTATTGAACAATGTTTACAAGACTTTTCGGAGTATTTGCCCTCGAAAAATATTTTATTCCCTACTATAGGGTATTTCAACAGTTTGAAGGGGGGGGGGGGGTAATTTAAATTTTTGTTAGTGGCAACACTGGATGTGTTTGTAAAGAATTGTTTTCGTGTGTAAATTTTAACTCTCCAAACTTTCTATAGTGAGACAATCTGGATAAGAGCTACAAATAAGGTAAGTGAAAAAAAAATTACCTTTAATAACCTGTAACCCATGTGTGATCATAGTTTTTCCTTTAACTTTTTATCGTGACAAGAAATGTTTAAGTTTTCATAAAGATAACATGAAAACTAGTTTTTCGGGGCTACTTTGTTCCAGGCCTTTTTTGTTCCGGAAGTAGCCCCATTTACTTAGAAATGCCTTTTATAAAACCAAATCTCTTAAAAATTGCATTAAGTAACATAGCAAAATGTTACATTAATTATTTTTATTCCAGTTGCTGAGGATTACATGATGAAAACTGTTTCTCGTGTCTTTAATAAATAATAATTGGTTTATTCTGCTTAAATGAAAAAAAAACAAACATTTGTTTATCAATTTTGCAGTTTATTCATTATCCGATCCTATTGCAAAGGGGTTTCAATTTTCCAACATATGAAATGTATTCATTTTATATGAAAATAAGTGGCTAGACCTAAAATGTTCCCAGCAGAGGCTACTTTGTTCCAAAACTTTAAAAATAGTTAAAAAATAAAATAAATAAAATGATACAGTTTGCTTCCTTGTTTCATGTGAATTGCTTAAAACTCAATTTCGATGTTGAAAAATCATATATAATATTTTTTAATAATGAAAAGGCTAGAGGAACCAGGAAAAAGTTTACGGTAGTTAAATGATCCAATATGAGTCTCGTAACAGTTGCATTAAGAATATATTTTACATCTAATACACACATGTTTTTAAAATTGATGCAGCGCTGCTTTCTTGAGAAGAAAATATTAAATCTAAATATTCATTCAGATTTCCTATATCTATAGAACTTTGACATTCATAAATAGAAATACCTTTCCCTCAAATGACCGAAACGTCAGTGAAAGGAATAACGGATAGTTAAAAGAAAGATAAAAAGTTTTATATTTGCTTTCTGCCATAAGATTCTAATCTAAATATCAGCTGCATAAACTTCGATATAAAAAAACTGAAAATCCAATAACGTTAACCTGTCTGAGAATATATTACACAGACATGATGTTTATTAGTCACTAAATCTGACTATTTTGGTTTGGATGTCGCAAGACTTATGGGAATTATGCAATAAAAAGGGTCCTGTAATATATTTATACCATACCATAAAACGTATGAAATGTAAAGGTGAATGCGGTACTTAAAGAGCTCGGTCGTAGTGGCTTTTGGTGGCCATTTATATCTTTAGGATTTTTCAATCGATTTTGAAGCGAAATTTGTATTTGAAATATTTCACAGAGATTTGTCAAAGTTATCTTTAATATAGTTGCCTTTTATAATAAAGAAAATACTATTTCAAATGCACCAATAAAAGAAATTTCAAACTTGGTCAGTTTTTTGAATTTCATCTTTTTACTTTGTGCGATTAAGAAATATATATTTTTTTGAAAATCTAATGTGTTAATTTATAAACGTCTTCTATTATTAATCCATTGAATGATGTAAAATTGTACTTAAACTTACTGAAATAAATGCAAAATTTTAAAATATGTGAATATAAGATAATATATTTCAAATAATGAAGGTTAGAAAACATTTTTTTTTAGATTTTCTAAATATTACAATAGTTATAAAAATTTACTGCAATGATTCACAAAATGTCTTTGGCAAAATTAGAAGAACACAAAAAATGCAAAATAATTGATGCAAGGGCGTGAATATTAGAATTTTTAATTATGCCAAATTATGAAATTTTGCAATGGATTGTTTAAAAATTACTTTAAAATATATTTTATGAAATTACATTATCAACAGTATACTGTTTTTTAAAATCTATAACGATGAATGTAGAAAAATAGTAAAATATCAAATAAAGATATATATATTTATTCACTATAATAAGGACGTGTCAACAATACACATGTAAATTAGCTAAAAAAATTTTGTAATCATTGAACACTATTGATAATTCAGCATCTAGTTATTTTATCAAAAACGAATATCTAACTACCTAATATATAATTGTTTTCTATTTTTCTACTAAAAGAAATTCTTTTAATATTTCAATTATTTTAGTACCTGTATTGAAATTTTAAAATCTTTAATTCAAATATAGTTGCTTAGACAAAATTATGAAAATACAAAGTTTATATATTTAAAAAAAGTACGTACTCTTTAGTGTGAGAAATTTGAGAGGTTCTTTTTTTTTTTTTTATATATCTACTTTCTCTTCTTCATGTTCTGTAAAGTCACAGTTACAGTTAAACTAACAATAATAATAAGTAACATTTCACCAAATGGAGCACAGAGTTCTTAGCACAGAAAAAAGTAATAAAATTGGAGTTACATGGCCGATGTAGAACCAGGTTCTTGAATTGGCGAGCAATGTTTTTCCTTTTCTACTCTACGGAACCTTTTCGAATGAACTACATCTAACACTAAAGTGTTGTCACAACACGTGCGTGAATTTCTAAAATTTGTCACCTGTAGCGCGATCGGAATACATTAACAGAAGTGAAAAATTTTTTTTTTTACTAAATTTGTAATTTCCTAAATCGCTATTGGTTCGAGTACGAGTTCATTAGAGCTATTACACTTTTCCTTCTTTCTAACCCGTGCCATGGCCGGATAGCTCCAGCTCAACGGGTTTGATATCTGGTATCGTGGCGGGTGACCGCCTAATCACCGCGAATCGGTAATAAGCCTTTGACAAGCTAAGTAAGATAAATCATTGTCGTAAAAATGTTATTCTTGCCTAATTTTGGCAATCTTCAGAGCACATACGAGAAATTTGTAATTTCCTATACGAAAAATTTGTAATTTCCTAAATCGCTATTGGTTCGAGTACGAGTTCATTAGAGCTATTACACTTTTCCTTCTTTCTAACCCGTGCCATGGCCGGATAACTCCAGCTCAACGGGTTTGATATCTGGTATCGTGGCGGGTGACCGCCTAATCACCGCGCAACGGTAATAAGCCTTTGACAAGCTAAGTACGGTAAAACATTATCGTAAAAATGTTATTCTTGCCAAATTTTGGCAAACTTCAGAACACATACGAGAATGGAAGAAGTTGATGCATTTAAATAATATTTAAACATTATGTTTCGTTATTCTAACAGACAAGAATTTCAGCTGTTATATTCCTGAAGAGACTAACTTAAAAAGTTTAATTTTTTTTTTTTTTTTTTTTTTTTTTTTTTTTTTTTTTTTGTAAAAATGTGAAAATTTCCACCAATTGTTTCAAAAAGAAGTGCATTGTTAATAATAATCTACTTAAAAATGAGCATTTCTATGCACTCATATTTTTTAAGTACAATTGCTTCAAAAAGGAGCATTGATCTACTTAAAAATGAAAATTTCTTTGTACTCTATTTTTTTTAAGTACAATTAATTCAGAAACGAGTACATGATATTTTGAAGTTGTGTATACTTATATTTGATTTATAAATGTATGCAGAAATGAATACATATATTTTGTATTTTAAAGTCTTATTATTCATGTTTAAATCCTATGTGCTCAAAAATATGAGTTTTCTGATAAACCCTTTTCTTATACCGAACTGACAGTAGGGATTTCTAAGCTTTTATTTAAAGATATATCTCTCTTTGTTATAATTTTTAATTTATAATGCACGCTTTCCAAATTTATTTACAATTTCATTAGAAATGTTAAAGAAGAAAATTTAGTTTAAAAATTGTTTTATTAGAAATTAGAATATTAAAGAAAGGGAAAATTCATCTCTGCTGTTAGCGATCTTCCGTCGCTGATTCATAAAAGGCGTCATTTGGAAGCAGCTGGTAACTGCTCTTTTAGCACAGTCAGTACAATACTGATCACCCACCTAGAGGACTAGAGTTCAAATCACGGGGCGGCTCATACACAAAAAAGTCCTTCCGGCCAGTGCCGGGAGGAAGAGGTAGCTTTCACAATCCTTATTTTAAAAAAGCCAACTTATATCATGCAAACACACGAAGCTCAATTTAGTGGAAACCGAATATAGGAGATTCAATACTAATTTTTATCAATATAATGAATGACAATTTCGCGAAATTAGTCAGCTTTATCCAAGCTGCTTTTCTTTAAAGTAACTTATATTTGGCTGCCAAATTCGGCAATTTCTTAAAGTGCCTGTCATTTTAAGACAACATGGTGGATGAGGCTAAGCAGTGAACTTGGTCGAGACCTTAGTAATTGCTGTGCACATGCTCACTCACATCGGAATCGGTTAATATATAGGAGTGCTGTCGCATGCAAAAAATCAGATTTTTCAAAACGTCACCCACAATAGAAATTGAAACTGCTATATCTGAGCCATTTTTTAAGGTATATACAAACAAAAAATGCTCCTGAATCCTTATATCAAGATCAAATACTTAAGAAAGAAACCTTTTTCAATTTCTAATTTTTTTGCACCTCACTTTAAATATATATATTTTTTTTAATTTAATGGCCGCCATTTTGAAACAAGATGGCTGATGAATCTGGCCAGCGAACTTGGTCGAGGTGTTGATGTATACTATCCACATGCCTTCTTACATCGAAATAGGCGAATACGTGTGTTATCCTGTGACAAATACAAGATCGTTTCAAAATGTTAGCCATGCTAGAAATTCAAAGTGCTATAAATCAACCATTTTTTAAGATATCAACAAAAGAACAAATTTTCAGAAACAAAAACTGCTCCGGAATCTTTGTATCAAGGCCAAACACATAAAAAAAATCTTTTTCATTTTCCAATTTTTTAATACCTCATTTTGAAATTTAAATTTAATTTTTTTTTTAATGGCAACCCTTTTGAAAGAAGATGGCGAATGAAGCTGGCCAACGAACTTGGTCGAGACATTGGTATGTACTATGTACAGACCAAGTTACATCCAAATAGGTTCATAAATACGCCTGTTATCGCGTGACAAAAATCAGTTCGTTTTAAAATGTCAGCCACAAGAAAAATTCAAAATGCTATTACTCAGCCATTTTTTTTTTAGATATAGACGAAAGAAAAACTGTTCCGGAATCTTTGTATTAAGGTCAAACACATACAAAAAAAAATCTTTTTCATTTTCCAATTTTTTGGTATCTCATTTAACTTTTTTTTTTTAATTTTTTTAAATGGCCGCCATTTTGAAACAAGATGGCGGATGAAGCTGGCCAACGAACTCGGCCGAGATATTTGTATGTACTATGTACACACCAAGGTACATCCAAGTCGGTTCATAAATACGCCTGTTATTACGTGAGAAATATCAGGACGTTTCAAAATGTCAGCCACGCTAGAAATTCAAAATGCTATAACTCAGCCATTTCTTAAGATATAGACGAAACAAAAACTGCTCCCGAATCTTTTTATCAAGGTCAAACACATAAGAAGAAAATATTTTTTCAATTTTCAATTTTTGGTACCACATTTCAAATTTAAATTTTTCTTAAAAATTTAAATGGCCGCCATTTTTAAACAAGATGGCGGGTGAAGCTGGCCAACGAACCCGGTCGAGACATTGGTATGTACTATGTATAAACGAAGTTACATCCAAATCGGTTCATAAATACGCCTTTTATCGCGAGACAAATTTCAGGACGTTTCAAAATGTCAGCCACGCTAGAAATTCAAAATGCTATAACTCAGCCATTTTTTTAGATATAGACGAAACAAAAACTGCTCCGAAATCTTTGTATAAAGGTCAAATACATAAGAAAAGAATATTTTTCCATTTTCAGTTTTTTGGTACCACATTTCAAATTTTAAATTTTTAAAAAAATTTTAAATGGCCGCCATTTTGAAACAAAATGGCGGATGAAGCTGGCCAACGAACTCGGTCGAGAGATTGGTATGTACTATGTACACACCGAATTACATCCAAATCGGTTCATAAATACGCCTTTTATCGCGTGACAAAATTCAGGATGTTTCAAAATGTCAGCCACGCTAGAAATTCAAAATGCTATAACTCAGCCATTTTTTAAGATATAGACGAAACAAAAACTGCTCCGGAATCTTTGTATAAAGGTCAAATACATAGGAAAAAATATTTTTCTATTTTTAATTTTTTGGTACCATATTTCAAGTTTTAAAATTTTTTTAAAAATTTAAATGGCCGCCATTTTGAAACAAAACGGCGGATGAAGCTGGCCAACGAACTCGGTCGAGACATTGGTATATACTATGTACACACCGAATTACATCGAAATCGGTTCATAATTACGGGAGTTACAGTGTGACATAGGTCAGATATATATATATATATATATATATATATCAATTTTGAACGGAGGGTGGTTTCGGGGTCTGGGGGTCATGATCGATGAAAATATACCAAAATTTTTTGATATCGCTTTCCTCCGAACGGCTGCAATAGGTAGCTTTTTTGTAAAGAAAGCTACCTAATTTCAAGAATTAAAATAGTAAATTCGTTGTTCTTCGCAATTAAAAATGGTGATTTGTCGGTTCTCTGTAATTTCGCTTTTTTTTTTTCTTATAGTGTATGTGTGTTTCTATACATACTTATTTTCGAGTCCCTATATGTACTCAAACAATGAGCACATGCGTTTTTCAAATTTAAGAGTTAAATACTCGGAGCTATTTTAAGATCGTGAAGGACTCAATAATTAGTACAATTTACTTATTTTTAAGAATAGTGTTTTAACAGTGCAGAACTGCCTCCTATTGCCTTCAGGCAATCTTCATACCGTGCAACAACACCCGCTATATATACCATACGTAACGGCATTATGCAGATTCACAGCGAATTTCATTTTTGGCCCATACTTCTTCGAGAAAGTCACAATGAACGGATTTCTTAGATGTACAAGTTACAGTGTCCGATAAATCTTAATTTCACCTCAAAATTCATTACTTATTCCCTAGAGAAATATATGCTCTGAAAAACATATGTATTATTAACATATGCAAATTATAATATTCTTCAATACATATGTGCATACAAAATACAAGAGCATGCATAGCGAATATACACAATATTTAAATACTTACAAAAATAACTTGCGAAACGAATGCTCCCTAATAAATACTAAATTTAAAAAATAACGTGAAATTTAGTTTTAGAAAATAACCAGAATTACTGTTTCACATACTGCAAGTATCAGGTAAATTCAAATCTTAGTACAGGAGCTCTTCAAGTTGTCTTCAACAGAAAATTCTTCGAGTTACAAAAA
The DNA here is from genome assembly GCA_963932465.1 of Maratus speciosus. Lineage (NCBI taxonomy): Eukaryota > Metazoa > Arthropoda > Arachnida > Araneae > Salticidae > Maratus > Maratus speciosus. The sequence continues at coordinate 330,446,370 of OZ010795.1, forward strand.
GAAAATCTATAATTATTTTTTCGAGATTTCATTCGGTGTGAAAGTTTAGTGAGTTCAACTGTCCGAAAAATCTTAATGCTATCTAAAAACTCATTGCTTTTTCACAGAAACAAATTTTCTTTAAATAAATGCTTACGTACATACATAATACTCAAGAATGTAGTATACAGTAAAAAATGACATATGTGTTTTAATCCACAAAAATGTACTGTAATCAAGAACGAAAATATATAATAACCTCTTCCAAGTCACCGAAGATTTCGAAAAGCATTCCTTTACCATTAGAAAACCACAGAAAACTATTTATTTTCGAAAAATAATGAAGAATTTATAAAAATATTTTTTTATTAGCTGCCCGTCATTTTTTGAAACGTTTCTGAGCAACTTTTACAGTGCAATAATCAGTTTTCTCAAATCGGAATATCACTTTTTCGGATGCTATCAATTTTTAGGTAAATATTTTGATATTCACAAAATATAATTAACAGACACACATACAATATTAACAGCATGAGCATTAATACCGTGCACTTTAACTTGTCACATCTAAAAATTAATATTATTTTGTTAAAATTGCATATAGTCCAGGCAATAGGGAATTTTACCTAGCAAAATTAATGGTAGTTCTGGAAATCGGTTTACTTTATGTTGTTTGGGTCGCTGAATCCGAATTTGTAACTTTCCACCAAAATTTCCCCCGGTAACCCCCCCCCCCCCAAATTTTGGTAAAAAGCCCCCTAAAAAGGATTTTATTAAAAAAATCAATTTTTTTATTGTTTTAGGGGAAAAAGTATCTAGAAATTCAGAAAGTAGACAAAATTTTCAACAAATTAGATAAATGACTTTATGACTTAGGATGAAGGGGAAAGGGTGATCTTCCTCGGAACATGCGCCGCGGTGCTGCGTGAACTAAGTTGCGCAATTCCATTTAACCACTCACACATTTACATTCGCCCTCCCACCTCCCCTCCGAACTTTTTCTATAAGGTTTACTTTAAGTTTTTTGGGTCGCTGAATTCGAAATTTTATCTTACCCCCAAAATTCTCCCCCCCCCTCGAAAACCCCTCCAAATAGTTGTTTTTAACTTAAATTTCTTATTGTTTATGGGGAAAAGCATTACGAAATTCAGAAACTAGACAAAATTTTCAACAAATAGGATATATCACATTATGACGTAGGATAAACAGGGAGAGAGGAGGCTGCCTCGGAACATTCCCCGCGCGCTTTTCTCAAAAACCAAATTCTTTCAAAAAATCAATTTTTGGGGGGGTTGCCGTGTGAAATTTTGGTGGGAAGTTACAAATTCGGATTCAGCGACCCAAAAAACATAAAGTGAGTCGAAATCCAGAACTAGTATTAATTTTGCCTGGTAAAATCGCGTATTGCCTGGACTTCATAACTTAGTGCACGTAGCGCCGCAGTGCATGTTCAGAGGCAGCCCTTCCCCTCCCCGTCCATCCTACTTCATAATGCCATATATCCTATTTGTTGCAAATTTTGCCTAGTTTCTGAATTTTGTAATGCTTTTCCCCTAAAATAATAAGAAATTTAAGTTAAAAACAACTATTTGAGGGGGTTTTCGGGGGGGGGGATTTTGGGGGGAAGTTAAAAATTCGGATTCAGCGACCCAAAAAACTTAAAGTAAACCTTATAGAGAAAGTTCGGAGGGGAGATGGGAGGGCGAATCTAAACGTGTGAGTGGTTAAGGGGAATTGCGCAACTTAGTTCACACAGCACCGCACGCATGTTCTGAGGCAGATCCCCCTTCCCCTTCATCCTAAGTCATAATGTCATGTATCTAATTTGTTGCAAATTTTGTCTACTTTCTGAATTTCTAGCTTCTTTTTCCGTAAAACAATAAAAAAATTGATTTTTTTTTTTTTAAATAAAAACCTTTTTTGGGGCATTTTACCAAAATTTGGGGGGGGGGGGGGTTGACGGGGGAAATTTTGGTGAGAAGTTGAAAATTCGGATTCAGTGACCCAAAAAACATATAGTAAGCCTTTTTCCAGAACTACCATGAATTTTGCGAGGTAGAGCCCCTATACGGTCTCTATTGCCTGGACTAATACTCAATTTCAGTTTTGCAGCTGAAAATGTTTACTTGAGAATTGATAGAATACGAAAAACCGATTTGCCTGGCTCCGAGAACTGATTAATGCGTTGTAAAAACTACTAGGAAACGTTTGCGAAAATAACGGGCAGTTAATTAAAATTTATTTTTCTAAATTCTTTTTTAAATTTTGAAAATAAATTCTTTCTTGAGGTTTCTAAAGATAAAGGAACACTTTTCGAAATCTTTGATGACTGGAACAGGTTATTATATATTTCCGTTCGTGATTATTGTACATTCTCGAAGATTAAGGAACACCTGTCATTTTTTACAGTGTACGTAGATACACAAAAATATATAACAGCTATTAAACGAGCAAACCAGGACCTCAACGTCAGCTCTATAGTCGAAAATATTTTATAGTTATCGAAAGAATCACCCAAATTTATACAAAAACTTTACAGCTAAATCATAGTGCGACAACAATGCACCTACATAGAGCGGACGGCGGTGACACGAATGACTACGTCATCGAGTTACAGGATGAAATCATGATGCAGGACAAGATTTTTAGGAGTACATTAAGGAATGACTGGTCTGCCTCGACATTTCTTGGTACGATAGGCGCAGCAGCGGGCGCCAACTAGTGTACAAATGAAAACCCTATAAACATAGTATTTTACATTACATGGCCATATATACTACTTCGTATCGACTTTCAAGATGAATTAAGGGTTTAGGAAAAGCTTATTAAGAGTACGTGAGGAAAAGACTGATTCGGCATAACTTGGTACAAAGCGCGAAGAAAGGGCGCCAATTCGTTATTTTCACAGTGTTATTACGTCATCGAGTTACGGCTTGAAATTTTGGCAATTGAAACATACCGATTATTACAATACGAATATTTCAGTCTGCCTCGTCATATCTTGGTAGGAGATGAGCAGAGCGGGGCGCCAATTCTTAATTTTGGCGGTATAATCACCTCATTGAGCTACGACTTTAAAATTTCGCACATTAAAGGAACATATCAGTACAATAATAATATTTCAGTCTGCCTCGTCATATCTTGGTACGAGATGAACAGAGCGGGGTGCCAATTTTAAATTTTTGCGGTATAATCACGTCATCGAGTTACGGGATGAAATCATGATGCAGGACAAGATTTTTACGCGTACATTAAAGAATGACTGATCTGCCTCGACATTTCTTGGTTCGTTAGGCGCAGCAGCGGGCGCCATCTCGTCATTTTGGCGTCAATATCACCTCATCGAGCTACGGGATGAAACCGGTGCCAAATTAAACGGGAAAAAAAGTCTTTTAAGAATATTTTGGTCTGCCTGCGCATATCCTGGTAGAAACACCGGCAGACTAAAATCTATAACAAAAAAATACGTCATAATGTACAAATGAAAACCCTATAAACATAGTATTTTACATTAAACATTAAACATTCCGATTAGTACGATACTAATATTTCAGTCTGCCTCGTCATATCTTGGTAGGAGATGAGCAGAGTGGGGCGCCAATTTTTAATTTTGGCGGTATAATCACCTCATCGAGCTACGAGTTTAAAATTTTGCACATTAAAAGAACATACCAGTACAATAAGAATATTTCAGTCTGCCTCGTCATATTTTGGTACAAGACGAGCAGAGCGGGGCGCCAATTTTTAATTTTTGCTGTATAATCACGTCATCGAGTTATGGTCTGAAATCGTGATGCAGGACAAGATTTTTAGGCGTACATTAAAGAATGACTGGTCTGCCTCGACATTTCTTGGTACGTTAGGCTCAGCAGCGGGCGCCAATTCGTCATTTTGGCGTCACTATCACGTCATCGAGTTACGGGATGAAACCGGTGCCAAATTAAAGGTGAAAAAAAGTCTTTTAAGAATATTTTGGTCAGCCTGCGCATATCCTGGTAGAAACACCCGGCAGACTAAAATCTATAACAAAAAAATACATCATAATGTACAAATGAAAACCCTATAAACACAGTATTTTGCATTACATTGCCATATATATTACTTCGTATCGACTTTTAAGATGATTTAAGGGTTTAGGAAAAGTTTATTAAGACAAAAACCTAGACCTTGACAAAAACTATTGTTTCATGTAAAAAATTTCTTTTTAACAAATAATAATAATAATAAATAAATAAATAAAATAAAGATATATATGAATAAAGAACCAACGACGAATTAGTTTATTCTATTTAGACACTTATCTTTAAAAAAGTTTATTTAGAGGAAAATATTTTTTTTTCATTGTGAATTCACTTCGTGATTAAATTTAATTTTTGTATATCAGATTAAAAATATTCAAAAAATATTCATAAATATTATAAATAATCATAATTCTATATATTAATAATTCTATATATTATAATCTATCTTTATTTAAACACGATATATCTATATATAATAATTCTATATTTTAATAATACTAAAAATAAATATTATAAATAATCACATTCAAAAATATTAAAAATATCCGTCTCCTATCAAGATATGATGAGGCAGACTGAAATATTCTTATTGTACTGATATGTTTTTTAGTGTGCAAAATTTTATAGTCGTAGCTCGATGACATCATTATACCGCCAAAATTAAAAATTGGCGCCCCACTCTGCTCATCTCCTACCAAGATATGACGAGGCAGACTGAAATATTAGTATCGTACTAATCGGAATGTTTAATGTTTAATGTAAAATACTGTGTTTATAGGGTTTTCATTTGTACATTATGATGTATTTTTTTGTTATAGATTTTAGTCTGCCGCGTGTTTCTACCAGGATATGCGCAGGCAGACCAAAATATTCTTAAAAGACTTTTTTCACCTTTAATTTGGCACCGGTTTCATCCCGTAACTCGATGACGTGATAGTGACGCCAAAATGACGAGTTGGCGCCCGCTGCTGCGCGTAACGTACCAAGAAATGTCGAGGCAGACCAATCATTCCTTAATGTACGCCTAAAAATCTTGTCCTGCATCATGATTTCATCCCGTAACTCGATGACGTGATTATAGCACAAAAATTAAAAATTTGTGCCCCGCTCTGCTCGTCTCCTATCAAGATATGACGAGGCAGACTGAAATATTCTTATTGTACTGATATGTTCCTTTAATGTGCAAAATTTTATACTCGTAGCTCGATGAGGTGATTATACCGCCAAAATTAAAAAATGGCGCCCCGCTCTGTTCATCTCCTACCAAGATATGACGAGGCAGACTGAAATATTCGTATCGTACTAATCGGAATGTTTAATGTTTAATGTAAAATGCTATGTTTATAGGGTTTTCATTTGTACATTATGAAGTATTTTTTTTTATTATACATTTCAGTCTGCCGGGGGTTTCTACCAGGATATGCGCAGGCAGACCAAAATATTCTTAAAAGACTTTTTTTCACCTTTAATTTGGCACACGTTTCATCCGGTAACTCGATGACGTGATAGTGACGCCAAAATGACGAGTTGGTGCCCGCTGCTGCGTCTAACGTACCAAGAAATGTCGAGGCAGACTAGTCATTCCTTAATGTACGACTAAAATCTTGTCCTGCATCATGATTTCATCCCGTAACTCGATGACTTGATTATACCGCACAAATTAAAAATTGGCGCCCCGCTCTGCTCGTCTCGTACCAAGATATGACGAGGCAGACTGAAATATTCTTATTGTACTGATATGTTCCTTTAATGTGCAAAATTTTAAAGTCGTAGCTCGATGAGGTGATTATACCGCCAAAATTAAGAATTGGCGCCCCGCTCTGCTCATCTCCTACCAAGATATGACGAGGCAGACTGAAATATTCGTATTGTAATAATCGGTATGTTTCAATTGCCAAAATTTCAAGCCGTAACTCGATGACGTAATAACACTGTGAAAATAACGAATTGGCGCCCCCCGTTCTTCGCGCTTTGTACCAAGTTATGCCGAATCAGTCTTTTCCTCACGTACTCTTAATAAGCTTTTCCTAAACCCTGAATTCATCTTGAAAGTCGATACGAAATAATATATATGGCAATGTAATGTAAAATACTATGTTTATAGGGTTTTCATTTGTACACGAGCTGGCGCCCGCTGCTGCGCCTATCGTACCAAGAAATGTCGAGGCAGACCAGTCATTCCTTAATCTACTTCTAAAAATCTTGTCCTGCATCATGATTTCATTCCGTAACTCGATGACGTAGTCATTCGTGTCGCCGCCGCCCGGTCTATGATGCTGATTTTTACTTTCTTCTATCTTTACAAGAAGAAAGTATTGGATTCATGAAAATTTTCTTACTTTCTTCCATCTTTACAAGAGGAAAGTATTGGATTCATGATTTTTTTTTTTTTTTTTACTTTCTTCTATCTTTACAAGTAGTTTACATTCATGAAAATTTTCAAATTCCGGTTTTCGACGAATTTACACGTTTTAGGGGTCAGAGATTCCAAAAAACATGTGTTTACAAAATGTCTGTCTGTGAGTCTGTGAGTCTGTCTGTCTGTCTGTGTGTATGTAGCACAAATTTTGTGGGCGCTCTATCTCAAGAACTAATGAACGGAATTTAATAAAAAATTATATTCAGTTAGTCCCTAAAACAAGTTGAGGCTGATAAGTTTTTGGTGTAAATCGCTCAACAGGTGGCGCTGCTAGGCAGCATTTTGCTGAATTTAGACGATTTCAGTGATAGCCATACCTCAAGAACTAATGCACGGAATTTCATATCTTTAGAATCCTCATGAGATGCATAGATTGCCATTTAATTTTGGCAGTGTGATAGCGAATTTTGAAGTATTAACATGTATGAGATACAAGAAAGTTTTGGGATTGGTAAATCCGACTTGTCAACTTTGGAGCTGTCTGTATAAAATTTTTCAATGAAAGTAATTCGACGAATGTGTTTCAGAAAGTGGGACTATTGTTTTATATAAATACGTAGCAAAAATTTAACCTGCACACATTTTTAACGTTGTTATTATTTATTTAACTCTGTCACGGGATTTTAGATTCCTTACCATTCATCTTGTTAAAATTATACAGAAAATCACATCAGATGCAGCCACAGAATTTTTTCAGCTTTTTTCTCATGTAGAGAGGTATGCTGGAGGAAGAATAGTTAAATTTCTTTCCCATGAAATTTACTGAAGAATTTTAATCAGCATTTAAATATCAATTTCAAGCATCGTGTCTTTACTGGTGGTCTTATAGTCCCCAAGGTTTATTCCTTTACTTTTCGAGGTAAATTATTATTATTATTATTATTTAACCCATTATAAATAACTTTTGCAAAAAAATCAATGAACATTGTGGCTATCACTTGTCTTAACATGATTTTCCTAAAAATAGGTGGGTTTTTTTCCCTGCGGTCCCTTTTTAGGTGCGTTCGTAATTATATAAATACGTAGCACCTATAGTCGTCGTTCAGTCCGTCTGTCCGTATGTCCGTCCGTCCGCATATAACAGAGCAAAAACTACCCAACCGAATGGTCTGAAATTTTAAATATATGATTCTTGCAAAATTTTGTAGAGCCATTTCAAATTTTATGAAAATCGGATGTATAGTTTAATTACAGGGACAGTCAAAAGTTTTTTTTTTTACATTACGGCCAATGGGAAAAATTATTGCAAGTGCATTTTAATGATGTTACAGCCTTCCTAATGGTCTGAAATTTTAAATATATAATTGTTGCAAAATTTTGTCGTGCCATTGCAAATTTTATGAAAATCGGATATATAGTTTAAATACAGGGACAGTCAAAATTTTTCCGTTTCATTACGGGGAATGGGAAAAATTATTGCAGTGAATTTTAATGATGTTACAGACTATGCACTTATGAAGTGCAAAAAAATATACATTTAGTACAATATGGGGTGCAAAAAATAATTATAAAACTAGCTATAGTACGAACGCACCTCATTTGCCACGTTTGACGAGCAATTTCCAATTTGTTTTCCTTATCGTGCTTCTTTTCTCTTACCGCCCCCCCTTTTTTTCCCACCGTCCCTTCTTAACATTCCATTAAAACAATGTTATACCAAAATTTTGTACTACAAATATTGCATTGTTATTATTTCTTATTTGAATGTTCTGTGGGTACTACGCAAATTCATTATAAGTAAAAATTTAGAAAGAAATAAAAAGTTAGAGAAGTAAAATAGTAAGGAAAATTAAACTCGCAAGCTTAAATTGAACTTCAGTTACCAAAAAAAAAAAAAAAAAAAAAAAAAAAAAAGATCGCTGCTGACCGTTTTTTCATTATTTTGAATCATTAAGGCATTCGTCTATAAGTTTAAATGTTATTTTATTCCGTTTAATTTCACCAGATTTTTATTCCTGAAAGTTTAAATTTTGTGAGAATGCATCATCTATATATATATAGTATGTATTTGTATTTATCCAAATATAATCACCTAAAAGTTTTAATCGATTTCATAAAATTGTGTACATTTTTTTACTTTAGTTTATAATTTATTATAAAAATCTATAATCAATATTTAAGGAATAAAAACCGAGGTTTTTGGGACACTCTGTATAGTGAAATGCATACATAAATAACTAAAGTTAAAGGCGGTACTCTAATAAATAGCATATTTTTAAATATGACATGATATTTATTTTATAAAACACAACAACTTGAAACACTGTTTCAAACATTTCGATTTTATTAAATTCAAATTCTAGTATATGAAGTCTAGAGAAAATTCTTCACGTGGAAAAAGAAAAGTCTATCATCGAGTGCCTCCGCCTCCTACTCTATTTCTTTCGGAGATCGGATGTGGAGCTAGGGTGTGGCGAGTTAATGTGTCCGAAAAGTCTTAATTTCCGCTGAAAACTCATTACTTCTTCCGAAAAGCAATATTGTCTCTCCCTCTTACGGAAGTGGCGAAACTGGAATAGAAGTTTTCCGTGTTTGCCCTTCGATTCCTCAGGTAAAACGGAGAATATATATATGAGATCCGCGATACGTTAGATATAAAAAAAATACAGAGAATATTATATGCTATTAAATATTTCATTACTCTGTACTGTGTTTTCCCGGATTGTCAAACATGTATCTATATTTAAATTTTAAAGATACAAAACTACATCCATGTGTTACATTTTAATATCTAACAAGAAAAAAAAATCTTGCGTCAAGTATAGATTATGAAATACTTTCCCGCACATTCAGAATAATGTAACAAAACTTCACCATTTAATAAGTTGAAATATCATGTCTAATTGGATCAGTTGGAAACGCATAACACATTTGAAAACCCAATTTCAGCAGTACCCATCCACAGTCCGAAGATTATTCGAATTCTTTGAGCAGCTCTGTATATGATATATAGATTTCTACCTATAAACTACATGAATGCAAACATATAGTTCAGTTAGAAAATATATATCGCAGTTAAAATTTCCATTTCAGCAATTTCCACTAGCGAGAAGCATGGTAAGTGAATTCTTTTGTGCAGCCCTGTATACGAGGTATAAAATTTATGCACAACGAGTAAAGTGAAAAAAAAATGTTAAATTTAAAAGCGCATACAGAAATGTAAAACGCACTTCCACCAATTATTTCTCAGAGGCAGTACTGTAATCGAATTATTTTGTGTGTCCATGTAAATGAAAGTTATATGCTATGAAGGCTCTATTCTAGAGTACTTATCTTTTAGTTAAATTCAGTTATTTATATCACATTAAATACGTTTAAAATAGCGTTATTTCATGAAAATACACTGCAAACGATTTTTCCACACTGACTATAATGTAATGTAATTCTTTTTAATGCCCCGGTAAATGAAAAAATAATACTACATTCTTCATATTCAATACCGTTCATACCATAGTAAATATGTTTTACATATATCAAGTGCATGAAAATCCGACAATATTTAGGTGAGTTATAGTGTGGACAGAAAGGCGGACATACAAGAAGAATTCATAAACAAACTGCGGTACTTGTTAGTTATCCCGTCGACCAAATTTCGCCAAATTATATAAATCGCCAAATTATACAAATTGACATAATTTTTATTTTAAATAACGAAAAAACAAGCAAATTAGTATAACATTAATAAAAATACAAATAAAACGTCGAAATAAAAATCATTTGATGACGTAAACACGTGTTGTCAAGTGAATGTGACATTTACGATCAACTATTATTGGCATTTAATCTTAATATTTGGCGACAGTAATTTAGGTCGACGGGATAACTAACAAGTACCCAAATTTCAAATATGCTGGAGAAAGTTAAAAACGAATGTGAATTTTTTTTTTTTCTATTTCATTCATGATTCTAGAACATATTGAAAATGGTTATTTAAATGCAATCGCTTTATTTTAAGGGTTGGTAGACAATATTTTTGCATACGATACCAGGGTCGTGACCCATTTTACCTATAAATACATAGTGTAACTCAGGAGTTACATGATTTTTTTTTATCATTTCTCGCTTTCTACTGGTCTTTTGGCAACTATTATGAGTTACTTACGTGTGATAACTAGAATTTAAGCTCGTGAGTTTGTGTTTGTTCTGATATGTTATCATGTGCAGGTTATAACATCGTTTGTTGATGCTGATTGCGATTTGTTCGACTGCCGGTATTTCTCTATATTTATAAAGTAAGTAATTATAAATTTTGAAAACTATTAAAATCATTATAAAATTCATTATATCGTTGCATAGATGTTATTGTCCAGTGTAAACACTTTAAAGTAAGTATATAATTTAAAATTATCCTTTTTTGAGCCATTTTTGTTATGTAAGTCAGGAGTGACATTATGCCATTATGTTCAACAGAAACATAAATAAATTTTCTCGTTATTTTTTTGGAGGATAATTAACAAAAAAGGACTCAAATATATACATTTTTTTTTTGAACAAAATAAAAAGTCATGCATTAAAGATCATTCTATCAAAAACGCAATAAAACCTCCCTAAAGCGACCACGTTTCATTCCAATAAAAATTGGTCGCTTCAAGAAGTGGTCTTCTAATGGAGGTCATGTTTAAATCTACATTTTAATTGTTTAAAAAAGGTAAAAATTAATGTTACTAAAATTTGTTTTTCACATTAGGAAAAAATATAAAAATTTAAGCATCAAAACAAAAGTTAATTACATTACTGCAGAGTTTAAAATATGAATTCATTGTCGTTTGCTTTCATTTTACTGTTTTATCTTTTAAAACTTTTATTTCACACTCCTTTCGAAGTTCAGTAAGTAAATGCAATTTTTTTTGGACGGTAATGAATAATGACGATTTCATTAATTTATCTATTTCTTTGACAGTTTCCCGATAATGTAGGGCAGGGGTGTTTATTGACCATCATGCTTAATTTGTTATGAGAGTTATATTCATAGCTTAAAATGGCACAAAGGTGTTTAAATACTTAAAAGTTACCAGGATAATAAAGTTACCTGTGAGATAAATTTCGTTCCATGAAAAAATGATCGTTCAGGGAGGTGGTCGCACTGGGAGGTTTCACTGGAAATTGAGTCTCAGTCTAAAACAAACATAAATATTGTTTATAACTTTTAGAAAATAAAGGCATTTTCAGCTGAAACATTTTGTTTTATGTGAACACCGCAACCTTGACTATACGCTGTTACAAAAATGACGGCTATCCTAACTGAATTTTTTTAAACGTTTTTATTGCCCATGAATTTAGAGACCGTTACTTTCTAAAAGTTTTCTTTGACTTATTTATTATCAAAAAACAAGGCTGAGAAAATTTTCAAAATTTCTGGTATTCAAATTCATGAACGATGATACAAATGCTAAAGCAAATCCGCCTTTGAATGCCTCCAGTTTTGAATCAGTGCATAGGCGTAATGTTCAGGGAGCGGTGATATGAATAGTAATGGCATCATGATTGAAGATTCCAGTATTTCTGCATGTGGAAATTAACGCAATCTCTAGTACAAATGGATAGTAGTCGTTGGCGGCCTCTGAAATACTTACCCATCATGGATATGCACAACATAAAATATGAAAGTAAAACAAGTGTAAACTATTCATAAAATGCATTGCAATTCCAAAATAAAATTTTAACGTATTTGATGTCGATTTGTTCGGTAGATAGAGTGTGAAATTAATGCAATCTCTATTACAAATGGATACTAGTCGTTGGCGGCCTCCGTAATACTTACCCATCATGGATATGCGCAATATAAAATATGAAAGTAAAACAAGTGTAAACTATTTATAAAATGCATTGCAATTCCAAAATAAAATGTTAACGTATATGATGTCGATTTGTTCGGTAGATAGAGTGTGAAATTAATGCAATCTCTATTACAAATGGATACTAGTCATTGACGGCCTCCGTAATACTTACCCATCATGGATATGCACAATATAAAATATGAAAGTAAAACAAGTGTAAACTATTTATAAAATGCATTGCAATTCCAAAATAAAATTTTAACGTATTTGATGTCGATTTGTTCGGTAGATAGAGTGTGAAATTAATGCAATCTCTATTACAAATGGATACTAGTCGTTGGCGGCCTCCGTAATACTTACCCATCATGGATATGCACAATATAAAATATGAAAGTAAAACAAGTGTAAACTATTTATAAAATGCATTGCAATTCCAAAATAAAATTTTAACGTATTTGATGTCGATTTGTTCGGTAGATAGAGTGTGAAATTAATGCAATCTCTATTGCAAATGGATACTAGTCGTTGGCGGCCTCCGTAATACTTACCCATCATGGATATGCACAATATAAAATATGAAAGTAAAACAAGTGTAAACTATTTATAAAATGCATTGCAATTCCAAAATAAAATGTTAACGTATTTGTTGTAAATTTGTTCGGTAGATAGAGTGTTTAAAATAGTGTTTTGACGACGTCATAAACATTAAATGTTCTATTACTGAATTGCATAAAAGAAAAATTATTATATATCCTAAAATGATAATCATATTAACTAACAGTTTACGCGTCGCATTAAGCGTCTTATTTCTAAATAAAATATATCTTTGGATTGAAATTTGAATGAATTACTGTGTCATGAAAAATCAAAGAGTGTGGAAAATACGATTACAAATATCTCGGAAACTAATTATCGGATCGACTTCATTCTTTATGCAAAATTTATGTTTTTTATTGTCTTTTATATTCACCCCTTAAAATAAACAATTTCAAAAATTTTTAGATACGTTTTATCAGAACGGATAATTCGAGAGTCCGAAAAAAATAGTTCTGGATAATCGACGTAACTGAAATTCAAATTGCTTCTTCTCATTATTACATATTAAGTACACACTAAATTTGAAGTCTCTATCTCAGTTTGTTCGGGAGATAGAGCGTTTACAGACACACAGACAGACGGACGGCATTTTTTTTTTTTTTTGAAAAGTATGTTTTTCGGAATCTTCAGTGCCTGAAACGTGTAAATCCGTCCAATTTTTTCTTTACTTTTAAAAAGATTACAAGACTTACCTTATACTACGTATGGTGGGTAAGTAATATGGAGCACATAGCTTAATTCTGTTTGTTTGAGAATAGAGGTCATTTTTATCACTTCTCGAGATATTGTTACACCACACACACAAAAAAAATTAAGTATAATGAAAATTGTGTTAAACTATCTTTAACATTAGCAAATAATGAACAAAAAAGTGGTTCGTTTTGGAGTGAGTCACACTATAATTTTCACTGAACAAACGGTTTACGTCAATGGTTTCCCGTACAAAATTTGTTACGTTACTACGTGCGAACTGGGAAACATATATGTCTCCATGAAAACTCAAATGGGGGCCTTTAACTACAATTTCGCTCTGCGTATGTGTCATGCACGTGTGATTGCCATGGTTGCTGCGCGAATTCAAAATGTCGACTGGACAGCAGAAAACGTTTTAGGTACTAGAATTTTCAAAGTGTGAATCGGTTATAACCGATTAGAGAGCATTCTTGAAGGTATACAAATGCAAACCACGTTCGCGCAGCAACCATGTTAACCACACGCGCATGACACATACGCAACGCGAAACTGTAGTTAACGCACTCTCGTTTGAGTTTTTATGGAAACGTATACGTTTCCGAGTTCGCACGTAGTAACGTATTAAACCCGTATGATTCATTTCTAATAATCTTGTATCATTTTCTGCCACCATCTTAATATTTGAACAAATACAAAAACAAAATACATCCTCTCTACTCATATTCTAAAATTCCAAACCACCCTCTATCTTTCTTAACTCTTTGCACTCGATTTTTTTTTTTCATTCGTATTACCAGCAACTCGAAGCGATTTTAGTTTTATCTTATTATTATTTTTAATTCTTTATGAATACAAATGTTATGATATATAAAATTATTACATTTTGTAATCGTCCAAAGTGTGATACCTCTCGAAGCAATTGCCAATATGTAATCTTGGTTTTTCTAGACAGGTATCAGAAAATTATTTGCACTGTCTCCGCAGCGGAGCCCTTGAGTTTGAAGACAAATTTTAAATGGCTCCGCTCCGGTGCCGTCGAGTGCAAAGGGTTAAAATAATTTTAACTTTCACATTCAATAGATATCTACCTAAGTACTTCTCCTGATTTTAGCTTTTTTTTTTTTTTTTTTGAAGAATATTTATTACATATTAAACGCTGTATTTACCTGAAACAATAATTTTTATAAATTAAAAAATCATTTCATAGTTAACTATGCAATTTTAATTTATACCAATTTCTTCCTATCGAATACATCAAATGTTCGCGCTTCAAATGTTTCCAAAAGTAAAAAATCTTAAGTAAATATTAAGTTTTAACAATCATATTCAGAGAAATTTATTATTATAGATATTAATGAAGATTAATACGTTAATTTAAATTATATTTATTAATATTGTACATATGTATTATATTGCTATATTTAGTATAACAATTGTTTTCGAATATATAAATAGACGTGAGTGCTGATTATCTTTATAAAATATGTAAGCAGTAGTAACGACTGTGAAAAAAAGTCTTTATGCTTTGGAAATTTATGAGTTTTTATATATCTTTTTAAATTCAACTTCGAATTTATAAAAATCTATTTCATAAAAATAGTGATACGGAGTTGTCTTAATTTTTTTACTATATATCATGCACTAACAATAGCATAATTTAAGGAAATGAGATGTCATCTGGGCTGTGGGTATTTTATGAAATGTTCTCTAGTTTGAGATAAAGAACAACAATCGGATTCTTGCAATTACTGTTGCAGCGATAAAACTTCAAAAATTTCAAATACCAATACCCAGTTAATTTATCGCAAAATGGTCTCCAGAAGGAAAAAAAAAAAAAAAAAAAAACTTATATTAGCAGCAGAAATGGCAACAAAAAACAAACTCAAAGATACCAGTTAAAGAATAAACACGCGCTCGTAGACGAAAAATGAATTGTTTAAATCGAATTATAAAATTTTCGAAAGCTTCTGCTCACAGCCGGTGATACATTACATGCGGGAGGCTGTAAACAACTATAATTCACGGTATGAATAAAATGTAAAGATAGACTTGCAGGAAGTACCGCAATCTCGGAATAAAAGCATCATTTCGTAGCACTATCCACTTAAATAACTAGTAATAATGCAAATCCTAGGCAACTGTACTGAAGCAACCGACAGGATGTCTCCACCGCAGGACGTACAAATAAATCTCAGATGGACATCTGGAAACTATCAAAGTCATATGTAGTATAGTTGATTTGCCATGGATCCTTCTATAAAGTTTACTTTTCAAACGCATGCATGGGCTTTCATATCCTAATGTATGGACTTATAGGTGTTGTTTATGATGGCCGATTATCTACACTAGCGATATAGGGCCGAGGGAGAGTGCCTTCCGTGGGAGTCATTCTAAGGGAAGCTAACTCGTATTTACGGAAGGTTATGCAAGGGGCTAAGTAAACCACGGGAAACTCCGAACGATTAGGCTGACGGACGCGATTGGGTTCGAACCCAGCACGTCCCTTGTACCAGCTTAGACAGCAGAATCTCTTAGCCACTGGTGGGGCATATGGGCTTATAAAATGTTTATTAGTTAAATCAAATTCCAACGTCAGAACTTCATGATGTTAACTTTACTCTTTTATTATTAAAACTGGTTGACTATTATTAAAAATTCCTTTACTTTATTACTATTAATATTTAATCAAAAGACTGATCATACATGGGACTAAACTCGAGAAGAGCAGCTATTTCTTTGCTACAATAAATGTCAATTTTTTTAATTTTAAAATATTTCATTGATAATTTAATGTTTAAAAGGTGCAAGCTTTCACTAGGAAGAGCCTTTTTAAAATTGAGAACCCTGATCCTGATGTACTCCTCAATGAATTGTCGTCCCAAAATCCCCCGTGAAGATGAGTCTGCTACTTCATTGTACCCTAACGACACCTCTAAAGTAGTCGTATCTCCATACAATGTTGTACTTATTGTTTCAAGGCATCAGAATCCTAGAGGGAACTTCTCCGAATAAATGTACTAAGATTTGCTCCGCTACATCAAATTACTGTACAAAACTGCTATTAATTAAGGAACTTACAACGAAGGTCTCCGTTAGTGTATACTTAGAAAAGTGTGAAAAACTTACAGAATATTCTTGCCGTGGAATTATATATGTCTTTAAAAAATTATTTGTGGACTGAGTGTAACTATGTTAATGAGTGTAACTATGTTACTGAGTGTAACTTAATAAATACGCCTTTAAAACTACAATTTTGAGATGTACATTTATATGATTATATATTGAAATTTAATTATCATATTGTACGGCTGAGAACAAAATTTATTCAAATTATTTTAAGATAAAATTAACCACTTCACCAGCAGGGCTACCATTCCTTTTACCCCGACTTATCTCGGGACAAACGTTGGAGTGTTTAAGGTTCTATTCTGAGCACTGACAATATTCGGAATCGATAAAGTTTGTGTAAGGAACAAGAGAAACGTTCAGAGTTCCGAAAATTCCTGGACACATTTTAAAATTCAGTATGAAATCAAATAATGCTCGTACATGCGTGCGGTTTGGACTAAAATGGTTCTCAGGATGAAAAGTTTCCTTCAAACCAATGAAAATAATTTGTTTCATATTTGTTCTAAATTTTGATCATAGATGGCGCCACTTGCGTATGTTTTTTTTTTTTTTTTTTTTTTTCAAACATGCGTTTTTTTCTGACTTTCAAATTAACTTTGACGCTGTGACACAGAAATCACGACTTACAGCGATATGAAACGTCATTTCTGTGTCACAGCGTGAAATTAATTTGAAAATCAGAAAAAAACATCCTTGACATCAGACATACGGGAAAGTGGCGCCATCTATGATTGCAATCTGGAGCTAATTACTTTTATTTGCTTGAAGAAAACTTTTTATACTGAGAAGCATTTCAGCCCAAACCGCAGTCTTGTACGACCATTTCCTGATTTTATATTGAATTTTAAAATGTATCCAGGAATTTTCAGACACACTGTAATGTTGTAATGGAAACAATGGCTTATTCAATATCAAAATTATTAACGACAGAATTCTTAACCAGGCGGATACTGTTTAAATACACTTAAAAATACTCAGATGTTGAAACCGTGTAAAATTAAACAACTACAGCAACACCCAACTTTTACATATTATAATAAGCTTATATAAATAATAATATACTATTGCATTGTCTAAGTTTAAATCAATTAAGTGCTGTGTATTTAAACACCTATTTAACAAGTAATTTCCAAATTTATCAAACTCGCTTGCATTTGGCGAGAAAAAAGTGTCGCTAGCCTAATCGCGTCTTTTTATTCCAAATAAGGTTAGTTGGGGCAACTGGGGCATGATTTTACGATGTGACTCTAGAGCTTCTGACAATTCAGCTTCAAAAAGTTAATGTTCATTTCAATTAAAGTCTAAACTTCTGTAAATGTGTTCAGTTAGGTTCTCTCTAACAGACAGAAATGCTCAAAATCACATTTTAATATTTAAAAATATAAAAATATGCATATTTCATATTTCTTTCCTCATGGGTCCAGTTGCCCCATAAAAATGTAGTTAGTGGACCACAGGGGGGTTTATGTTCCAGACGCATTTTTTTTTTTCATGTAGGATATCAGGTCCTGTTTGAAAAAGTGTAAACAACTTAAAAAATTTAAACCAGGCAGATCATGTAAATTATATGTCAATAAAGAGCATTGTAAGGGAACCCTTTGCTATCAGTGTGTTTGAAAAAAGCACTAAAAGTGAAAATATTAGATTTATTTATACCAAAAACATAAAAATTAAGAAAGTACTTGTGTACTTTAGTATAGGTAATAAGTGTAAAAGTTACATGAGTATTTTAAGGAAAAAATTAGCAAGGTAAATCTATGAACAAACGACTACGTAAGTACTTAAGTACTTTATCTGTATATAGGAGTCGCATTATATAGGGGGAATTTTATTGTTCCTACCAGAACCCTTATTGAGTTACCTTCATGATCATTTTATTTAACATATTCTAAAGAAAGGTGCCATGAAGATATTATTTTCAAATTAGTGGTAGGAACAATAAAAGTTTTCCTATAGAATGCGATCCCTGTATCGTACAATTTCAAGGTTTGGCTATCTCGCTTTCAGGGCAAGGTATTTGTATTCATAAAATGTTGAAATAATTTAATGACACCAGTATTTACAAGGGAATCTATTTGAAAACCAGTAAAAGTATATTTTCGCATACTTAATAATTGTGAAATTTTCATTATAAAATTCCGGTACCAATGAGGCAATTAGGAATAAAAATTATGTAATGCCATAAGGGCATCACCGCCTCTCAAGGGGTCAAGAAATTTGGTTTAAAATAACCCAATATGCTTTTTTAAAATTTTATTACGTAATTTTAATAAGATATTCTATAATTTTCTTTATTGTGAGCAAAAGGCAATAGAGAAATTTACTTCCGTTGTAAGAGAAGCTCAAAAAATTACTTATAACTATTGAGGTAACTGGATCCAGCATGGTCCAGTTACCCCGGATACATGTCCCAGTTACACCATTCTTAAAAAATATATGTGGTAACTGGAACACCGGGCTTACATTTGAAAAATGAAGTAAATGTGTATAGAAGCCTAATAATATTAACGTAAATTATATGCCTAATCTTCAAAAAAAGGATTGTTTAATAAAAGTACTTAGTATTTTAATAAAATGCTGAGGAGGTTCAACCAAATTGACGTTGTTTTTAAAAAAAGAAACGAAAATGTTCGACAGCCTATCACAGCAAAGAGAGAGTTATGATTGAGTTGACACACGTTGTTTTAAGCAGTGGATGTTACGGGGCGTTATTCACAAAAGCTAAAACTTAAAATACATCAACGGTTTTTTATAAAATAGCCTATGGTCCAGTTACCTCGTGGGTCCTGTTACCCCAACTAACCTTACTCAAAAGTATTTTATTTTTTTACAGTTTTTTAAATGGAATCCCGCAGTTAAATTTGACTGATACTTTATAACGTACATAAGAGGTTTCATTGAATTTCTTTCAAAATGTTTTCAGGCTTTTAGGGGGCCATCCTTGTAAGAGTAGCTAAAGGGTGTCTCAATATCCTACGGAACTAACTGGAATTAAGGTATTGAGTGTTGTCCTGCGACATCAGTCTCATGACCTACTCTGACCAACCAGGGCGACACACACGCACTCGCCTTAACAATAGGCTCGCCCTGTTTCTGCTTACTAAATCATTTAAAAGTACGTCACATGACATTCCGTAAGTAAATAGGGCTACACGCTCAATAATGAGCACAAAGAGATATGGTATTAAAATTGTTAAGAGCGGAGTCAGAATAAGAATGAATGATTAAAAAATCTTATACGTTCTGGCGCATGCAAAATTCGTCAAAGGATAGGTCTGCCTGCAAATTAACAACCAGATAATATACTAGGGTTAACCGTTTCCGCACATGACACCTATTGGTTAAAAGCTATCTGACGATACCGTACGATTTTAATTTTTAACTAACATTAAAAGCACGCACACCCATTGACTAAATGTATTATATAGTGAGAAAAAAGAGCAACATAGACCCCTCACGAAGCTAACTTATTTTTTATTTATCAATCAAAATTGACTTTTTCCCTAAGTCTTATATTCTGTAAACAAAGTCTGTCAACACCTACAGGCGAAAATTCGAAATTACATTTATGTTGGGTTAAAGCCCGTTTTCTCTCTGATTTTCTTCAACTTGAAATCCCATCTGTTTTATTCCATCCCAGACTCTAAAACTCAAAACACATTCCTAAGCAAGATGGCGATATGTACAACATCATTCTGCTACTACTTATAATCACTTTAAAAAGGGTTGATTAAGAGTTGAGAGTAGTATTCATTTATTTATTTTACTTTTACTTTTACAAAAAATAGGATTCTTTTCTCTCTACCCTTAAATTTCATTATAACGCCACCAGCAACAAGAAGCCTTTGGTTTATTTATTATAAATTTATTACAATTGCTTTATAAAACTTCTAATATTTTTTTATATTTTAATACAAGAAATCTTTTATTTATTTATTTTTTAAATCATGTAAAATCATTTAAAAACAGATATATTTTATATTCTTGAATTTTTTAATATTAAACTTTATTTAAACAATTAGCAAAAAAATAAATACATCATACGATATAAAGAACTGTAAATAAATATATATATATATATATATATATATATATATGTGTTATACAAAATCAGATTGACCCTTTCGGGTCCGTTTTTTTTTTCAGTTTTCAGAAGAAAATTACTTTTATGTTAATAATGTTAATAGTAACCATCTAAATAAATTTACTGAAGTTTAACAAATATATCATTCTGAAATATAAGGAATGTAGTTAGTTTTGGTTCTATTCAATTCATATCTAGAAGACAATAGGCTAAGGGGGATCTTTTGGAGACATTTGGAAAATATTGTATTACAACAGGATTTTAAGAGTATTACAACTTTCTAATATATTTTGCTTTTCATCACACATGATACGCTCAGAAAATTAATCGATATTTTAAATTTTAAGAGTGAAATATATGTACTGTTAAGAAAAAAACTCTCAAATTGACAGAAAAAAATTTAGACCAGTGGAAACCGTTTAATTTACAGAAAATATCTGTAATTTTTCATTAAAACAGTTTATTACTGTAAAACATATAATTTTTTTATCTAAAAATTACAAAATCTACAGTTTTTTACAGAAAATACTGTCTTTCCTTAAAACAATTTTCTTCAGTAAAAAATATATTGTTTTCTGTAAAAATTACAGATTTTTTTTATAGTGTGTTTAAAACAAAATAATCACCAACGGTGCAAAGAGAATTAAATAAATTGTTATTATTGTTATTATTACTAAGTGCCGAAGTATAAATGGAGTCATAATAAGAAATACACAGACATATACTGACATAAAAACATGTCAATAGTAACAAAAGTAATTGTTAAAACAACATAATACTCAATGAAATGACATGTACTATTAATAGTACACCACACCCGAACGGGTTAAAGGAAAAAAGAAAAATATATCTTTGAAAAAATAATAGAAACAGAAATTCAGAATAAATTAAGAAAGAGTTTAATTTCAGAAATTCAGTTGCATTGATAAATTATTATACTACATGTGTTTCAATCATTGTGTAAAATCCAGTTAACTTATAAATATATTTTTTTTTACTTTATATAATATAATGTATGATAATATATCTTTTTGACCTACTCTAAAACGTTGATTTTTTGAGCCAAGAATATTGCCTAAAGAATGAAATAAATATTTACCCTCCAACTCTCAGGTCGAATATGTATTCGCAATATTACTCTTACATATAAATATTGGATAGGGAAAAGGGCGTTAAGTAAAAATTATTTCTGTACTATTTTTCCACAAATACGCAAAATGTTCAAAATAGCTGCTAATAAACTATGGTCAATTTTATTTAATATTTTGCTAGCTTTTTAATTTTTATTCTGGAACGATTCCATTAAATGCATATCAAATAACACAGGGCATAGATTTATTTGCTCTAGATAAACATTTTTCTCTCCAACGCTATTCCTTTTATATAAATGAGAATATGGAGTAAGGAGAAGTTCCAAGTGAATGCATAAATCCTGTAATTTCCGTTCTAAACTCATTACTTCTCAACAAATAGGAGACTTAAAATCTCAAACCAAAGCGAGTACGCGCAACTAAATCAAAGTTCCATGTTTACCTAGTTTTAGTCGAGCAAAATCTGGAGTTTGAGTGTTTTTAGAAAATATGGCACAGTTCAACTTTATGGAAAAACTAAAAGAGACAGAGATATTTAAAACGCCGCTATCTATATAAAGTGAAAAAAAAAAAAAACTTCCCAAATTCAAAGAAATTTCTTTGAAAGAAATTTCTTTGAAAGAAATTTGCCAGTATAAATAATAAGATCATTTTAATACGATGATGTTAAATTAACTTTAGTGACTTTCTTGCAATATATAAGAAGTCAATAACATTCTTGCAATGTCTTTATATTTCTACTGTTAAACACCCAAATTAAACCCACAATTTATTACAACTACCTGATATAGTTAATCAAATCAGTATAAAATACAGTGAAAGAATATATTTTATGAAATATATCGGGAAAAAAACTGACACCTATGCGCAGCTGGCCGACATATTGATTAGAAATTTCCCAAACATCCCCTTTAAGACTTGGTTACTGCAATTGTGATTGTAGAAATTTTCTAATCAAGATTATGAATTAAATAATATAATTTCAGTTGCGAGAATTTTGTTGACAACCTTAACATTTTGGGATTGAATAATTCATTAGGGAAATTTAAAACTTATGAATAATTTTAAGCAGTTAAATTAGCCTGTTATTAAAATTTAGACATCATACGAAAAAAAGTAAAAATTTAAAATGAAAAGTAAAAATTTAAAATTAAGTGTTAAAGAAATGTAAATCATTGAGAGGTTCGTATATTATTTATTAAAAAAAAACAAGTTTTTATAATTAATATCGTTAAAAAAAAACACATTTTGTTACTTAAAAATAATTGTAAAAATATAATATTCAAAGTTATACATAATTAAGAAATTATACTATATGATTAAAATAAGCATTAATACCTTGCAGTAGACCTCTTTACGCTTTTATCGTCCAGGCTCCAGAGAAAACTATGGTTACAACGTTAAAACAATCCTTTCAAGGAATATACTACGGAATTAATGTCGAAAAATCGTATAACAATTCTGTTATCACTTCCTTTTGTAATTATGCCCATTAGAGCAAAAATTCTAATTAGTCGTTTTTGCCTATTTTAATACTTCTGCTGCTCCTTAGCCACGTATGTGAAGTGATGAGGCTAAAATACAATGCAATGCCTCAAAATTAGAGACCAAAATTGCTTTCCTAAGAATATGAATAAGTCCTCCTGTAAGTTAGGGCATATTATTCATTTAAAAAAGGTATCGTAGATATACTATCCCATCTCTATCTATATGTTAGCAATGTATTTCCATTTAAAAACTTCGAGACAATGTGTTGACAATTTGCTGAATATAGAACCATCCCTTTGGTATATGTTGCTGCTCCTCGCATTCTTTTACACATAGGACCTCCTAAAATGTATGTTTTTTTTTCTTTTTCTGCTCCGTTATAAATTACGCAAAGTAAATATTTCAAAGTCATTGTGTTCAAGAGAGTGAAGAGCAAGATTCCGGCTGGATGAAAGTCAAATTATTTTTCCTATGCGTTGAACTGCCATGTACACATATAATAACACAATATACTAATGAGTAAAGTTCGTGTTCCCCCTAGCATAATCACATAAAAAAAATCAAAAAGCAGTCAGCGTGAGTTTTTAATTAAAGGCCACGTGTAATTTAACCGCTTTAAATATTTAATAATTTTTGTGTTAAGCTATTAAAAAACACGAAAAAGAAATCTGGTATGCTATATCATTTCTTTAAATTCGTTATATGATAATAATAATAATAATTAATCTTCTTTCGAACGTTGTGTGCCGAAAGTATTGCCTTAAAAATAACACAAATCTGTATTCTGAAAATCTAATCCGATTAATATAACTTTTTTAGTAGTTATCTTTGAATAATCGAAATATTATAATGGCGTTAAAAAAATTTGGAAGATATTATTTAGTAGCAAGCTGACTTTCCTATTATTATCCTTTAGACAATTTCATTAAATGCATATCAAATAGCAGTGGCGAAGGATTTCATTATTATATACATACTTTTCTATCTGACACTCTATTCCTTTTACATGAGTGAGGAATGTATATGGAGTAAGCAACGGCAGGTGGATCCAGATAAAGCCTATAATTTCCGTTCTAGATTCATTATTTCTGCGGTAATCCGAGGCATTAAATTTGAAACCAAAGCTAGGAAATTTGATTAAATACAAATTTATATATACCCACAACTTTATTCTGGTAAAATTTGAAATCTGAGATATTTTTAAAGTTTGCGTTATAGCAGAATTTTGCCTAAAAATGTTTAATATGTAACTATTTACATTGTAGTTTTGCTATCACTCCTACAGAATAAAAAGGAATTTTTCCGAAATAAAGGAATGACTTTCAGCGAGGACGGAAAAAGCATGAATATAATTCCCCTCAATGTCTGATATAAAGTATTTTTCTCAGTTTTTCAGTTACGAGTAGAATTGTTAAGAAACTATAAAGAACTTTAGAAAAAGTTTGAACTTTAAAGAAATCTTTAATTTTTTTAAGAACTTTAAATTTAGCATAAATTAGGAAGTTTAGAAGAAATAAAGAATTTTAAGATGTTAAATTAAAAACAAATAAGAAAATTTAAAGAACTTTTAGAAACTTTAGAAAACTATTTTAACTAACTTTAGAAAGAATTTTTTTAAATAATATAGCAGAACTCTATCCAAAACGTGCAATATTTAATTCAATGTTATTATGTATCACTGTAATGTATTTTCATTGTTATTTTCACTCGCTCCAATGTAATAAAAAAGAATTAAACAAATATTTCTGAGAGGGAATGCAAAAATCTGGAATATAATTTCCGTGAATAACCATATTTTAAACCATAAACCATAATTGATAAACTGATAAACTGATAAACCACATTTTTCTCAGTTTGTTACTGGAAGGAGAAATTAGCGTTAAAATTATTATATTTACGTACTATTTTTCTTCAAAAACGCAGAGAGCTGCAGATAAATTATGAGAAACATTGTTATCTAGCTATCTCTCTCTCTATATATAAGTACATATTTACATATATAAATATATAGATGTCAAGCTATATCTTCCATTTTTATTCTACAGACGATGTAAAGAACTAGGTACTGTCTTATAAAGGGAGTCTAGTTGTTTTAGAGAGAGTGTTCTGTCCAATATTAAACTGTGTGCGTAAGAACGACTTCTATCCCTCGTTTTTTTTTTTCTTTTTTTTTCCAAGTTTGTTTGTCGTTCTCGGAATCTGTGTTTCGTGGTTTTTTTCTGCAATTGTATGCTAATTAGTGTGCTGGTTGATTTGCAGAGTATAATAATAGGATTGAAAGATGGTGTCGGCAGATCCTGCGTCGAGATCTACCTCAGTGACTAATACAATAACAGTTCGCGCCTTTTTTTTTAGATTGAAATGTGACTCTTTGGAATCTTAAGTATAGAAATTAACTGAGAGGTGCTTAGGTTAGAGGAATTTTCGTACTTATTCAATAAAGCTCATCGACGATAACATGTTGCTAGCATACAGTGGTACTTATATAGTTTATTGAATTTGTGAGAAAATCTACTTTCAGCGATATCCATGTTCGACATCGAAGTCATTTTTGAATATCGTTTGAGCAGGCAGCCCTATGTAAGTCAGTTTTAGACTTAGCAGCTTTGAATTTTTTATATTGTTGAGTGCGGATTTAAGCATTCGATTATCATTAAGTGCAGTGTGGGCTAAATTGAGAAGATCCATCCGAGTTATTTCCTATTTAAAAATGATTCAACAATTTTTTAATACATAAAATCTGACTATGTCCCCGTTATAATGTGAAGGAACTGATGTGGTTTATACAACGATTTCATTAAATACACATAAATTAGGATTAGGCCTCAGATTTATTTGCTATAATTAAAAAGACAATTCTCTTACCTAAAAGCAGAATAAAAGTTGCATGTGAATGCATAAAAAATTGTAATTTCAGCTATAAACACATTAAGTATCGGGTGGGATGGAATTTTGCTAAGAACTGGGCAGTTTCGTTCATATTTCTATAAGTAAGATGTCTTGAGAGAAATTTTTTAAAGAGAAAATGACCTGAATTATCGTACCCGTGCAAGAAATATCCTGCAAATCTTACACAGAGACCCTGCCTAGAGCGTGCTGGTTTGAACCTGCAAATATGAGCCAATCTATCTATTTTTAACCAGTAATGCCAACTACTAGAATGAGTGCGCCCACATAACTTGTGGGGGAAATTAAAGGCTTGTATCTGAAATCAAAGCAATAATAATAAAAAAAGATGTTTCATGTTTGACCAACGTTTTATTCAAGTAAAATTTCGATTCTGGGAGTTTTTTAAAAACGGGATAGAGCAGAAATTCAATTCAGAGGTGATATTGATAACTCTTTTCGTTTTATTATTGCATTTGCTCCTAAATATAATAACCTAAAATGTTTATACTTTACATAAATATTTTTCTCTGATGTCCTATTTATTTCTCTTAAATACGAAGTTAGTATGTTGTAGTGGAACGTTCCAAGCGAATGCAGAAACGTGTAATTTCCGTTTAAAACTCATTACTTCCCGAAAAAATACGACGCCTACAATTTTGAAAAGAGAAAATGTAACAAAATAAAATTTCCATGTTTGTCTACTTTTATTCAAACAAACTTTAAAATTTGAGACCTTTTCAATAAAGATGTAGAGAAGAATTTATCTAACAAATAAAAGAGATAAATATTTTCACTTTTATTTTATATCCACACTTTAATCGTGAAAATAAATCTCGCAACTAAGGAAAATATTTTTTTTTTTTTTTAGATTACGGAAAAAATTTAGTAAGCACAATAAAAAAATGAACGAAATATGATAACGATAAATTTATTTTAGAGACTTTTTCATACTAGAAATGTTTTGTGAATAGTTTTTTTTTCGGAGGATGAGTCGTCCAATCCCGATTATTTAAAATCTGAACCATCCCGAGAGCAAAAATGCTTGTTATCAGTGCTCACATCCATGCTCCTCATCGAAACCGATACGAAAAGTGCGTATTAGGAAATGTAATAATATTTTTAAAATGTTTCAAGAATTATTTTTCCTTTATAAAATCGTTTCTTTTCTTAGGAATAACTGTGTTTCGATAGTGCTCCTTCAGGGTGACGTTTCGTGACTTGTAGGTCCATGTAAATTTGTTTATACCTAACCACTGACAGAAATCTGCAAAAGCCAAAATTTATATTATTTTACAATACCATTGTACAGATATGGCATAAAAAATGAGTTCTGTTTACCAGTAACTAGAAAAAGGGACTTCATATATAAAGAGAGGATATATAAGGAATATCCCGCGCCTTCTCTATCTAATTTATAGACAGAGAGGCGTCTGCACAGACCCTTACCTCAACTCAATAGAGGCTGAAATTCCAAGATTTGAGAGAACTCGTTTAAACTATTAAAATACAACTGGTCCTCCAAGTCATATCTTGCTGCAAACCACCTGCAGACCCGATTTTAGTGGTCGATAATTACGTAAACGTAATTGTGCTTTCCTGCCCTTAGAGGTATGCACACATGGAGGACTAGGAGCAGGGAAACACATGTAAGCCACTAAAATGGGATTCGCGGGTGTTTTCCACCAACTTTTTTTTTTTTTTTTTTTTTTTTTTTGACATACGAGTTGCATTTTAATGTGGGAATCGAGTTTTAACTAACCTTGGAATTTCACCCGTCATCTCGTGCAGGCTCCTTTCGGTCTATTAATCTGTACTCTCAGCTAGTGCCAATGCTGCGGAATATGCAAAAATATTTCTATTTATATAACATACAACAACAACTCAATTCTCTTTAGAACTTATTTTTACAACATTGAAAAACATTTCAATAAATTGACACATTTTTTTTTACCTTCCTTTCTCACGTGCCAAGTAGTTGTTTACCCAATTTGTGAAGATTTAAGATTTTTGCCTGTGAGTCAGAGATCTCACGAGTCGAAGACTCAATCTCGCGTATTTATACTCTGATTGCTATGTAATTTATATTTGTTGTTGAGATTTGCCATTGCGGTGTTGAAAATGAAGTATGTACATGTACAGGGTGCTTCACATGGTATAGAAAAAGATAAAATTTAATAACTTTTGAACAGGAAAATATATTTTCTTTTCAAAATTTCAAGATTTACGCATGAGAATAAAGGAAATTAAAATATAAGGTTCTCAAAATGTTGGTAATCTGAGGAGATACCGAACCGAAGTCGTTGCTCGAAATTTGCGATAACCTGATTAAGTCGGTCTGTTGGAATCGACCTTATCACACTTATTATCACTGTTTTCAGCTCTTCTATGAATTTAAGTCGATTTCTGCAGATTTGATTTTAAGAGAGCTCCATAAAAATAAGTCTAGTGGTGATAAGTCAGGACTATACGGGGGCCTAAGAAGTCCATAGCTAAAGCGATTCAAGAAACCTCATGCGATGTCACGATTGTCATAGTGGCATCTGAGGAAATCCAGTACGTGTCCTGTTAAATGTGGAGGAACTCCATCTTGCTGAAATCATGTGTCTTGGATTGAGCGTTTTTGCTAGTCATCAGGAATGAACATCGTTGCAAACAAGCTGAGATAGCATTCAGAATTCATTCTCTAGACAAAACAATACGGCACTAGACCATTTTATGAGTGTTCCGAGAAGTCTCTGGTTACAAAGATAAAACGTTTTGACTAAAAAAACACGCTTCTCGATTAAAAAGCAGCACTTTTTGGCAAAAACAACATATTTTTCAAGCGTAACAAGAGTCCTTAAATAAGTTTCCTTTGGGTTCCTGCGCATGCGTGCACAACGTGATGTTACTAGCTCCAGCCGCTGAAGATTTATTGAACTGAAAGCTTCTATATACCCTATGAATCACGCGGTCCTATTTACAGTTCGTTTGCAGTAGCACTCAAAAAATTCTGTTACATTACAATATGTCGGGATAAATCGCTTTAGTACACTTTAATTATGTTATACGTTTTAAAACATACTGAAATTAACATACAACACTAAAGTACATAACAGGATGCTAACTATAGAATATGATATACCTATAGGATTTATTGGTCATTTAAAGGCACACACAAAATAGTTAGGTTACAGATCTGTCTATGAACAATAATAGATTAAAATGCGTTTTTAATAGTAGTATGCTTTTTTAATACCAACATTCATTTGAAATTTCGTTTTTTTTTTTTTTTTTTTTTTTTTTTTTTTAGTTAGTTAGTCTTTCGAGGACATTACGAAATATCGCTTTTTATAAATTTCAAAACTTTATTTAGATATCTTAATGATATTTTTCATATAAAAAAGATTTTTCGTGTTGTTAGTTAGCAAAATAAATATATAAATATAAATAAATGTAAAGAAAATAGAGTTTTCAATAACAAAAAAATGGGTTTCCTATATTTTGTAATTCGGGAAGGCCGAATTCGATCCACTCGTGAGTAATAATTGCTGAAAGTGTGTATTAACTTGTAGCAGCAGTATGGTGAATGTGATGGAAAATGTTTCATAATCTATGATTTACGCACGATTTTACTTTGCTTACATTTAATATGTTAATTAGATTACCTTCTGAGAACAGCAAAAAGCATTTTTATATGAAAAATATTAATTTTTGTATTCGAATAAAGTTTTGAAAATTATTAAAATCTATTTTTTCGCATTATCCTCTTCGCGGAAGTTATTAGCCAAGAAAATCGCTATTTATAGCTATTAGTGTGTTTGTAATTATATAAATACGTAGAACCTATTGTTGTCGCCTCGCCCATTCGTCTGTCTGCCCGTCTGTTTGTATATAACAGCCCAAAAACTACACAATTGAACGGCTGGAAATTTATTAAAATTATTGAAGAATAATAAGAATATAGAAAAAATAATTGCTATAGAAAAAAAGTAATAGTTGCAGAATTTTGTCGAATCATTTCAAATTTTATGAAATTCGAATAAAAAACTTAAAGAGATATTAAAATTTTTTCCTTCATTCAATTAAATCGTATCATAAATATTTAATTCAATGGTATTCGATGATAGATAATAAGTCTAGGTTGCCATGGTGGTTACGTCATATGTAAGATTGAATCTTGTTATTTCCGTATTACTGAATTCAATATATATAATCGCAATAAATTTTGTTTTCAAGCATTTTGCATAAGAGAAGCAACAACTATTGCACCAAGATCAGAATATTTAAAAAACTAGTCGTACAGGGTGTTTGAGATCAGCGGTTACTAAGTTTCAGGAGTACACCTAGACCAGGGTTGGATAACTTTTTTGAGTATGCATGCCAAAAATTTCAAAAATATTATATACCAACATTCTAACGTGCCAGAAACATTTTAACTTAGATAAATAATTTTTTTATATATATAGAATTTTTATTTAACCCTTTCAGGGGCAAGTAACTATGTTTCTGTAATGTCGAATTCACGCCGGAATCTTCCAAAAATTTTATTTCAAAATAAGGAAAAGCAATTTTACGACTTTTTCCCACCAATGTTAGAAAAGTAAAATTTAATAATTTTTTTTCTGGTGCAAATCTTCATTAATCGTAGGTTGGATATAATATATTCCACCGCGCCTTAAGGGATTAAATATTTTTACACTTATACTAAATTCTATTCCTTATGTATTATGCTGCGTTTACTCAATAATGGTAACCATGCCGCATCTAATCCTGTAACAATTATCTATAAGAAAGTTTTTCTTTTATTGTATACTTCCGAATCAGATCATTTTTAGTTCTTCGGGTAGAAGAAGTTTCAATAGATACGTAATTATTTACACTAACAGTTAAAATTAAATTTTCAAAAATAAAATCTAAATAAAACCTAAAGTAACCTAAAACCCTAAACCTAATCTAAACTAGAAGCGTGTCAATTAGGAATATTACTATGCAAATTATCTCTTAAAATTCAGTTTTCAAAAATAAAACCCTTTGAAATTTAATAGAGAAGCAAAATGAATTGAAAAATACTATATGTTGAATGGTTTGGCAAGAAAATGATGCTACAAGGCATCTTTCACTGAGATTTATGATAAATTCACTCAAAAGTACCGGATTATTTTAAAGAAAATTACATGCCTGTTACACAGCTATACTTTTTGTAATAAAACATAAAATAGATAATTCTCTATAAACGGAATATGTCTAAGTTTTTTCGCGTGCCAGAGAAGTTTTCTTACGTGCCAAGTTCGGCACGCGTGCCATAGGTTCGCCATCCCTGACTTAGACGATGGGAAATCACATAGAAATGCATGGATGGAAACACTTTCCTGGCGCGGTAGTGATGACCCAAAACAAAAGAAAAGAAGAACACAAACAGGGTGAAAAAACATGTTTATTATTTTTAGTACTGCAAAAATGACCCGACAATGCTGGAAAAAGCTTAGGAACTTGTTGTACGTATCGTGGCAGCTTCTGGAGAAGCCCGGGAAACGGCTGGTATTTTCGAGAACGTTAGATCTTCCATGCGCCGGAGATATGAGGCCTGCATCATACCCCGGGGTCGTATTTTCGAACGCCATCTTTGAGGAAGATCGCTGTCGCCCCTTTTGTTCTTATTGCCCAGTCTTTTGCTGTACTAATAATAATAAACGTGTTTTTTTACACTATTCGTGTGCTTCTTTTCTTGTGCTTTATGTCAACACTATCGCGTAAGGAAAGCGTTTTAGACCATGCATTGTGATTCCCCATCGTCTACGTGTATCTCTCCTGAAATTTTGCAACCACTCTTCTGAAACACACTGAATTACGAACGAACCTCATTTACCACGTTCGGCGTACAATACAACTTCCGACTTGTTTTCTATAATCATCTGTGCATTTAGGAGAGTGGGTCGTTAAATTTTTCTTTTAAATATATCTGTTTAAATTACCCTTTATTTAGGGCTGCCACAGACGAATATTTTTATATTCTACTCGCACCTCTATTTTAAGAAAATAAATTTTGTATTATATTTTTCTTGCAGGTGTTGCCAAAGTGTATATGAAAATTTTTGGTTTTAAAAAAGCGGTGCCAGACAGAATTAAAAAATAGCCACCCGTGGCAGCACTGTTTATTAATTTTATTTATTTATTTTTGATGAAGTTTCCATTTCGCCATTAAAATGTAAATGCTAAATAATTTATTTTCTTTTAAGTACAAACAAATTATTCTTTCGAAGTCGGACTGCTCGCCGAAGAGGTAATTAAAAAAAATCCTTTTCAGAAATTAATTTGAAAACCATAAAAAGCTGTAAAAGGAGGTACAATTTTCAAAGAAATTTCATTTTAAAGTACAGCTTTCTTTTCATTTAACTGTTTAAATTCACATACTAAACATTTTTACATGGAACATATCAATAATGTATTTAAAAAGGTTTGGAATTTATTAAAAGCGACACTTTCGTAGTATTCACATGCAACGAATTAAAATCTCGAAATTTAACCTAAGATTTCGCTTCTCACAGGAAGACTAATTGATTGTGATAATTTCAGTATTTTAAGCAGTTAGTTCTAATAATGTCAGTTAAATTTGTGTTTCAGTTATGTTATTTTATGTATTTATTGATGAAATTTTCATTTCGTTATGGAATACTAGCTGGAAACAAATACTAAATAATTTGTATTGTTTTAAGTGCAAACAGAATTATCTACCTTAACAAGTCTGCGCACGATATACATATATTTTTAAAAAATCACGCTTGATAATTACTTTACAAACCGTAAAAAATCTATATAATTTGATACAGTTTTGAATGATACAGATGAGATTTTTCAATGAAGTTGTGAAAAACGCAAGAAAATTTAAATTTATTTGTTAGATGTTTCCACATTGAAAAGGTCATTAGCGTAACATAGGGATATTATTTCGCTTTATAATATATTTCCGTAGCAAATGTGTTTTCCTCTAAGATGATAATGTAGTAAAAATCTTTTGTTCATCCCTGTAAACGAACTATCAAGGCTATTTATTCTATAATCCTAAGAGGGCATGTTTTAGTCCAAAAAGTGAGACACATCAATTTCATTCTGTTTGAAGTATTGTAACATCAACGGCTTGTCTTACATTAAAAAAATGTAACGGGATTTTTTTTGCACATCACTCTCAACAAATTATATATGCTACATACTGCCTTTTTCAATTTTGAATTTTATAGTACACTTCAATAACACATATAATTGCTATGCAATGACAATACGATTATATTTATGGGAGTAAGAGAACCGGCAAATGTACATTGGACAGTCACATAGACAGACTAATAAAGAAGAAAAATTCCCAGTTAAACTGATGGCATAGAGCTCACAGTCTATTCACACTAATTGTATATTATACTCTTACTTCGAAGACTAATGCCATTCGAAAAAAAAATTAAGGGGCGATTAGTCCCATTCCCCTGTTTCACATCTTTATACTTAACCAATGAACCTCCAAATCTAATCAGGTAAGCGCCTTTTAAGAATAAACCGGTATGCCAAATTTGAAGCAAATAGGATAGAAAAATCCATTTATCTAAATTAAGGGGTTGGGTATTAACCTCCTTTCCCCTCTTTATGCTTAACCAATGAATCTCCAAATCTAATCAGGGAATAGCCTTATCATAATAAACCGGTATACCAAATTTGAAGCAAATCGGATAAGAAAACACATTTATCTAAATTAAGGGGGTAATGCTTCAACCCGATTCACCTTTATACTTAAACAATAAACCTTCAAATCTAATCAGGGAAGCACCTTTTAAGAATAAACCGGTATGCCAAATTTGAAGCAAATTGGATAGAAAAACCCTTTTATCTAAATTAAGGGGGTGGTTATTAACCTCCTTTCCCCTCTTTATGCTTAACCAATGAACCTCCAAATCTAATCAGGGAATCGCCTTATCATAATAAACCGGTATACCAAATATGAAGCAAATCGGATAAGAAAACACATTTATCTAAACTAGGATTTCCCTGAGAGGGATTAGTCTGAGCGATATTGCAAAGAACATAGATTTAATAATAACGTGTGGAAGCAAAGAAAATGAGATGTTATCTTTAATTGTCCATATACTGCGATAAATTGAAATGATGAAATCAAACGAATCGTAGAATTACAAAATCTTATATATAAATTCCCATATACAGTTTTAAAAAATTGGAAAGCAAACCATGCAAGACAGCCATGCATGGATATAAAATTGAAAGTACGCAATATATTAAAAGTAAAATAGAAAATGAAACTCTAAATTATCTTATATCGGAATTTTAACTGTATAAAATGCTGTCAAGAGCATAATCAGATGCTTCTCACCAATTTGAGTAAATTTAAATGACAAATATATGAAGTTTGAGAAGAATGGAATATACTTTATATGGCGTGTGCTCCCCCGGAATAGTTAATATTGCACAATATCTGTTTTCCACGGATGCAATGAGGTTGTCGTTTAGAATTTAGGAATTAACTCTTCAAAATCTGATATAGTATGAAAGTACTGAACACATCAACGTGTGAGTGTTAGAGTGTTTTTTAGATATGCTCAATTGGATTTAAATGATGAGGGTATGCTGTCCACTACATATGCTGTATTGTTTTGTTTTCAAACATATTCTGCACAGGTTGAGCTGTATTTAGCACGTATTAAATAAAAGAAATCGGCAATGATTGCTGCATAAAGTATGACACAAGATCTGAATACATCGTCTGCATAACCTTTGAGCTGTCAAAGTGTCATTTGAAGTAATTTACAAATCCATACATATTTTTTCAGCAAATCATGCAAGCTAAAATACGCCAATATAAATCCGATTATGAAATTTCACCAGAATAAGTTAATATATAAAAAATCTACTAATGACAATTGAGAATATGACGTTATGATAAAATGCCTACAAAAATGAATCAGAAAAAAAAATCCAAATCAAATATAAAATGGCACTTCCCTCTGTTAGTGGCCTTGGCGAGAGAGAGAAAAGCCTACAGAAGGGCACTTTAACAAGTACTTTCGGGCAACCGACTCACTGTTACATACAGGTCTTTATTCAATATTTACACAATTTATTTAATGCTAGGTGAGTATCTATCCTTTTTGTTTCATTTAAATTGCATGTTTTGTAGAGAAAATGCAGCATTATGAAATATTTAAAGTTTCTATACCTAATAATTCTAAATTAATGGTAATCGAGAACGCTTTACGTACATTTCATAGTTTTAAATTTTAAATTTTTTAGAAACCACACTGTAAAAAATAATGCCAGTTTCCCGGTAGGAATCGGAAAAATAGTTGCCCTTATCGTACCGGAATAATTTCTAACTCAGCTCGGAATAAAATCCGTAAAATCGGAATAAAATCCTTAAAATACCGTTTTACTGATTAATTCCTTATTTTTACGGATTTTATTCCGGGCTGGGTCTGAAATTATTCCGGTACGATAAGGGCAACGGTTTTTCCGATTCCTACCGGAAAACTGACAGTATTTTTTTTACAGTTCATTCATAGAAACAATTTTATATTTTAGAACTAACCCGAAGCAAAATTTCAAGTTTTTGGGCTCAGCATTAACACAGAAATAGAAAAATTTGGAAAGTTTTTTGTTTCTGCGGTGTTTTATATAGCGACATTTTTAGAAGCATTTTTTGCGAGAATTTACGTCATGTTAAATACAGCCATGTCAATTTTCATGTTTATATTCCTAACAATTCCATGTACTTCGTTACTTAGATCATCTTTAGGTCTTTTTCCGTTTTGTTTAGTCTTTCGATTTTTTAGAATTTGTTCTACAACGAGCATTTACATCTTAGAAATTACTGCCATGACATTTTTCTAGTTTCTAATCCCAACATTATCCCAGAATTTTCAGTATTCCAAATAAATCATAATTTAGGACCACTCTAGAATTTTTTATGTTTACCTGTCAAATTGAATTTTCGAACCTTTTCATAACGAGTATTTACATCTTAAAAGTAAACACCACATCGAATTTAAAGTTTCTAACCCAATCAATATCACAGAAATCGCAATTTTAGAACTTTTTTGCTCCTGCAACGATGTAGGTTGTTGCACTGACATAAAATACAGTTTTTTTTTTTTTTTTTTTTTCGGAGCAGATATGACCACAAACATTTTTTTAAAGTTTTCTATGTAGTTTGAAAGATAACACCTCACAAGCGCACAAACATTAATAATATTGTACATTTTATAATATCATAACGCTTTATATTATTAGCATAGATGTACAGATACAGAAGCCATTTATCTGTTACAAACTAAAGTGCCCGGCGTTGCCCAGAATTTGAAGAATGTTTGTTCTGAAAAATCAATTTAAAAATTTGACATACAACATAAAACAAACATTAAAAAAAGCAGGCTAAGTGTTGTACACATGAATCAAATGGAAATACAATATAAAAATGTATATAAATGTATATAACAGACGCAAAAGAATACAGCTATAAATGAACTTATTTCAATATATCATTGGAGCAATAATGTTAAAATACGACAATATTTCCATAATCGAGTTTTTATCATGCTTCAATACGTTTTTTCACACTCATATGACGTTATACTATATTCACCACGTCTTTTATATTTCCAAAACGACATAATATTTTCCTTTTTCACGTGGAAACCTGTAAATAGAAAAGTTATGAAGTTATATTCACTTTCATTTAAATTCGACAAACTATTTATTTCATTTTCATTTTTTACGTGGAAACCTTGCAATAGAAAAGGTATGACGTAATATTCATCTTTTTTTAAATTCGGCAAACTATTTATATCATTTTCATTTTTCACGTGGAAATTTTGCAGAAGAAAATTAATTGTTGTAGTAAGAATTTTATTGTATATTTTAATTGTTGGCAACTGCTATAACGAAACATGTTTAAATTTGATAAGAAATTGCTGTTAAATTGGTGGTTTGTTTTATTAATTAAAAATTAACTATAAATTATTTCGATTTCGGATTACTTTAGTTGCCTCGGCCGTGCTTTAATACACATGTACGTATCTTTTCACAATTCTGGCTTCCAAACTATGGATTTGTATAGAATTTCAAATACACAGATAGACAAATTTTCATTTTTATATATTAGGTTATATGCAAACATAAATAACTTATCTGATACGTGTTGGCAGATGCATTTTTAAATATATATATATACATATAAACCAGTATAATATTTATTCTCTTTTATTTTCATAGTCATTTATATCATTGTGCAAAAAATCTCACTTTCTTAACAACGAATCGCGCGCTTTTTATAAAAATGCCAAAGTCCATGTAACAGTGAAGTACCATGAAAGGCATTAAGTTTGCTTTTCATGAATGCATGGTAATAAGGTACTTATAATGCGACATTTACGATCAACCATTATTGACATTCAATCTTATAGTTTGGCGATAGAATTTTGGTCGGCGGGATAACTTAGTAGTACCAAATACTCTACTGCAATTTAAATGCAATTTAACTTAATCTTCTTTATTCTACTATTTTAAGAGTTTTAACTTCTAAACATCGCACATTTTCAATTTTTATACCGTCGTATTGAGGAGAAAAGGTAATTTTAAGTGCAATTTGATTGAAAACTGCATCTCAATTTATTTTTGAAACATTAATTGTTTGTAGTTTTTAGCGCCATTTGTTTAATTTTAGCAACTCAAGTACTCCATTTCTGTAGAAAGTAGGGGAAAAATAGTTGGAAAATAGTAATTATACATTTTTGTTGCCTTTTCCCGTAACAACTTAAAAAATATATAATTAAAATGCGGGCTATTTTGAAAAAATATAAATGAATGATTTCTGATAAAATGTGGAGCTATTATATACGACATCTCTTTTTTTGGATTTGTGTATTAATCAACGATATCCTCAGCGATAGTCCTATACATACTTTACTGTAGAAGTTGTTTAAGATTAGATCGTAAATGAAGAATTCTTCAGCGGATACGGATGACGTCATTCTGTACAAAATAAAAGCGTGTGTTTTAAATCTTAAAACTGAAATATGTTTTGTACTATCTATATTTATATATTATGTTTGTCATCAGATGTCACACTAAATTATGAAAAAACAGACTTCCGGTTTTCTAGTTTTTTTCAAACTTTGTGCAGTTTCTGCCTCAAAAAGGGAGATTTGTTGCAAAAAGATATAAATTGCTATGAAAACAAACTTGAGGAACGTTTATGCTTATTTTTACAAGTAAATATGGCACAGATGTCATAAACGCACAGAGGTAACTAATTGGTGCCAAAGTGGCGTTACTTTGCCGGAAATGTTAACCAGTGGCGGCTCGTAACTGTCAGATTTTGGGGCACTAAATGCATGGCGGAAAGTATTATTCTTTTCTTGCCATTATTTTTTGAAAGAAATCATTACCTTGTTTAATGGTCGAATATTTCGCCAACAAATATGGCAAAGATTTCTTTTAAAGCAATAGTGGTAGGAGAAGAATAAATTTGGCAGCTATGGATTTAGTGCCCCCCCCCCCCCCCCCCAAAAAAAAAAAAAAAAAAAAAAAAATGCCAGTCACGAGCCACCACTGATGTAACCATATATAACGTCATTATAAATTGTTTTTTTCTATAATTATATCATTTATTGATTGTTATTTCCTTTTAAAAATAATAGAAGATATCTTGTTTATCAATTTATTTTGTTTTCATATTGAAATAAAAAAAACGTGCTATTATAGCACGCTATATGTAACTGATATTCGAAAACGGCGTTTTCGCCAAATTGGCATAAAAATCACGCCAAACCCGGTGCATATATGGCATCTGTGACATAAATATAAACATTTTATTTATATATATATAATATAATTGCTTTTTATATATAATTTGCATTTGTTTGTATATAAAAATAGGTAGGTGGCATGTTTACACAAAATAAATTTTATAAATATTTAAAACGTTGCTTGAGTATGTGAAACAATGAATAAGTTGCACGAAAATACGCATAAAAATCTTACTTATATCGCCAAACCCATTTTCTCTACCTCGCAAAGGCCCTTATACAGGAAAAGTACCAATATCATTTTTAAAGACTAAAAAGAAATTAATATAAATGGAAATTGTTTTTAAAAAATCATACTTTCATTAAAATTCACAAAAATTTAGAAAATATATACGTTTTTATATGCACTAAATAGTAGAAAAGTATTGAAAAAAACCTTAAATGCATGGAGTTTAAATTTAATTCAGTTCAATTATGGAAGACAAAAGGATTTAAATGGGAATTTTGCTACATTAGCCAGTTATCTCCAAGTTGGCTTCATATATAAAAACATTTTTGTTGCCGAATTTGGCGATATTTCGCCACGTTGGCCAAAGTTTGGCGATATCGTGGTAACTCTGCCATTAGTACTTTTCGACAAATACTCATTGTTGATGCTGATTTCTCTATAGAAAATCAAACGTAACCATTAATTCACCCCCCCCTAACGTTGCCCCCTCAGGGATCAAATTTTAAAAAATAAATATCCAATTCATGTATTGACCACAGGAATGCATATATATTCCAAATTTCAGAACTCTATGTCAACAGGAAGTGGGTGAAAAAGGAATCACAAGATATGAGTGCCACAGACAAATATAATTGTAAGTTAAAAAAAAGCATGTATAAAACAAGTGGATTAGTGTGATCACAGATCGCACAGAGGGTTTCGTTTAATATTCCTTTCAAAACACTTTATTACTTAGAAAAATATGCTAATTCCACATTTCGCAACCAAGGGCGCACTCTATTCTAAATAAACCTCTATCCGAACGAAACACCGTTTTATACACTATCCGTAGATAAATTAGTCGAGGGGATTGGGCCGATAGCACCGAGATAAGTAGGCGCCCCTGGTGGTAAAAAGTTGAACTAAAATATGTAAGGCTATGATTTATAATATGAAAGAATGGTCAAAGGGGTGTCGGCAAAAGTTGGAAAAGTACTCCCCGGGTGAAAAAGGCGGAGGTTAGAAAAAATGCTTAAAATACACAAGTTAGAGCCCGGAGGAGTAAATAATATAAGACTTTTTGAAAATTTTGTGATTTGCCGTGTGGTTTGAGGTATAGAGCTATACGTATGCAAAAATTCATGTCTTCAACTTAACCCGAGAGTAGTCGCGACATTTTTTAGAACGTTAGTAGTCGCGTTTGGTCCATTTGCCGCCGTTACCAGCAGGCCGAAAACGAAGGGGAAACTTGCCGGTGTTATCAGATGATCGAAAACGGATAACGTAGGGTGAAAATATTGACTGAACTTTAAAAAGATTACAGCAATTATTCATTTTACAACTTTTTACAGCAATTATTTATTTCGCTTAAGTATATATTCAGTTGGCATCTAGATAAATGTTTTTATAACTCTTTTTTCGTTTTGCATAAATACTGTAAATGATTTTATTGAATTTCTGATGTTACTATGAATCAATAATTTGTAGGAAAATATTTACGAATATGAATCTAAATTCGTGATAGGGGTATTTTTATTTATTTATTTTTATTTATTTTTTTTTTTTTTTGGAAGGACAGAATGAGAGTCAGGTAGATTTTTATGATACTCCGGCACTCTCTATCCATTTAATGAAATAAAATTAATAAATTTAGCATCAATATATTACACAGACATTAAATTAAACAATTAAACTGAAAGTAAAAATGGAACCTATGACATGCAACAAAAAATCAAATACAATACCACTAATTCACCAGCATATTGCCGACGATTAATTCATTTAAAACATATGAAAAACCATCAAATTTGATGCAATAAACAATTAAAGACAATATACATATATATATATATATATATATATATATATAAACTTTCTGTACAATAATACCATTGAAAAATAATGAAAATTACCAATAATTATGAAATCACAAACACCACATAAACCAAATATTATTAAAAATGTATAATTATATATGCATATATATATATATATATATATATATATATAATAAAGAAAAAGTTAAAAAATACTTAACTTCGAAATTATAAATGTAAATGTTGTAACTACGCTTTATTTATTTATTTATTTTGTGGGGTGTCTGTGTGTGTATGAGGGGGGGGGGGGAGGCTCGCAAGATTTTGTGATTAAATCCATTTTTCAAATGAAAATGCACGATTTGTAGTTTTCCTACTTATTTCAGGGTGGGAGCAGCGCCCTTGAATAAAAACTCTGGATATGAACTTCGCTTATATAAAGCAAATAATAAATAAGTTATTGAATTTATATATTTAATTTAAATACATTTGCAATTGTAGATTTAAATCCTAAGATGGATAAATTATTTTAATTAATAGAATCACTGAAAGGTTCATCTTAATAGGGATGTATTTTACAGCAACTATTTAATTAAAATAAATATTCAATTGTACATTTCATAATAAGGTATTAATGTTATAATTTATTGTTTTATAATAACATTTATTAAAATAATAAAAACAATAAGAAAATTTTCTCCGAAATTATAAATATGCAGCAATAATTTTATTTAAATGAATTTTCTCTCGTATTCTGGAAAACATTATTCTGAAAAATAGTTTGAACAATTGATGAAGGACAACAAATTTAAATTTGTTAGATATCGTCCCCAAGCCTCTATTGGATTTCAATAATAATACAAAAAAAAAAACTTTTTCTGCGGCATTGTTAAAAAAAGATGTGTTTTTACTTACAGTATGAAAATTTAACAATAGATAAATTTTAGAAAAATACTTAAAATATTTTTTAAAATCATAGTATAAACATTCACTGAATTATCCAAAAGAGATTTTTATTAGCGTAATTTCTAACCTACGTTATAAAATTCTCATTATTTTTCTTATTGTACAAATAAATTATATGCATGTTCTTCGCAGATATACATACTACATTTCTGAGAAAATTGTTTTATCTTTCGAATTTGTTTTATTGCACAAAAACGATACATTTCAGATTTTGGAGATACGACAATTTTTTTACTGATTCCCACAAAATTTTCTTCTCTCTTTTTTAATGGTTTGGCAGTGTTATTGTCTGTTTTCTTTCATTTATATGTTCCAGTAATAAATGGAAAGCAAGTTCTTTCAAATAATGATGATGAATTTCCCTTTTTTTCCATACTTAAACAATTATCAATTTGAGAATTTATTCGCGCAATATTTGACAAAAAAAAAAAAAAAATGTAAGTGACCATTCATCAGTTTTTTGTGCGAACTGACTTCACAAGTAAAATAATAAAACAATTTTATGTCACATTCTAAATGTAAAAAAAGTACTCTATGAACGGAGAAAGACGAAATAACAACAGGCAGGGAGTCCGTACTTCGAAGAAACATTCCCCACAGATTTCGCGGAAATGGGAAAGGATGAACACGAGGGGGGAAAATTCAACTAACGCAAGTGGTCGCAACGCGGTCTTTTAGACCGATTGAAACTTAAGAATGCGATAAAATGCTAAGAAATAGCATGAATGACTTGCAATTTTACTACACAAGAGTGTGAACACTCAAAGTCAGCTACACGGAATTTCACTATCGTAACTTTAACGGGAAATGAGTTACAGGAAGATAACGAATTTCGGGCGGGGAAAAGACCAACGCGCGACTATTAACGGGTTTTAATTAAAGGCTCTCTTAGAAAGAATTGCTTAACGTACATATGTGGTAGCTCAAATGGTTAAAAGTAAGACTTTTTCAAGATTTTCTGATTTGTCGCCTGGCCTCAGGTGTTCTGCTATACGTATGCAAAATTTCAAATCTTCAATTTAATAAGGGGCTTAGTTAAAAATAATTGCTTAAAATACGCATGTGGGAGCCCAAAGGGTTAAATGGACGATTTTTTTCAAAATTTTATAATTTGTCGTATGATGTGTGGTGTTTAGCTATAAGTATGCAAAATTTCACGCCTCCAACCGAATTAGGAGCTCACTTAGAAATAATTGATTATAATACACAGGTCGAAGCCCAAAGTGTTAAATGTACGGTTATTTCAAAATTTTATGGTTTGTAATTTGA
Source organism: Maratus speciosus (assembly GCA_963932465.1). Taxonomy (NCBI): domain Eukaryota; kingdom Metazoa; phylum Arthropoda; class Arachnida; order Araneae; family Salticidae; genus Maratus; species Maratus speciosus. Next base: position 330,489,580 of record OZ010795.1, read on the forward strand.
TGTGAGGTATTCAGCTAAAAGTATGAAAATTTTCACGCCTCCAACCTAAATAGAGAAGAACATAGAAATAATTGTTTATAATACACATGTCGAAGCCCAAAGGGTTAAATGTACGGCTATTTAAAAATTTTATGATTTGTAATTTGATGTGAGGTATTCAGCTATAAGTATGCCAAATTTCACGCCTCCAACCTTATTAGGGCTCAATTGGAAAGAAATGTTTAAAATACACATGTGGGAGCCCAAAGGGTTAAATGTACGACTTTTTCAAAATTTCATTATTTGTCGTATGATATGTTGTGTTCAGCTATAAGTACGCAAAATTTCAAGGCACCAACATGTATAGTTTCTGAGAACGGGCTCTGTGACAAACGGACAGACAGACAGACAGACAGAGGAGCGAGACGAATAGGTTTTCGTCAGATGAACGAAACTCTAAAAAATAAAGAAAATAAGAAGAAATGATGCTATAAAGCAAAATATTTTATTAAACATCCTATAATATTGTTTCTAATTTGTTTAATATTGTTTCATCCTATAATATTGGTTTTGTCGATTAAAAAATGCTATTGAGGTATCGCAAAATCTCAAATCAAAGATTTTAAGCCTGTTTTCTTTTAAATGGAAAAACAAACAGATTTTTTTTCCGTTTGATTACATTTAAATATGTTTTATGGCACTTCATTATTACTGCGTGCGTTTTTTTTTATTATTATTATTTGCTCCATGTGTTCAAACCAGTTGTCTACGAAATCATCCACGGGTGAAACCAAATATCACGCACACCAAATATCTGTGACGTATGCAGATAAATTGTGCTTTTTTATCAGTTTTTTTATATAATTTTAAAACGGTTTGGAACATATTTTGCATAGTAGGTGCATTCAGTAGGCGACCCTCATAGGTACCTTCTGGTGCAATCAGAAACGAAATCCGATTAATATTTTTTGACTTATGCTTGACGAAAGGTTTTTTTAGGCTTTTTTTTTTAGTAGGACATGGCGTTAATATCCATCGTAGCTGTTATGTGACCGGACAGTAATATTGCGCTGAGTATTAGCCTTCGCTTCGCTCAGACAATTAAGGGGGTAGTGCTTCCACCCGATTCACCTTTATACTTAAACAATAAACCTCCAAATCTAATCAGGGAAGCGGCTTATCATAATAAACCGGTATACCAAATTTGAAGCAAATCGGATAAGAAATCCCCTTTATATAAATTATGGTGTTATTATCCCCTTTCGATCCCCCTTATACATAAACAATGAACTTCCAAATCTAATCAGGGAAGTGCCTTGTCAGAATTAACCGGAATACCAAAATTAATGCAACTCTGATGATTCTGCATGAAAAACCCATTGATAAAAGTTAAAAAAAGGGGGGGGGGTAGCCCCCATACCCAACTTTGTACTTAATCAATGAACCCTCAAAACTAATCAGGGAAGCGAATTTTGAGAATAAACCTAGAAAAACAATTTGAAGCAAATCGGATATTTATACCAATGGTTATCGCGTACGTACGTACATACGTACCCACGTGCATACATAGAGAAACTGCGGGCACATTAGCTCTCAGGCTTGATACAATACGAGCTAAAAAACTAATTAATAAGCAGCTTTCAACTATGTTGGGAAGTGTTTAATACAAATAAATTAATATATTTTATAACTCAGCCGGGGGAATTATTCTAATAAAAAATAAATGTTTATATTCATGTTTGTGTTATACGCGTTACATTAACAGGTAATGGAATTATTTCATAAATTTATCTCTTCTGGTATTAACTATACTTTTCAATATCTTCCAAAGCCACATTTAAAAGTCTTAGGTTATGAGATTATTTTTAATTTAAAATGACCAATTTTAAAGAAAAACCGTATATTTTATTTATCTTGTTTACTTCAATATACAAGATAAAGTCAATTATTTTCATAGTCCTTTGTGATCATCTGTTAACACGAATCACTAATTTAAAATAGGTGTTTTGAAACAAAAATGTCATATTTAAAATGGAGGACAAAGCGAACCTCACACTGTTACTTTATAACATAAAAAATGAGAGAAATTTTTCAGTTAAAACCATTTCTGAATCTCTGACCACACATCATTATTTTGTAAACATGAAACACCCGTGTCAGCGGAAGAAAGCCTTCATAATAGAAAACGAAAATTTGACGTTAAATATTATACAGAAATAAGAGATTTACAGCAACAGACTATTGTTAGCCTCATTTTGTTATTTGGGTAAAATAATGTTAGCCAACAGCATTATGCTTCTTGCTAAACTGCATTATTATTTCAAGAGAAACCTTTCCGATTTGCAAGATATCTGCAATGATGTAAGATTTTCCTATATTCACTATATAAAAATAGAAATTTTCGTATAATTTAATCACAGACATTCAGATTTCTATTTGATAAGTTACCACATTCCTCCAGCTGCTGCAGATATTCTTATTAAATCTTGTCCAACAGTATTGTCAGGTGTTTGCTTGATGTAGACACTTTTAAATATGTCTTCAATATTTGTAAGTGAAATGACACGATTGTTCAACGAATAAATATTATGGCTGTTGGAATACAAGAGAGACATATCAACCACCACAGATTTACTAAATGCGCTGTACAAACGGATGTAACAACTAGATGGATGACTTTAAATGGACTTTTGTATGTTTACTACAAAGTTATCAGGAAGATGTTTACACAACCGCTTACAAAAAAAACATCAGGATATGAAATATTTAATATTTTGGATGAATTCCTTTCAACAAATGATTTACTAATTGAGGACTATTCACACACAATCTCTGACAGTGTGAAAGCAAAGATGTGATCACAAATCGTAAGTTTTTTTTTTTTTTTCCAAAATTAAAATTCAGAAAAATAAATGTATCAGCAGCCATTGTGTTCTTCATATAAACGCAGACTAAATCGAGAACCTTTCGAACTTATGATAGTTTTCAAGATTGCCATAAAAATAATAAATTACATAAACTCACGTCCTCTTAAAAGCAGACTACTGAAAATAAGATACAGAAAGATATGAGGTCATGATCATCCACTACTGCTGCATACCAAAGTAAAGTGGATATCTTTAGGAGAAACGCTGTTCATTTGATGAAACTGCATTCAGCGGTAGCAAACCTTTCGAGGGACCATAACACTACATAGCCGGCAGTTTCAAATGTCGAAAATTTATCTGAACCAATTATTGTATTTTAACGCCATTTTTGAAAATTGATTAAACCAATCTACCAAAAAGGAAAAAAAAAACCTAAAGTTTCTGATGTAAAAATCAAAATGTCTTATTTTAAGAGAATGGGGCATGTGGAGAAAAGAATTTATAATTTTTATCTTCTAACAAAAATTCGTGGAAGAAAATGAGACCCAGCTTCGAGATAAATACAGAATTTTATTCAGGAGAATATCAAAGTTTTGAAATGCATGTTAACAATTTTTTTCAATAGTTAGCATAAGGATAGGTGCTTATATAGGTACCGCTTGTGTTCAGTGTCAACTGAAGACAGCCTTTACATATGAATACAAAAGCATATCTAATACAAAAAAATTCTGTCTATATTTTTTTAGAACATATTTCTAAATCGCAATTCCCCAGTTACTTTGCAATGAAAATGAAATATTAGACATTCCTTGCAATTATACTGAAACAATTGAGCAGGATATCAGGAAATTGTACTAAAGAGTGTACCATTAACATTAATGTTTAATACATTTGTGTTCGTCAGACTCACGATGTAAAGTCTATTGTAAAGCAAATGTTTTAATTTTACGCAAATGATGGTTACATTAAACATACCTAATTTGATTTTTGTATTAAAATAATTTTTACATTGCATATATATGTTAGATTCTTAGTAAATATACATCTTCCTTACAATACCACATATATACAAGCGATTGGGGATGCATTTAAGTCAGTAACTGATTAACATAGATAATTAACGGTTTAAGACTTCTAATATTTTTCGCATATAAAGAACATTTCATGTTAAATCAATCAATCTTTACACTTTTGTAATTTACTTTTCCTTTTTGTTACTCTCATCATTTTTGAGATAGAATCGATAATTTCCAGCTTTCGTGACTGTCACTTTTATATGAAAGTGCGAAGTTATTTTACTATGGGTGAACACGTGCTGACTACTCCAGTAGCTCTATGACGTGTAGGTAGGCACTTAATGGGGAAAGTTTCTGTTTTTCAAAGCTATTAGTTTAGTAGTTACACCTTCTTAAAATAAGGAGAGAAAAAATCGACAAAATGCATTGCCAAGTTTGAGCAGAAGTGGTAATGAATGTATTGATTTCTGATCTTTAATCTTGCTATCACGTTTTCTGACACAGAATATAGAAGACTGAAACACGTTTTACATATTTAAATATTCTTGTATTATGAGCAATGAGATGAAAAACTTGATGATCTATTCGTGTTTTACGTGACGTTCAAAAAATGTCGTTTTCGTGTCGACCACCCAACCGTACAACTTATGACTGAGAGTTTGTAGCGTTTCATATATTAGATGTTTTTGTACATCCTGTAGCAATTTTCTCAAAATTACATAGGGTCTATCTGAGAACTCCAGAACGATTCACACAGAATCACATCTCGCCGAACAAAAATAATTTTCAGATGCTTCGTCGATTTTGCCTTAATTGATTATAAAATAAATTTGCTATTAAAATATAAATTTTCATCATTATGATTTATATTTATGCATATTATATGTCTTTTTATGCACCGAAATGCGTTGATATTTTACGCGTGTGGTGGATTCTTAATACATCCTGGATAAAAAAAATAAAAAAACGAATTATGTATTTTATAACAATTTTATTTGTAGTTACTTGTACATTTCAGTTTAAAATCTTTATATGAATTATCTTTTAATTAATTTAGATTTTAAATTTTAAAGTTCTGTTACTTTAAATTCGTTGATTGCTGGATAAATTGTGTAATAACTCAATTTCCGAGACACAGACATGCTGCTCTAAACACATAGTAAGAACATTTAAAAACGTAAAGGGAATTAAAGAATATTTTTCATTAAAAATGTATTACACTTCCATTTCTTTATTTATATTTTCTACTTTAAAGTTTTTTAAATATTTCGTTGCTGCTGTTTCATAGCCAGAGGGCCTATTTTGACGAACGTGGATTGGCCCAACATTACTGCATTGTTGTTGAGGCTGGTAAATAGTTGTAATAATAAAGAATATTTGTCGATTAATCACCTGCGGCCGGCTAAAGAAAAATTATCTTAAAAATAATTAATTATTTTATTATTAATTTCTAAGAACATTAAAATGTTGTATTATCATCCGAAACACAGTAATATTTTTAATTATTAAAAAAATTCTTGAATCTTAAGACGAAAGTGAAAAATGGATTTCAACATTCCATCTTTTGCATACATGAACGAAGTTGAATTAAATAAATTAGGGTAGTAAAATACTGAAAAACGATAAGTCTCTAAGGAATTTTACCATCCATATAAGGCTGTAAAGGATATGATTATAAAAATTGAGGAGAATTTGTAGCCCTTGAAATATTTTTTTTCGAGTATTTTATAAAAATGTAATTGGCATATTATTAAATGGTTTTAAGAAGGGAAATGATTTAATTGAGAAAAGATGAAATTCTAGTGTTTAAGAAAAGAAAAACCAAAAAAGATATTATTAAAACCTTAATTTTCCTGCAATTTTCAATTTCTAATACACTATTTTGGCTTTATTTTCTGACATATGTATTCTGTAACGGTAGGGACATGGTTTCCAAAAAGATAGTTAGAGAAAAAATAAATGTCATTATAAGAAAGATAATAATAAATAAATAAAGGTAAAAATATGGGAAAAAGGGCTGTTAACATTTTTATTTTTGAAAAAAAAAGTATTTTTATTTCTGAAATACCGATTCCTAATTTTATAAAATTCAACTTAAGTATTATCCAAAATATTAGTTTCCCAATTAAAAAAGCATATGTTGAAAAATATTTCGAAAAGCACAAAATGAGAAAAAATTAATTAAAACCTTTATTATACGAATAACATTGTTATGTGCATGTTTCATTCATCAATTATTCCCCCAATACTTCATGATTAATGTTAAATACTTCAGTTTGTTTATATTAGTAGTTTTGTGAATGAAAAAAATGTTGAAAACTGATATTCTCCCGCACTGTGTCTCCTTTTTATTTCCACCTTATTGCGGCATGCCCGAGTGAAAGGTCCTGTTGTGAAACATTCAAACATTAGTAGATATATCCATTTCATTTTTCTTTGCAATTTAATGTCTGATTTGTAATATTAATTTTCAAAGAAGTCATTTTAATTTATATTTAAGAGTTACTTCTTTTAACCTGGTGCTGGGACCAGGGAGTAGTTGCTAATTTGTTTACTTTTAACTTTGGAATAGAAGAGGAATCCAGACCTACAAGGCAATGTTTGTTTTATATAAAAATGAGGAGTGTTTCGTGTGCCTTTATCTATGGCAATTTTGGAGATCATTCTCAAACACTTTTAAGAAGTACATTTCTTAGATAAATTAAAAATTTATATCTGAAGGCAAATTATAATTTTGGTTATAAAAAATTAGAATTTCGAAATGATAAATTAAAAATTATAAATTTAATCATGAAGACAGCATTTGAAATTTTGGCCGGTGCGAATACGCTCTACCGAAAAGTTCGCGGGGCAAATGAAAAGAAAGAATGTTTTCACAATTTTCACCAAGTATGACGCATGTTTCTTGTTATAAATCTTTTTTGAATAAAACATAATGAAGTGTTGTAACGTTTCCTTATTTTCAAAATTATAAAATATATTTAGTTATATAAACCAACGGCACTTAAAATTAACGAATCAGATTATTAGCTCTAATTAACAATTTTTTCTAAATTTTATATTATTATTGTATAAATCGCAAAATATATTTTTAAATCATAACCAAAATAAGGCGTTTATGAAGAGATTTTTTCCCTTATAATTTGAGGCTAAAAGTGTTAAATATTTCAATTATGAATCATTTAAAAGGAGATGACTCAGTAAAATACATTTTCACATATTCATTATAATTGGACCCACAAGGCTTCCCCTGTTTTGGAAATACCTATTGAAGTAAGAAATATATAAATGACCAACCAGTGACTAAGATAAGATAAGTGGTGAGTTCAGAAAATTGGCAAGGTGTAGACATGGGATCAGTATTACTAAGGAGTAATTTCTATCCATATGCCTTGAACGGCATGTAGAGGTTTACGAGACCATTAATGGCGCAATGTCCTCACAGGCATAATTTGCGGCAAACACCTAAAGATGAATTCAGCAATTCCCACCAATAAAAGTAAATATATTTACAAAATGAGTTTAAAAAAAAAAAAATCACATTAAAAATATTAAGAGATACTGAAAATGTGAACGTTAAGGAAATTGCTTGGGAAGAAACTTGTGTTTATCAATAATTGTTCATAATTAACCTTTTCTGCATTTCCATAAAAATGCTTATAAAAATAATCTTAATTAAAATGTTCTTTCCCTGTTTGTTTCTAAAATACACTTCATGCCACTTTATTTGATACATATCTTGAACTACAATTTTGTTTAAAATATTTTTGTCTACAACAGATTAAAGTTGTTTTTAGCAGACGGAAAAATACGCCCAAACCGCTCAGAGGATTAAGGCATTAAGTAATTTTACCTCAAACTAAAATCTTACATGCTTTAAAAAATTTAAAGGTGCCCCATATGGAGTTCCATGATGAAGATATTCTGTGTAAGTAAATACGATAAAAAGTAATAGCTATACAAGTGTCGATGGCTTATAGGGATGCGAATTAAAAGAATATCACATTTTCTTCTAGAGCTACATGGTAGAGAAATAATAATTTTTATTGCGCCATGTAGACTTTTATGATTACGTACACTTCAATGTTTTCAAATTCATCTACGTTAAATTTTCAATGTTAAATTAAATATTATAACATGGTATCTCAAGGAGAAGTGGTTTGGAGACTCCGAGCATCCCAACGCAGTACTCTTATACATTCCGCATTCACATACAATGCGCATCACGTTTATGATAGTGAGAAATGAGAATTATAAACATAATTTATAATGAGCGCAATTTTATCTCAATGGAAAAAAATTGGGAATTTGGAAATAATTCTGTATAAATCCCTAGTGAAAAGTTTTTTACTTCAAACTACACTGCTGCATTTTCTCACGAATATTATTACCCCTTTTAAATGTTTCTTTAAATTAAGTTTTCCATAAAGGATAATTTTTTTTCTTATTGGTGATATTGTTTTAAAATAAATATTAATATAACAAAAAATCGATAATGTGCATTTGCTCATAAGGAACAAACTACGACATGTATAAAAGCAATTATTTCACTTATTTTATTTACTTCTTCAAGTTTTGTTGAATTGTATTACGATATCATATAAGTTGTATTCAGTATCTTAGTGAAAAAAGATTAGCAGCTTCATATACTTTTTCTAAAATTTTTATGCATATTGCACAACTCACATTTTCGGAATAAAAGTTCAAAAGAAAAATACTTTTTTACAGCACTAAACACATTTAAATACGCATTAAAGTTAAATGAGGTACAAATAACAATATCATTGCTTCAATGATAAAATTATTCCTTATCTCCAGATGTCAGTAGGGAACTGCACCGGACATCACATTATTACAACAGTGGAAAGTCAGTGCACCCAGCTAGAGATATCATTCACTGCTCCGCATAAGTTTCCCTCTCAAAAGCGTCTGTCAAATGATTATCCGCATTTAATTAATTGGGGTATAGAAAAACATATTCAAACAAATAAATTTTATACAGGGTGTTCAAAAACATTGCACGGTCCTTACTCTTTAAATGTTGATCATGGACATATAATATAAAATACAAACTTACGTAAAAAAAGTACAGAATAGTTTGAAATTGTTTAAAATTTTCATAAGATAAAATTTGAAGAAATACAAAATTTAATATTTTATACGATCTCCCTACACAAAATTCCCAATAAATAAAATGTGCACCTTACACTAATAAGGTTATGTACAAAATTTCAGCATTTTAGCATAAAAATTCGTAGAGTTATGAAAATACATAAATACTGACATAAACCACTTTTCAGTGCCTGGATATGAGTTCGCTAAGGGGGAAAATCATGCCGGATGATCGCGTTTTAGGGGTAGTAGACAAATTACGAAATAAAGAATGCTTGCCTCTCTAGCTGTAAACATTTACATTTTAATTTATGATTAACACTTCTCAAAATTTGTTTAAACATATCTCTGTGACTTTTTGTACATGACCTTATTATTGAAAGGGAAAATTTTTACTCATTGGGATTTTTTTTTTACTTTTTTTTTTTTTTTTTGGTATGGGGCCCTATAAAAATTTAACTTCTGTATTTCATCAAATTGAATGCCTTGAAAATTTTAATGGATTTCATAAAATGCTGTACCTTTTTTTTACGTAACTTTGTAAATTATAGTATATGTATTTGATCAATATTTCAGGAATAACAGCCGAGGTCTGTGTTTTTTTGGAAACTCTGTGTATATTTATTTAATAAAATATTAAGAGAAAAAAATAGAAAGTATATATAAGTTTTTAACTAATGGGCAAATTAAAATATGTTGTTCAGTGATAATCTTAATTCTTATCTCACTTAATTGATAAGACTTAATATTTGACATACCCTATATTCTGCTGTATAACACCCTCCGGCGCATAAAGCGAACGTTAGGACTTGAGACTGTATTTTGAAATTTTAAGTATATTATTTATTATCTATATTTAGGTGCCTTACTATGAAAACATTCTTTTTTAGTAAAGAAACCTTCATTTAATCTGCCACAATAAAATGCAATAAAGATTATAAAAAATATATAATAACTAGTACAACTATAAGGAAAATTAAAAATAAAATTTAGGACATAATACTGCCGTGTATTAGAATTAAATATATATATCTATATATTACGTCTATTTTAAATTTATATTTTGTGTTTTTTTAAATCATCAATTATACAAAATTATCTGTTAATAAATTATGAAATACTGAAAAAAAATAGTATATACTGCGCAAGAAAACAGGCAGATAGTTAAAAGTTTAATAAATAAAACTCGAGAGTTTGCAATGATATTTAATCGTGCTGCCCTGTAATGGAAAATAAAATCATAAAATATAAGTTTATGATAAGCGACATTCAAAAGTTAACTGATATCTATATTGTATACACAGCATACGTTTCGGCTACATTTTATATTTTTTATATAATAAATTATTTTTAGAAACAAGTGAAATGACATTTTTGAAAATTAATTGGTGCGTCCATTAAGCATTTTTTGCAGGGTACGTACCTCATATTTAACAATCAGGATCTCATCAAGTCCTATTTAACAGTCGAATAATTTTATTACTACTAGGGGGCTCGGCCCCCTACGAGCTACGCTCGCCAACCCCCGTCCAGACGCCGCAGACTCTAAATGCACGCTAATGTGGTCGGCTTTAAAAAGATTTCGAAAGATTGAATTATAATTTAAACAAGTAATATAAAAATTTTGTTTTTAAAGTCAATTCCTACTTAGGTCACCAAAGAAAAATTTAATATAATCCCTTAAGCTAATATTAGTTTTTGTTGCATTAAAATATCTCAATTTGTTGATTTTCTATAAGCAAGTAGGTTTACAATGGAATTCTATGGGAATTTGGCGAAATATTAGAAATATCGCCAAGTTGGCGTCACTTTTGGCGACTTATTTTGGACGCCAAATTTGGCGGTATATCGCCAAGTTGGCGACAAACTTGGCGGTATTTGGCGACAGAACAGGGTCCCCCCTATGGTAACCCCTTATTGAAAATATTTTCATTGACCTTCGATAACCAATAGCCGCCATTTTGTTTCCCATATAAAACTAAAATTAATTAATTAAAATTTAATTAATTAATTAATATTTGAAAAAACTGTATAACATTAATTGTCATCCAGTACAAGTTCAAAAAAAATTATTTCAACTTGATAGGATGTATAATGAGTATTTTATTAAAGATTGAAAATTTGAACAAGATAAATATATAAATGAATAAATATATAAATGAACAAATATAGGGAGAGTGTGAACTAATAGTAGGAATTGAAAAAAAACAGTGGCGATCTCCCTATAAACGGATTTCTATTCATTTCTCTTTGATTGGGGAAATTTTAACGCCAAATCCGCTGCGGTACTACTTGATTATCCCGTCGACTAATTTCGCCAAATTATATAAATCGCCAAACCACTCGCCAAATTATACAAATTGACATAATTTTTATTTTAAATAACGAAAGAACAAATAAATTAGTATAGCATTAATAAAAATGCAAATAAAACGTCGAAATAAAAATAACTTGATGACGTAGACACGTGTAACAACATTTCAAAATAAGCTAATATAAAAGGAATTAAGTAAACAGAGTCGTTGTCTCCCGGTATTTTTTAACAAAGCGAAAAGAAAGTTCTTTTAAATGAGACATTTTAAATTAATCGTTTTTAATCTGACGTAATTTTGACCAAACTATTCTTTCTCTTTTTAATATTCATGTGAAAATGCTTGTGTTAGGAATAAAATATTATTTGCGCTTTCCTAAAAAAAATAGTTCAAAAGTATCCTCTCAAAATATCAAATAAATGTCTAGTGCAATTTATAAATTTAAACCGTTTTGCAATATTATTTTGTGTTCATTTTATGTAATAACTGTAATGTGACGTAAATATGACGTAATTTCTCCTATTTAAGACTTCCGACGCATGTTAATAAATTTATTATTTTACAAATTCCTTTCTCTCTTAAAATTCACGTGTAATTATAGTTTTTATGACGTAATTTTTAATAAGTTCCTGCTTTTTGTACATAATTATTTAATTCTAATTCCAAATGTTTTTTGTTCTGTTTATAATAGTCACGTGTAAATAAATTTTTAATTTATTACACGTATAAATATTTTATTTATTTATTTATTTATTTTTTTAAGCAAACATTATTGTTTCCGCTCTTTATAGAGTTGGCAACAGTTTAAATTAATATCACTTTCTAAAATCTGTAAAAAATATCTCTCGAAATGCTGAAAATTTGAATTTAAAATAGATATAAAACCTCGAAAAATGAGTCAAATTAAAAAAAATAAATCAATTCTGCACACCGTGAAATTATAACGTATAAAATGAACTAAAAATTATTAAATTCCGATGTATAGTTTTTGCTACTATAAAACTTTTTTAGTGGAACGATTTTGTCCAACTTTAGCATTGAATATCTCTTAAAATAATTCTTCGATTTGAAAACTGTCTGCATCAGCGTGTTTATCAAACATTTCTGTATAACACTACCGATTTTCATATTTTTGTATGCATTATTTTTCTTAATATTAACGAAGAAAGACCTTCGGTCACAAAAAATTCAAAACCGGCGGCGGCGGCGGCGGTGACAGCGGTAGTTACTTTTTTTTAGAATAGAGAGATACATGTATTATGATCACCTTTTAAGTTTTATTATCATGTCTTCAAATTTACTGGATTTATTTCTGCTGTCATGCCTTAGAAAAAATAATGAACATTTCTTTAAATAAAATTTCGTCAACAGTTTTCTAAAATTTTCCACAATAAGGTAAAATTTTGCGTTAAAATCTACATACGGACATATAATTCAGCACTTTTGTTCTGGTTAGTCTTTCTTGTTGTCACGCAGTGTTTTTCATCTTAAATCAATTTACAAGGAAACTGACGTACATACTAGGGTGGTGCGAAAAAAGTCAAGTTGATATTTCCGAGTCGCTATAGTGCGGAAAAGTTGCGATTGGTAAATACAAGAAAGACAAAAAAAAAATTCTTCAAATCGGACTTTATCTTCCGATCCCGCAAACCGCCTAAAAATTCCAAAAAATTGAAAATTTCCGATTTTTTCAAAATTTTTCTTTTTTTTTACGTTTATATATTTTTTATCGCTATAGGAAAAAATATTTGCAGTTTGTACTGTTTAATAATAATAATAATAATAATTGTGTTTAGAGAATATCTTCCGATCGCGCAAGCTCAATAAATATCGGCAAAAATTCAATTTTGAGTGATTTTCATGCATTAAGAATATAATCAACTGAGGTCAGTTTGCAGTCTCAGGTTAAGATTTAAATGTTAATTGATACTATTGAGCATATTAAGTTATTTTTAAACAACCACGAAGAGTTCGTTTCAGGTCTGAAAAGTTTAGTAGTGCACCCAACTGCCGTTAGCCACGTTGGAAAACAGCGCTAAAGTCGGCGTACGCGCTCCCACCTAGTCTCACCTAACTCCATAAAATTTACAGAAAAGTCAACTGGATTCAGATGAACTACATGGCATATACTATTTTGACGGAAGAAAGGACGATACCCCAGTTAAAGAAAGTATTGCATCTAAACAGGTTCGTCGAACTATTAAAGAGGAACACTTTCCTGTCAGAAAAGAACGTGACTCAGTTTATTTAGGCCATGTGCCTCCAAATTCCAGGCCTGCTAAGGACATTGTAGCTTTCATAGTATCATGTCTTGCTGAACAAGGGGTTTCACTAGAATACTTAGATTTGGTAGGCTGTGATGGTACAAATACCAATACTGGATAGAAAGGTGGTGCTATCAGAAAGCTTGAAGTTTATCTCTGACGACCACTGCAGTGGGTTGTTTGTTTATTCCATTTTGTTGAATTACCTTCCCGCCATCTTTTTCAACATTTGAATGTTGAAACTACTGGCCCAAGATCATTTAATACACCATTTGGACACAATATCATTGTTGTGTAAAGCTCTCGGTGATAAATTTTCAATTGACTGATTGTGAAATTCCAGAAGTGGACAGGCAACTGTTGAGCAAGGACCAAAGATATCTTCTTGGCGTAAGTCAAGCAATTAACAGTTACAACTTTCCAAATGACTTATTAAAGTGTGACTCCGGTCCAATTTCACATGCCAGATTGCTCACTTGTGCAAATAGAGCCCTTCGACATTACGCGAGCGTGGAAACCTCATCGGATGCCTTAAAGCCATATTGATATTTATTTTAAAATCTTACTGGCCAGTTTGCTTTGAAATAAAATGCTGTAAGTACATTACAGACGGGTCTATTCATCTGTACAGAGCAATTGAAACATCTCGATACTTTCGTGACAACCTGAAGAAAGTGTAGTCTTTGAAACTGAATGAAACTCGTTCTTTGCTCACCCGGAAAACCTACTGATGGCAATGGTCTTTTATAAAAGGAGGCACATAAGAGAGCTAGGGCTGTTAAAAGCCAGGCAGAATGTTTCAAAGGGTAAAGGCATTTGAATCTTTATCACTCCTACAATCCAAAATTAATTGATTGTAATGTAGCAAAATTAACATTCCCACCGCTTTTTCGGAGATTAACCCATGAAGAAATACATTTCTTCGTTCAATCAGGTCATATCTTAGTCTAGGATGATAAAAAGTTTTTCAACCACACGTAAGATGTCCAGCGGTGCATTAAATCGGTAACGGAAACATCATTTAAGGTATGTGGGCCCCAATCAAGAGAGCATCAGGGCCACACTGAAATCAATGTCCATAATACCAGACATTACCACCAAATCGCAGTACAAAGTTGCGTCTAAAAGTCAGACTTAAACAGATGACATAACAAATTGTATATCTTATACTGTCACGACAATAGTTTTTTAATACAGTGTTTTGATTCTATTATAACAAATTATGTATTTAAGTAATGAAAATAGCAAACACCCTCATTGGTTGGATGGAGGATAGGGTGTGGTTTGAACTCGAAGTACAGCTACCTTCCCGTGGGGAGTTCTGGTTTGTTTAAACATTATCAAATATCTAAACAAGCAAAGAGTTGTACATTGTACAATTTATATGCAAATGTTAATATTGGAACGCAAACTGATCTCAGGTGATTATTTTCTTTATTCATCAAAATCACTGAAAATTGAATTTTTGCCGATTTTTATTGAGCTTGCGTGATCGGAAGCTATTCTTTAAACGCAACTGTTTATTTTTATTATTATTAAACATTACAATCTGCCAATATTTTTCACTATAGCGATAAAAAATATATATACGTAAAAAAAGGAAAAAAATTCAGGAAAAATCGGAAATTTTCAATTTTTTTAAATCTTTAGGCGGTTTGCGGGATCGGAAGATAAAGTCCGATTTAAATAATTTTTCTTTTGTTTTTCTTGTATTTACCAATCGCAACTTTTCCGCACTATAGCAACTCGGAAATATCAACTTGACTTTTTTCGCACCACCCTAGTACATACTGCATAAGGCGAGTGATTCTTCTTATCTCCTTTTCATTTTTGATTTTCCCGTTCTTTTGTTAAAAAACCACATTTTATTGTTTAAAATGACATGGAGAAAATTTCCTTTCTAAACGCAGCCTCAGCTATCATAATAACCATTTCAGGAGCGGTGGTCACATGGCGTAACCACCTAATTTTAATTCGAAACTGACAATCGGCAACTAGAACACTTTAATAAAATATTTTGTTTTTTATAATGAAAGCATAGAAAAACATATTTTTATTTTCGAAGAATTTGGTTTATAAATTCTTGGCTCAGTCAATTATTTCATAATTTTATAAGCAGAATTCATTTGCTCCTGAAAGGGTTAAGGTGACCAGATAAGCGAAATTTGGGTAAAAAAAAAAAAATCGATTTTTACTTTTTTATATCATTAAAAAGTTTAAACTTTTATCTTTCCAATGATGTGTCACACATGTTTATAGATTAAAAAAAAGAAGTGTTGGAAATATTAATTCTTTCTACGAGTACTTCACAGCTTAATGGCCATTTAAATCTTTAATTGACTTTTTCTCAAAACTTGGAATTTTCATGTTTGTGTTCTTCTCTTTCAATATCTATTAAAACTTAAGAACTCAAAAAAATTTTGATACTTTTATTATGTTATATTGTGTACTTTAACACAGGGATTTAATGATTTGTTGAGAATTACTTATTTTATGCAGTGAAATCTGACAAAAAATGGTAATTTAAAAATGCCTTTCAATAAATAATTAGTAATTAATTTTCAGGTTCACTTAGAAATAAAATGGTCTGTTAAAATACGAAGCATGTTACTCAAACTACTCTAAAAATTCTAGACCTCTATATTTCACCATTTCTGAGAAAAAGGTACACACAATTGGTCTATTTTAACATGACGGAGATAGAGCTTATCAGGTACCTTTAAGCTGTACAATTGGTTATTGACGCTACATTAAATAGACTAAATTTCTAAATAGCATAAGTAACTGGATTTAATCTAAACAATAATTTCAATAATTTAATAAATCTCTCCTAGTTGATCAGATTATTTATTGGGAACTCTATGCATTAATTCAACATGTGTGATAGAAAGAATATAATATCACATTTGATAATTTTTGTCTTTATTTATCCTATGTTTGAATCTAATGTGGTATCCTTAGATCTTGATGGAAGTGTGTTTTTTATTACTAACATTTGTAACTCCAATTTTGAGTGTAAGTAATGTTTTAGAGGTTGAATTTTATTTCCATATATTATAAAAATAACTATAGAAATGATAAAAATCAGATTTATATTTAGATATGTTTTATTAATAAACTATTAAACGATAATAGTGTAATACATGATAATTTTTTAAACATATTAAATTAATGAAAATATACTAAACCTGTAGCTGTATAATACGTGAAGGTTCACGGCGTACAGTGCCCAACACTCTGTACTTGACCCTGGTGCTATGCAGCATTTGCCCGGCCATGTGGTCAATCCAACGAGAGTCCCTCGGTGTTTACTTCCCAAGCAAGATTAGTACTCATTTTATCGATCCCGAAGGGATGAAAGTTTGAGTGAACCTTGCCCAGCTGCAAGCAGAACTCGTGACCTATAGCGTGGCAGACACGCGTGGTGACCACTATGCTACTGGGCTTCTAAATTAATTGCAGGGGGTTTAAAAAAAATTTTCGTTATTGAAAAAAAATAAGTTACTAAAAATAAACAACAGGTTTCTTTATTTGAGTAAATAATTTTAAAAATATATTTTTTTAAGTAAATGTAAACTCTGTTAAAATGTTTTCACTTTTTTCAATTCATCTATAACGTTCTAAGCTTTATTTAAATTTTAACATTTAATTTTTTTTATACTAATGAAAATTTTACAGATATGGCAAATATTTTTTAACAGTATCGGTGTTATTCAGTAAAATCCATTATATAAACAAACGATAAAGAAACTTTGAGTAACTCATGTAACATTAATTTTACTTTTAAGCTATCTCATGTATTCGGAAGCTAAGTAGTCGAGTAGAAATTTTTCTACTCGATTTGTAAAATAATTCAATATGTCGTTATGTAAATGCCAAAGCGTCTCAACAGCTTTCTGATAACATCGCTAAACCTATATTAACATCACTACATGAAATCTATCATTTATTGGTTGAAATAATCGTACTTGCCATTAGATATTCTCTTTGTAATATTTATAATTGAAGCCAATAGATAATGATATATTTGCTAAATACCGTCGGTCGATTTTTTTTTTATTGTTGTTGTTTAAGGGAAAAAGAATCGCCTTTATGCACGTTTTCCCCTCCAAACATACGCAGAGAAAAACGAAAGTAGGCCTTTGATAGGTCTTTAAATGCATGTTTAAAATATTAATTAAAATGATCTTCCTAATGGTGATCTACATATTTAAAACGCTAAGTGCTTTCTTTCGATAGTTCATGAGAAAAAACTACTTCATCAATTTATATAATTCTTATTTTAAATGAAAGGTATTTGGACATAGATTTGTTATCGTGCATTCGTTTATAACAAAATTTATTAATTAGCAAAAAATTTCAATTAGAATGTCACTTCTGATTATGCAGAGCGTATATATACAAATATGTGCCTTTGGGTAGATACAAAGCACATGCGCATAGGAGCTCTCTCTCGGTTGCATTATCACAGGTGAAGAGAGTTATACTTTTTTTAAAACTGTGTTCTTTATTTACTCAATATGAAAATATTTCTTATTCATATAATACTTCTTAGATCCATGACATGCGCTTTCTAGCAGTTTTAAATATGGCGGTAATGTTGAATTAATTTCATTTCACAGTTGTTTACGAACTGTTCGTTGCGAGATTACAATAAAAATAGTACTGTGTTTCACTAGGGGAAAACTCTGTTTCATACTCCCCACTTCTTGAACATTAAATGAGCTTATTTAATTGATACTGTTATAGTATTTTTTCTATCAAGTTTTTTCGGTTTCCGTCATTCGTATTACGCATTCAGTTGAACCTGTTATTCATTGGTCCAAACCAGTTGCCCTCTCATCATACTCTCAATCAAATGACTAATCCTAACCCAATTAATGCGGATACGCGAAACCACCATTAAACTTACAAATTCAATATATATTTACTTAATAAGAGAATATGAAAAATGCAGAATCCAATAGAGATATGTTAGCTTTCAATTAGTGGACAAACTAAACTTATTGAAAACTTATTGAAAAAAAAATAAGTTACTAAAAATAAACAACGGGTTTCTTTATTTGAGTAAATAATTTTAAAAATATATATTTTTAAGTAAATGTAAACTCTGTTAAAATGTTTTCACTTTTTTCAATTCATCTATAACGTTCTATAACGATTGTTCGAGATATAATCTTAATTCTTATCTCACTTAAATTATATAAGACTGACGGATTTTATATGCCGTATATCCCGGAATATAAAGCGCTCCGGCAAATAAATCACACTTACAGTTTAATTCTGTATTTTTCTACTTTTAGTTATTCTCGTTATATTTCTTGTAGCTCTTTTTGTGCAAAGAAAACTGCATGAGATACGTATCATGAAAATTCAGTAAAGTGAAATAAAATGTAAAAGAACTAGTAGAAACATTAAAAAAATGAGAATTACACTTCAGCTTGAATCATCATAAAGTTTTACTTTCTTCTATCTCAAATTGAAGAAAGTATTGTAATCGAAATTTTTTCTATTTCTGGTTTTCGACGGATTTACAAGTTTTAGGGGTCAGAGATCCCAAAAAACATGTTTATAGAAAATGTCTGCCTGTCCGTGTGTCGCCATTGTACTACCAAAAAGTGTATAAACTTATGCATAGAATTTTTTTTTTTTTTTTTGAGTTTTTGGTTATGACAAGCAGGTCCTCCCTTAATTTAAAAGAAATTCCGATGAAAGGGGGCGCTGTAATAGCGATTTTTGTGCCATTTTGAATGTTGTACCATCGAAAAGTGCATGAAGTTATGCATAAAATTGAACCAAATTTTTTGTGTATGTTTTTGGCCATGTCAAGAAGATACTCCCTGAATTTGGAAACATTCCGCAGAAAAGAGGCACAATAATAGCGATTTTTGTGCAATTTTTTTTTTATTTTTCGTAGCTCTATTTTACACCAAGGTTCGTGAATCGATGGGAATTTCCCATCCTGATAAGCCGGCTTTTCGCGAACAGCTGGTATACAACAGAATAACGAAAAACTATCGATTTTAATAAATATCATGATCGAGATTAACTCATTTTTACTCCAAATTACTGACTGACGCAGAAATTTAAGATAAATCTCGCAGTTGATATAGTATTGAAATAATAAAAATGAAATATTGACATTTCTAAGAACATTTTGAAATATTAAAATATATGAGATAGGAGAAAGTTTTGGAATTGGTACATCCAACTAGTTAAGTCGTGTTGTCATTCATTCAAATAATTATATCTTCTATTACAGTTCATTAATGGGCCGCTTCACAGGAATCTCCCCGATCGTTAAATCTCATGTTAACCTATAAGAAAACTTTGAAGCGTAATTCCTCATTACCTAATATAATTATTAAAACACGGTTTTTACTATCAGAAAGTAATCTTCAGATGCCGACGATGTCGTTTTAAAAAATTGTCTCCTTAAAGTTTAAGTATTTTAAAGAAAATTATAAAGTTTCATCTAGTGGAAATGTCAAAGTTTACAGTGATTTTCAAAATGCTTAAAGTTTAAGGAGCCAATTTTTAAAGTTTTCCCATTGGTTAGTATGGGATTTTGTGATCGGGGAGTTTCACTGAAGTGGTCCCTTAATGTAAAAATCTCAATTTTTTTGTTACATTTTACGCTTTAATATTTATTCAAGGTGTATAAGTCGCACCTGTGAAATTTGACAGATTTTCTTGTTTAAAAGAGCGTTATATGCCGCAATATACGATATATACAGACGTGGGAAAATTATTAGAATAATTGTGAAATTTACAATAATAACTTGTTATATTAAAGAAATATTTTTAAAATATTGGTACATTTAATATTTAGTGTGCATTCCCTTGTTTTTTATTAAAGAAATGACAGCATACCTGTCTTGGCATACTTTGTATGAGTTTTTAGCAATTAATTTGTATTTTGTTGTCATGATGTCAAATTTGGATGAGTGTCTCTATCAAACTAGTCTTGTTTGTGATGTTGTATTTCTTTAATTTTTTCTTTACAATGGCCCAAAGGTTCTGTATGGGGTTCATATATGGACTGTTTCCAGGCCATAGAAATGTTTTCTTTAATTAAATTAAAGAAATGCAACTTCACAAACAAGAATGATCTGACAGAAAAACTTATACAAATTTGTTATCATGACAACGAAATACAAATTAAATGCCAAAAACTCATACAAAATATGCCAAGACGTATCGAATCTTTAATAAAAAACAAGGGGATGTACACTAAATATTAAATTGGTCAATATTTTTAAATGTATTATTTATTTAATATAACAAAATTTTAATGTAAATTTCACAATTATTCTAATAATTTTCACACGTCTGTTGTGAATAACAGGCAAACCACTGGAAACACATGCGATAGAAATGGATGGAATATTCTTAAACAATGTTAAAATGTTAAAAAGAGCGTCACTATGGAACTTTTCTTATTGATATAATAAAAATGCAAAATATTTTATACAACACAGATATACATTAAAAGGTTTGACATAATATTAACATTCAGATATTAAACGGAAAAAACTGTTTAGTTGAAACATCTAAATTTTGGTTAATATAGCTCCAACCAAATATTTTGGTTGGAATGATAAAATTTTGGTTCGATTTACTAAATTATTTTGTTAATTGAACAAGTCATTTGGTTAGTCGAACCAAAATTTGGCTATTCCGACCAAAATATTTTGTTGGAGCTATGTTAACCAAAATTTAGTTGTTTCAACAAAACAGTTTTTTTCCGTGTACTCTGCAATAATTATCTAATGATAAAACCTTTCACTTATTTATTACATGTCTCTTTTATGAAGTGTTTAATTCCAAGTCACATTATTTTGAAATATATTTTTTTGACAATGGGTAATGACCATAAAAGTAATTTTAATAAATAAAATTCAGAAAGGTACTAATAACAGCTTTATCACATGCCTCTCCAATAAAGAATAAGAATAAGAAAAAATAAGATGTAAAAATATCTCAGGAGTGTACCATAGATTTACGTTTACGAATACTGATTTGCCAATAGAAACTGTTTTAAAAAATATATTAAGGGTATAATTACTATAAAGGAATATATATAAATAGAAAACCAAAAACAAAAAAGCAGATGAATACTTAAATGAGACAGATGTATTATAGAAGAATAATTATATAAATATAAATTTTATCTATTTTATATAATTATATAAAATAGAACTATATTTTATATAATTATATGAAATAGAATACAAAAAATATGTTTTTAAAAAACTGCTTACATTTTATTATCTTTGAAATTATTGATATATACTGCATATATATTGATATTGTAAAATTTTATTAATATTATGAAAAATTTAATTTTTTAAAAAATGAATTTAATTAAAATATTCAAAGTATTTTTAACAATAAGATAATACTGTAAAATAATTATCTAAAGACTTAAACGCTTCATATATTTATTGCATTTGACTTGGTTCCCATTAATTTCGCTTACCACTTGCACTTATCGTATGGAATTCGATTTAGGGTCCAGTCATTCCCTTCAAAGCCGGTCACCGTAAACGATAATCACTTATCCTCCTCCCCCTCTTATACTGGCCATTTATAAATGACGTCATTCTTTTATAGCGGGTGGTTTTCGTACATGTTTTATGCGTGGATTCGTCATTTTGTGAGGCAGAAATCCATTATTTTTCTTATATTGTACATTTGTTTCAGAAATTATATATATATCTTTTTGTTCCTATAAATAAGACTACGTTATTTATAGATTAAATTCTTTTCGTTGTGAATTATTGATACTATAAGTAAAAATTATAAGTACTCTATTCGCAGAAATGTGATAAATACGAATTGGGCTTGGAAACATTATAACTTTATATATTTTTTCCTTTTTGTTTCTTTATTTCTTATTTATTATTAAACCAATGCCAACCAAAGGTAAATGTAATATATATATATATATATATATATTATTATTATTATTATTATTATTATTATCCTAAAAGTTATATTTAACTTAAAATGCTCAAAACCAAATTTTCCTATATTATTTTTTATAAATGGCAGATAAAATAACATTTTACGAATGTAATGTAATTACTACTTTAAATGTTACCGAGAATGTGATATAAAGTATGGATTGTGCGCAGAAAGAAAGTCATGATTTAATTATGCATTTTTGTCTACATTAAAGGAAGAAAAAAATAACCTTTGATAAATATATTCTATATAAATTAAAATATATTTATATATAATTTATTTTCATAGTTATTTATATATATTTATATTCGAATTAGCGTGTGTTTCAGTGTTTTAATTGAAGGAAATCGCAAATATTTTCACTAGTTTAAGTTTCGGGAACATAAAAAGCTCCAAGATTTTAGAGTATTCTCAAAAATCACAAAAATGTTATGTAAAAAAAATCTTACACGGCTTAGATGGAATAGAAAATGTATTTATATTTATATATATATATTAGTGCAGCATCTGTTTATTGTAATTATTATTACTATTATTCTAATTGTGTATATAATTGTGTATATAATTTACGCAGCATTTGCATACTGAATCTTTCTCTTCTCATACTTTCAAATAATCAAACCTTTTAACACAGTAATTTTTCATGTGTAAAAGAAAAAGTAAATAAATTTCTGAATTTTATTAAGCAAATTTTCCTCAAATATTTTAATGGTCATTGTTAAAGAAAATGTAAAATGATATTTAAAATTTACCGCCAGTTTTTTAGAGTTAAACCAATATTTAAGTTAGATTTCGTAAGAAATACTACCTATTACATTCTCCCCTATGTTGGAATTCCCTAATTTTTTTTCCAGATCTACGCCGATCATGACCCCTAGTACCCAAAATCACCAACAGTTCAAAACTTTATCTGCCTACCAATCCATTTATATGTATATATATCACTTTTTATGGACACGATAAGTACAATAATGCTGCACAAATCGCTTCCAAATTGATTAATAAAATCAAGGGGCCAAAAATCTTGGCCAATTATTCAATGGGTAAAATCTGACCAAGGGGATGGAAATAGGGTGGGGTTTTGTGAAAACCGTATAAACCCCATAACTTCTTAATTATAACACATATCTAATCAGTTTAAATTTATTATTACTTCTTTGAAAAGGTACAAAAAATTATGTGTCACAGATATTTGATAAAATTAAAAATGGGCTCAAGGGACGAAAAAATAGCGTTTTAGGGAGAACAAATTCATAACTTCGTCAATTCTCAGGATATCAAACTCATTTAAACTTATTTTAAATTTTATTAATACTGTATATTGACAATTTTTTGATAGGACCGATTCTTACCGAAATATATATATATATATATATATATATATATATATATATATATATATATATATATATATATATATAAGAGGGGTGGGGGATTGAATAAGAAAAATTCATAACTTCGTTAATTCACAAAATATCAATTCCGCCTGAATTTATTACAATTCTTTCTAATATTATGTACAACTTTTATATTGACAAGTTTTTGATAGGAGCAATTCTTACAGCAAAAATAAATTTAATAAAAATAGGGTTTGAAGTAAAACTTTTCGTATTAACATGTTTCAGATAAAACCAGCTCTTACAGAATAATAAAATTAAAAACTCTTCAAAATCGGCCAGATAAAATTGTTAAACTGGATTTATCTCAAATCTTGATTTAGCTTTCGTTGGTTAAATTAGCACTTAACTTCAAAATTTACCTCCGTCTGTAGGCCGAGCCTGCAGGGATTTTTTTATTTACTAAATTTTCTTAAATAAATATTCCTTTAATATTTAATAGTCATTGCTAGAGAATAAATTTCGTCACAAAACTGAAATGATATTTCAAATATACTACAGATTTGTTTTCGTTAAACCTGAATTTTTATTTTCTGTTACACTTAAATGTTCAAATAAAATCCCGAAAATGTATATACAAACAGACAATACATGCAAATTGTAATAACCACTTTTTATCCATTGAAAGTTTATAAAAAAGTGTCGTTTAATAAGTAATTAACATGTCAGATCATCTAGGGATAAACTTCAAAAACTATTTAAAATGAATGTTTTATGAATAATTGGCAATCGTAATTACAGTGTGTCCCTAAACTCATGGTACATACGTTAGGGGGTGATAGAACACAATTAGACAAGCACAAATCACCATACCATCCACGGTTGGATCGCGAGCCGTAAAGCGCTAGAAAGCGTCTCCTAGCGATCGGAATTAAAAGGCTGTAATACCACAGTTGTTTTCATTCGTTCTGTGGATCATCGATGATATGGATGCGTACTCAAATCAGGAGAAGGCCGAGATGCATTACATGTACGTAGCGGCAGACGGCAATTTAAGGAAAGCCCAAAGGTTGTACCAATCAACTGGCCAGCGGCTCACCCGGATTGTCATGCCTGGACTTTTCTTCTGGGGTCACATGAAGAGCTTTATCTACGATGATGGTCCCATAGATTCCGTTGAAGACCTTGTTGTCTGGATATCCGTAGCTGCTGACACCATACGAGAGATGCCTGGTGTTTTCCCAATGTACGGCGGTCACTCCATCAACGGTGTGAAGCTACATACTGTTGGCGGCCGCAATTTTGATCGATTGCTGTAATGGGGAACATACGTGTTGTTTACTTTCATTTTGTTGATTAATTTTTTTTTATTCATAGTATCGATTTCCTTTCGTTCCATCACTATCTCCTTTCTTCTCATTTTGTGTCACATTATGTTTCGCGCTCTAGCTTTTTAAGACTTGCGTTCCGACCATAGATTGTATGGTTATTTGTGCTTGTCTAATTATGTTCTGTCACCCCCTAACGTATGTACCATGAGTTTAGGAACATCCTGTATACTTTAATGAGCTACGCATATCATATAGAAGAAAACACTTGCCAATGGAACGAAACCCAATAGTAACTGAGTTATATGAAAAAATCGTGAAATCTTATATAATACATTTTAAAAAATCCCTGCCGGCCCGGCCTACAGGCAGAGGTAGATTTCGAAGTCAAATATACTAATTTCACAAACAAAAACTAAATCATGATTATAGATAAATCCACTTTAACAATTTTATCTGGCCGCTCTTGACGAGTTTTTATTTCATTTTCATATAATAGCTGGTTTTATCAGAATCATGTTAGGGCGGTATTCAAAAAAATACTTTTCCATGCTCAACAACTCGAAATTTTCTGGCATAATTCCAGATTCATTTTTAATTTAAAAAAAAATATGAAACTTGCTGATGTGATTCTTTATAAGCGACCTGTGTTTTTATTTTTTGTTCAATTAATTAAAACTTGATATATAAACAATTATTTTCTCAGAAGGACAATATTTTTCGTTTCTAACACAATCGCTTCGGGAAATTCCGTTCAAAATGCCCACTTTGACATCATTTTTTGAAATATATTCTGCCTCTATCAAAAAATTGATTATTACGGTACATTATATAGTTTCTGAATAAGCGAATCTACCAATTAAATGCGTTTGAGAGCAAAAATGAATTTAAAAACCAGTCAGAAAATAAGCAGTTTGGATTTAAGCGCATCCTTAATACAATGATTTTTCCAACACAATCCGCTTCGGTAAATTCGGTTCAAAATGCTCTTTTTAACAGCATTTAAAAAATGTATTCTGTCCCTATCAGAAAATCGACCATTACGGTACATTATATAGTTTCTGAGTAAGAAAACGTACCAATTGGAAGCCTTTGAGAGCAAAAATGAATTGTAAAATGAGTCAGAAAATAAGCAGTTTGGATTTGAATGCACCCTTACTAAGATCATTTTTTACTTCAACCGGTATGTATTTTTAATTTGTTTTTGCTCTAAGAATTGGTCCCATCCAAAACTTGTCTATATAGATGTTGTAGACAATATTAAGAAGATATATGATAAGTTCATGGGGATTTTATATCTTTTGAATTGACGGAGTTATGGATTTTTTTCTTCTTCAAACCCCCTTTTTGTTTTCGTTTTTAATTTTTTTTGCGGTACGAATTGGTCCTATCAAAAACTTGTGAATATAAAAGTTGTAGATAATATTAAGGAGATTCATGATAAAATTAATTGGATTTGATATCTTGAGAATTGACGAAGTTATGGATTTTTTTCTTCTTCAAACGCCCTTTTTGTTTTCGTTTCTAATTTTATTTTGCGGTACGAATTGCTCCTATCAAAAACTTGTGAATATAAAAGTTTTAGATAATGTTAAGGAGATTTATAATAAAATTAATTGAATTTGATATCTTGAGAATTGACGAAGTTATGAATTTTTTTCCCCAAAAACCCTATTTTTTGCGCCCCTTGAGCACATTTTTAACTTTATCAAATATCTGTGATACATAAATTTTTGGCCCTATTTTTAGAAGTAATAAAAACTTTAAACTGATTTGATAGGTACAAAAATTAAGAAGTTATGGGGTGTTTTCTGTTTTCACAAAACCCCTCCCTATTTCCCTCCCCTTGGTCCGATTTTGCCCATTAACGAACTTGACCGAGATTTTATGCCCATTGATTTTATGTATCAGTTTGGAAGAGATTGGTGCAGAATTACGAAAGTTATCGTGTCCAGAAGAAAGTGATATATATAGATAGATAGATAGATAGATAGATAGATAGATAGATAGATATATAAAGTTTTTTACTGAGGGTGGTTTTGGGTTCTAGGGGTCATGATCGGTGTAGATCTGCAAAAATTTTTCAGAAATTCCAACATAGGAACGATCCCAATAGGTAGTATTTCATACGAAATCTACCTAAAATCAACTATTCATAGATTTGCAAAGTGCTTGATTATCATGCAAAGTCATTAATATAAAAAATTAATAAACCGTATTTGCTAACTAAATTATTGCCTATAATATTCAAATTCTTTTTATTCCTATTACATCTTAAAGTAATCATTAAAGTCATTAAGGTAATCAAAAATGTCTTATTTCTAAGGAAAACAAGGTGCATACTTTGCGGCAATAATTAACATAGTAATATTATTTAAATTTCCTCTCTTGAATACACATAAAGCTTTTCTTCGTATTTTCTAAAATCTAAATTGGAATACTATGTTGGGTTTTTTCTTTTTTTCTTACACATTAGTTAGTTTGTTTTACGACTATTGAAAATTATGACACTATATTAACAATTTAGATTTGAAGTTTTTTTTTTTATCATTATTCTTCTTTCAGAAATAACGAAACATATCTAAACACATATTTCTGTTGTGCGTTGTATAATATTTAAGCATGTTTTAAAAAGTGCTTATCAGGTTAAATATATATCATCATATAAATATAGCAAATAAAGACTTTGTGCAACAATATTAGAAAGCAAAAAACCCAACGTTTAAAAATGCACAAATAATACATGAAAAGCAGCAAACAGCTGTTTCGAATCTACTAGCGAGATTCTTCTTCAGTGCAAGACTGGGGAAACGGAACAGCGAGCTAGAAAAAGCAAGGCTGAGCAAAATGCTGCTCAGCCTTGCTCAGCCTTGCTTTTTCTAGCACGCTGTTCCTTTTTCCCAATCTTGCACTGAAAAAGAATCTCGCTAGTAGATTCGAAACAGCTGTTTGCTGCTTTTCATGTATTATTTGTGCATTTTTAAACGTGGTTTTTTTGCTTTTTAATGCATTTTATCATGGTCATATATCATTTACGAAGTCCATTGCGATACTTTTTTTTTTCTTCTTTTCCTAAGAAATATATCGTATGCACCAGTTGTTAGCACTAAATTATTTTCTTTAACAATCACATTTGTTTTCGCGAAATTACTTTTTGTATCCCCTTTTTCTACAATTTTACGAACGAACAGGTATAACTGGATTACCTCCATAAAATATTCATGATTCTCTTTATGTTGACAATTCGTGTTAAATAAATTAAAATGGTGAATTTGGAAATACATGCTTTTTATTTCTACTTTAATTTGTGCTGTTGTTATTTTTTTCACACTGTAAAAATATTCTGTTTAATACTGTAAAGTGTTTCGTCCGTTGTATTAAATTCTACTTACATTTTTTTTTTTTTTTTTTTTTTTTTTTTTTTTTTTTTTTTTTTTTTTTACTCAAGCTGGGTTTTATTCTCTTTTATTTAACTCAACACTTTTTTTTGTATGCAAAGGTGGGATATTGTAAACGATTTTAATTTACTTCCTGATATTCAAGAATTATAAAAATTATATACAAAGGGACGTTTCAGATGACAATGCAACCCTTTTATATTTTTAGAATTACAATTATAAATAAATTAATTAATTAATTAACTTTAATTAATCTTTCATTTTGTCGGCCACAGGTGATAAATCGCCAAATAATCTTTATATCTACAATTGTATATGATTTAAAACAAAAATGGATTTAACGATGTGCCAAACCACGCTCGTTAAATATGGCCAGCTGGATACGAAACTTTAACAACAATGAACTTTAAACACTGGAAAGTAAAAAAAAATATATATATATATATATATATAGTGGTAGGTTATGTTTAATTAATGGTTATATATATATATATATATACAGTAGAACCCCGATTATCCGAAGCAATTGGGACCGAACCTCTTTTGGAAAATCGAAATTTTCGAATAATCGAGAATGCTTCAACTTTAAGATTAAGGAGAAATATATGCGATATTTCTTATTACGGTAACAAGTGCTTAATAAAAATAATGGAATTGCAAAATAGAAACAAGAAAAAATTATAGAATTTTAATTTTGAAATTAAGTAACTTTTACTATCACAAAGGTTTGAAAAATGTTTTGTTTGTCGCAGTCCCCTTTGCTTTGAAGCTCTATCATGGAGTTTTTTAATATTATTAGTTCACCAGTATCACAGTCTTTCTGTAGCTCCAGCCATGCCAAAAATTTTGAAAAACATTCAAATGCTCCAGAATTGCTAATTTGTTCACTTTCTTATTTCCACTCCGAACTTACGGGAGCTCAAGTTAAATGCAAAGGAACTCTAAGAAAGGGGATCGAAAACATTTACATGTACTTGTAATTTGGAATGGGCCGCTTGCACCTAAAGAATATGATAGTAAAAAGAAAAGAAAAGATAAAGAAGCTTTCAAAATGGATTTTGCACACAAGGTATGTGATGGTAAAAATGAAAAAAATCTTTAAAAATAAATTTCGGTTAACCGGGAGTTTCGGTTAAAAGAGTTTCGGATAAAAGAGGTTATACTGTATATATAAATAAGAAATATAGAGTGTAATATATTTTCAAGAAAAGGGGGTGGGGAAAGCTTTAATCTATTCACGATTTCATATCAATTAAATTCCGATTATACGAAAAAAAATAATTTAGAAATCCTAAAAAAGTTTGTTTAAATAATGTTTATTTTTATTCTTTCCGGTTTCCATACCTTAAAAAAGAAACATATCAAAAATGTATTTTTTTAATAAATTGATTAACTTGGGTTTTCTACAAAGGGCAGAAAAAAGAGTGCAGTGAATTATCTATAACCGAGATCGGTGCCTATGTCAAATTCATATAATTGCAACATTTTTTTTCTCTCTTTTAAGAACATGAATTGCAGCCACAGAATAATGCGTGATTTTCGAGAAAAATAGAGATACTTATAAAAGAGTGTACTTAATTTTTTTATTTAATTTTTATTCATTTTATTTATTTTTATCTTTTCTAAATAAATCGTGTTTTCTATAATGGTGGTTGTGGGGGGTAATGAATTAAAGTTGAGACAATAAACATCGTTTACAGCAACAAATGAAATAACATAATAATTATGAATATGGCTACGCAAAAGAAGATACGCATTTCCCGAAATATACTGTTAGCAAAAATTAGATTTATTTCAATGGTTCTAGCAATGTATATACTTTATCCGGTTAATTAGGATATATGGTTCTAGCTCACTGTATTACGGTAAAGATTTTGTCTCAATGACCAGAAGTGAAATTATAGATAAATTTATATTATGTTCTAGGTTTTTTTCCAATTGAAAAACTACCGCAATTAAACTATGCCCAAAATAAAGGAATATGAAATATTCTCTATTATATTTTTAGCTATTTCGCTGAGGATGTGTATTATCACATTTTAAACCCTTTCACTCATCTAACCTTCATATGGCACTCCTAATTAATTTAATAAAAACAGTAGTTATAAAATGTCTTCCGGATAGCGTTTACGTTCAAATTCCATGTGTAGTTTCATTTTTTTTTTCAGTAAAACGTATGACAGAAAATTGTTTCTTCAAAATTGAAACTTCCCACCTTATATCTTTGAATGCTGAACAGTTTTAATTGGTGCTGCGTAGATATTGATCCCCAACATCTATTCAAGATACCTTGAACAGTAAGGCATTTTATAACTTTATATGTGTATTTTATTTTATTAAAAATATTAAAGTATTCATAAAAGTGTAAAAATAATACATTTTTGTATCATACGAGAATTAAGGCAACAAAGAATATATTTGTAAATTAATATTGTCATACTAATGTGTACAAAAATATCTGTGTACGTATATGTAAAATTTACTCAATCTATTTATATGGTAAACTTCAGAAAACACGTGCATTGTATGTGCCAGGCATATACTCAACTGATCTAAAAATAGAGGATCAAGAATATTTAATATACATAATAAATAGGGGTAGTAAAAAGGGTAGTAAAATTGTCCCGAAAATGTTTATGGCCGCTAACCTCCGAAAAGAATCATCCGGTAAAAGAGATCTCCTCTTGTGAAAATTAAAAGGAAGTCATAATATATGCAGGGGACAAAATGCAGCTATCTGATCACTGGACATTAAAAAGACCAATGAAATAGATCTGGTGTGGTTTAGCCCCTTATATCAAAAGGGCTTATTTTAAAATTATATAAAAAAAAATCAACAAGAAGGAAACGAAAATTCTGGCAAGAGGAGAAGACATAGAGTTCCGTTAGTAGAGTGAAGAACGGAAATCACCGGGATGCAGATTTTTTTTTTTTTTTTTTTTTTTTTTTTTTTTTTTTTTTTTTTTTTTTTTTTTTTTACAAAGTGCATCATACGATGAAAATTAAACAAAATATAGTATTCAATATTTTGGGACAAGATATCCAACTAAATTAATAACGCGAATTACCAAGTACACTCCAAGGTATCATTCCTCATCCTCAGTGCGAAGAAAGATTAATTAGATGTATTGTCCTTCGAATTATTCATTTTGTGTCAGTTTTTTTTAATTATATTTTATGTGTCCTAAAGATTACCATGATCCACTGACAAGATTGTCTAATGTAGAATAAATGAGTAAGATGATGGGTTTAATAAAATTTTAGATGTTAATAACTAATGGTCATGAGATAATGTCCATTAAAATAATAATGTTTAAACCTGTCCAATCAGCAAATAATGCTGAGAACCGCACATGGCAAACAAATGAGTTTCCTTTTTTTGTTTTATAATTATTATTTTCCCTTTTTTTATTTTCTGTAATTTCAATGTCATTAAATATAAATAAATGATTTAGTTTAATTTATCTTTATTTGTTCTTATTAGAGTATGCGTGTAATCATTCTTTTTAGGTTAATCCTATTAAACTTAATTTCTTTTACAAGTTCGTATGATTTACATGCCCCCGTCAAATTCCATATGATACATATTTTGTATAAAATCTTATATTTAGTTTTCAATTACTAATAATTAATGGCGGAAGTTTTATAAGTAATTTGACTTATTAAAATTACACAATGCAAGTCTTTTATTACACTGTTAAAACACTATTCTTAAAAATAAGTAAATTGTACTAATTATTGAGAACTTCCCGATCTTAAAATACCTCCGAGTACTTAACTATCAAATTTGAAAACGCATGTACTGATTTTTTGAGTACATACAGGGACTCGAAAATAAGTATGTATAGAAAACCACATACACTATAAGAAAAAAAAAGCGAAATTACAGAGAACCGACAAAACACCATTTTTAATTGCGAAGAACTACAATCTTTGAAGCAAAGAACAACGAATTTACTATTTAAATTCTTGAAATTTTGTGTATGAGCCGCCCCGTGATTTGAACCTGCGTCCTCTAGGTGGGAGATCAGTATTGTACTGACTGCGCTATAAGTGCAGTTACCAGCTGTTTCCAAATGACGCCTTTTATGAATCAGCGACGGAAGATCGCTAAGAGCAGAGATGAATTTTCCCTTTCTTAAATATTCTAATTTCAGAACAGATGTGTTATTGTCCCTCCATCCGCCATCTTAAATTTTTTTTTGGGGCATGAATTAAAAACTGTTTTTTAATTAATAGTTATAATTATTATATTCCAGTTTTTTTTAATATCATATTAATCTATCAACAATATTTAACCATTGGCGACATTTACTACTTGGCGATAAAGGACTTTTCACGCAAGAAAAAAATCCAAGATGGCGGATGTAGGGATAATAACACATCTAAAGCCCTAATTTCTAATAAAACAGTTTTTAAACTAAATTTTCTTCTTTAGCATTTCTAATGAAATTGTAAATAAATTTGAAAAGTGTGTATTATAAATTAAAAATTATAGCAAAGATAGACATATCTTTAAATAAAAGCTTGGAAATCCCTACTGTCAATTCGGTATAAGAAAAGGGTTTGAGAAAACTCATAATGGTTGAGAAAACTCATATTTTTGAGCACATAGGATTTAAACATGAATATTAAGACTTTAAAATACAAAATATATGTATTCATTTCTGCATACATTTATAAATCAAGTATAAGTATACACAACTTCAATATATCATGTACTCGTTTTTGAATTAATTGTACTTAAAAAAATCGAATACAAATAAATTTTCATTTTTAAGTAGATTAATGCTCCTTTTTGAAGCAATTGTACTTAAAAAAAATATGAGTACATAGAAATGCTCATTTTTAAGTAGATTATTTTTAACAAAGTACTTCTTTTTGAAACAATTGTACTTAAAAAAATACGAGTACATGGAAGTTCTCATTTTTAAGTAAATTATTTTTGAGAGTGTAGTTTAATTTCTTAAAGTTTCACGTGAGCGTTGTTGTTTTTATTATTCTGACATTTAAAACTCGCGTAATCCCATTACCAGAACAATATTATCATAATTACGATCACAATTCTTTAATTTTGATAAAGCAAATCAGATGTCCCTATACGACATGAAGATGGTGTTTGGAAATATGGACAGGAATTAAATAAATCCAGCAATAATAATAAAGTGTTCATTTCTGTCCAGCAACTGGATAAGAAATTGTTAATCAAAAATTATTTTAATTTGTAGAAAAAATGATGCTTTTGCAACATTGTATATAAAGTATGTATAATTCGTCAATATTTGTTCTACGGCTACGAGTTCCCAATTGTCCCGCATAAGTAAGGGCTCCAGATGCTCCGGTTGCCAAATTTTCTTACATTTTATTTCGCCATCTTTAATGGCATATAACTCTGACATTAGATAATGCGAAGAAAATTACTTTAAAATACTTGTGTCCGGAGCATTCGGGGCACAGATTTACGAGGGAAACCTATCTACGACCAATCGATATGTTAAATGAATTTTATAACTTATTTTCTTTTATGGTACTTAAAAGTTTCGTCTGGGCATAAAGGTTAATAGAATCATGGGAATTTTATAAACAATTTGGAAGAGAATTTTAAGTTCTCTAATACATATAAGTGATGGATTTGGATGCAGTCAATTAACTTGGTATGTAGAACTTACTTAAAATCACAATCTTCTTTTTAAAAGTTATTATTTTCCTTTATTTTTTTCATAATCTGTGAGAGAGAAGGTTATTTCCGTTCATTATTCAATAATTATTTTTCATTACAAAATAACCATTATTATCTTCTCTTAATCAATTCGTTATTTTATTTTCATAATTCGTGAGAGAAAGAGTTAATTCAGTTCATTATTAATTATTTAATTATCTTTAGAAAATCAATCATTAATATTAACTGATATTATTGCATCATACATTACCAAATAATCGTACTATCAGAATAATTGTAATCAATGAATAAGTATATGTTTTGAATAAATACAAAATGAGTAAATTATTATCAGATAATATGTTAGAGAAAAGGAGCTTTATTCTTTGTAACGTAGTATTAACAATAAAAATTTATGCAAAATTCCCAAGCACAAAATGTTACACATTATATTTTTCTTCTTTGAAAAAATACACTGTATTATCAAGAACACCAGGTGTCAGGGGCAAATTGTTTTCTTTATCAAAAACACATTTGTCTTTGCGAAATTGCATTTGTACCCTTTTTTTCTCCTCTTTTATCCGCGAGCAGGTGTAACTGGATTACAGACATAAAATATTCATGTGTTTTTTATGTTGACAAGTCTTTGGAAAACAGTTGAAAATATTGTAGATGGAAATTAATGTATACATTTTCTTGGATATTTTATACCGTTTATTCACGCTATAAAAAGATTGTGTTTAGTAAGGAGACATTAGAGGCAAAGAGACTCATATGTTATGTTAGTTGCTATTTTTACTTTTTTCTTTCTAAAGAAAAATGTATTGTAATAGAGATTTTTTTCGACTTCCGATTTTCGACGGATTTACACGTTTTATTGGGCAGAGATAATGAAAAACATGTTTATACAAAATGTCTATCTGTACGTCCATACGTCCGTGTGTCCGAGGATGTTATGCCCACTTTGTATCATCAAAACGTGTATGAAGTTATGCATAGAATTGAAGGAAATTTTTGCATGTTTTTGGCTATGGACACAAAGTCCGCCTTAAATTTGGAAATACTACACCAAACGTGGGCTCTTTAATACCAATTTTTGTGCCATTTTCATTCTTCTACCATTGAAGAATGTGTGAAGTTATCGATAGAAATGAGCCATTTTTTAAAGTACTTTTTGGCTATGGCCAGCATGTACTTCTTGAATTTAGAAATATTATTCCTGAAGTGCGAATTGTAATAATAAATTTTGTGGCATTTTCATTATTTTACCATCGTAAAGTATATGAAATTATGCATAGAATTGAACCAAATTTTATGCATATGTTTGTGGTTATGGCAAGTAGGTATTCTTTGAATTTAGAAATATTCCACAAGAAGGGGGGGCTATAATAACAATTTTTCTGGATTTTTCATAGTTCTGTTGTACATCGGCTGTTCATGCAGAGAAACGCAATTCATATCCAGCTATGTGTCCGAGTGTGTTATGTCCACTTTGTATCATCAAAACGTGTATGAAGTTATGCATAGAATTGATGGAAATTTTTGCATGTTTTTGGCTATTTACACCAAGTCCGCCTTAAATTTGGAAATATTCCACCGAAAGTGGGCGCTGTAATACCAATTTCTGTACCATTTTCATTCTTGTACCATTGAAAAGTGTGTGAAGTTATCGATAGAAATGAGTCAATTTTTAAATACTTTTTGGCTATGGCCAGCATGTACTTCTTGAATTTATAAAATTCAAATTTATATAATATAAAATTGAAAATATTATTCCTGAAGTGCGAATTATAATAACCAATTTTGTGGCATTTTCATTATTTTACCATCGTAAAGTATAGGAAATTATGCATAGAATTGAAGCGAATTTCATGCATATGTTTGTGGTTATGGCAAGCAGGTATTCTTTGAATTTAGAAATATTCCGCAAGAAAGGGGCGCTATAATAACACTTTTTCTGGATTTTTCATAGTTCTGTTGTACATCGGCTGTTCATGCAGAGAAACGCAATTCACTTCCAGCTATCTCGGCGATTCTCAAGCAGCTGATGCGCAATAGAATAACAACAAATTTTGATTTTAACAAATACGAGTATTATGATCGAGATTATCCCGTTTTTACTCCGATAAGTAAAATGAAGCAGGACCATAAGTTGAAAATCAAAACTGATGTAGTATTGAAGTAATAAAATTAATGTGTGAACATGTGTAACAACTTTTTGAAATATTAAGATGCATGAAAAGCAAGAAAGTTTTTGGGATTGGCACATCCGACAAGTTAGGAAGTGTATTTGCTTTCGTAAATGAATAGAAATAAGGACTAATTAGTTAAAAAAAATAAACTAAATATTCTTTTCAGCAACAAATGCTTACATATATATATTTAGATATATTTGGTGACATCCAATTTTCTTCGAATATATCAAATAACTAACGATGAATTCAGTATCATACAAATAATTTTTGAAAAATCTTCTGGAATAGTACACCCTAGTTTCGTTACAAGTTGTTGTTTGCTTAAAAACTGTTAATTAAAAATTGATGGAAAATCATATCAATATACAGGGAGATTCCAAACTTATTTTTCAAATTCCGTGGGGAGGTAGGGAATACGTCAGGAAACTGATTTTACTTAGTACTTTACTGAGTACATTATGTCCGCAAATGTACGCTTGCGTATGTAGATTGCGCTGTGCGGACCCAACTTTCCTTTGCGTCCCAATCACTGTTTTGACTTAACTAAAGCTAGTATTACTCCTTCGCCTATTTCCACTTCTCATTTGGACTTCCACAAAACCTTTTACATCTATAAAAACTCCAAAAATCTTGTAATGACCTATATTCAATGCTTTCATTATCTGACGCCATAAAAATTTCCGTTTAATTTTATTCTTTACGGTACTTTTAACCTTTATTTAGATGACTTTTCCGGAGATACTATCCTATATGGTATCGGTTTCCTGTCGTATTCCCGACCTCCACTGTACAGACATGTGAAAATTATTAGAATAATTGTGAAATTTACGGTAAAAACTTGTTATATTAAAGAAATATTTAAAAAAATATTGATACATTTAATATTTAGTGCGCATCCCCTTGTTTTTTATTAAAGAAATGATAGCATTCTTGTCCTGGCATACTTTGTATGAGTTTTCGGCAATTAATTTGTATTCCGTGCTTATAATGCCAAATTTGGATGAGTCTTTCTATCAGACTAGTCTTGTTTGTGATGTTGTATTTCTTTAATTTTTTCTTTACAATGGACCAAAGGTTCTCTATCTGGACTGTCTATATCTGGACTGTTTCCAGGCCATTGAAATGTTTTGTTTAATTAAATTAAAAAAATACAACATCACAAACAAGAATGTTCTGATAGAAAAACTCGTCCAAATTTGGCATTATGACAACGAAATACAAATTAATTGCCAAAAACTCATACAAAATATGCCAAGACGTATCGAATCTTTAATAAAAAACAAGAGGATGCACACTAAATATTAAATGTATCAATATTTTTTAAATGTATTATTTCTTTAATATAACAAGATTTTAAAGAAATTTTACAATTATTCTAATAATTTTCACACGTCTGTAATTTAACATTTAATAGGAAGAATATACAAAAAAGTGAAATGTCAAATTTTCATCGCGATCAAGGACGACATTTATTTTAATAAGTTTAGCAATATATATGTAGATGTACGTATGTAATATATATACATTATATATCTTTGTGTGTTCCTTTATACTACCAAATATTTCTTATAAGACGTTTGGAGCAGTTTTATTCAAATATACAATAATGCTAAAGTAAAAACAAGCAAAATTTTTAAAAACAGATTAATGTCTATTTGATTTACTGAATTATCCTTTTTTTGAAGGAAATATGAAAGAATTAACTGCTGAACGTTTGTTGTTTTCAAGGAAACATTACTTTTAAAAGCTAACATTACGTCATTTCCCATCTGAAAATTAAAACAGTTCATATTTTACTAACATGGTAAAGTTTTAATAAATGCTAATATTTATTGAGTAAAATTTTGATTACCACGTGCTTGAATCAGTTTATTATTCGATCTCAGCTCATATATACATATCGCTCGCCCGCAAGAAAAGTGACACACCTCACAAAAATTCGTTTGGTATTTTATTCCACTAATAGGTCTGCTGTTACACAAAACGTTTCAAAAATCACTTTATTATGCTATATGTTCATTTGTGACCGCAGAAGAGGGACGAATTCTGTGGGAGGTAAAATGACCCAATCATCCAAACTTCATTCTACGTCTTCATTCTTAAGGGTTTTACGCTTTTGTGCACGTTTTTATTCCTGCATGCAGAGCTAAGAGCTATAGTTTCATGTTACAGTAAAATAATGCTTTTTTTTTTTTTTTTTTGCCTCTCCTGTGAAATTTACTTTTGTCGAGATGTGTTACTTTTCTTGTGGGTGAGCTATACATACTCACATAAACTATCATTAGTATAATATATTAACAAAGAATTAACGCTTTATCAATATATAATTATTTATTTTTATTATAGAAGGAAGGATTAAAAAAGTCAATGTTTTCTATAAAATAAAATCAATGATTTTAGCAACGACTAATAAATACTCTTTTTTTTATCGAAATAATTACAAAAAAGAAAGTTTATTAATTATACAAAAGTATTACCCATGAAATATTTTGCAAAATGCCTAAGCGCACTAATGCGTTTTTCTTTTCGGATAAAACGAATCGTAAAATGCAGGTGTCACTGGCAATTTTTTTCTATTGTCAAGGCCCATTTGTTTTCGCTATTTTTTTCCCCTTTTTATCCGCAAGCAGGTGTATCTGTTTTTCGCGATTAAATATTCATGATATCTTTATGTTGACAAGTCGTGGTAAATAGGTTGAAATGTTGCAGAGGGAAATAAATTTTCCGTTTTTCTTCTGTGAATTGTGTGTAATTTTTCATGATAGAAAAAGATTGCGTTAAGTAAAGAAACAGTAGTATTTCTCATATGCTTGTGTTTAACGTTCCTTTTGTGAGAAATTGCATGCAATATGCTTTCGTAAATGAACTACTTTTTTTACTACCTAAGCATTAGTTGTTAAAAATGGAGAAAAAGAATTTCAGCATTATTTATATCATTTAATATTGACATAAAGGGAATCTCTAAAGAAAATATGGCCTGCGAACTTTAAAATCCAACTACGTTAATACCAGTGTTATTTCTTATATATTTAGAACTATAGAGAATTCATTGGATTTCTTTAAATTTGTTTGCAAGTAGCTGCTTTATACAGATGTCGAATACCATTTCTATTAAAAATACCAAATATTTTAGAACTAGAAAAAGCCATGTCTTGTTTGGATTCGCGAAACATTATTTAATATGATAAATATTTGAAAGTAACAATAATTTTTATATTATTTATGCATCTTTATTAAGCAAAAACGTTATTTTATATTTTGTCCTATTTTAACTTTTAGAAATGTAAATTCAGCCAAATAACTAGGAATTTCCTCGGAATTTTTAATTTACGATATGACGAATTTAACAATTAGACCAATTTCAGATGGGCGTCTTTTTTGCTGCTTTTTTGCTTATGTATTATCCATTCACAAAGCTATAGCATTGTGAATGGATAATACTTAAGCAAAAAAGCAGCAAATAAGACGCCCGTCTGACATTGGTCTTAATTTTATTTGTTTACAATTCTTTTGTCGCCACTTTACAAAAAAAAAAAAAAAAAAAAAAAAAAAAAATCACAATATAATTCTTTTAAAATATGTCAGTATCGTCTGCGTAAATGATTTCACATAGTAAGACCAATGTCAGACGGGCGTCTTTTTTGCTTAAGTATTATCCATTCACAATTCTATAGCATTGTGAATGGTTATACTTAAGCAAAAAAGCAGCAAAAACGTCGCCCGTCTGACATTGCTCTAAGAATAAATTGTGTACTGGAATTCTTAACACTGAAAAATAGATTTATAATAAATGTAAAGAATTGAATTTTCACAAATTTTGATTCAATAAAAGTATGCTATAATTTTCATAAAAATGTATTTTAAAAATTTCATAAAAGAAATCGTAAAGCTATTTAATTAATCGTGATTCTATCTATAATGACTAACTCCATGATTTATTTGTTCTTCTGAAAAACCTGTTTTATTTTTTATTTGCAAAAATGCGTCCGTAATGGAAAAACTGTAATATAAATTAATTAAAATAATATATATTTTTTAAATTTATTCTGTAAAAAAATAATATTGTGCAAATCTGCAGATCATAATTTATTTTTATGTTTAATTTCAAATCAAAATACTGAATAGTTTTTTTGTAAAGTGTACTACAAAATGTAATTTGTGTAGCCTAATAGAGGATTCGCTTCGCTCATCCTAATAATATTTATGAAGTGATTTTACAGAATAAATTTTTGTGACAAGTACTGCAGATTTTTCTACTGAGTATATTTGGAATTAACATAAAATTAATATTTCATAGTTACCTATGTCATAATTATCATTCTGCAGAGATGAAATGATTAGTATCTGTTGCTGTACCAGTGCCCCTTGTGCGACGGCAGTCATCCGGCTGGCTGCTGAATACGCACTGCATACGAGGTGGGGCTTCCATTTGGCGAAGTAGGTTCAGATCGGATAAGAAGGATTATCTCCACTGTAAATGTAAATTTACATAGTCTATATTGCAGATCGCTGCTCTAGATATTATTAGCCCCCGGTACGATATGCTATATATGCTATTTCTTTCTCTCGGGTTATTTTGTGTATTCCAAAAAGTAACGTAAACTTACAGAAGCCAGCCGTAAAACGAAGCAGTACGATTAAATGCTCTATAGCAATTTTTTTAACTTCTGAGCATCGCACATTTTCAATTTTTATACCGTCGTATAGGAAAATAAAAGTTCTTTTAAATGCATTTTGTTAGAAAAATGTATCTCTATTTATTTTTGAAATATTAATTTTTTGTTGTTTTTAGAGCCATTTGCTTAATATTGGCAAAATAATTTTAAAATAGTAATTATTTATTTTTGTTGCCATTTTTTGAGAACAACCGAAAGAAAATGTAATTAAAATACGTGCTATTTTGAAAAAATATAAACGAATGATTTCTGTGAAAACATGGAGCTATTATAAATTATATTTAATTTTAAGTATCTATGAATCATTAGATAGCCGTTTTTTTTTTTTTTTCGATTTTCTTAAATGACGACATCTTTTTGCTGCATTTGTGCATTATTTCGCGATAGTGATGTACTATGCTTGTTTTACTGTAGATGTTTAAGAGTAGATCGTAAATGTGGAATGCTTAAGCGGATGCGAATGACGTCATTTTACATAAAATAAAACGTGTGCTTGAAGTCTTAAAATTGAAATATGTTTTGTACTGCAGTAGAATCCCGCTTAACCGAGTTATTCTTCTGATGGACTGATGGCTTCTATTATTATGAAACTGCCATTATAAATGAAGCATTAGGTGAAGATGAAAGAGCAGCCGTAAAAAGTTAGAACTCTGATTTTCTGGTCAAAATGGAGGAAAAAATGTCCATTATTTTTTTTTTTCAAAAAAAATTTGGCCATTTTTTCCACCCATTCTAACCAGAAAATCAGTGTTCTAATTTTTTACGGCTGCACTTTCATCTTCACCTAACGCTTCATTTATAATGGTTGTTTCATAATAATAGAAGCCATCAGTCCATCAGAAGAAAATGAAGTAATGGAAATTCCGGGGGTTACACTAAATTCTGAAAAAACAGAAATCCTGTTCACTAGTTTACATTCTACACACAGTAATATCTGCATTGAATACTGTATTCATATTCTATGTATGTATTTAATTAGACTTTCTCTTTTATAATGAGACATTAAAAATATGCTTTAGTACATTATCCTGTCAAATAATTCGTAGGCTATATAGCACAGTTATGCATTTTAAGTAAAATTTTCATCTCCAGTAATCACACAGGGAAAGTCTAACTGCACTAATAGTGATTTTTATATGCATTAATTTTAATTTATCTAACCGTTTAATCATATTCCATAGAAGATTATGAATTATTTTTGTTTATTTATGCTAATCTAAATAAAAGCAATACGTCCAATGCAAAAAAGTGTACCCAAACTAAAGCAATATGTTAGATGTAATAGCATAAACTATACAAGTGATTGAACAACCATGTCAAATAAAGAACACGATGCAATTATTTTTATTTTCGGAATATCGCATTTTGACATAAATATCTGAATAATAAGTAAGGGATATTCTCTGTCATTTATGATGTGATTTATTTATCCATGAAAGATGTTCGAGAAAATCCGAAAGATATAAGACATAAGTTCGAGAGATAAATCAAAGAAGCTCTGATTCGTACACGGAAGAAAAACTGTTTGTTAATATTGATAG
Source organism: Maratus speciosus (assembly GCA_963932465.1). NCBI lineage: Eukaryota > Metazoa > Arthropoda > Arachnida > Araneae > Salticidae > Maratus > Maratus speciosus. Next base: position 330,532,234 of record OZ010795.1, read on the forward strand.
TTACGTCTGTGACATTCCCGTAATCCTATGAAATGTAGACTGTAAAACATATATTTTTTACACTATAAAAGGTTATAATGAGCGGAAATATATGTTTCTTATAAGAGATAAAAACAATGTAAATAATTTCAGAGTAATATAATTTCAATATATAATCGTAACAAATATTATTCCAATTTCGACAATGGTCCCATTATTTAAAATCATTTTGGAGGTACATAATTATAATTAAATCAATACACACACAATAAAGCTTTTCTTTCTATTTATAACCGATGGCCAGATCCCTACCTGCATGGGTCACCCCAGATGATTGGGTTTTATACCTGGTATCGGGGTGGTGACCGCCTAATCGCCGTGTAGCGGCAATAAATCTGAAGAGCGCCTAGATCTTCATCATATCGGCTGTGCCTACTGCTTAGTTGTGAACTTAGTTAATTCATTTACTTAACATTTTGATCTTGTTGTTTGGTACCTGCGCTTTGCAACTCAAGTTCATCTCATAATTTAGAACCTTGTTCAGGTGACAGGACCTTCACCTGGCAAGGCACCTAAAAACTAAAACTAAACCTGTGGCTTTACGATCCATGAACTTACAGTCCCCAACTCTGTTTACTTGGTCAAGTGCCCCAAGGTGCTATGCAGCATGCGCCCCGGTCGGGAGGTTTGCCGAACGCGAGACCCAAGGTGTTTAGTTCCCACCCAAGCATGGTACTAATTTTATCGATCCCGGAGGGATGAAAGTTTGAGTGAATCTTGCCCAGCCGGGAGCCGAAATCGCGGCCTGTAGCGTGGCAGACAGGCGTGATGATAACTACGCTGCTGGGCTTCTGGCAATACACCTCCAGAGATATAATCCACAGGTAAATTAGAGGACTTTGCACCCACGACAGATTTTAAATGTACGAGGAGCCATTAATGTAAATGTTGGACATCGGTTGTCTCCAACCGATGAACCGCTGACACACAAAAACGTTTATAAATAAACTGGCGTTATTCAGAATAACGTTTACTAAACTTTTACACACGGAATGGAACAAAAGTACAGTATAGTTACAAGTACAGCCTATTTATTAAATGCATCTATTTTATTTTTCAGTTAGTTTAGTACATTCTCCGTGCACCACAAATACAAAACTCGATATGGTCAAGTAAGCATTATGTTAAAAGATGGTTAAATGAGTGGGCAGTTTACTGCAGATTTGTAACAAAAACTGTAAGAAAAATATAAATTATACAGTATGCTAAAGTCACAATATTACATTATGAACATTAAGCTCGATCCCTAAAAATCTTCCGATAATTCCAGTGCCCTGATCCCATCACTTCCCGCTTTTCGATGCCTTTAATTTAATCAATTTTCCTTTTAAATTTGTCCGGTTTCTTTTTTTCGACCTGGTTTCCGCTAGAGGCTAGAGTCTCGGGATTTGGGACGTGGGTCTGGACCTTTGCTCCTGGCATCCCCTAGAGAGTCGGAAAAAAAAGAAGAAAAAGAGAAAGGACCGCGGAGAAAACGTGTCCACCGCGCTCCGTGAATTCTGTGGCGGTAAATAGCATTTAGAGTTGCAACACAACCGTGAAACACGGTGCTTACTTAATTACAAAAGTATGAGAAAATATCTTCGTCTGTATCAAAAGAAAGTGAAAAGGTCAAGACAATTTTGGAGAATTTGCAACTACGATGAGGCGTTTTCTTTCGCGCTGAAATTTTGCAAAATAAAAATGTAAATTTTCCACACAGTATTTAAAATTTGCATCAAACTGCCCAGTCATTCAAAAGTTTTTGTTAATAACCATTAGTTCACGTTATTATGAAGCTTTATCATTCGTTTGAATAGATTAAAGTTACGTTTACGTAACCACTAATACTTGAAATTTATAAATAGTTATAAAAATGCTCGTATGACCGGACAGCTTGCTACAAATTTATAACAGTGCAGCTTTTACACTTCCAGGACTGAAATGAAAGGGTATTTTTTCAGTCTAAATCTTTTTTAATTTTAAAAGCATTATTCTTTTCGGTTAGGAATTGAATAATATGAAAATTAAGTCGGGGGAAAAAGAAAAGATAGAAAGGAAATTATTTAAACGATAAGATGTTTAAGGAAAGTTTTATATCATAAGCAATGTTAGATTTTAAATATACTTTATTACAACAGGAATAAGATAGATTCAGCTTAAAAATGATTTAAGAACATTTGTTGCCAATATAAAAAAAATGTGTCCTTTTTCCCAATCGAAAAAGACATAAAGTGTTGAAAAATTGATAAAAGACGCAAATATTACAAATGATTTATTGTTATTCTCCTTATGCTGTACATTTATATGGAGTAGAATGGGTAAGAACACCCAGTGCTGGAAAAACGCCCATTGTTATTAGTAATTAAACGAAAGAATGGGGGGTCGCCGTTGTTCAGTATATAATTTGGTGAAGGATACATTTTATACTGCGCAGTCGTTTGATACAATCACGTGTAATTTATTATTGGAAAGCTGCATGTGTTTGTTCTCAGGCAAGTTGAAAAGAAAAATTGTGACATGAATTATAACTATTATTGTGGATTCTTAAATAAGTATGTTTATATATATGTATATAAACTTATTGTAGAGAACTATTTTGTTGTGAAGATAACATTAGTATAATGTTGAATGATTAATTGCAAAGTAATGAAGTTGTAACAAAATGGTGAGAAAAGAGTAAAACACCTTACCAAAGCAAAAGCAAAAAGGCGAAGTAGGCGTTTTACCTTGATCTGACTGTAAGCGTGTTTAACACAAAGGTATCTAGCTATTTGATCAGAACATTTTTCTGACAAGGATTTTACAAACAATAGTAAGGGGAGTGATCAGATACACAAATTCTAGGTACAGAAGTTCCAGTAGAGACAGGCAAGTCTACATCGGAAAATCCTAGCAATTCTAAAGATTACGCTATTAAAAGTTCATGCGAATCGACAAGTTTAACGGAAAAACATACAACCCCCGCAAATACAAAGAATAGCATTAATCAGTTTTCAATAGTTCCAAAAATAAATTAATACAATGACACCGGTGGTTCCTAAAAGCGGAACAATGAAAAAAGCCACAATAATAATGAGATTTAAACTCAAAAAGAAACTTGAAGCTAACATGAGCTAATGAGGAGTCGATCTTACAAAAAGAAGCAGCAATTCTATTCAAAACGTGCTAATGGAAAACAGCGAACAGGAACCGAAAGGAAATAGTATAAAAAGGACACTCCTGGAATTGTTTCATATATTTCTGTCAAAAGTGATTCCGATACGGAATTGTTTTTCTGACGGAGATTAAACTAAAAAAATAATGGTTAAATCTTTAATTTGAAAATTCGTTATCTTCATAATTTTCACTATTGGATGATGTACTTGAAATGTTGGTTTTTCTTTCCTTATCAGAACGTGTATGACCTCATTATTATAACTATTGAAGTCAATTGTGAAAGCAAACAATTACGTTTTATCCTCTTCGCTACTGAATAAAAAAATATTTTTCAAAAAATGTTGGAATAGGTTTTCTCACCTATTTTGCTTCTAAAATGATAACAATAAAATAATTGTAAAAATTAATGTATCAGAGCACCAGTAAACAGAGGTCCACATATGTGAACCTTGGGACTCAATTAATAAAAAGATCAAAATTTTGGAAAATTATTACAAATATTTGTTTCTTTTGAAAATTATAATTTTTTTTTAAATATAACATAATCAAATTAATAACATAATTAAATATTATTTGTTATTGTTTTAAAAGTATTAAAATTGTAAATCTAAAAAAAAATAAGCAATTTTTTTGCCGTGAACTACGTTAAGAAATTACTGGGAAATGTAAATTTTATTAACCTTTAACCGGAAACAGGAAAATCCCGTGCAAAAAAATTGCTAATTTTTTTAAAAAAGAAAATCACTCTTAATAATTTACCAAATTGTGACTTAAACACTTAATCTTTAATAGTAATGCATTAACAGGACCAATTTTTTAATATAACAGCATAAAAATAAGTTTGGAATGTCGGAGAGAGAAAATATTTTTAAATTACATATTATTGTTCAAAATATTACATTTTGGGCATAATAATTAAATAAATGCTAACATTTTTATATATTTCTGTACAATATAAATTAGCAAAAAATATTAAGCAGTAAAATTAACAAAATGTTTAACAGTAAATATTTTAGCATGTTCTAAATATATGCGTTTTTATGCATTTTCTGACAATCTTGAGTCACTTTCTTGTTCAGATTTTATATATTCATTATCTGAAATACTTTCAACATCACTTATGTCACTTCCTAAATAAATTTTCCATTGTACTTGTAATACTCACCTTTGTCTTCGAGGGAATTGATAAATGTATCATCGATTAAAAAAAATCATTAAAAGTTTTATTGCTCTGGGAAAATTTTTAAGGCTATTCTATAACCCAAAACAGCTGCTTTCTAACACATTTCTGAATTCATTTGTGTTCGGAAACTTTTGATACTGGCAGATGTTTTTATTCAAAAACTATGTAATCTAAATACGTTTTTCAATGTTTTCGCAAAGGCAGAAGTTACTGTCAAAGTTTAGCGTTTTGAACCGAATTCCTGACGCGGCAACAGGAAAAAAGTCCTTCCGAACAGTGCAGGGAGGAAGAGGTAGCTTTCATATTCCTTATTTTTTAAAAGCAAGCTTATATTATTCAAACACACGAAGCTCAATTTAGTGGAAACCAATTATGGGAGATTCAGTACTAATTTTTATCAATACAAAATCATTATGAATGAGAATTTTGCGAAATTAGTAAACTTTATCCAAGCTGCTTTTATTTAAAGTAACTTATATTTGGTTGCCAAATTCGGCAATATCTTGAAGTTCCTGCCATTTTATGACAACATGGTGCATGAGGCTAACGAGTGAAATTTGTCGAGATCTTAGTAACTCCTGTGCACATGCTCACTCACATCGGAATCGGTTGATATATACAAGTGCTGTCGCAGGCAAAAAATCAGATTTTTCAAAATGCCACCCACATTAGAAATTGAAACTGCTATATCTGAGCCATTTTTTAAGATAAAGATAAAACAAAAAATGCTCCGGAATCCATATATCATGGTCAAATACATAAAAAAGAAACCTTTTTCGATTTCTAATTTTTTTGCACCTCAATTTAAATATAATTTTTTATTTAATTTAACGGCCTCCATTTTTAAACAAGATGACTGATGAAGCTGGCCAGCGAACTTGGTCGAGACATTACGATATACTATCCACTTGCCTTCTTAAATTGAAATAGGTTAATAAATACGCGTGTTATCACGTGACAAATATCACATCGTTTCAAAATATCAGCCATGCTAGAAATTCAAAGTACTGTAATTCAACCATTTTTTAAGATATATACGAAACAAAAACTGCTCCGAAATCTTTGTATCAAGGTCAAACACATAAAAAAAAATATTTTTTCATTTTTCAATTTTTTGATAACTTATATTAAATTTAAATTTAATTTTTTTTTAAAAATGGCAGTCCTTTTGAAACAAGAAGGCGAATGAAGCTAGCCAACGAACTCGGTCGACACATTGGTATGTACTATGTACACACAAAGTTAACAAAAACTGTTTAACAAAAAGAAACAAAAACTGTTCCGGAATCTTTGTATTAAGGTCAAACGCATACAAAAAAATCTTTTTCATTTTCCAATTTTTAAATTAAAATTTTAAATTAGAAAAAAAAATTAAATGGCCGCAATTTTGAAACAAGACGGCGGATGAAGCTGGCGAACGAACTCGATCGAGACATTGGTACGTATTATTCATACACCAAGGTACATCAATATCGTCTCATAAATACGCCTGTTATCGCGTGACAAAAATCAGGTCGTTTCAAAATGTCAGCCACGCTAGAAATTCAAAGTGCTATAACTCAGCCATTTTTTAAGATATAGACGAAAAAAAAAAACTGCTCGGGAATCTTGGTATCAAGGTCAAACAGATAAGTAAAAAATATATTTCAATTTTTAATTTTTTGGAACCGCATTTCAAATTTTAAATTAAAAAAAAAAATTAAATGGCCGCCATTTTTAAACAAGATGGCGGATGAAGCTGGCCAACGAAGTCGGTCGAGACATTTGTACGTATTATGCACACACCAAGGTACATCCAAATCGGCTCATAAATACGCCTGTTATCGCGTGACAAAAATCAGGTCTTTTCAAAATGTCAGCCAAGCTAGAAATTCGGTGCTATAACTCAGCCATTTTTTAAGATATAGACGAAACAAAAATTTCTCCGGAAATCTTTGTACCAAGGTCAAACACATAAGAAAAAAAAATATTTTTCAATTTTCAATTTTTTGGTACCGCATTTCAAATTTTAATTTTTTTTTAATTTAAATGTCCGCCATTTTGAAACAAGATGGTGGATGAAGCTGGCCAACGAACTCGGTCGAGGCATTGGTATGCTCTATGTATACACGAAGTTACATCCAAATCGGTTCATAAATACGTGAGTTACAGTGTGACAAAAATCAGATATAACATATATATATATATATATATATATATGTATATATATATATCAATACAAAAACCCTTAACGGGTTAAAAGTTTGTGACGCAGCACTTTATGTTATGTTCTAAGAATTTTAAACATGGAACTTAAAGATAGTGATATAAAATTCTGAGTGACGCTATGCTATCAATTGTAATCTCTCTATATATTATTTATTTCATCTTTTTATTTATTTTTTTTTTTATAATCGCATGTGCAAAAATTATGTTCAATTAAAAAAAAAAAAAAAATGTATAAAAGTTTATTCATTGATGCTTTATCATTTACATCTCTCATAAATTCCAAGTATGAGTTTTAAAAGACGCTTTAGTGACGCTTTGATATGACTTTAAACAATGTTTTAAAACTAAATTAAATATTTTTTTGGTTTCGCTAAGATATACTCACACATCTAAACAATAGTTTTAATTCTCCAATATACTTTAAATATGTCACTTTCACTGAATTTTTTAATGCATTTAAATGTATTTATGTGAATAAATTGATTTATCCTTTGTCCAATGCTATTAAAAATTTAAAATAATATTAACTTATAATATTAACTATATTATTAATTTAACAAGCTTATACAAAACTACAAATTTCTGCTTCCCCTTTTTCTCATTCCTAGTGCAAAAAAAAAAAAAAAAAAAAAAAAAAAAAAAAAAAATTAAACATTCTAAATTCTTTAATTTTATATAAAATAATCTTTCACCATCACTATTTAAATTTCTTTATTAACAATAATAATAAATCATATAAAATAATCCCCTGAACTCCGAAGTTTCCACTTCTCCTTTTGCACCCACCTCTCCAGCTTACCTAAATAATAAAATCTTTCAAACGATGTTTTAAAGAAAAAAAAATCTGCAATATTTGTTGCCCACTAACATAAATAAATAAGCACTAACTTGCCTAATGTACATTTCGCCTCTTCTCCCTCCCCCTACTCCCCAGCATTAAACAAATTTAAATCTTTACTTTTATACAGAAAATTCTTCTATATAAATTATCCTCCTATTCCTCAAAATTACCACTTTCACACTCCAGCCTAGAGATTTCAATCTTTAAAGCTTGAAAAAAACAAACAAACAAAAAAAAAAAAAACGGATTTGCAAAGTCTGTTGCTCAATAATAAAATAAAATACATAATCATGTACACTTTTAGTTATTTTTCACACAATCAATTGATGTCATGATAATAGTTGTTCTGAGCGAATATTGTGTTGGCTGGGCTGTCGTACAGATAGCACAATTGGAAGAGTACTGGCAATTAAAGACAAGGGTTATTAAAGTTCTATTTAATTCAAGATGCTTAACCCCTTCGCGACAAGAGCCCTTTGCTAAATTTCTAACATTTTACTACAGGTTTTTAACAACAGAAAATTTTCTGTAATTGAATCACAGAAATGCTCCGATTAAAGAGGGTAAACTTTACAATTAAAAATAAGTGGTGAGAATAATGTAGGATTCTGAACACCTTAAGTGGCCAAGTATACCGGTCGCTCATCCCCAAGAGGTTAAAGATGCTTTTTTGCTATTATAGCCTATAGGATTTACAATTTAAAAAAATCTTAATCACTTCAGAGGTAAATAAAGACAGTGAAAAAAAATAAAGATGGTAATGTTTTGATTGGTAAATTCTAAACTGAGTAATTTGTGCTACAGAATGAAAAAAAATATATAAAGTTGTAATAATGCCCTCTTCAGAGCAGTCACAGATACTAAATCTTTAAGGTTTTTGATGCGTGAACTACATATGAATACAGTAGAAGATCATTATAATGCACACCTTGGTATGAGAAGTTGTGCGTATTATAGAATTTTGCATTATATAGATCATATTTCATACATCATTAATTTTACTTCGCATACATGCTTTAAATAACATTCCTTGGGACCAGAAATTGTGCAAATTATAAAATTTTACATAATAGGTATAGATCACACGTTATTAAATTACCTTAAAGATATTACCTTTACATATAACATCCAAATATGTCTGGGCAAAATCATTATATACAGTGGTAACTCATGACTGACAGTTTTGGGAACATTAAATTCATAGCTGGCAAATTTATTCCTTTTTCACTATTTTTAATAATTAAATATTTGCCTTATTTTTAGCAGAATTGTCTTCCGTTAAAAAAGGGTAAAATTTATTAAAAACTTTTGGAAGGTATACATTTTAGTGCTGCAAGAAAAACCTGTAATGAGCTGCTACTGATTATAACACTCATTTACAAAAAAATTTAATATAATAACAATGTTTTCATTACTCCAAAATAATGTGTTTGAGGTGATAATGTATCAAATTTAGTGTTCCAAGAAATAGCAATATTTGTAAAATATATGTGCTCCTTAACTGCAAAATTCCTTGTTTACATCTGAGACATACATTACATCTTTTGCATTAAAATTCTTTAGTGGCAGGCTTTTGTGATTGAACAAGGACTGCTTGCGGGTGGCTATGTTTTCATGATGTTCAGTTCTATATGTGGACTAAATGTGAGGTAGGTAACACGAAAGAAAAGGTCGAATGAGAAAGAGAGAGAAATTAACTCAATATGGTGCTGTTTGTACTCACGTTTTCTTGCATTTCGTCAGATACCGCTAGCTCCCACCCCTCCAAAAAATGTCAAAAAATTTTAATGCAGATTTGCACCGATCCCAGGGATGATATAATTCAATGTGCCGAAAAAGCGGTATTCCACGTCTTTGCAGAAAAGTAACATGCCTGCGACTTTTTTCATGTGAACATTGCATGAAGTTTTGGATCCCCCCCCCCAGGACATACTATCAAATCTCGCGAAGTTTTTTTTTTCTTGTGATGTTCCTCCCACGACCGAGAAAGGAGCGGGTTTTTTATAATCAACTGATTAATTTTGTTTTTCTTATTTTGCTACTTTTTTATGTTAGCGTGGTGATCTTTCAAATGCTATCGCCCAACAGGCGATAAACGCACCAGTCTGTAAGTGGCACGGCAACCCTCCAGTGTACAGGTGGAATTGAAAAAAAGAGTTTTTGTAGTCGGAATATGCGGAATGTTAAAGAATAGTAAATGGTTTAATGAATGCAGAATAAAAACTTTATATTTAATTTAAGATGGGAGTCAGATTAATATATTAACCCTTAACCGGAAATGTACCGTCTGTGAGATGGTTGCGTTACATATCTACCCTTTACACAAAAATGAGCGCGTCCCCAATCTTATCACACAATCTATTCCTTACGCTACTGGTCCTCTGCCCCCCCCCCCCCCCCCCACCAATTTGCAACACCTGCGCATTTTTAGTTATTGAAAGAAAAATTATTTTATTTTCAACGCAGTCTGTGAGACTTCATGTTTCCGTTTATGTAATTTTTTGCTCTGGGGTATTGATATGGAGGAGCCGTCAATGTGAGTACGCTACAGTTTTAAACAAGTTGGAAATTGCTCGTCAAACGTGGCAAATGAGGTGCGTTCGTACTATAACTAGTTTTATAACTATTTTTTGCACCCGATATTGTACTGAATGTGTATTTGTTTGCACTTCATAAGTGCATAGTCTGTAACAGCATTAAAATGCACTTGCAATATTTTTTCCCATTCCCCTTAATGTAACGGGAAACTTTTGACTGTCCCTGTAATTAAATTACACATCCGATTTTCATAAAATTTGAAATGGCTCGACAAAATTTTACAGCAATTATATATTTAAAATTTCAGCCCATTCGGAAGGCTGCAACATCATTAAAATGCACTTGCAATAATTTTTCCCATTGACCGTAATGTAAAGAAAAACTTTTGACTGTCCCTGTAATTAAACTACACATCCGATTTTCATAAAATTTGAAATGGCTCGACAAAATGTCGCAATAATTATATGTTTAAAATTTCAGACCATTTGGAAAGCTTTAACATCATTAAAATGCACTTGCAAAAAATTTTCCCATTGGTCGTAATGTAAAGAAAAACTTTTGACTGTCCCTGTAATTAAACTATACATCCGATTTTCCTAAAATTTGAAATGGCTCGACAAAATATTGCAACAATCATATATTTAAAATTTCAGCCCATTCGGTTGGGTAGTTTTTGCTCTGTTACATGCGGACGGACAGACGGACAGACGGACTGAACGACGACTATAGGTGCTACGTATTTATATAATTATGAACGCACCTAAAAATACTGAAGAAACTGCTTTGAGATTGTTTGATGAAGTACTAAGTTAGAAAGTATTTCAGATGATGAATTTATAAATTCTGAACACAAAAGTGACTCAACATTGTCAAAAATGCATAAAAAATGCAAATATGTAGAACATGCTGCAATATTTACTATTAAATGTTTTGTTAATTTTACTGCTGCGTAATATTTTTTTCTAATTCATATCGTACCGAAATATATAAAAATATTAGCATTTATTTAATTATCATGACGAAAATTTTATATTTTGAACAATAATGTGTAATTTCAAAATATTTTCTGTCTCCAACATTCAAAACTTATTTTTATGCTGTCATATTAAAAAATTGGTCCTGTTAATGCATTACTAGTAAATATTAAGTGTTTAATTTCACTATTTGGTAAATTATTAAGAGTTATTTTCCTTTTAAAATTTTATAGAAATTTTTTTAATTTAGCAGTCTCACAGACGGCACGTTTCCGTTTTTGCACGGGATTTTAATGTTTCCGGTTAAGGGTTAATTGAAATATTTACTAGGTAATCACTTTATTAGTTTATACAAAGTCTAATTATCATGACAGCTACAATAGAGCTGCTAATGAAATTTTGTGAAACCGATCTTTTCTAAATAGTAACATGTTCTGAATTGTTCTTATTTACAATAATACTTCATTACCACAAACACCATATCCATATAAGGGGGCTGGCTACTTTTATATTTTTTAGAAGTAAATTATTTAAAGCTTTCTTTTAAGCATACTAACTTCAAAAATAAATAAAAACAAGTATCTTACTTTTGCAAAAAAGCTGTTTTATCTTATTTATCTATAAACTTTAATTACTAAATAAGGAAAAGTTTCATGAGGAAAATTTTTACTTTTAGGAGCTCAACACAACCAGTCAGGATAAAATGGTTCATTTTGAGCTAATCGTGATAATTTAAGTATATAAAGTAGAATTTACTATCAGTCAAAAATATGTCCAAGACTAAAATCAGTCCTGAGACTGAAGGTCTTGCACCCATGGCTGTAATCAATTAACCTAAAAGAAATGCTTCAAGGGTTTTTTTCTTCTTTCTTTTGTTACAGAGATAAACGGCAATACGATTTTTTTCCCCTTTAGGTTTAATTTTATAAAAATAAAACACTAGGATGCTTTAATTTTTGAAGCTGAAAAGAGTTATTTAAAAAAAAAAAAATAAGGAAAAGATACCTATATTTCGGAAAAGATGTCGTTTTAAGTCAATTTTCGTTTATAATGTTATAAGAAACGATTCGCAAATGAATCATTTTATAAGCGGGATATGAAATCTGAATTTTGATTTCGTCATACCTTTTATTTAAATTGTGCGTTCTTTAAAAATGAAAGATTTTGTTTAATTTCTTTAAAAGAAAACTCAAAACACAAAATTAAATTTGTATTCTATCTGTATTACACTCACATATTACAATACCTATGCCACACGTGAACATTATTTTGTAAGGAAAACAGTTATAAGTATTGCTGAAAATAAAAACAATTCAGAACATTTTATTAATTAGAAAGGATCTGTTGCAAAGAATGCTGTCTGGATAATTAGAAATTGTACTCACTTTCTCCTCTTGGAATACCATTTCAAGATCTTTGATATTTCGTATTTCTTCAGTCAACATCAACTTCGCGTATCGCGTAGTGATACATGGCGAAGTCTTATGGCGAACGCGATGAATTTTCATTTCGATACGAGAAGTTTTGATAAATATCGAGTTTCGATACGAGAATTTTCGAAAAAATGTGAAATATTTTCTCCTTAAAAAATGTTTCCTTACTATGACTAACAATGAAATAAAATACATATAATTAAAAAATACTGCTCCATTTTTAAAAATCCATCTAAGTATTTTAAAGCACATAATAAACTGTTTTTGTAGTTTAAAAAAAGATTTATTGCCAATATTCAGATTTTTAACTGTGACCTAAAGCGCAAAAAACCGGTTTGCAACGTTGTGTCTGCTAGCCCATAGAATAACGTGTAATCCCCGATCCTAAGAAGTCCGATTTTTTTATGCGGATTATATAAAAATTAAGAGTTTTCCTAGATACTAGGTTAGTCTTATCCACTTCATCAAAAACTGATTTATTTTATATATTAATGTTTTTAAAAAAATCTAGACCGTTTCGGAGAAAAAAAAAAAAAAAAAAAAAAGACAAACTTACACCATCGAAATTGCTTTCAAAATGGGTTTACAGATCTGAAAATAAAATGCACGTAGAATTGTAAAAAATTCAGAATAGGATTAGACAGCAGATATAAGACTGTTTTAAAAAGAATCAGAACAATAGGAGCTATATTTGCTGAGTTATTAACAGGCGGCTTTTCGCATTTTCTTTGATGTCGAGTTAGCTGTATATATGAGTTCCGCCATCTACGAATTCTACGATACGATACGATACGATTAAGGCTGCGTCACTCGGAATACTGCCGTCTTCCATGATATATATATATATATATATATATATATATATATATATATATATATATATATAAACTTTTGAACGGAGGGTGGTTTCGGTGTCTGGGGGTCATGATCGATGAAAATATACCAAAATTTTTTGAAATCCTTTTCCTCCGAACGGCTGCAATAGGTAGCATTTTGCAATGAAAGCTACCTAATAGAAAAAAAAATTATCATCGGACAGAAATTGCTTATAATTCGGTGAATATTTTATTTTTAAATCCAAAAATGGAAAACATGTTCAGATTCCAAATTGTTTCTATAGTTAGGCCTTACAATGTTATGCCCTTATGCTTAAAAATGTACACGGAAATATGACAAATCTTGAACAGGGAATCTGAAAAGCCATGTAATTCAGTTATTTATGTATGAGATAAATATCTTTTACTGGAGAAATTATATGTATCCATTTAATCTGAATTAAAACATACATTATTCATCTAGCTAGAATCATAGATAAGGTAGCTAAATTTTACTTTGAGGAAAAGGCTTAATTTTAGAAGTATTAGGGAAAATTTAATTCAAATATTTATGTAAGATATAAATATTTTTTACTGGAGAAACTATATGTATCTATTTTATCTGAATTAAAACATACATTATCCATTGAGCTAGAATCATATCTAAGATAGCTAAATTTCATTTTGAAGAAAAATCTTAATTTTAGAAGTATTAGGAAACATTTTTGTTCACTTAAAAAAGCTCATATTGAATTACTATCATGCCGTTTAAAATTAATATAAAATTTAAAAAATCACATAAGCATTAATAATAAAATTGGAAAAAAAATCACTTCAAAAGTTTTCCTAAGTACAATAAAAGAAAATATTTTAATATTCCAGTATAATTATTATTCTGTATTATTTACGAGAAAGGATAATTTATAAATATAACGCTGTAAAAATAAATATCTTTTTTATTTTGGTTAAAAAATAAATTATATATATAGCTATGGTGATCCAATCGGTGCATATATTTTCAATAAAATTCCAGAATTTAAACAGCATTAAATAATATTTAACCAAATAAATGTACAAAATTCACTTCATCTAGCTTAAACTGCATAATGAGTTATAAAAAATGAATATTTTGAGTTTAATATCACTTTATTATTATTTCTAAATACGAGAACAGCAACTCTTGAGTTTTAGGCTTTTAATAGTATTTGCGTACTGAGGTCCACATACGTGGACCTCAACAAAATGATGCTTTTAAAATAAAAAAAAAATCAACAAATAAACAAAAGAATGTTGTCTAGGGATACTTATAATATTAACGGTACAAAAAATTATTACATCCTAATTGAAATTTTAATATAGATAAATATTACTTACTTTTACGGAATCGCCAAGTTGACAAAAAATTTCAAAATCTCACTTGTAATCAACGGTTTAGCCATGAAAATAAGCTAAGTGCTAACATCTGATGGATTAATTTTGAAGCGTAAACTGTCACAAATCTGATTTGATAATCAAGATTGAAAATGTCGAATTGCATTAACTTCGAGAATAATACAATGTTTAAAAATTGAGAGAACTTTGCACTGCTAAGTCATACATAATCGAAAACTAATAGCTCAACGCTTTCCATGATCTATGATCGAATTATGACAGATTCTTTTATGCACTGGCCGTTTTACCCCCTTCTACTGTATATTATACATTGAAGTTACAATAACAATTGCCTTTAAAATACAATAAATTGGTCTAAATTTTAATATATTTTCCCGATGGGACAATGATGATATGTTTCTTTAACATAAATTATTCATAAAATACACTAAAAAAATTACCCTTAGTTTATTACGCTATTATTTTGCAGATTATTTTAAAATATACATTCAATGCGTTAAAGAATGAAGCGTTTGTCTTGAGGCATGTATTTAAAAAAGTCTGAAAAAAAAATAGTAAACCCCTCTCTTTCTGTGAACATGACAAATATAGATTGTACCATCGGGGAAAATTATTTTACCGTATGTATCAAATAAATCATTCTAGAGTGAATGATTACTGAACAGATTGTTTGGTGAAAAGAAAGTCAATTTCTTCTATGGAATAAGGTAGTGAGATTATTAATTTTTTCGTCAAGTTTTTTATATCACAAAGGCATACATTTGTTTTTTTCTGTACGATACTCTTTTGGAATTTTATAAAATCCTTAATTTAAAAACAATCATTTGGTTATAAGTTAGTGATAGCGGTTCCCTGAATTCTGTTTAATGAGATTTGTTGAATTAGACACATTATTCTATTCATTCCAGTTTCGCAAAGTAATCATGGATCTCCTGGAATCGAGTTCACAAGTTTATTTGTACAATGATTGGTCAGCTATGTAACTGTAGCGTATTAGCTTCATATATTGCGGTAATAGATAAATTAAATATGTTTAGAATGAATTTTGTGTGTTCTCTGGTGAAATTTATGCTCCATATTAACCGCGTTTTTGCGTCATTATTTCATATCACAGATTATTTGCGGTTTTCTTATGCTATATTCTTTAGGAATTTTATAAAAACATTAATTATAAAACAAACATTTGCTTATAAATTATTGATTGTGGTGCGGTAATTCTGTCTAATCAGACTTAATGAAAGAGACGTACTCTGACATTTCTTTCAATTTCGAAAAGTAGGTATGGATCTCCTGAAATCGGATTTTTATGTTTAATTGTGCAATGATGATATGTAACTGTACTGTATTAGATTCATATATTTCAGTAATATATGGATTCTATGTATTTGGAAGGAACCTCGCATCTTAAAGTTTCAATGAGATGTGATGAATAAAACCTGCTCTACCATTGCTTTAAGTTTCGCAAAGTAAGTAGGGATCGCCTTGAATGTTGCTTTTACCTTTTTGTGTAACGATTGATTGATTTAGGGTATTAGCTACATATAGTGCTGTAACAGATAGATTCGATGCATTTGGACTAGAGTTTGTGTGTTTTCTGGTGAAATTCGAACTCCGCGTTAAATGTGTTATTCCGTCATTCTTTCATATCACAGATTATTTGCGTTTTTCTTATACAATATTTTTTAGGGATTTTATAAAAGCCTTAATTATGAAACAAACAATGCTTATAAATTATTGCTTCTGGTGCCGCATTTATGTCTAATTAGACGTGA
Organism: Maratus speciosus; assembly: GCA_963932465.1. NCBI lineage: Eukaryota > Metazoa > Arthropoda > Arachnida > Araneae > Salticidae > Maratus > Maratus speciosus. Next base: position 330,548,567 of record OZ010795.1, read on the forward strand.
TGAAAGAGACGTACTCTGACATTTGTTTCAATTTCAAAGAGTAGATACGGATCTCCTGGAATCGGTTTTCATGTTTATTTGTGGAGTGATAGGTAACTGTACTGTATTCATATATTTCGGTAATATACGGATTCGATGGATTTGGAATGCACCTCGCCGCTCATGTTTATATGTTCTCTTGTGAAATTCCAGCACCGCGTTAACTTCAATTGGACTTCCCCATTAGCAATTTGAATAACGTCTTCCGCTGGGAGTTTTAGCCAATTAGGTAAAAGCTTGAGTTTTAGACGCGAATAATCGTTTTCCGTAAGACATTATTTTATAGTGATATTATCTACTAAAGTTAAATCTCTTTGTTTCCTGTAGATTGAACATTGATATCAGTCGGAACTTGGTTAAGGAGTTCAATTAAATGAGTTTTAGGAAAGGTTTGATTCCTGTCAGTGGAGCTGAAATGGACTGAAATTACGGGCTGAGGTTTCAATGGCTGACATGGGCTGTTTTTACAAAATGAAGCTGATATTTTAAAGTCTGCATTTAAATGTAACCGCAGCACAGCTAAATCCCTATTTACTTTTACAAATAAATTATTGTGTTTTCTTAAATCCTCCTTACCAGTTGGCAGCCCCCAAAACAAAGTTACATTATTTGATGTATTATCGTCTCGAATATAGTGCATAAATCGGAATAGAAATCTTTAAAATGACGAAAATTGACCAGATTGTTTTTATGTGATAAGAATGTTTTAAATTTAGATGGTAACTTCTTTTTACATTTCATTAATTAAATTTTATACAGAAAAATATTTCTTAAATTGTTAAAAATGAAACCAAATTTTAATAATGAACGTCAAAATTAATCATGTAAAATTTATTTTGAAGCTCAGATTCCATATATTTGAGTCTTAATTTTTTTATACCGCTTATTAAGCTGTCTCATGCTTTTAGCTGAATCATATAAAAATGTAAAACATTTAACTAATTAATAAAAAAAAAAATAAAATCCATAAGAAGAATTTATATTCTTAGGGATATTATTCTTATTATTTGAAAAAATATTTTGCATTTCAGGTATAAGTTGTATACAATTAAAATTTCTTTTATAAAAAAATATGTATATAAAATTTTTTATTTATAACACATAAAAATATTTCTGTCCAAACTTTATCATGGTAAATCCACCGATAAACAACACTTCGAGATAATTATTTTGACATTTTATACGACATTATTTATATTCAAACGTTATTTATCTTACTTACCTTTGCTAAAATCTTAATTTGGGAAATTTTCTTATCGCAGCAATTGGTTCAAATATTAATACAATAATAATGCTAATAATATGCACTATCCATAGTTTTACTCCATTCTGGATCGCTTGAAGCCTTAAAAAAATACTTAATTTCTTAAACAACTAAGCCTTATAGGCCGGAAGGCGGTAACACAGACAATCCCCTCATCAAGATCACTGCTGACATTTCAGAATTATTTAAAACTCGATTCGCATATTAAAACGCAATCGGTCTGTCAAGTCATATCTTGGTCGAAAACACCTCAAAACCCGAATTTAGCGGTTGACTCGTAGGTTTACCATTGTGTTTTCCTGCACTCAAAGGTACACTGTTAAAAATCTGGGGCATTTGCTGCATCGTCACTCCATCGCTTTTATAGGAAACTGTAACTTGACTATATTATGGGGCATTCTCATTGGTCAGAACAGAAACATTCTATAAAAATGGTGGAGTGAGTATGCAGCAATTGCTGCATATTTTTAACAGTGTATGAAAACGTGGAGGTCAGGGAGCAGGAAAACAGAATGGTAAAACTACAAGTGAACTGCTAAAATCGGGTCTTTAGGTGTTTTCCACCAAGATATGACTTAGCAGATCACTCGCATTTTAATATGGGAATCGAGTTTTAACTAATTCTGGAATTTCAGCTGGAAACTCGATGGGGTGGCTGTCTGTGCTACCGCCTACAGATCTATTAATATCAAAACAAATTACGAACAGATATTTTAAGGAAAAGTCAAATGATTGCAAGACAAGTAGGTGACAATCTTCTGTATGACTAAACTGTGACTCACAACGAACTACATAACTTTGAATGTAAAAAAAAATATAATAATAAAAATTTTGTAATCTTATCTTTTAAATTTTGCTTACGTTTATAATATTTTTTCATTAATAAATTCATAAATGTTAAAAGAGTTCTTTCAAGCAAATTATACATGATGTATTCAAGATAATAAAATAATCAATATCTTCTCACGTTTAGCTACTTTTGTCAGTCTAGCTTTAGTTGAGATAATTTTAAAAGAAATGTTCTATGTGTCAGAGAATAAATCAAAATACTTGGCTCGAATAACGTATTTGAATGCTGTTGAATTAGAAATAAGGATCGCATATATTTCTGTAGTTATGACAAGTATGCTTCTCTCAGCTTGGAAAAAATATTTTACATTGGAGATAAAATAAATCATATTAGAATGATATAGTGCTGAACTTATTGTTTGGTGAATATTAATAAAAAAAAAAAAAATCTCCCCAACAGAATAACGCAGTGAGGTTTTCACTCAAATGTTTTCTCACATGTTAAACAAATATATCTATCTTTTTTTATAAAGCTGCTTTTAAGACGTTTACAAATTCTAAGTACAAGCCCAGAAGAACATTCTGGAATACCTAAATTTATATATCTCAGTTTTTTAGAAATTGGTCTACAGCGATCGTGGCTAAATTAAAAAATACCTATTGCATATTAGCCCAGTAGTAGGGGAGCAAAAAAAGGCCGAATTCGGAATTAATTAGGGGAAAGCTGGAAATTGTTTTAATCCCTTCTGTTTAGGTCTAGAATGAAAATGCTATGTTTTCCCCCTCGTACTAGGTGAGCGTTAGGAAATATGTATAGAATTATAGTCAAAAAACACTTTTTTTTGCATACCATAACAATATCTCAAAACAGCTAACTCCGTCAGGAACATTGTCAGCACAAATGTTGTAGAGCTTAAAATTCTAAGTAAAATGAGTACCTACACTCAATAGTTATGTGGAATATTAAGGTCACAATTCTACTTCAAATTTTAGACACATCATCAGGGGGATGACCTCATAATTAATTAGGAGAAAACTGGACATTGTTTTAATCCCTTCAGTTTAGGCCTAAAATGAACGTACTATGTTTTCTTCCTCGTACTTGGGTGAATGTTAGAAAATATGTACATATTTATTTTCTAAAAACACGTTTTTTTTCGTTTCCTTAACAATATCTCAAAACAGCTAACTCTATAAAAAACATTGTCAATACAAACGTTGTAGTGCTTAAAATTCTGAATAAAATGAGTACCATTATTAATATTTTTGTTCAACATTAAGGTCGCAATTCTATTTCAAAATTTTGCCTTAATCGCTAATCAATAGCTTGAAGCCAGGAGAGACCAAGTTAACTTAACAATATCTCAAAATAGCTAACTATATCAAAAACATTGTTAGTACAAAAGTTATAGAGCCTAAAATTCTGAGTAAAATGAGTACGTACACTTAATAATTTTGTTCAATATTAAGGCCGCAATTTGAGATATTGTTAAGTTAACTTGGTCTCTCCTGACTTCAAGCTCTTGATTTTAAAAATATTGAAATAGAATTGCGACCTTTATGTTGAACAAAATAATTAATAGTGGTACTCATTTTATTCAGAATATTAAGCTCTACAACATTTGTATTGACAAGTTTTTTTATAGAGTTAGCCCTTTTGAGATATTGTAAATGAAACTAAAAAAAACGTGTTTTTCGAAAATAAATATGTACATATTTTCTAACATTCATCCAAGTACGAGGAAGAAAACATAGTACATTCATTTTAGACCTAAACTGAAGGGATTAAAACAATTTCCAGTTTTCTCCTAATTAATTCTGAGGTCAGCCCACTGATGATGGGACTTTGAAGTATAATTGTGACCTTAATATTCAACATAAGTATTGAGTGTAGGTACGCATTTTCCTCAGAATTTTAAGCTCTACAACATTTGTATTGACAACGTTTTTGACAGAGTTAGCTGTTTTGAGATATTGTTATGATATGGAAAAAAAACGTGTTTTTTGACTGTAATTCTATACATATTTCCTAACGCTCACCTAGTACGATGGAGAAAACATAGCATATTCATTCTAGACCTAAACAGAAGGGATTAAAACAATTTCCAGCTTTCCCGTAATTAATTCCGAATTCAACCCCCTAACCACTGGGCTATATGTTAGAGATTAAATCAGAAAATTTTATTTATGTATTTGAAGGCTTCTGAAAAACAGTTTTTCGTGTGGTAAAGTAAAAAAAAAGAGAATTGGTTGTGCGAATAAAGTTATTTTATCATGGAGAAAAAATAAATTATTCTAAAATGAGTGCCTACTGAACATGTTTTTTTTTTTTTTTTTTTTGGAATGAAAAATCCGTCTATTGAACAGAATACGGTAGTGAGATTTTTACAATTTTACACAATATAATATGAAACCTATTATGCTAAATTTTCTATTCCTTGTACAAAAATGCTAAGAGTGGAACAATAATTTTTTGCGAAAAATCCTATATTAAATTATCTCACTTTATTAAAAAAGATCTACCGTGATTACAAGTAACCAAATTAGTAATCATGTAATATTTTGTTTTCTTTGAACAAAAATAAAGTACTTTTTCATATTATTGTTCGTATCAGTATAATATCATATTCTTGATATATAATATTTTTAAAAATGTCTGTTTTATCCAAGTCAAAAATTTTATTCATCAAAGTTCTTAGGTTTGTGAGACTCCCAAAGTAAAGTTGAAATATACATTATCATCATTACAAAAAAAAAAAAAAAAAAAAAAAAAAAAAAAAAAAAAAAAGTTTAACGTTAATAGCTTGATTTTGCAATGCATTACTTATTAAATATGCATAAAATGCTGATTAGTACAAATCTATAGACGGTGAATCAATTAAATGTTTGCGCGACAACTGTGTATGAGAGTGTTTTACATAGTCTTACAGAATTTTCAGGGAAAAGTTTAAAAATTGCAGGACAAGTATGTAAGCATGTGACAACGTTTTGCGTAACTAAACTGAGTCTAACAATGTCCTACAGTCTTTGGGTTTACATTGAATTCCGTAATCACGCATATTAATTTTATGATAAAGTTTAAATATATATATATTTTTTCATAAATAGCTTTATAATATATTTTTACTTTCTTCTATCTTTAGAAGAAGAAAGTATTGGATTCGTGAAAATTTTCGACATCCGGATTTCGATGGATTTACACGTTTTAGAGGTCAGAAATCCCGAAAAACATGTTTTTACAAAATAACTGTCTGTGAGTCTGTGAGTTTGTGACTGTTTGTCTGTATGTAACACAAACTTTGTGGGCTTTCTATCGCAAGAACTGGTGCATGGAATTTATTAAAAATTTATATATAGGTAATCCCTAATATAAATCGGTGCTCATTATTTTTTGGTGTAAATCGCCCAACAGATGGTGTTGCTATGCTGTATTTTTCGCGATTCCTGCAATAACTCTGTCTCAAGAAGTAATGGACTAATTTTCGTAGAACTTCAGATTCAGTTAGTCCTTTATATGAATTGGTGATGATTACGTTTTGGTATAAATCGCGCAGCAGGTGATCTGCTATGCTGCGTTTAACAGGATTTACTCTATTTCCGCAATAGCGCTATCTAAAGAACTAATGAACGGATTTCATAAAACGTCAAATTCTGTTAGTCCTTGATACGAATTTGTGCTGATAACATGTTGGTGTAAATCGCCCAACAGATGTTGCTTCTGTGCTGCATTTTCACTGTTCCCGCAATACCTCTATCTCAAGGACTAATGCTTATTTAAATAGACCTCAGAAGATGTTGCTGATTAGGTTTTGGTGTTAATTACCCAATTGGTAGCGCAGCTATGCAGGAATTTTCACGATTTTCGCAATAGCTCTATCTGAAAAACTTATGCACGGTTGTTCCCCAAACTTCAGATTCAGTTAGACGTTGACATAAGATTCTTAGGTTTTGTTGTAAATCACCCAATAGTTGACGCAGCTAAGTTGAATTTTGCTGGATTTACATGATTTCACCAATTGTCATATCTCAAGAACTAATGCACGGAATTATATGTCTTTAAAATCTTCATTATTGGAATAGACTGTCATTTATTTTTAGCAGTGTGGTAACGAATTTTGAATTACAAACATGTATGAGACAAAAGAATGTTTTGTGATTGGTACAGCCGACTAGTTTTTAAAAATGAATCCATTACAGTGAAAGGATCCTCATTTTCTCACGTTTAACTTTTTTCTTTTTCTTAAGTTTATTATTAGTTCAGATAATTAAAAATATATGCTCAATGAGTTAAACAAGGAATTACAAATCATTTGTCTGTAATCATACATTTGAAGGATTCTGAATTACAAACAAGAAACTGATTTCTTTCGCATATGACAAATATGTTTGTTCCCACGAGAAAAAATATATTTCCTTGAAGATTAAATATATCATACTAGAATGAATGATTGCTGAATCGATTGTTTGATGAAAGGGAAATAAATCTGGATAACAGAATAAGGTAGTGATGTATTCGTTCCTTTCTTTGTGTTTTTATGTATTTTAAAGAAATTTTCGACATTTTTTACATGCTTTCTCTTAACTTACAATTTTATTTGTGTGTTTATATGTGACGGTCAAATCTTGTTACTCATTTTTCTTCGGCTTCCTGTTGACATTGAGTTTTGGAATTTGGAATATATATGTATTCCTGGGGGCAATACAGGAATTAGCAATTGATTGTTTTTTAATTCGATTAATAAAATGGGCAACGGGGGCCAAAAAAATATCACCATATCTCATAATCTAATGGAAATAAAATCTTAAAACTTGACACGTATAAGGTATAACTAAAATAAGTAAACACCTGCTTTTGAATTCTTAAAATTCGACCACAAAGGGGAGTTCTGCCGCCGAGCGTTCTCCATTTACGAAAGAAATCGCAAAAATGCTACTTAAACTTAATGTTAACTGAATTATAGTTTGATTTCCTATTTTGATATCAGTATCAGCTTCGACAATGAATCTTTTCTGAAAAGTGCTAATGGAAAGGTTATCACAATAAGAAAATTCTTTTGGCCAACTTGACGAAAAATCGCTAAATTTAGTAGTACATTTAACATATCCATTCACAGCCAAAAGTTAAGCTCGAAGCGTAAAATGCCTAAAATCGACAAGCACTGCTTGGATTATCACAAAATTCGGCAGGAAAGTAGGCAATATGTTTATGCATGAAACAAAATAAAGGTTTAATTACAAAGATGAAAACAATATTGAATTTACATAAATTATAAGATGAAGTCATATTGGAGTCCTTAACAAAAACATGTTTAAAGCGAAACCAAACAAACAAAACTGACATTAATAGGGTGTGTGAGTACACCTGCAAACAATGTTTACATAGTATCTACATGTATGAGGTGATCAACTAATTTAGAAACAAATAATATCTATTCCTTCTGTCGAGTAGTTTGCAATTCTGTGAATGTGACTGGGAGTAAGAAACTAATACACAGAGCAAGAAAGAGGACATCCCAAAGATTTTCAATAGTATTAAGGACGGAGGAGTATGCCGGCCGATCGACACGTGCAATCCCCTCAATCTCCAGGTAGTCTTTAACGAGGACGGCTCTATAGGAAAGGGCATTATCATCAATTATAACGAACGTAGGACCAACTGCTGCAACACACTATGTCAAAGTGTTGTCTAACACTTCATCCCGATATCAGGCAGCCGTCATGGGATCTCGTCTAAATATGTGCATGCTTGTGCGGTATCAAAACGAAGCCCCTGCCCCCACCGTGATGCTTTCATCTCGGAATGTGTCATGTTTGGTTGTATTCTGGGGCCGATTGCGTGTGCGTACTTCTCTCCAAAACGTAACACGCTTGCAGGTTGCATAGCAAATACAGACTCATTCGTGAATTAACGTGACCCAAATCAGACTCACTCGAATTGCTATATTGCCGACACCAATTTATTCGTGCCCCTCTGTACTGGACGGATAAAGGAACACAATCTCGGGGTACACGGGTGCACAGTCTATTAATGTGTACCTTTGTCCTACAATAATGGCAGGTATCGTCCTACCAATGGGAACTACAACCATAGATGTCATATGTGTCGAGATCGCTCTTCGATTTAGATTAGCTACAACAGCAATATATCGATCATCTGCGGTGGTCTTAAACCTTTAAGATCGTCGATAGGTCTTCGGGTAATTAATAATCTTGTCCATGACCTTGAAATTGCATAATGATGAACGCCAAATAAAAAAGCTAAATTTGTAATTTATTGTCCCGCATCAATGCATTCGACGGGACGCCAGCGTACAGAATTTTCCATTTATCTTCTGGAAACCATAGACACACATTTGTCTTGAAAACAAAACGTACGAAAATTCTAAACACTTTTTATCAGAATTTAGTTGAAACTCCTATAACCTTTCATAATTTAGGATTTTTTTACGACTGCCTTTTTTTGCATACTTCTCGATACTATGATTTGTTGTTACTGGACATATTTGCATACTTCCATCTAACTCCGCAGCGAATTATAACGTTTCCAGTTCAGAATGGCTTCCGAAAATTAGCATTTTCCTCTGCGTGCTTAACTATTGGAAGTGAATGTATATAAATTTCTACATGTTTGTGAATATTAATGAACGCATTTTTTTTATTACATTTATATTTATTTAGAAAATATCATTCAAAGAGTTTGCAAAATTTACATGAACAAGACAACTAAGAGATTCTTAAATTCCCTAAATTAACTTAATTCAATTACGTATCTATTGAAATAAAATGAGTTTCAGTCACTCTCCCCCCCTCTCCAAAAAAATATATATATAGCAAATTGCACGTGGTAAAGAAAAAAAATTAAATAAGTTTATTGAAATTTCTGAAAGCGGAATCAATCTATATCATAATCCTATGTAAAACTGAAATTTTTATACCACTGATAAAAAAAAATTGCAATATTTCTAAATATAATAAAAAGGAGTGTGACGATTCCGGTGCGAACTTCATTGTGCATTGGCTCAATTATAACTTTGATACAATTTTATCATTGTTTATTTTTGTTTTAGTTGTGTAATTTGGAGGCAAATGAGTTTAATTTACTTTATGTAACATTTATAACGCGGTAAAAAAGAAGAGTTTTTATTCACTGCCTGTAGAGTTCGTGATTTTGTATGTGAAAAAAATGCGTTTTATATATTTTCAAATGCAATATGTTTCAAAAAGGTATTTCAATTTACATTATATGCTTTTTAAATCAAACAGCTTTCCTAAGGTGCATTAACACGTTTGCAGATAAAAAAAAATATAAAGAGTTCAGCGTTTGTTTTCGGCTAATATACCATTACACAACAAAGACTTCATAATAAAACAATACTTATGTCTATACATAAGATTAAAAAAATAATCTTGAAACTCCAGAGGCCGATGTTTTTATATAGGCAAAGTACAGTCATGGAAAAAAAAAGTAAACAAAACTTTATTTCCAATCGTTCGGTACCAGTAACTTTCTTCTACGATAATTTGTTGAGGAGTTAGTAGGAGGTGTTTACTTTTTTTCCACGACTGTACCTAACGTTTAATGTAAGATTTCCTTATAGTCGATGAATTGTATGCAATCATTTTTATATTTCTTACAGTACAAGCCGGTAAAAGCTACTTGTATTGATATTGCATTCAATCCATACGTATTTACCTTTACTAATTGAGATAGATCTGTATTTTCTCCTCTATTTTGTCATCTTATTTTCATCAGATTAGGAATTTAACTACTTGATTATTCCTTCGACCAAAAAACCACCGACAAATTATAAGATTAAATGCCAATAACGGATGATCGTAAATGTCACATTCACTTGACATTAAACTCGATAAACGTGTTTGTTACATCACACAGTGGGGCAAAATCCCGAAAAACTGGCCAAAAGTCGAAAAATAAAGTTACTATTTAGGGAATTTTGACTATACAGATGGCTAGAATAATGTTTGGAGGGTCAAAATCTATATTTATAAAAAGATTTTCGTTTTGGCTTGACAACCTGTATCATTTCAAATGTGACGCTTGGAGGATCATCATCAGAGGTGAACAAAAAGAGCAAAACAATGGTTCCTCTATACATGTGCTACATTTTTCCATATCATCCGATTTTAATACTTTAAACAGGATTCACACGATGATAGAGTGTAAATTATTTGCGCGTGTTAAAAAAATTTTTATTAAGCACGTAAAAAATTAATAATTTCATGATTATTTTTGATAAAAATTTTGAAAAAATATCTTATTTTTTTGTTTTCAAACATCAAAAAGTTTAAAAGTTCCACAGTGTTCCGCAACGACTTATAATGGAAATAGTAGCCTGAACTATTATCTAATGTATAGTGAAAAACCAGCTGCCATAAACTGCCATTCTGCATTCTGTGCAGGTTGATGTAACCACAAGTAAAAATGTCAATTTTTTAGTCGCTTCAAAAACTCTGAAATTTATTACTTGTCACAGTAATTGAGCTGGTAAACATTTTTGAAAATTTTAGATTAATCAGTTTTGTGATAGATTATTATGTATTATATTACAAATAAGTATTATAATCATAAGCATAAATGAATTTGAATTTCATAAGCAATATTAGTAAAAAAAAAAAAAAAAAAAAAAAAAAAAAATTCTCTATCATCGATTTGATAGAAATACGTTATCTTATCTTTATAGCTAATAATTCTGTTTATTCTAATGTAATTAGAATAAATATCTTTTTAATTGCAATCTTTGCTAGATCATACTGCTAAACGTGTTTTATTAATGGAAACGGAAATTATTAAGAATCTGACTTCCGAGAACATTAGCAATCTGAATTTGATTTGCAAGTGGGGATGTGATGGCACATCTATGGTCAAAGTACTTTTAAACAAAAATTTAGCGATGATGATGTTAGAAAGCAGGTTCAAATACCTTTTTCACTTCTCTAGTGCCACTAGAACTTTTAAGTGTTGCGAATAATTCAGAAATATTATCTGAAAAAATTCGAGACCTTCATCTCCTAGATTTTTTTACGCCCATCAGAATCAATTTTTTCACGAAAATACGGAAGCTACTGTCAGTGAAATGGATTATGTTACAGATCAGGAGAGTAAACATATTCCTTTTAAAGCAATCATTGATAAAAAAGAAGTAGGCGTTAATTACAAACTAGATTTAAGGATAATTGATTGTAAAACTTTTAATGCCTTTACTAGTAATTTGTCAGCTTAACGTTGGTAACTATGTCAGGCAACTTCAAGACAATTTAATAACCTTGATGAAATTTTCAAACTAAAACTGAATGAAGGTCATTCACGATTCGGGATGACCACGTTACGTGCCTATATCAGATGTTTTGAGTGTAGCTTGCATTTGGCATACAAATGGGATATAAAGGAACGGCAAGCGCACACTCCTGACGAAAAGAAAAAAAAATAAATTTCAAAACAAAATTAACAAAAAGAATTTCGTTTACAATTAGGAGTTCTCGTCGATAAACCAAAAGCCGGATTTGGAAGCACAAATGATGACAATACAGCTCGTCGATTCTTTGAAAACGCAACTATTTCTGTTTTGATAAAGAGAGTAGACGAAGATTTGATCAAACGATTTCACGTCATATTAAAAGTGATTTCTTAACATTCATTTGATCAATTTCGCGGATTATTGCTCACAAACAGCTTGTAAATTCGTTGAATTGTATTCCTTGTTCTATATGTTAACTTCAGTGCCCAGACTACTTATTCATGGCAAAGAAATAATAGCTTCCTCAATATTGCCAATTGGGAAAATGTCTGAAGACTCTCAAGAATCGTGCAACAAATTGATCAAATGGGACCAAGAAGATTTCTCGCTAAAATTCAGTAGGACGAAAACAATGGAAGATGGGGCTTTTATCGGATTTGAATGTCATCAGATCCCATCATTTAAAGATTACATAAATTACCGTAGAAGAAATTAAGATCCTTGTCCTTAGAGGCATAACAAGTGCTGTAAAATATTTCGACAATTCCCTTTCTGAAGAATCTACTTATTATACTATAGATGATTCAGAAGTCGAATTTCAGAATATCCTTTCGTTTTATTTTATTAATATAAAAATTAAACCTTTTAACATTTTACTTTCCATTAATGTACTTAATTGTGTTTCATAAATAAAGATTCAACGTGTAATTTCGATTAAAAATATCTTAGTTACTTGAAAATTCTTTGTAACGTTTAGTCTCGAAACTTCACATTTTATTTAAATCTAAATATTTTTAGAATTAATATGAATTTTTTTTAATTTTAACTTTTGAATCGTACTTATCATCCTCAAACGCACCTGTATACGAAATTTCATAGAAATTGAGTAACTTTCAAAGCATTTTAATTTTTAGTCCGCCATATTGGATTCGCCATATTGGATCCGCAATTTTGTTTTTTGGAATTTTAACTTAAGAATCGTAATCAGCACCCTGAAAAACACACGTTTACGAAGTTTCGTGCAATTTGAATAACATTTTCATATTTTGGCCAGCTTTTCGGGATTTTGCCCCACTGTGCGTCATATCAAGTAATTTTTAATTCGAATTTTTGATTATATTTTTATTAATATTTTACGAATTTAATTCTTCTGTTGTTATTTAAAATAAAAATTATGTCCGTTTGTATAATTTGGCGAATAGTTTGATATCTTTCTTGATGCCATGTAAAAAAAATATTTTATAAAATGAGTAATCATGTGAGTGTTACCTTCTGAACTTTAATTCATTCTTTTAAACTGATGTATTCGTCCTTTTAAGGATATTTATTAAAATTCATTAGGTTATTAATCAGTTAAATATATTATAACTAGTATAAATGCACGCCCTAGTGCAGTTTTCCCTTAAAATTTTACATAATTGATAAAATTATTCATGTGCAATTCAACGACAATAAGGAAAACTGCCCTAAAATGTTAAGGCAAGGGCCGAGAATGGGACTCTGGAGTTTGAACAACAAATTTCGGTACTACTTGGTTATCCCGTCAAGCAATTTCTCCAAATTATACAAATTGCCAAACCTTTTACTCATAATTTGGTAATAAATTATATAGAGCAACTTGCATAAAGACCAGTGGAATACTATAAATATTCTCAACGATACGGGATGTAATGGCACATGAGTGACAAGTTTTGAAAAATCCGTATCATTAAGCTAATTTTAGAAAGTAATTGAAATTAATCTGATAATATTGCTCTTTTGGAACTTGCATGAAATGTGACTACATTTTTTAATGTGTTGCCCTATATTGCTTTCTCTCAAGTAATAAAATTAAATCCGCATCGTAGGTGCATGGGTAGCTAAGAATGTCATATAAATTGTCGTATTTTTTCAATCAGTCACTATATTCAATTTTAATTTCATTATCATGTTTCTACAATCAAATATTTCGAAAAGTAGCGCTGAAACCTCTGCAGGCCACAAAAAATGATTTTACAGAAACGTTTATGCCTCTTTGATTAAGCCTGGTATTCTTACACAAATGCATTGAAACATTGCACAGGGCTCGCATAGGCTTTTGCTACAGAGCCACCCTATTTCGAACATTTTCTGTTATAGGCTAATCATAAAAATTATTCTAGTTTTTATTTAGTGTTAAAAATATGAAATCAAGTATGTTCTTTACATTCCCGAAGTTCAACGACTATTCAGCAACAGTTTATGTATATGTTCCACAAAACGAACAATATTGAAATTGTGCTGTCGTTATCCCTACTTTATGAGCATGGGCGTTAATCATTTTAATAGAGTTAGGTTGTGACGATTTAAATCATTCAGTCATGTCTTCCATATTATACGCAATTATGCCTCTAATTTTCTCATAATATATTTTTAATAGGTTAATGAGAATTTCAAGTATAAAACATGCATTTCTTTTGCAAAATGTGCTCATTTTCATAAATATATTTTACAGGGCAAAGCATTTGAGTATCCCCCAAAATAATATCTTCAGTGATTTTTTGAACAACTATTAAATAATATTGAATTCACAGTATATTCGCATGATATTTTAACGGATATATATTTAAAAAATCATAAACGAAGAAAACCAGATAACTCTTACTGGTGAGCTCTAAACGTGAAAACAATTACGTATTAAAAAAATATATAAAATATATATTAAATTTGCGTTGTCTTATGAAAAACGTTGAGTAAAGTTAATAAATTAAATATTCAAGGGACAAACTGTTAATAACAATACTTAATTTTTTTCATGAGTAATAAGACGTTTTCAGTGAAAAAGGAAAATTTTTGAAATGGGTATGACAAATTCTATGTGACAACACTCTGCTTGACAACGTCCTACTCAGTCCTCAGAGTAAAAAAAAGTTTCATTTCAGTATTCTGTATCTTTCATTCAAAATGATTTTTTTTATATCTGTGCTTTCAATCTATCTCTTTTAATATGATACAAAAATATATTGAATGCGTTAGAGAATAAGTCAGAAAACGTTCGTCTTAAGGCATACATTTAAATGCTTCTTTCTGCATTACAAATAAGAATTTTTTCTGTGGACATGACAAATATGTTTTCCCCACGGGGAAAGTTATTTTTCCTCGGAAATCTACTAAATCACACTAGAATGAATGATTGCTAAGCAGAATGTTTAATGATAAGGAAATTATTTTATTTAATAAAATAAGGAAGTGTGATTTTGAATCATTTCGTATATTTTTTTATATGAAGAAAATTTGCCCGTATTTTATTTTTCATAAAACTGTCTCTAAAGACTTTTGACAAGAACTAAGTATTAGGAGTGAAGAAAGTTCGCATACAGGTTAAATATTCACAAATACGAGTTCAAACATGATATGGGAATGAGTCAAGCAATTAATTAATTGTCAGTTTAAGTTATGTGTTTTAAAGCAAAAGTAACTACAATTCAAAATGTCAGATGTATGCTCTGACATTATTAGCAAACACGTAAATGAAGACGCTTATCAAAGTACTTACTAATAGGTGGCTACTATTTTCGATTTAATAAAGAATTAGTTTTGTAGATTTATGTATCCAGAATAACATTCATTTTCTTTTTTTGTGTGTGTTTTCTATAATCGAAATTTTAGAATATCATTCCTTGTACCTAATGCACAGGCAAAATTCCTGCAATAATTTTTCACACATTCTAAATGCATGATTAATTGGAATGATGATTCGATAAGTAGCAAGACCTTTTTTTATGTATATTCTACTATGCCTATAAGATTTGAATTAATATCGGTTTTGTTGTAAAATGTTGTTCCGCATCCTGACAAAGGATTAAGTTCAAAAAACTCCTTCATAAGCATATTTGTTCATTTTTTATTATTTGTAAAAAATTGCATGGTTTTCTTGCTCACCTTTTACAAGATGATTACGAGTAACAGTGCTTGAATTACCTGAAATTAACCTACATCATTTGTTAGGAATAGACCCACCTAAACTGCATTGAGTGTTTGCAGTTTATTTAAAACAAAAGGTGATTTACTAAAAAAAATAAATATATGTTTAATATTTTTAGCATTTTAATTACAATCTTCAATAACTGAACTGCACCCTTATAATCAGGTTCATTTGCCAATCAAGGGAATTTAATATTACATTGCGAAAGGCATACAAAGTCATGAAAATGGAATATGTCTGTAAAGAAATCTTGCATTAAAATAAATTTTCATGATTTTAGTGAAAGGATAAAAATATGTTTATAACAGGCTGTGTAACATATACGATTAAAATCTATAAAACATTTTACTTTTATTTTCTTGATACTCCGTATTAGCAAATTTTACTGTATTAGTAAAAACAAACAAATAAACAACCATCAGATCTAAAAGACAAAGTACGTGAAACAAAACGAATAAGTTTGTAGCTAGTAAATATATAGATATTAAATGCTTATTAATGTTAAATACGAGATTTATTGCCATATATATTTTTTATTATTGAAACGATACATTGCCAAGCTAACATACAAACAACTATGACTAAACATTTAGTATATATCTGATTTACAGATTAATTTACGAAAGAATTGCTTTTGACAACTACATATATTACATTTTATTTATCTACCATATATATATAAATTCCTAATGAAACGACTGAATTGAAACGAATTTATGTAACGATTCTATGAAACGACTGATTAAACAACTGATTACGTTTCACGGCGATTTCTCCTGAAATATGGAATACTTTGCGATAAAATTAACACCAAAAATCAATATTGATCCACAAATCTCAAAACTGGTATTAGAAATTTTAAATTCGAATTAGTTTTCGAAATATTATTTTTTTTTCTAATTTTAAATACTTCTTTAAAACTGAAACATTTAAAAATAATGGTTTGCACTTCTTTCTTTTATTTTGAGCGAAACAGAAAGAAAAATATTAGACTCAGATATCATGTACGCACAGCAGTACCTAATTGGCGCCAAAATGGCGTTATTTTGCCTAACATGGTAACCTGGCTATTGTTGCTTATTCATTAATAAATGTCTATTTACATTTATTTTCTTTTTATTAAAAAAAGTTACAAATTGGTTTGTTCTATATTTATTATTTTTTATTATTTATTTATTGTTATTTCATTTTAAAAATAATAGAAAATAATTTAAAACAATACAAAATAATTTAAAATAAATAATGTAACTGGCATTCGAAAACGAGGTTTTCGTCAAATTGTCGTAAAAAATATCACGCCAAACCCGGTGCTTATATGACATCTCTGTTAAATATTAAGTAATACAAGGAATCGTGACATTTAATTTCAAATTCATAGCAAATGACCAATATCGCCAAATTATATAATTCGCCAAACCACTCGCCACATTATACAAGTTGACGTAATTGTTATTTTAAATAACGACAGAACAAATAAATTAGTATAAAAATACAAATACAAATAAAGCGTCGAAATAAAAATCACTTGACGGCGTAAACACGTGTAACTTCCTTACAGTCAAGTGAATGCGACATTTATGATCAACCATTATTGGCATTTAATCTTATAGTCTGGCGATAGATTTTTGGTCAATGGGATAACCAAGTAGAACCGTTTTAATTTACCACTCGAAAAAAAAAAATGCAAACTTACGAGTTAAAAGAAAAAAGGTACGTATCCGTTATACGGACACCATTGTCGCCAAGCGCAGTAGTAGGCGCAAAATGAAAATAACGTGAATTGAAACATTTGAAAAATAAAAGAAAAAACACTGTCGATAGTAAAGTGTGCCTTTTAAAAATATAACATTTGGAAACTACAGACTTTTACCAACTATTTTACTAAATCACAAATATATACTTAAAATAAGTGAACAAATAACTGTTATACAAATAAAGTATAAATAGCAAATCAAAATGTTTCAAATGGTTTGCAATAAAAATTCGACACTACTTAGTTAGCCCGTCGACCAATTTCGCCAAATTATATAAATCGCCAAACCACTCGCCAAATTAACAAATTGACATAATTTTAATTTTAAATAACGAAAGAACAAATAAATTAGTATAACACTAATAAAAATACAAATAAATAGTCGAAATAAAAATCACTTGATGACGTAAACACGTGTAACTTGCTTAAAGTCAAGTGAATTTGACATTTACGATCAACCATTATTGGCATTTAATCTTATAGTTTGGTGATAGATTTTTGGTCGACGGGATAACTAAGTACTACCAAAAATCCTTTTCACGATCAGGGTTGAAATAATTGGTGCATTAGCATACATTTTGGCATGGTGTCCGTATAGCGGAAAAGTACCAAAAACTCGTACTATTGGCGAGATTTGAACCCGGCTAACGTAAAAGTACCACGAATTTTTTGCAATCATGGCAACTTTATGTAGTTTTATTCGAAAAAATAACTTTGATTCTTTAATCAAAATGGAAACCTTTCTTATGAAAAGCGAATGAACTGTTGATGATAGTCACATGACTTAGGCTATTGTTATAGAAATTGTTTTCAATTCTAAAAACAGCGCAAAGAATAATATTTCCTAACGATTACAAATTTGTTTACACATGGCTATTAAAAACTGAAAAAAAACTTTAAAATTACTATTAAATGAGTACGTGTTAAAAGCAGGAAAATATTGAAAATTATGTCTTGAAAATTGTATTTACACGTGAATATTAAAAGAGAAATGAAACTTTAAAATAATAAATACATTAATATGCGTTTCACCCTTTCAGGGGAAAGTTACTTCTATTCTTAAAATGTTGAAATCAGTGAATGGCACTGGAATTTATAAACAAATTTCGAAATACGAAAATGCTTTTTCTCACCTATTTAATAAAAGAAAAAAATTTATTCCAATATTCTGGTGCCAATGTGGCATTTAAGAATTAAAATTAAGTGGTCCAAAAATAAACCACCGCCTTTGAAGGGGTTAAAGCAGTAAATTGCAGTAATTGTAGTAAATTGTATTAAATCAATCGTTTTATAACGCTGTTAAAAAATACCTTTCGCCAAAGACTCTGTTTACTTAATTCATTTTATTTTAGCTTCTTTTCAAATGTTTAAATGATCTTCTTTAATCAAACACGAAAACAACCATTGGATGTCTTAACAGCAACTGATTCGGCCTTAAATTTTCGCAATCAAATGGAATTGAATGGAAACCCGTTTACAGGCTAATCGCTATAGTTTTTTTTTTTTTTTTCATTATAATTCAATCTTCTCTAATCTTTTAAAAACCGATCAAATTAGCGTGATTTTAGATTCTTCGGTGTCTGAACGAGAGTTGGCGAGCGTAGCTTGCAGGGGGCAGAGCCCCCTAGTCTATATATAAATTCGAGATTTTTAATAAGAACGAATTATTTTTTCTTTTTTAAATAATAAATTGTGAATTTCATTTTAGAAGCTATTTTTTTTTTAAGTTTTTACTTGTTTGGTTGAAGATATTCAGGCAGAACGTATTTTGAAAATATGTCCCTGGCTAAAAGAATATGCAAGAAAAATAAACTATTTCTTCCAATAGAAATATCCGATGCAGTTGTGGAATACAAATTCAGCTGAAAAGTCCAGGTTTTATTCTTATATATACAAATACATGTGGTGTTATATATATATACATATATGCATATATATATATATATATGTATATATATGCATACATATATGCATATATGCATATATACATATATACATATATACATATATGTAATATAGCTTAAGATTTTTCTTTAGTTTGATGTGTGAAACGTGACCTGCGCTGGAGTGGTTCGCTGAACTTCCTACTCGTGATCCGAGGGATGCTAGTGTAACGTTCGAGGCTTCCAAGGCTCGTGTTCGTAAATGACGTAATTTGTAGGTGGGCTTCGTTGCAGATGCAATGCGAAATTTTGTGCACTTAAAATGTCGAGTGTCTTGTTGAGTTGTCTTAATCTGGGTAAAACTTAAGCAGTCAGTTGAAAACAAGTTAGTCACATCTGTAAATGTTCTCCACTCGAATAAATGTTGCCCCTGTAAATCCAGCGTCTTAGATATCTCTAGGGTACATTAGTAAGAACAACGTATAAGAATATTTTCTTTTCTTTAAATTATGAAAATCTTAAAATTTCTATTATATACATGTATATATATGTTCAAGATATTAAAAATTAATAATAACATGTTAATTATATAGTTCCATCATCCGGTCCTGAGTCCACACAGACCCTTGTGTCCCCGCTCGGAGACAACACAGGAGCCGCCGCCAGGGACGACCCACGAAAGTCGCCCTCACAGAGACTCCAGCCAAAATAGAGCACCGCCCAGCGCGTGTCACGCTGCTTATCGCCCAAGCAAAGCCGAACTATACGAAAACGACAGCCCTCACCACCCAGCAGGATCAGAGCCAAGCGGTCCCTTTGCTTGGTGCTCGACACGGGTCACCCAGACTGCCCACAGGAATCGAACACCTGCCAAGGAGTTGAGCACACGAACCGAATCCGGAGATTCCTGAGCCGGAAGACCAGACTTAGTTGCCGTTAGCGACCCCAATAAGGCACTGAAGTCTTATCCTAGACGCGATAGACCCCGCCTCGCTAGGGGATTGGTGAATCCGGACTCCCGCTGGTTCCCCACAACTCGATGACACCCGAAAATCCGCCGGAGGCAGGCAAAAGCCCGGCTCCCGCTACCTTACCTCACAGCCGCCGACGGTACCCAAGCACGAGTGCTCCTCACCCCATGCAGCGGCGACCGCCAGCTGTTAGTTGCGTTCGAAAGTTAGTTTAAGGTGCCGCTAGATCCTGACCACCGGGCGCGGCAAGCTCGAGTAGCACATAGAAACGCAAGATCTGACTCGGACCGAGAGTTCATTTGAGATTCCAAACGCCGCTGCATTACTCGGCGAGTCTCCGAACCGGTTTCCTGAGGGGATGTAGCTCAGTGGCGGACCTGTCGGCCCACACTCTCGCAGGGGATTCGGTACGACGTCGGATAACCAGAGCCATACTGACCTGCCTCTACGACAGCTCCCTGATCGACGATGGCACCACCAACATCCACTCACCATAGGTTCGGCTCAAAACTTCCCCAGCTACGGATATCTCAGCGGGATGAGTCACCTGACGCAAACAGCACATTAGGAGCTGTCCGAACCTTCATACTCAGTTGCTCCGGGAGGCTCTGCATGCCGTTCCCGTCTTCATGGCGTTACCGGGAGCAACATCGTCACTTATGAGTCGCCGAGAACCTGTTGTAAAAGGCCCGCTCTCTCCTCTCAGGCTTCCTCTCAGTCAATTGATGGATGGGGTCCTACCACATTAGCCTATGGATCAGCCTATGGACCTTCGCTGTCCGGCTTGCCAAGAGAACCGAAGTGACAGGGGTCGTTCTCCAGACCGATCCGAAGGCCTACGATTCATGCACAACGTCCGTTACCCGTGTCCGCCGGACTTGAGGCCTGTTGAGCGCGAGCCACTCGTCGAAGATGTGGTTCGTCCCCATCCGCCCCCTCCGCCTTCACATACGGCGAACTCTGCCGGGCTCCAAGTCTCCGCCCCCACTCAAGGAGTCGGTTTCGGACCACCCGGAGGGGCGGCCACATAATAGCATATTAAATTGGGTTTTTATCAAATTCTGCATCATATATATTTATATACATTATTTCAAAATCACAATTTTACAGAAATATCCGTTTCCTTTACAATATGCACTTTTTTAAGTAAAATCTTTTGAAATTTTTCATTAACTTATACCCAACACTTGAATCAATAATTCTTTAAATAAATAGCTAATAATAACTTAATAAAGCAAAGATATTTTTGAAGCCATGAGAATTAATTTAAACAGTATAAAACGGTACAAAATACTATATTTTTATGCAGTACTTTACTAGTTCGTAAAAGAAAAAAAGTATTAAGCATCCATTGTTGTTTTAAAACAAAAGAATTTCATCTTAATATTCAAGTGGGGATAAAATAGTGTCCAAAGATACACGTTAAACTGAGTTTTTTCTCTTTATGTAGGAAAAGGAGAAACATATTTTTTAAGGTGATACAATGCAGCAAAATTATTACTTGGAATGTTTTCTGGCGATAAGAAAGATAAAAAAGGGAACCAAGAATAAATTTAAAATACGAAACTGCATTTAGTGAAAAACAATTGGGTTAATTTTGAACAATACATTGCAATTATTTTTTCAAGTTTTTTTTTTTTTTTACATTTTATTTTAAATAACTCAGTTTTATGTTAGATGATATTGCTAAATGTCTTTTCATCTTATTCTTAATCAGCTTTATTTCACACTTACTTTAATAACGGATACTGAAATTCTGAATTTCATTTTTTTTCCATTATTGGAACTAGAGAGAGAATTAAAAATTCATTGAAGAGAACGATGCATTTAAGATGGAAGAAACAGACTATAACATGTTCTGAAATGTTAATTGTTCTTTGAGTTTTGTTTTACAGTTTGTTTGTTTTGTAATTCTTTAATTGTTATAATGTTTCACTTTGATAAAGAAAAGAAAACCCCTTCCGGATCGGCCTACAGGCGGAGGTAGATTTCGAAGTTAAGTACTAATTTCACTAACAAATCTTAAATCAAGATTAAAGATAAACCCAATTTCTTTACTAAGAATGAGCTCCGTGGACTAAACTTTTTGTGAAAATTGTAATATACACGAATACACTCACGCATATATATGGGATAGATTTAAAAATAGTAAAAAGAAATTCAAAGCACCTCAAATGTTAAAAAATGCTAATATTGCCATATTCGGGTTTTGTCATGTTATAATACGGATTTTCAAACTTACATGACGTTATATTTTCACAGTCTGACGTCCATTATATTTTCAATATTGACGTAATATATATATATATATTTTAATTTGTCAAACTATTTGTTTCATTTTCAGTTTTCAGGTGGAAATCTTGCTTTAGAAAACTTATGACGTAATATTCAATTTTTTTTTCAATTCGTCAAAATTTTTATTTCATTTTAATTTTTCACGTGTTAATCTTGCAATAGAAAAGTAATTGTTGTAGTGAGAATTTTATTGTTTTTTTTTTCATTTGTTGGCAACTGCTATAACGAAAATGTTTATATTTCCCTAGCACTTTTCCGTAAGAGCTGGTTTTATCAGAATCATGTTAAGGCGGTATTAAAAAATTTTAACCCTTCCCATTTCATCTACCTTTGAACGATTTTGCCCATTTGCAATCCCCGTCGAGATATTAGCGATCTCACAGTTTTTGGCAAGTTTGAAGACGATCCTTGCATAATTGCGACTTTTATCGTGCGGACAAAATTTAGTACATACATAAATGCATAAAATTTTTATGTGGGGGTGATCTGGTGGTCCTGTGGTCATATAATTTAAAGTTATGAAGGAATTTTTCAAAAGTCGCACTATGGTAACGACTGCAGTAGGTAGTATTTCTTACAAAATCTACGTAAAATGAGACCACATAGACCGCATAAAAAGTATGTATTTAATTTTTATTAAAAAGTCTAAAGGAACTTTGTACTACCTTAATTTTACTGTGAAATATATTTTTGAAATGTCATGATATAATTTTTCTTAAACCAATTAATTAGTAATTGTTGCAAATATTTAAACACACTATACACATACACTATAAAAAAACGACATTTTTACAGTACAAAGTACTGTTCATCTCGCGCACAAACTCGATCACAGTGAATGTGCTGTATCTTTCTTTGGTTTCCTGATCAAGCAGGACGGTCGTTCTGCCAAGCCAAGCTGAAATAAAATGCTAACCCCGCCAAACAAACAAACACCAAGAATAATGGCAAGACACCGTAACTGCTTATTATACTGAAGACAACTTGTCCATGTTAAATGGACGAAATATGCCAGCGTAAAATTTCCCATATCAAAAGAAGCATTCATCGTAGAAAAATAAAACCAACACCAGAAGGACCTAATAAAGAAGATCTTCAATTTGAGATCAAATTCATCCTCATAAATTAATTATAAACAGATACATAGATTTTTTAAAATAATGTCGAGATACTGAAAATGACAGATTTATTTTCTTCGTCACAACTTATGTCTCAATCGAGGTGGAGACTTAAATAATGGACAGAAAAAAGTAAGGATTGAATTTTTGGATAGATATTTACTCAATCTACGTGCTTTTATAAAATTCAGCTTTAAAAACATTAATTTTCTATTCATAATTAGCGAAAAACTGTTAATTAGTTCTAAAGTTTACAAATAATGCCAAATAGCGATAAACCCGCCAAAATATTTTAGAAATCTTATAGTTTTCTTTTATATTATCCTTTTGCATTGATTTGATCGAAGATAACTATGGCTGAGATTCAGATAGATTTTTCGCTGTTAGCGAAATGAGTTTAACCAATCAGAAGCCTGCATGTTTGAGAATATTTGCTGTTTCTGGATCCCGGCCTATGTCATGAAAGTTTTGAGTCATTTTTTTAGTGCCGTGGATGAAGTGCAATGTTTGTAGAAATGTAGGCTAGGATCCAGATAGATTTTTCGCTGTTAGCGAAACGAGAATCACCAATCAATAGCCTGCATTTCTGCAAACAGCGAAAAGTTCACAAAAATGCAGACTTCTGATTGATGAATCTCATTTCTCTAACAGCCAAAAATCTATCTAGATTGCGCCCAATGGAGGATATTCCAAATATGGGTTCGAGGCTGAAAAAAGGCACGTGATACCGGTAATTTATCCAAGGAACTTCTAACTGATAAGAAGGGAAGATACTACTACTTTGCCTCATGAACCGTTTCATTGGCTAGCGGGGATTTACATTACACGTCTACAGAGCCTTCCTTTCTTTACGATAGAAGTTTTTACCTTGCCCACGTGATCAAAATGTAGATGGAATATCCTCCATTATGTTGAACACAATTTTGCATTTCCACATCCAGGAAGGGTATTGATTGTCATAACAACAATACATATTCGAAACTATTTAAGGCACTGATTCTGAACTCCTTTGCTATACATTTCGATATTAAAGAAGTTGTTGTTTCCATAGTAACAGTACTTTTCTGTATTGCTTTCTCTAAAACACAAATATAGAAATTTAACAAAGAGCGCTCAGAATCAACACCATAACAGAGAGCCTTTATACATAATAGTGGTGATATATGCACAGGAAGCATGCTCATTGGAAGTTTTGCCGAAAGTATGGCTACAGCGTCTAGAACACCTTGTGTGGAAATATGCTATCCAAACAACGCTAAAAATGTGTATCCCTTAAATGTGCGACGATACTGCTAAAATTCCAAGTATCGATCACAGCGACATCTGTGGGATTTAGTATTACATTGCATAGACTAGCAATATCTTGCAGTTTGAGAAAATATCCTGCAGATATCACTGTGATCTGTATATTTCAGCAGCATCGTTGCACAGTTAAGGGATACAATATTTTAGCACTTTTTTAAGTATTACAGGGATAGCCAATTTCCACACTATATATTCTAGGTGCTATAGTACGGCAATCCCCTTTCTTGAATAGAGGCTATTCTATCTACGTTATGATCACGCGGTCAAGGCAAAAACGTCTAACGTAAAGAAGGGAAGGCTCCGTCGACGTAATGTAAATCCCAGCTAGCCAATGAAACAGTTCACGGGAGAAAGCAGTAGTAGTTTCCTGTTTCGCTTCTCATCAGTTAGAAGTTCTTTAGGTAAATTGCGGGTACCACGTGACTTTTTCAGCCTTGAACCCATATTTGGAATATCCTCCATTAGACGATACGCGCCTGGACGAGCTTTATTAGACTAGGGAAATAATTCAATATGCATTGGCCTGACGATAATGACAAGCTCGCAAAGAGCTTTAACGATTTGTTTTTATCACTTCTACCAATAAACCTTTATTGGTCATATGCCGCTACTTCGTTATAGCGACACACTTGTTCCTAATTGGATCCCGGCTTTAATGTATCAAAATACGGAGTTTGCTTTCTGTACTATTCCTGAGCTCAGCTATAACGTCTAGAAATATAGGCCGAGATCAAGGTACATTTTTGCAAACAGTGAAAAGTTAGCAATAATTCTGGCTTCTGATTGGACAATCTCGTTGCGATAACAAAGAAAAATCTACCGAGATCATGGTCATGGTGTGGAAACCGGCTATTCCAGTAATACTTTAAAAATTACTAAAAATTTAATCCCATAAATATTGAAAAATACTGAATGACAAATGTCGATAGCAGCAACATTTTCTAGATCTTCTCTGAGCGAAACGTTTTCTCATTTGATGTCTTTTGAAATAGTTACGTTGGAATTACCATATGTCGCTGTGATCGACATTCATCTTTCAGCCTCGTTCAACATTTATGGGATACAATTTTTTAGCACCTTTTTAATAAGCCGATTTTTAAGCTATATCTTCTAGATACTATAGCTCCGTTATAGGCCTAGATTATATGTTGTAGAAATCGACTATCCCAGCAATACTTAAAAAAGCGCGGAAATAGTGAATCCCTTAAATGTACAACGATGTTGAATTCCAAACAGTCATTTGCAGCGACATCTGCAGGATATTTTTTAAAGAAGAAAGAGACACGTGTAATGCACCGCTATAGCGTCTAGAATACATAATGTGGAAATTTCGTATCCAAGAAGCGCTAAACAGTTGTATCCTTTAAATGATCACTGACGCTGAAATCCAGGGAGCTGATCGCAGCGACACCTGTGATATACTTTCAAAGTAAACATCGTATTATTACAGCGGGCTTGACGCCAAGCACACAGGTCAGATGTATGTTAATAAAAACTAAAAAAAAAAAAAAATGCTACAGCGTCTAGACCAAATTATAGCGCCTAGAATATATAGTGTGAAAATTGGCTATCCCTGTAATACTTTAAAAAGTGCTAAAATATTGTATCCTTAAATGTGCAACGATGCTGCTGAAACTTACAGATCACAGCGACATCTGCAGGATATTTTCTATAACTGCAAGATATTGCTAGTCTATGCAATGTAATGCGAAAATCCCGCAGATTTCGCTGCGATCGACAATTGGGATTTTAGCAGTATCGTCGATCATTTATGGGATACAAATTTTTAGCGTTGTTTAATAAAATATTTTCACACTAGGTATTCTAGACGCTGTTACAAAATCGTCATGAAGTTTTAGAAAATATCCTGCAGATATCGCTGTGATCGACTAATTGGATTTCAGCATCATTTGAAATTTAAGAGATCCAATATTTTAGCACTTTTTAAAGTATTACTGGGATAGCCGATTTCCACACTATATATTCTAGGCACTGTAGCACCGCGGTAGCCTGTCTTTTTCGTTTACCTCAGAGTAGATATAGATGAAGTCATTTGTAGCTGTTCCTAAACTGTGGCCAACAACATATAAGGCCAGTTCATAGCGTCACACGGAGTTGATTATCTGTACACGGCAATGGACACACACAAAAAAAAAAAAAATGGCACGCAGCTTTGTACTAATCATCGTGTAAAGATGATCTAACTCTGAGACTAACGAAAAAGACAGGCTACCGCAGTTTGTCGATTCTTCTTTTTTTACAGACCGCTGGAGTCACGTGATGCTCGAATGCACCAAAGAAGGTGCGTGAAAAGAGCATCACGTGACTCCAGCGGTTTCTAAAAAAAGAAGAATCGGACCCACCGCGGTAGCCTGTCTTTTTCGTTAGCCTCGATCCAACTCCGTGTGACTTTTAAACATCATGAACTGGCCTATTATGTCATTGGTCGCGCTAACACCCTCCCTCCTGCGTCCACCGTATATAGCGGCATCTTGTACTGGAGACTGCTAAATGGGCTGCTATCGGTCAAAATCAAGAGAGAAGAGGGCAGAAGAGAGGGAAAGAACTCATTTTTTTGGTAACTAGTTTTTCACACAGGAAGATTGACATGTCTGTTCCTCTCCTTTCATAACTTCATGGTGGTGAAATAAGCCAAAGCCTCCTAAATATTTGAGAAAGTCTTGACTCGCGTCACGAAAACATCACACAAAGCAGGCAAAGCAAAGAAACAAAATCATTCATTGGCTCGTGAATATGAACCAGCCAATGAATGATTTTTCTTCTTTGTTTTGCCTGCTTTGTGTGACGTTTTCCTGACACGTGTCAAGGCTTTCTCCAATATTTAAAGAGCGTTGAATAGGCCGGGATCAAGATAGATTTTTCGCTATTAGCGGGATGAGATTGATCAATCAGACGTCTGCATTTTTCCGAACTTTTTGATGTTTGCAGTAAACACCGAAAAGCCTGCAAGGATGGAGGCTACTGATTGGTCAATGTAATTTTACTAACAGAGAAAAATTTATTTGGATCCCGGACATTAACTTTGGTTGGTTAAAACAATTTTGAATAAAATCAAATCAGGAAGCCAATGTTTGTTAACTTTTCTGGTTAGTTTAATTGAAATCTTCCTCGTCTATTACTGAAAACTGAGTTACCGCACTTTGGACAAAAAATTCAATATGAGTACACGACTTATGCATATTTCACCACTCTAACACAGTGTTGCCAGATGGGCTACTTTTTTTTATTCAGATACTTGATTGGCACCACTTTTTTGAAATTGTAAAATGCGCCTTATTTAATGACATATTAATTAAGGCGAAAACAAAGGGAATTTTACCGTTTATAATAAGTGCTGGCAATCAAGAAATCTGAATTAAAAAAAAGTAGCCCACTGGCAACACTGCTCTAACATATAAATGTTCTCTGTTATGACCATGATTCTAAGTGGAGTTGGTTAAATTTGAATATCTGGACATTAGAGAAAGCAATAGTGGCCCACCGTGGCTGAGTGGATGAGACACCATGCCGCTAATCGCTTAAGAGCGTAGGTGGAAGCAGATTGGAATCCCGCCGTGATCCGCATGTGATATGATGTATATGTTCAATAAATCAAACAAACAAACAAGCAAGCAATAGTGAAAGGTACAGTTGGCAGGGAAACAACGACTTCTTTAATTCGTATAGAAAATTAATGAATAGTAGTAAATAACTCAAGTTTAAAATGTAGGCAAATGGTCTGGAAATATCAATGGCTCCCATCTAGTATTTCACAAAATTAGTTTAATATATTCACATGATGTATACCTTGATGCAACTCTTAGCTAATGAAAATTCTGCAACAAGACTTATGCAGGTAGATCTTTTGAATGAATAATTCAAAATTCTGAGAACAAAACGAAGTTCTTAAGGGCTCTTCCTCACACACCCCTCAAAAAAGGAAATACGCTAGAAAGATATAAGAATTTGGATAGCTTCAATATGTCTGTGATCTTTTGTCAGAGTTCAGAAAAAGAGTCTGGGCATAAAATAAAAAAAAAAAAACAAATTTGACGAACGATAAGACTATAGATTTTAGGCAATTTTTAACCGAAAAATATTTAATTCTAATGTATATGCGGCTTCAATAATAGACTATTAACGATAATCAATTTAGGGGAAATTTTATAGTAAATTAATATCCTCACATTTATGCAAATAGGTATGGATAAACAGACTTGAGTAAAATTACATATTTATTCTTTTTTCTCTATAACACGATCTAAATGAAGATGAAGTTATATGTACAGTTTATATCTTTAAATTTTTAGATTTTTTTTATCAAAAATGTTCCTTTATTATGTCTAGAATTGCTAGATTTACAGATCTTCGATTCTTTAGATGACTGCGGGGTTTCATTCTCGGATTAACCGTAGGTATTTGTAAAGGTAAATTTATTTTGCAAAACCCTCAGCAAAAAAAAAGTTAGAAAAAACAATTAACTGACGGACTAACTGTAAATATATATTTTATTTCGACTCTGTTTTTTACTAAATTTTCATCTTTCGTAGAAAATTTTAAGGAGATATAAATTGAGAAAGACTGATACTTTGAAAGAATAAATTGACTTTCCTTACTTTTAAATTATTAATCACTATACAAAAATGAATGATAGGTAAACAAAATGTATAATATTGTATTTGCTCCCTGCTTATAAAGGCTATACAAGGACTGATTTTAATTTGAGCTAGTAGAATTATTCCAATTATATATCATTTGTTTTAAAAAAAGAACTGATATCTACTAAAAACAACTTTTCAAAAGTAAAAAAAAAAAAAAAAAAAAAAAAAAAAAAAAAAAAAAAAAGAAAGAAAAAAAAAGAAAAAAAAAGAAAAAGGTGAAAGTTGTGGCTAAAAAATAGTGTGATATCAAATTTCCAAGCTTATATTACGGTACTTATTTAACATTTTTTGATAAAAATTTACCATATGTAAGTCGAGTACCTAAGTATGCGTTGATAGAAAGCCTTTTCTCCTTTACTAAATACATCATAACGTGTTACTGAAAATTAATTTTTTTTAAATTATGCATGATGGGCTTGGCGGCCATCTTTCCATATTTTACACAAATTTCTAAGCACTCAAGCTCGTAACATATTTGCATTATTAAGAATTTCGAACTTCTAGTTTTAGCTACAGACAGATAAATTAAGAAAGTTTTTTATTTTGAAAAAAACAAATTGATTTTTACTGCTTTAACTAATTAATTAACCCCCCTCCGAAAAAAAGAGAATCATAAGAGGAAACCTGAAGTTACTTCAGCTTTATTTTTAGACACAAATTTTTAGGCACTCATTTCCATAAATTAAAAGAATAAAATGTTTGCTTTAGTAACAATTTCGAACGTCCAATCTTAACAATGAACTTGTGTGCTAAGAAATTTGTGTAAAATATGGAAAGATGGCCGCCAAGTCCATCATGCATAATTAAAAAAAATTAATTTTCAGAAACACGTTATGGTGTATTTAGTAAAGGAGAAAAGGCTTTCTATCAACGCATACTTAGGTACTCGACTTACATATGGTAAATTTTTATCAAAAAATGTTAAATAAGTACCGTAATATAAGCTTGGAAATTTGATATCACACTATTTTTTAGCCACAACTTTCACCTTTTTTTCTTTTCTTTTCTTTTTTTTTCTTTTTTTTTCTTTTTTTTTTTTTTTTTTTTTACTTTTGAAAAGTTGTTTTTAGTAGATTATATATACATGAAAAATACAGTAGTTGCGTAAAATTGCCAGCACATTGTGCTGTTAATTTTACGCAACTACTGTATTTTCCATGTTTATATAGACAGGAAACCAAAGAAAGATACAGCACATTCACTGTGATCGAGTTTGTTCTGGCAAATCTACAGTGTTCTTTTTATTTATTTATTTATTATTTATTTTTTTTACAGTGCAGTTTATGAAAAGTGCAGGCATTGATGGAAATGACTGGTGCCACTTTGAAATATTAACTTCTATAAAGTTGCATATGGCAATTAGAGCTCAATTACGGGGTACAGAAAAATAATTTTTTATGTCCAAAGTGCATTTATGTTGTTATTTAAGAAGAATTAGTTTGTTATGTAACAAACGGAATGTCTTCACTTACATGTCATTGCTTTTCATGGTCAGCCCCATTTAATGTAAATAAATAGAAAAAGAAATGTCAGAATTACAGAAGCAGAAATATTTTATGTATATTATTTTAGTGTCACTGTACTAAAATAGCAGATCAGTAATTCAATTATTCTTTTGTATGTCTTACAAAAATTATATATATGCGTTTGAGAATAATTATAAATGTAGAAGAATAATTCGTACATGTTTAAATTTTCCATGTTTAGGCAGTGGCAAAATAACACTCTCAATCTAATCAGATATGATTTAATTGGAAATAATTCTGTCAAAAATCGTTCTGTGAATAGTATGCTGCAAAGTAATAGGTCCACATCAAAATTTTATGCTTTCTATCGAATTATTAAATTAGAGAAATATAGAATATTTGTACAAACAGAAAAATTGATATAACAGTAAAATATCACAAACGAAAACGAAAAGTTCTACAAAATATCCAAAAATGAAAAGAATATATGAAAAAAAGGTGTTGCTTAATTAAAGCTCCACCAAATGGAATATAGTTACAAATTTATTGAATCAAAAACGATTCTTTCTTTTTTTAGAACAGGCTCGTAAATATTTCTTTGAATTTAATTAATGGCTTTTACAAGATGTGTTGCAAGATGATAAAGAGCCACTGAAACAAGATGTCTTGTTTTAGATGTCCTGTTTTAGATCACTTTATTATAACTTTATTGTTTACCAAACCATAAACAGCTATTGACAGTGTTCCCCATTGCTTTTCTATTGTGTTTTAAACAAGACTTAAGGGGCCCAGGGCGTGAAAAGTTTTTAAAAATCGATTTTTCTTTTAGCATCTATTTTGATTATTTAATTAATTCTGAACACATTGAAAAAAACGCATATAAATATTTGCATTTTTAACAGAGTTATGAGCATTTATGTAACAACCGTTACAAAGCCGCACCCATTTAATTGCAACCTTAATTCGCGTTTTCTCAAAACTTGATTTTTGACGATAATCCGAAAGATTAAAAAAAAAAAAAAAAACTATTTGATGGAATGGCTTAATTTTTTTTGTATGCATATAACATCATTGTCTGTAGAATGAATTATATTTTAGATAATTTAATATTTTGAGTATTTTTAATGAAAAAAAAGTTGTAATTTTTAGGTTTTTTTAAATTTTCTAATTTTCTATTTTTTTTAATATGGTTTACTTTGAGTGATAGTTATATCCATAATTCATTCTATAGAGTAAAGTTTCCTGATCATTGTTAAGAAAAAATTTGGTTCTTATGTCAATTTAACGTTAAGATATCTTCCGGATGGTTATATGACGCCTAAAAAGTTTTCCGAAAATTGTGTTACATAAATTTTTCTATATGTTTTGTTTTATTACATTGAAGTACTTCATTTTATAATTTTATAAGACTACAAACATACCTTAAAAATATCAGAAGGTTTAAATTAGTTACATTGAATACTTCTGTTTTTATAAGGATTCAAAACGAGAGCACTGTTTGCATGTTTTTCGTTAGCGATCAATCCCTGAGCCCCTTTAAGCTGCTTGATGAATAATGTCACAAAATGAGACAGAAATAAATCAAAAATAAAATGTTTTGTGAGTCAATTTTTTTTAACGTAAAACGTGGCTGTCCAATTTCTCTAGAATCTAGCAACAAGTGGACATAAATTATCTATTGGCAGACACTGATTTCATTTGATTACTAAAAGCATAATGTTTGTTTTCCCTTGCCATGCCAAACCTGCTTACTCCCTTATGTAAAAACTTTTTTCTTGCCATGTCGACAAAAAACTCATCATTTTTAGGCAAGCCATACCAGTAAATTTTACAACCATTGAATCCATCCAAATTAATATTTTTTTTTCTTATCAATAAAAATGACTTTTTTTCAGTTTTCTTCCCTCAAGGTTTTTTTACCAGACTGTCAAGAAGGGTTATGTATTTTACGCGTATCTGGGTATATGGATTTCTTTATACCACCGAAACATCCCAACGGCTGAATGGATTTTAATGAATGAGGTGTCTATCGATTCGTCTTAACTGTCCGATGGTTATAGGCTAGATTTTGGTTTTATAAATTCTAAATGGCGGCTGTGAAATACAAAATGGTGGTAGAGACGAAAAAAAAATTACGCACCCTATTGAGTGGCATATCATTGGATAGGTCTTCCAAAGTGAAGACGATGTTTCATTGACTATTTTACAGTCACAAGCTCCGCTTAAATATTACACAACCTGGAAGTTGTGTAGGTAGGATCTGTAAATTTACTGCAACTCTAATCGCCATAGACATATATAGGCCTCATCAAAACAGTGTTTATAGATAGAAACTAACAATTAAACAACACAACTTAAAAGTCATCAATACAAGTAAATAAAAAAATAGGTAAGTAATATAAAAAATAGTTTAACATTAATGAGAAATAATTAATTAGTTCGCTTTTTGCGCAGTCGTTTTTTTGATTTTTTAAATTTAATTTCCTGGATTAAATAATAATCTAATGCTTTGTATTATTCAGTTAATTTTAAAACCCCTTTCTCCTTTTAGCATTTAAAAATTATCAGTTTTTTCAAGTTCCTAAAAAATATAGACTTTAATATAACGTGTCTTAATTTGAGGTTGAATTATCCTCTTTAGCGATGTCCTCATTTGATGTGCAGATAATCTTTTTATATTCCAGGCGATATGTTAATCCCATAAGGTGATCCATTTTATTGGCTGACGTAACGTAGAACATGCAAGATAAATACTTCACAATAAAAAGCTGGGACACGATTTTCTGTGTCAGTAACGCTTAAACGTAATTTAGAATTGGGTAATAAAATTTTGCTTTTATGCAATGTAAAGGCTTCGTTATCCAATATGAGTAACTGATTAGCAAATTTCTTATGCTCACCTCCAAAAAAAGTAGTGCGCATATTTGTTGGGATGAAAATGGATGTAGATTGGACATGGAATTTCTAATAGATAGATTTTTATAGTTGGATAATGGATTTTTAATCTCAGATCATACGTAAGAACTTTTGAGGAAAGCATTTATCTAATCAACGGTTTTTTTCTCAGAATCACTGACCATGATCATCCAGAATATAAGTTTGAAATCTATTATTAATGGAATTCTTTTGTTGGCTGAGCTGCGCCACTGTGTAAAGTGTTGACACAACTAAAAGAGTATTTGTTCGAGGTCAGTATGATTATACTGCCCATAAAGTTTTGTTTTCAAAATAATTATCTTTATTTCTTATTACGTTTGTGAAAACGCTATAATTTTTTCGAATAATGAAATTTTTGTTTCTTCTGTGATTTTAGGATTACTAGGTACTTCAATTGTAAAGGATATTGCGTTGTTTTCCCCTAAAAATTTTCATATATTTGCTGTTTCTAAATTATCTAATTATAGTTGACCCTAAGCTTTAAATCTTTTGTTATTTCTTCTGTACACAATAGAAGCAAGTATTGTACTAAAATTTCCCCGACTTCTTGTTTTCGACAGCTTTACACGTTTTAGAAGTCAGACATTTCGATTTTTTTTTTTTTTTTTTTTTTTTTTTTTTTTTTTTTTTTTTTTTTTACAAAATGACTCTCTGTCCGTATGCATGTGTGTCCACTTTGTGTAATCGAAAAGGATATGAAGTTATGCATAAAATTGAACCAAATTTCATATACGTATTTTTGAGAATGGCGAGTACGTCCGAGTTGGATTTGGGGATATTCCGCAAGTAGGAGGTAAAGGGGCGCTGTAATAGCATTTTTTGTGCCACTTTCATTATTGTATCATCGAAATGTGCACGAAGTTATTCATACAATTGCGCAAAATATCATATATATGATTTTGGATATGGGCAGCAGGAAACTGTTGAATGTGGGATATTTAGCCGGAAGGGAGCGCTGTAACAGTATTTTCCGTGCCATTTTCATTGTTGTATCATAAAAATGTATATGACATTATCCATAGAATTGGAACAAATTTCATATATATGTTTTCGGCTATGGCTGGACGGTGCCAGTTGAATTTGAGGATATTTGGGAGG
Source organism: Maratus speciosus (assembly GCA_963932465.1). Taxonomy (NCBI): domain Eukaryota; kingdom Metazoa; phylum Arthropoda; class Arachnida; order Araneae; family Salticidae; genus Maratus; species Maratus speciosus. The sequence continues at coordinate 330,583,565 of OZ010795.1, forward strand.
CGCTGTAATGGCAATTTTTAAACAATTTTCATTACTGTATCTTTAAAAATTGTGGGTAGTAATGCATAAAACAAATTTCATTTTTTTTTCGGCTATGGACGTCATATCCCATTTAAAAATGGAGATGTTCCTACGAAAAATGGCATTGTGATAGCAATTTTTGTGTGGATATCTCAATTTTTCTTAGTTCTATTGTATATCTGTTGCACGTGCATTGAAGGAAACTTCGCATCCAGCTAACGCTGCGATTCGGAAGCAGGTGACGTACAACAAAATATCGATAATAGTAATTTTATTAAACATTATGTTCGAGATTAACTCGTTTTAATTTAAGATGAAAATCAATACTAGTGTAGTATTGGAGTGTAACAAGTGTAGCAACTTTTCGAAATATTAACATGTATGAGACAGAAAAAAAGTTTGGGATTCGCACATCTAATTATTTTCGTCTTCTTTGACAGATTTGTTTTAGTAATGACTATCGATACCCATACCATCATTTAGAGTCTAAAATCAAAAATGAAATTAATAGTAAAAGTAAGTATGTGTCGATGATCTTTTCTGGAAGTGAGTTTTAAAATTTTTCATAAGGAATGCATCAGAAATCTTATCTAAAAACATAATTATTCTTAGACAACAGAGAGTAGGTTGTGCCTATTTTTTTTTTTTTTTTTTTTTTTTTTTTTTGCCATTATTAAAATAACATTGATGATGTTTTCTTTTCATTAATGAAATATAAATGTATATGAAACAATAAGTTTTAAAAAAAAATAAACGAGGTGGAATCCATCAAATTTCGACGAAAGAAAATGTTTACAAAAGAACTTTTGCATTCAATTTATAATAAACATAAAAAATTATTTATACAAAAAAATTCATCTTACGCCGGCCAGTCTAACTTTCAAAACACATATTTTATCCAAAAGTTAACAAAAAACTATTTTAAATTTCAACAGTTAAAAGTATTGAAAAATTAATCTTTTTTCGTAAAACTAATCAGTGACATATTAACCCTTAAATGCCCGATTTTTCAAAAATAATTGTAATAATGTTTTTCGGCTTTCATTTTTAAAATAAATCATGAGAAAAATACTTAAAAAAATTCTATTTTGTTGTAAGTATGATTTACGGCTAAAAAACTGTTTGTGACTAATCGGCAATACTGGTCTTTAATTGAAAAAAATAATTTTCCTTGATAAAATTCTATAATATTAAACACACAAGAATTTTAGGAACTATAATAAGAAATAAATTTTACTTGTTCACTGCAGAACAAAATAGGGTATTTCGCAAGCTTCCAAACAAAACAAAAAGAACATGTAGCAACAATTGAAAAAATAAATCTATCTTTGTTCTTAAACAGCACAAATGTTACCATCTGCATATTGAAAATCGGTTTAATAATATTTTTAGAATGTATTTTATTGGCAACATTAGGCATTATAGCTTCAATATTATTCTAATAGTATTTTAGAAGCCTAAATTGGGTATGTTGCCGAAAAGCAACACCAGGCATTTAAGGGTTAAATGTAAGTAATTGGATATAATGTAATTAATTTGGACTCTTATGCTTGTTATTACGGAAGAAAAAATCAAGAAAAATGATTTTACTTTGACATGAACTTAGAATTTATCCCAATTGAAATCTAATCCTAACGTCATTTCCACCGTCTCATATATATATATATTAACCATAAATATTTTAAATCGCAATAGCTTTTAAATAAATACTAGTGGATCAAACCCGGTCTCCCGGATTACACAGTGTAGATGAAAATCTTTTTTTTTTTCGAAAACTCTTTTATTTCTTTTTTAATACAATTATATTTTTTATACGCAATGCATTTTTTAATTTTTCCACTAACATAAAAAAGCATCGTTATAGGAAAAATATCAATTTTGCAATCAAATAAAGTTTTGAAATTTATCAAAAGTGATATTTTTGTATTAGTTATATGCTATTAACCCTACTTATTTACTTAGTTGATTCTGAACCTTTTTGAATCTGATCGTTTCAGTTCTTTAAGCGCATAGTTCAATTATTTGTATGTTAAACTTGTGTTTTATTTATAATATTTTACTTATTTATTTATATAGGAAGTTTTAATTATTTTATGGAAAATTAGTCGAAAGAAATTATTTAAATCTTTACATTGATTTAAGAGCAAACGAGTTAATCTTTCGTAATCGAGCTCCACGCGATAGAGATAAATTTAGAAATATTTCATGCTTCAGAAATTGGTTTAAAAGCCATAGACAATCAGTAAACTGAGATGCAGTTTGCAAGCAAATTTCATTTGAAAGTTTCTTTTTTTCCTATTTTGCGCTGAAAAATTTAAATTGTTCAATTACATATATGTTAAATTAATTTTTTTTTATATTATTCTTTTACTTATTTATCGATGAAGTTTTAATTGTCGTTATGGAAAATTAGTGAGACATAAGAGGTGAACAATTTTTATTGCTTTATGTGCAAATATTTTATTTTTTTTATGTAATGGAGTCGGCACGTAATAAAAATAAATCACAAAAAATCATGCTTGAAAATTACTTTTAGTTATTAATAAATCAGTTAATTAAGATACAGTTTTCAAACAAATGGCACATGAAAGTAGATTTTTTTCCTATACGACGGTGTAAAAATTGGAAATGTACGATATTTAAAAGATTAAAAAGTTGCATTACCGAATATTTTAAAACCGAAGTTTGATCGCAAAGTGTTTCGATTCGCAAAATGACGCATATATATATATATACAGATAGTATAAAATCCTTTGTGCAGTCATGGAAAGAAAAGTAAAAACTTCGTACTAACTCTGGAACAAATTATTTTAGAAGAAATTTACCAAATAATTAGAAGTAAAGTCTGCTTTTAAATGATATAAAATTTGCTTTGGCGCTATCTACATATAAGAACCATCCCAAACTTTTTTTTTTTAAATAGCAACACCCATTATTGACAAGATATTTTAAATCTTCTGTTCAAAGTATGCTTAGATACAAAAGTTCAATGGCAAACATAAAATCGTTGAATTTGCAGTTTCTTTAATTTTATATTATGAAATTTCAATTATAAAATAAGTATTCGAAAAAATTACGAATTGCAACCAACATTTTTGATGGATTTATATTTATTATATCCTGCTTGATTCGCATCTTCAAAGGAGTCTTCAAATTATGCTTAAACTCCCACAAGATTCTGGCTTAATGGGCCGGCTATGATGTGCAGAAAAGCATATTTTGAAAAAAAGTATTTTAGTCATTTTATTGAAACATTTGAGACTGAATTAAGATGTCTCCCTTATAGTCAACTGTGAGCGTAAATCTATCATAATTTGTAAACAAAGCGTAAACAGTATTTCAATGCCTAGCGATCTTACTCTAACCTGATTTAATCTTTTACTAACTTTAGTATAGTAATCAAAAACTGTAATCTTTTCTAATAAGTATCGATATTCAGTTTTTAATTGCAAAATTACGAATAAAGAGCAGGAAAAGTTTATAAATTTAGTTTTAGTTCTTCAAATTATTCGGAATGCGAACATATCTGAAAACCTCTAAGAAGACACATCACCATCCCCATTAAAAAGGGCAATTTCAAAAAAAGTTTTAAAAATATGTCATTAGCAATCGATTTGTCATTTATTTTCAAAATAAAAAGCAATTTATCTGTGTCTTTTCTACATTGTTTCCTTATACTACTACATACTACTTTTTATTCTACATTTTGTTTTTGCAGATATCTCTTCCCATTTCTGGCAGTGTATTTACAAAAATGTGAATTAAATTAATTCAAAATCTGTGAAAGCATTTAAATCATATTCACATATTCGAAAACTGTTTCAATTACAGATAACCTTATAATATTTAATATCTGATAATTTAAACGTGTAAACAGTACATAATGAATGTTGAAAATGATTTTACTGTGTATAACAATAGCCGAAACATATTAAGAGAGTAAAATGTTCATATTTTCAAGAAATAATACATTAATAGAGGTGACATTCATTCTGTAATATTTCGACAATCGAATACCGAACTTTAATATGGATACAGACATTAAAATTGGCTCATTTTAAAATAAATCATTTCTCTGAAATTAATCGTAGGAATTTCACGAAGGTATGTTATTAGGCTACTTGAAGAGTGTAGAATTTATTTATGGTATCAAAATTGGTGTTTCCATCGAAAAGCAAAGTTTGGGTTTGTTTTGATAATTGGATGCCCTCCTAACCAATATTTAAAAATAATCATTTAAAGTAGATTTTTTAAAAAAATCATTTGGTACCAGTAACTTTTTTCTGCGATAATTTGTCGCAGAGTTAGTAGGGTATCTATACATTTTTTGCCCACGATTGTACATACACTATTGACCAAATGTATTTTCCAGCTATCGACAAAATAAAAAAGTTATGAAATAAAATTATGTGAAATTTTGCAGGAATTTGAATATATAATTTTTTGGAGAAAAATGTACATTTGCGTTGTTCTAAATTAAGAAAAAAAAAAAAAAAAAAAAAAAAAAAAAAAAAAAAAAAAAAGAGAGTTATATCGTTACAATTATATGAAATTTTGCATGAATTTGAATAGATAGTTTTTTGGAGAAAAATATATATTTGCGTTGTTATTAATTAACAAAAAAAAAGAGTTTTATCGTTACAATACTTAATATTATTAAGAATTTTATGGAATTTTCCCTAACCGCCAGAAAATTAAAAAATTCCAAAATAAACTAATATATATTTTGTTTATAGTCTTTATGCTGATATGTTTTCCTAAGAAATATGCTTCATTTATAATTCCGTTTATATGGAATCAAACGCGTAATCTTTTCCTTGAATAATCCAGATACTCATGGAAAGTTTTAAAGCATTCAATGCTTTTCATTTTTTATACTACCACGCTTTCATTTTATATTCTGTACGCTTTTGAGCAATTTTCCCATCACACATTTTGTTACACCACAACAGTTTTCTACTCTAAGCTGCCCGATTTGTGAAATACCCGAATTCTTTGTATGATGATTTTTCCTCCTGTTATTAAATAATAAATGCATAAAACACATATTGTCTAAAATGATATTTTGATATTCATACTAAATTTACATGAGAAACCTATTTTATCGCAATGTTTACTGTAGAACTTATATTCAATAGATCACGAAAAAAAATAAAATGTTTAATTAACAAAAATTCATGTTATCTAAGACTAATATACATTCATTACTGTGAGTAATTAATAAATATGCAATTCCTATGAGATTATTCTAAAATCAAATCTATAATTTCATACAAACTGAAACATTTTTCTCTCATATAAAACTTCTCTTGTTTAGTTATTTACTATGAAAATAAATTTTTCGTATAACAAACCTGCATGATAAAATTATTTAAAATCTGTTATTTTAGCTTTCTGTATGCGTGCTTGCATTTTTGATAAATCTTTTAGAAGATGAACGAATCTGTACTGTTTTCATGAATATTATAAAATGCTACTTTTTAGCAATTTGCATAACATCTCGTCTTACTAAACTATCGGCTTTGATTTTAAAGTATTTTAATGCAACATTTTAAATACAGTTTTGATACGTTGAGCTTTTCTTTTATGAACAGTTTAATAATACAAAAATGATGCATTTCAAAAATATTTAAATAAACGGAACTTCTAATACTCATATAGTAGTTTCAGATAATTTAATCTCCATTGAGATGCTTTTAAATTTTATTCGATGTAAATGTATTGTAAAAGCATAAATTTTTAGAACATGCAATGCAAGTCTTAATGAAGTTTTACTTCAAAAATTACAAACTCTTTTATTATGTGTTCTCATTTTCTTAAATATATTTGAAATTAAAATTTTTATATCTCTATTTATTTCAAGATACTTGGTAATCTCATACGTATAATTATTTACATTTATTTCAAATTTTATGAATTTGCGATTTATAATCTTTTGATTGCAGTTTATAAGTATTTATTAATTAAAAATTTTAAAAAAAATTGTGATAAAAAATTAAAAATATTTGAAACATTGAATATTTTGAAACAAATATTCAAATTATGTCAAAATTTGAATAAATGCGTTTTCTCATTTAAAAATACAATTTTTATAGCTATTTTAAAGTGTGAATAGTCTTAGAAATAACATTTGAATGCACCTTTTTCGTAATTTTAACATATACCATTCCAATTCTCTAAATCACAAACACTTATCAAATATATAATTAATTTAAAGAAATAAAAATTAACTGAATGTTAAAACTCTAATTGAATATACATTATTCAAAGTTTTCATATATTTTTAACATGTCTTAAAACTAATTTTTACGCAGAAGTAGATTACTGATTTAATTGTTTAAGAATGATTTAGACAGTAAAAATTTTGATTCAAAATAAATTCCATGTATTAAATTAAATTCTATGTATTTATTGACATTTATTAGGGGTGAGGATGGAGGTAGGGTGAGTGAGAAGAATAACATTATTGGGCACAGAGCCTTTCATTTAATGTATTACATGACATATCGTAGATTAAATTTGATAATTGGGAATTTTTTTCAATAGCGCACCCTTACTATAGAAAGCCATAAATTGGTGAGAAGATGGTACTTGTTGTAATTTGTACTGCAGATTTTTTATCTTAATTTTGGGGGAAATTTATGGGGTAGTAATGAACAAAATAAAACATTAAAACAGCCCTCATGGGTGAATAAATTAGTTAAGAGGGTGGGGAGTGGGTGCTTAGTAATGTATACGCCAAGAACTTTAAAACAATATGTCACATAAAAAAAAATAAATTTCCTGCCCCCCCCACCCCCCCCCCCCCGAACTGGTGAATGCCCTAATTGTCTGGAGTCGACATATACCTCACCAAGATGTCCGGCGCTACGAGATACCCCCGTCGGTCAAGTCATCAAATGAGGTCAAATCTCTTTGTAGTTTAATAAGGGGCTGAATTAGAAAAATTGCTTAAGATACACAAGTTAGAGCCCAGGGATGTAAAAATGAAACTTAGAAATTCAATTCCTCTTCCACACACACACACATCTTAAATATTTTTAAGTGTTATAAAATATCCAAAATTTTAAAATAGATGACGATTACTTTTCTTAATTTTAATTTATTTCTTTTTGCTGAAATACTATTCGGAAATAGTTGTAACTACTACCACTCGTAAGTAAAAGGACAATATGTTCATTTTACATAGCCTATAAAAAATCGGAGTAAAGTTTTGATAATTTGTGAAGAAAACTTAGATTTAAATTACGTATCATACAAATGCATTTCTTTTTTCTTTTTAAAAAGCAATTTTTCGATAAAAAAAAAAAAAAATCTTAATCGATTTGTACAAATATTACATATTCGGAATCAGCGTTAAAAAATAGGCATATATGCACAAGTTTAAAATCTATAAATGGAAATTTCTAATTTGGACGCCAGCACAAACTGCTGGCGTCCGAATTGCCAGCACATTGTGCTGTTAATTTTATGCAACTACTGTATTTTTCATGTATATATAGTTAGGAAACCAAAGAAAGATACAGCACATTCACTGTGATCGAGTTTGTTCTGAGAACTCTACAGTGGTTTTTTTTACAGTGTACGAAATTTGTATCTTAGGGTATATAAGAGAGCTACATATACTTTAATGTTATTTAAACAAGGAACAAATAAACTTAAAAATAAAACAATTGCTTAACTCTTTCGTTACCGAGGCTGAAATTATACAGGTCCTTCAGAAAACCGAAACGCCCGAAAAATTTCATACCCCTCTTCTTAGCAGAAATGTCAACTTAGAACACATCAATCTTAGGAGTCGGAGGAAACGAGCGTAGAAAAGGATTAGCGTATTCCTCTGCATGGGGGAAAGGGAAGAATTCTGACTGAATAATACCTTTTTGCAAGGGACAAAATTCCGAGAGAGCTTTAGAATAAAAATGTAAACATCTATTTTTCCAGGTTATCCAGATAAATGGAAATACCTTTACGATATGAATGTAAAACTTATTAGTACCGCTTTGTATTGAGGGACACTTAAATTTTATGGTTTTCTAAATATTTTGACATACAACCATTCTTTAACATTGCCATTTTAGCATGAAATTAGAAATGTTGAAGCTGTCAATCCAGTGATGTATTTAAAAATTGTCTGAATTTATCGGAACTTGAAATGCAAGAACTATTGAAATAAATTTAAAACCTCGTGAATTGTCTCAAAAATTGAAGTTATAAGGAAGGTTTTCCTTTAGCATTTTAAAAGACGAATTAACCCATTAGTGCCTGATTTTTTTTTCTACTCAATATTATACTTAATTATAGTAAATGGTGTAAAATGAACGTAAAAATAATAAAAAAATTATCTTTGAAAAAATGTTTATTTAGCATATAAAAATCTAAACATTCCAATTTTGGGACACAAGGCACGAAAGGAGTGGGGATTTTCTCTGTTACTATCTAAGCCTTAAATCTATATTTGATGCCATTTATTTTGTTACAGAAATGTTATATATAATTCGGGTTATTATTTGACTATAAAAATTTCTTTATTATTACTATAAGGGGTGGGCGGCTGGGTTCGGCTGAAGAACAAGACCCCCTTCCTCCACACCCTTAGCTATTGGCATATCAAACACTTATAATAATCAATAATTACTAATAGAGTATATATACTTATATATTCGCATATACGTCGACACCCCCCCCCCCCCCCTAACTTTTTATTTCAATTTTGCACAAAATCAAACCAAAGATTTCACTTACTAATGCGAAAAATTAGTAAGTAAACAAAAACAAGTATATTTTCTATATTATTTTACTATTTATACACATAAAAAATCAGACTTTTGCAATATTTAAAGGTTTTTTTTTTGGGTGGGGGGGCTTTTGTAATTGACTTGCGTATAAGTCTACCACCCAATTTACTTGCAGAAAACTGTCAGAAATTCTTCGTTTTACACATTAGTATAGATGGTAAAACAGAACTTTGATTATCCGACCCTCGTTTAACCGAAATTCTCCGTAACCCGATGTCAATATCCTAAATTTTTTCCAACTTTTTTTTTTTTTTTTTTTTTTTTTTTTTTACATTCTTTGTATGTGCAAGCATTCCTTTCCAAACCACGAGTAGAGATAAGTATTTTGGTTTCCCTTTCTTCGAATTTAATGGAAATTAGCTTGAGATCCCGCAAGATCTGATCCCGGTATAATTGTACTCGCCCTCCCCCCCCCCCCCCCCACCCTGTGTACAGGTCCCTGTTCTAAGCAAATAAAATTATTTTCATGTATAATTTGAAGTTGGATATTTATTAAGCAGTTTAAATAGTCCTAATAGCAATTCGATGACGATTTTAATGTTAAACTAGATGATTATTGATAAATTCTCGATTATCCGGAAATTTCGATTATCCGATGTAGGGACGATCAAAATTACGTCGGATAATCGAGGTTCTACTGTATATATATTTGTAACCTCAGGTTGTCAAATATTAAAGTAGTACAAAACGGTATGATATAAATTTTTACTAAGCCAATAGCTAAGTGTGGGGAGGGATGGGACTTGTTCTTGAGCCGAGCCCAGACCCTACACCCCCCCCCCCCTCTAGTAATAACAGAAAATAGCCAAATAATAATCCGAATAATAATTTTACAGCCAAATAAATGAAATAAATCAAGCTAAGAATATTAAATGAATGAAACAAATTTAATAAATTGAATTACACTCAAATATTACATAAATACAATTACTGAACATCCGATTTCTCGCTTGTATTTTAATCTTTTTGAGTGATTTTTTTTTTTTTGGATACATGAAATTGGTTGACTATTGTTGCTAGTTTGAACTTTTTAGATTTTAATTTTACAGTTTTTTTATATGACTATAGTTTCACTTTCAGGACTGGTTCTAACTGGTTCGAAAAATAAAGGAGTCTGCATGTAAAAAAAAGAACTATAATCAAAATCGAAAAAGTACAAGCGCACAACATTTGATACCGATCTCAGATATCCTATATGAAAGAGAAGAAATGAACATATTAACATGAAAGCGAGAATTACGTAAAGAATTCTCTCATAGGTTTAACATTAGCATTCAGATTTCTTCGCTTGACTAGTATAGGCTGTTATAAGCTTCATAAAAGAAGTCTCATTTATTAGGCACAAAATTAGAAAAAAAAAAGTTGCAACGATAGTAAAATATATGACATTTCGCTGTTGAAAAAAACAGCGAAATGTCATATTTTACTATGCACATATTCTACATACATCTCCAATTTTTCACAAAAACGGGCTCGTTCTATGAGCCGTTGTAGATAATATTAAGAAGATTTATAAAAAGAAAAAAAAAATAAGTGGATTTGATATTTTGTGAATTGACGAAGTTGTGAATTCTTTTCTTCTTCAAACCCTCTTTTTTTTTTTTTTTTTTTTTTTGTTTACTTTATTTATTTATTTATTTATTTTTTGCTGTAAGAGTTGGCCCTATTATAAATTTGCCCATTTAAAAGTTATAGATAATATTAAGAATATTGATAATAAATTTAAGTGGATTTGATATGTTCTTAATTGACGAAGTTATGAATTTCTTTCTTTTTAAAACCATATTCTTCTGCCCCTTAAGCCCATATTTAATGATATCAAAAATCTGTTATACATAATTTTTTGGACATTTTCCCAGAAGTAATTATAACTTTAAAGTGATTTGATATGTAGTATAATTAAGAAGCTGTTTTTTTTTGTTTGTTTGTTTATTTTTTTTTTTGTCTATTTTCACAAACCTGCTCCCTATTTCCACCCCCTCGGACCAATTTTGCCCTTTAACGAACCTGACGGAGAATTTCTGCCCCTTGATTTTATGTAATAGTTTGGAAGAGATTTGTGCAGAATTATGGAAGTTATCGTACCCATAAAAAAGTGATAGATAGATAAAGTTATAAATCTGGGTGGTTTTGGGTTCTAGGGGGTCGCGATTGGCGTAGATCTGCAAATAGTTTTCAGAAATTTCAACATAGGGGAAAATGTAATAGGTATTGTTTCTACCGAAATCTATCTAAAAAAGGAAATTTCATTTCAATAAGAAACTCAAGCCGGGCATTTGAGGCGCTTTGGTATTGAAGAGTTAATTGTTAATATATGTATAAAGTCTTCATGATTACATAATCAAAAGCGCCATTATCATTTGTAATATTAAGCTCAACAACAGATGCCTGAAAGGACATCAACGCTTGTAATATCCTGTTGCTGCGTGGCGCGTGTCTATATCTGTTTTGAAATTTGGTCCAATCGACTGCGTGCTCCTGAAATTACACTGGCCTTCAAAATTTAAGGAACAGGGACTGGATGCTTTCGATTGCACTCGATTTATCAAATACCTACTAAAATTGTTCGCGAATTGTTCTTGAACTTCATGGATGTAAAGAACATGTTGGATTTCATATTTATCGGTGAAGATTTAGTCGAGAGGATAATTAGTGGGCTAATAATACATTTAATAATGAACAAATATTTGCGGCCACCTATGTAACAGAAAATGCTAAAAGTAGTTTGTCACTGTGTTAAATGACTATTTGTGTCCTGTTCAACGTTTGTATGCATATCTGTAAGCATAACACATATATTCGTGAATATGTTATTTTGTCTGTGAAAAATTCAAAAGCTGTTTGTTTATAGCAAACAGTTTTCAACCAAATTTAACACAACTTTTCAAAAACCTGACATAGAACAGTAGCAACAGTATACTGCAAAGGAAACTTGAGTGTATTGAATATTTGATGTGAAATGGACATTTGTATGAAATATTTTTTTACTGCGCATGCGTGGAAGATTCTAAAATTTTTATTTTATAATTTGGTAGTCAACAATTTAGAACAACTTACATAAAATTTTCTGTCAAATAGCGCAAAAATTCACAAAGATAGGGCCGATATAGTGAATTGCTTTCTAAAAATAGATTTATTATAATGAATTTTCCACAACTTTTTAATCAGATCACTATATATTTCTGAGTTTTCACAATATTTGACTAGACCTTTTAAAGACGTTGCCCAAAATAGCTGTCAACCAAGTTATCAAATTAAAAAAAAAAAAAAAAAAAAAACCTTCCACGCATGCGCAGTTAAAACTTATTTCATATAAATGTCGATATCGCATCTAATATATAATACACTGCTCAAAACAATTAAAGGATATTGCAGTTTTAGGTGGATTTTGTATCTGGTAAACTGTTTAGCTGATTGATACATGGTCGACAGACATAGTAGGTTATATGAGAATAAATTACACATGTTTGGCAGAAAAAAATGCATTTTATTGCGCATTTGTGTACTAAAGGAAAAAAACACAATTTGTGCATATGAGAAAAAAAGAATAAGAAAAGGTGTTTTCTTCAAAGAAAATCATTTTCATTAGGAGGTATGGTTTCCACGGGCGGCCAGCAACGTTGAACACCTTTGAGGCATGGACTCAATGAGGCTATTAATGACGAGTTGGGGTATTCTGCCCCACTCTTCCAGAAGAGCTCTTTCCAGTTCTTGGAGAGTTTGTGGGGGTTGTTGGCGGCCAGAAACTCGTCTTCTTAGAGCGTCCCAAACGTGCTCGAATGGATTCATGTCTGGAGAACACGCTGGCCATTCCATTCGAACGATTCCTTCCTCGAAAAGGAAATCCTCCACCAGGTTTGCACGATGTGGCCTGCAGTTATCGTCCATTAAAATGAAGTTATCTCCGATTGCTGCAGCGTAAGGGACTACAATAGGTCTGAGGATCTCATCCCTATATCGGCGACCAGTCAGAGCTCCATCTCGAATGATGTAGAGGTCAGTGCGCCCGTCAATGGAGATGCCACCATACACCAACACTCCTCCACCGCCAAATCTGACACTTTTGTGCACGAACGCGGGATTATTCCTACTGCCACGGTCCCTCCGGATGAAAATACGCCTATTTTCCGGATGCACAGAAAACGGGACTCGTCAGAAAACAGAATATTGACCCATTCATTTCTCCTCCAGTTGACATGATCGGTTGCCCACTCCCTGCGGTCGCGACGATGCCTTGATGTTAATCTAACACATACCATCGGTCGGCGAGCATACAGACCTACAGCATGGAGCCGGTTTCGGACAGTCTGAGTTGAAATCGTGGTGCCTGTAGCCGAGCGAAGGTGTTATTGGAGAAGAGTAGCGTTCATGGTTCGGTGTCTCCGAGCTGTTAACGCTAAATACCGATCTTCATTGGGCGTTGTTGCCCGTCTACGACCTTGCCCTGGTCTTCGGCCTGCACATCCACTCTCCAAAAAACGGTTCCAGATCCTGGAAATGACACTTTGTGACACTCCAATGGCTTGCGCTACTTCGGCTTGAGTTTGGCCCCCTTCTAACCTACCAACAATTCTCAAAGCTTCTGAATCTGTCAAATGACTTCGCTGAGACATCGTACTCATCGAAACAAAGCAATCACTGAATGCCGATCATCCTTGTCTTCATTCTCTTTTATCCAGTTGAAAGTCAAATTTCATTCGCTGCCGCTGAAGCGACGTTTTTGACGTCGAACTCAAAATTTGCATACTCCACAGTTTGAAAACCAGAAAAATTTGCATTTGTGATTCTCTTCTTCTATTTTCGGCAAAAAAAATTTCGTTTATATCTTTATTTTATATAAAACTTCAAATATCCTTTAATTGTTTTGAGCAGTGTATATTCATGTTTTAATTGAAGTTACTGTTGCTATTGTTCTTTGTCACATTTTCGTTAAGTTATGTTAAATTTGGTTGAAAACACTGTATGCTATAAACCAGTGGTTCCTAACGTGGGGCGTATGACCCACAGGGGGCAATATGACTTTTCAAAGGGGGCAATATGACTTTTCAAAGGGGCAATATGACTTTTCAGAGGGGCAATTTGAGATTTGTTATTAATGAATTTTCTGTCACTTTTTTAATGTTAGTGTCGTAGTCTAAAAGCAGAAATAATAGATGAATAAAATTAAAAATAGTTGAATAAATATTAATTTATGAAACATTCCCATTTAGAAGTTAAAAATACACTGACACCAGAATAATTATATGAATTGGTTTTACATACTTCGACACCTTTTTATAGACTAAAAAATCATTTTAATTTTTCTGGTTTAAACATTATTTTAGTAAAACATACCTTTTTTTACTATATATATATATATATAAAACTTGTAAATCTATTCATAGTGCAATATGCCTCATGAAGGAACTTTTACATGTGGAATTTTGTAGGGTATATTTAAAATTGACTGCTTGGACATGTTTAATCTAAAAATGTTTTGCATTGCCTAAATGAGATACTACTTTTATGAAATTAATAATTCCCCATGCGCATCATGGAAGGAAATGGCTAGAAAGTAAACTTCTTATGGCTCTTCTGCAGACCACATACACAATATATAAACATATACTTCTTGACATATGCATTTTAAAATTTAAAATCGGAGAAAACATGGTGGCCAAATAATAATAACAGGAAAAAGAAAGCCTGCTTTCAAAGAAGTATGTTACGAGGAAAAAAAATAATTACTGAAAATGGATAAAAGCACGATTCTGTAGATGTTACTTGCAAATTATGTTATCGTTATGTGTCGGTGATAAACAAATATAACTTTTTCTTCATGAAGTACTAAAATCCATTATAAAATGTATCATTTCTATCAAACTAAATACAAAATTTGAGATCTGTCAAGAAATTTTACGAAGATAAAAAGGTAGACTATTTATCACTTTTACATTTGTGGTAAGTTGCCAAAAATTAATAAAACTTTTGTATATGTAAATGCGAAGATCCATGGCTTCATTGTATTCATAGAGTTACATTAAAAACATATTTGTAATAAAAAAATATGATTTTGATAAATTAAGATATGCGAAGTCACTTATCTGAGTTAATGCTATTTTTGATTGTTCCGTGAAAATAGAAGTTGATTTATTTATGTAATAAGATTTATATGATGTAGAAGTGAGGGGGGACATCATGATTTTAAATATGTTTAGGTGGGGCGTGGCCAAAAAAACGTTGGGAACCACTGCTATAAACAAAAAACTTTTGATTTTTTACAGATACAATAACATCTTCACAAATATGAGTACTATGCTTACACAAATGCACACAAACGTTGATCAGGACACAAATAGTCATTTAAGGAGTCAGATACCTTTGAAAGTGTCCAAAAATATTTTTTTTTACTTAATAGCTTATATTAAAATTTTATTTTTAAGGAACATTTAAAAAGAAACCCCATTCAGAAATTCGCTTTAGAAGGGAAGTTATGACGAAAACAGTTGGAGATCTCTTTATGTTATCAAGGGACAATTGGATCTTTAAAGTCAATTTTCTCAAAACGTTGAATTTGGTCACTGCGCGCATGATTTCTAAGAAATGGCTGGATAGAATTTCATGAAATTTTAAACAAAAGTAACAACCTTATAGATGCACAAAATAACCTACTATTATGTTCATCAAGTAACAAATTTAGAAAATATGACTATTTTTATACAAAACTAATTTCAAAATTTTGTGATTTTTGATTTTACATTTATTTTCTCAAAAACTAATCATTATATTTTTTTTAGTGTAGGTCATTTTAAACACATATCATATCCCTACTCAATAAAAAATGTTGGGCTCACTCTGACAATTTATTTATGCGAAATCATGCGCGCAAGATATACAAGGTGAATTCGTTTATTAAAAAACATTAAATTTCAAAGCAAGTTAAAAATTTTTTATATGCATCTAGACTTTTTTTCAGAACATTAACGATTAGCCTATGACTCTTTTAATGTGTATTTAAAATTTCATGTCCAAAAGTTAATCAGATGCGGAGTTATAGCAATCCATATCAATGTCTCATTTGCATTCATTTTCTCAGCTTCAAAGGTACCTGACCCCTTAACCCTTTGACAAATCATTTTCAGCCTTTTCTGTTACATAGGCGTTCGCAATTTTTATTTTATTATTAAATTTATTATTAGCCCTCTAATTGTTCTCCCGACTAAATCTTTACCGGGAAATATGAAATCAAACAGATTCTTTACGTCCCAGAAGATCAAGAAAAATTTGCCAATAATTTTGAGAGATATTCGACAAACCGTAGACAATCGAAGTCATCCAGTCATTGTTCCTTAATTTTTGGCAGCCGGTGACAAAGCTCACTGTAATATGACGATGAAACTATATAAAGATGCTGTTGTTTAATGTCAGTGAAGTTAAATATTGTAATGTTAATATAATGCTAGAGATTTATAGAAAAAACAGCAGTATTTTGTTCCATTTTTTTAAAGTGTGCAAGTTTCTATTAATCCATGATAAATTTCTTAAAACAATAGCTGTCTAAATACTGTGTACATGTAGGGTGACCGAGCCAGTAGTTGATCAAATGAGCCGGAACTACTGGGTTTTCATTAGATGTCCTTCCCTTTAAGTTTAAGAAGTAAACTAACATGATTGCTACAACCCTTATTGAATGTCTTATAAAGGTCATAAATGAAATTCGCTGAAATTAAATAGCAACAAAATTATAAGTACATAGTTTCTTTAGTTGTGATTTTCACAGTAGTTGATAAATCGATGAAATCAGTCGAAAATTTAAAAATTAATCTTTAAAATTTCATGCTTAAGCTGCGATTAACAATAATTCATACAAATTATTATTTGAAATAAGCAAGATAGAAGTGGATTATTTTAACTAACTGTAATTGTCTACAAATTATCAGAAACGAAATTTCTACATTTTCTAATAAAAAAAAATCACAAAATGGCTTCTCTTAGAGCAGGCAGCTGGCAACAATGTAACAACAGGTGCTCCAACATTCAAACAAAAATAGTATGTCTAGTGCCACGTGTAAAACTCATTTCCGCCTGAAATGGCGCAATATTTCAAAAATTTTATCATCTACTGAAAGGTTATCAACTACTGGAGCGGTCACCCTACAAAGTTATAAGAAAATAAAATAGGTTATTTTTCTGTAATGTTGCGTTTCGGTAACCCAAATAGATCTTGATATTTTAAATAAAATATTTGAAATTATTTTTCGAATCTTCCGTTGATCCAAATTTTTCTTTTATAAGTATTACGTGGCTAGATTTTTAATGTTACATATTGTCTACGACTTTGCAACTTTTTTGTGAACGGAGTGGCTATATGTTTGTTAAACCTCTGTAAATTTCATGTTTATTTAAAAATAACAGTTTTATACTTCTTAAATGCATTGCAAAGGAATGATCCGTAAATTAAAGAATGAGATGCATATTCACATGATACGCATATCATCTTTTAGCAAGGAACGTTTTGCTATAAAATGTAGCCCATCTTTAGCGCTAATTAAAAAAGATAGGAATTACACGTCAAACGTAGCAAATATGCGTTCGTGCTAAAGCTAGCTTTATAAATATTTTTGAAGCGCATATTGCACTGAAATTATATTTTAGTGCACTCCAGTAAGGGCATATGAATTTCATTCTGTTCTAAAGTCTGTAACATCAATAAAATGCACTTGAAATAATTTTTTCCCATTGACCGTAATGTAACGCAAAACTTTTGACTATCCCTGCCATTAAACTTTACATCTGATTTTCATAAAATTTGAAATGACTCGACGAAATATTGCAACAATTATATTTTTTAAATTTCAGACCATTCGGTTGGGTAGTTTTTGCTTTGTTATATGCGGGCGGACAGGCGGACAGGCGGGCAGACAGACTGATGGACTGAACGACGACAATAGGTGCTATGTATTTATATTATTACGAAAGCACCTAAAAGCGAAAGCCCGCTCTATTTGAATGATTTTCCCTTTAAATAAATTAGTTTTTTTCTGTTTTCTGTAATTTTCATTATGTGCGTGCTCTTTTAATATTAATGATATTTATCTTTTTGAGTAAAATTGTGTGTAAAATGTACACTATATGGCCAAAGGTTAAAGGTCACTTGCGATTTTAGACGTTTTGTTAAATATCTAGAAAAAACATAAGGAATTAACCTGAAACTGCAGGTGTGCAAACAGTGTAGTATAGCTCATATATTTCCGTTAAGATTTTTTCACGAAATCCAATAGGTGACCGTCAACAAATTAAAAGGAACGAATATCTTTTGCATAATCCTGTAAAAAATAATGTAGCAAAAGCGTCCATACTCGAGATTATTAAGAAGTAGCTTGTTGTAATATACTGTGTTCATTTTTATGGGGATAACATTTATACTCGTAGAGAAATTAAGGTTTTTATAAAAACAGCCCTAAATTTCTCCATTTTTTTTTGCTTATAATTTGCTGAGTTCTTAATATAAAAAAGTTCTTTTCAGAAAATATGACAAAGAACATTGTACACAATGTTCTGCAATCAGAATTAAAAAATAATAAAATTTCGATGACAAATGAGCAGATTTACTAAAAAATGTTTCACTGCGCATGTGCGAATGCAATCAAAATATAATGTACATAATGTATTAGCTAAGTATATAGAGCAACTTTTGTGAAAGTCTCAAAATCATAGCTTGAAAATTCTGAAAATTATCGTCGATAGAATAAGCTCGAAATCCATTGTTCCCAGAAGGAAGCAAAAAGATGAGGGGTTGTATCCAAATATAGTAGTACATGCAATATTGTGTACGCTATCTTGGCACTAATCAACAGATATTTGATATGACCCCTCATATTTTTGCTTCTTTTTTGGGGATCAACGGATTTCGAGCTTATTCTATCGACTATAATTTGCAGAATTTTCAAGCTATGATTTTGAGACTTTCACAAAAGTTTCTCGATATACTTAGCTAATACATTATGCCTATCATACTTTGATTGCATTCGCGCATGCGCAGTGAAAAAGTGTTTTGTAAACATGCTCATTTTTTATCCGTTTTTTATTATTTTTTAATTCTGATTACAGCGTATTGTGTACAATGCTGTTTGTCATATTTTCTGAAAAGAACTTTTTTCTATATTAAGAACTCTGCAAATTATAAGCTAAAAACTTGGGGCTGTTTTTATAAAAACCTTAATTTCTGAACGAGTATATTTGCTATGGGCATTAAAATCAACACAGAGTATAATAATAATCTCGAGTTTGAACACTTTTGCTACATTAGTTTTTACAGGGCTACCCAAAAGATATTTGTTTTTTTTCAATTTGTTGACGGTCCCCTATCGGGTTTCGGGAAAAAAACTTCGCGGAAATATACGACCTATACTATAGTGTTTACACATCTGCAGTTTCAGGTTAATTCCTCATGTATTTTTCTAGATGTTTAACAAAACGTCTAAAATCACAAGTGACCGGTCACCTTTGCCTATACAGTGTATAACGCAGAAGTTTTAATGATAGCAGAAATATGTGTCTAATATGAAAATATGTTAAAATCGAAGTTTAAAAGGAAACTGTATTATGAATTATCAGGAATATTTTTGAATTTTATAAGTATACACAAATACTGTCCTATAACACTGACATTTATACAAAACATAAATGATTGTTACATTCATTTAAAATTCAAAGCGAGTTAGATTAAATATTCCTTATTTCGTGATAGTTTAATAATATGCTCTAGTAAATTCATTTGCTTCATTATCGAGGAAATTTCTGTATTTCAATAAATATTATTACAGTATATTTAGTAACGATGAAGTATGTTTTAGTGACTAATTATGGTTCAATTTGGGAATGAAACTATTTACATAATCCAAACATTGCATCCAGCAGGTAAATACTTACATAATTCTAATGCGCTCGTCAAATCTGAAATAAAACAAAGGATATATTTAAATGTTGTCTAAGAACAAAGTAATTTTATTATAAATCAATACTGAAATGTATTTTACAGCCATATAAAAAATAACCAGAGATATATCCCATAGCAGTAAAAACCAGAATAGCTTTAATTAAGAGGATTATTTGTAGCAATTACGTAAGCATCACAAATATTTTTGATAAATTTTTCAATTATAAAATTTATTTCATACCAAAATCTCACTTAAATGTATGTTGGGGGACAAGGTGTATTTTATATTTTATATTTATGTAATTAATTATGCTTACACTTAAGCAAATATTTCATGATCCTGGGATGTTGTAAAGTCAGAAAAAAATTGAATCAGAGTTTTTAAAAATTAAATCCACACTGCAAAAAATATATATACAGGGTGACACATAAATACTGTGACGTGAGGAAAATGCCAATTTATTTTAATTTTTTCCCCATTTTTGAGATATACTATTATTTTATTCGTGTCCCTCGTACTCTTTTGTTGTGTATTTGGTATTTCAACTGATATTAATTCACTGTTAAGAAGGAAAACTTATTGTGCAAAGAAGACCGGCCAGACATCGCCTCCCAACACAACAGGGGAATGCCAATTCCTGCGATCGCCAAATTGCACCAGGAACAAATCCATCTCGCCGTTAAACGTTTTAAAGAACCGGAGGGATCAAAGACAGTCAACGAAGTGGAAGACCGAGAACAATAAGGACTTCAGTGTCCTTAACATGATTAAGAGAAAGATCCAGCAAAATCCACAAAGAAACATCAGAAAATTGGACGAGGAGCAAAACGTTGACCGCGAATCCTTGCGAAGGCATGTCAAAGAAGATCTGCAACTCACTCCATGCAAACTGGCAAAATGGCGAAAGGACACCATCTCACGGACCAAATGAAGGCGTCAAGGTTCGAAAAGTGAAAGAAGATGAGTCCCTGTGCCGCGACGATGCCTTGAATCCGATTTTCTTCTCCGATGAAATGAATTTAATAGTCCAACCTTTCCGGAACTCGCAGATGCAAGGCGAGTTGCTACTTAAAGGTGCTCCACGTATCGTGAAGGTGGAAAAGATTCTTTTTCTGAAGTCTGTGATGGTGTGGCCGGGGATTTCCGGATTGGAAAAGTCCAAACTCGTCTTCGTCCCAAAAGGCGTCATGATCAACGCAAAGACGTAACAGGAGCTAACTTTGGAAGGCGCCGTTATCCTCTGTGCAGAAAAGAACATCGACTGGAGGTCTTAACAGGACTGGCCGACGAACCATGGAGCTAAGAAAACGTTAGAGGGGTGCAATGCTAATCTCTCGTGATTTTAGACGGAGGGCGTTTGGCCCTCAAACTACCCTGACTTGAGTACTATGGACTGCTATGTTTAGGGAATCCTGGAGAAAAAAGCCTGCGTAATCAAGAACAAGTCCATGGATTCCTTGAAACGCGCTCTAGAGAAAAAGCCTGGGCTGAAATCACGCCGGAAACAGTCGCCGCCACCTTGAAGAATTTACAGAAGCGTCTAGATGTCTACATCACCGCTGGAGGGCACAATTTTGAATTATCTTGATTATTTCCTGTACAGAATATTCTCCTCTTTTGAATTGTGAATAAAACTAATTGTTTTGTTCCTTAAGTGAAAATTTATTGTATTTTTTTTGCATCACAGTATTTATGTGTCCTGCTGTATATATATATATAGGTGTGTGCTTGTGTATTTGACAACAAAAGGTAATGGCTATCCGGCCACAAACACAGTTGCTATAAAATTTACAAGCTCCTGTCTTTAAGAGTGCTGTAAAATTTTCAAATCTGGGTAAAGTCACATTGCTATTAGGTGCTTGGTGCGCGTGATAGATATAATTCGACCTTTACTTCACTTGTTGCTTGAATTCGATTTCGTAGGATCAGTGTTTAAAAAATTACAACAAATAGTGCAGGACAAACAGCAAATTTTTTTACAGTGCGATTCTGTTAAATGCGTTTTTTCTTTTTAATTGAAACGTATGTGTGGGGCATATGTATAGAACAAAAAACTACATAGATTTATTTATCCGTTGCCAACAAAATTTGTCGTTTATTACTAAAAAAAAAGACATTTTTTTTCTACATTATTTTGGGAATTTCGGGATTGTTAAACTGATTACAAATTCGTTATTTTGTTTTCGTTTGAAATATTAAAACTATTTTTTCAAAGTGTGCATAATTAAGTAAATACAAAGATATTTTTCAATGGCTAACAACAGAACAAAAAGCAAATGTAATTAACCTTTATGGTAAAATAAGATTGTGTCACTTAATGTTTATATGCCGAGTATTTCACATTTTCAATACCATTAATTTCAAATAGTATGCTTCGAATTAATTTATCTCAGAATTCAGAGGTTTAATAATGTAACTATCATTATTTAGAATTAATGGTTTTTAAAATCTATAATTATTATCACCTATGCACTTATATTAGTGGTTTTTAAAATCTATAATTTTTATTACCTATACTCTTAATATCATCCCGAAAATCCATGTTGGTGTATTTTGTAGACAATTGGATATTAGAAATTTTATATATGGATGATAAAATTGCACGTTGCTAGAAAAATATCTCATATATTGCAATGTTATGGTTTTTAGAAAATTACACTATTTGAGAATTAAATATATAAAAAATGTTGTTTTTTTCTTTTTTTAATTATTTTTATTAATGAATTAGATGATTTCAAATTAAATACGCAGTTCGGAATTTTAATAGGTGATGTAAATTTTTGCAAATTCAGGGATTATTAATAATATCAGAAATGTTAGAGAATTCCGTTTCAGTTTTGTTTTAAAAAGAAAATACTTAATTATAGATATACTGTAAACTTCAAGATGGTGAAACAATTTTAAGAATATGACATCGATATATACAAATACTCACCTAAATAAATGTGTAACATTGAAATACAAAAACTAAAATATATATATAGTTCTACTTACTACGCGTGATACTATTTTGAATAAATTTGTATGACATTTATGTTCTCTTATAATTTGCCATTATCAAAGAAATTTTCAAATAAAACAATAAAATTTATAAGAAGCCGCTCTACTTACCAAATATTAAAATAAAGTCAAACAAAAAAATAGAATTTTATTCAGCCTTTCATATTCTGATAAAAGAGGGAAATTTCTAAACTTAAATTTTGCACTTTAAAAACAAAAGTTTTTTTTTTTTTTTTTTTTTCAAACTTATCTCAGTAGAAACACGGTAAAATGAAATTTCTGCAAATGCATATATAAAACAAAATGTGGAAAGATCATTACTAATGATGTCACCAAGCTGTGATATTATCTATTCATAGCAACCTCCTCATTCTAAAATAAATGAAGAAAAATTAAAAGTATTTACGAACATCTTCAAAATTATATGAACAGAATATTTTCGATATTTTTCTATTACTGTTTTTTAAATCATAGAAACAGTTACATAACTACATAATCTTTATAAAAAGGTTATACGCAATATTTTTTGCTGTCAACTAGACTTTAATTTTTATATTACTTGAACAATTATGAACTTCTAAACCTATAAACAAATTAAATTAATATTTTTTTTCGGTTTAATCAATGAAAATATTTTATCATAGAGGGTAAAATTAAGTACTTTGGAATTTCTTTAGATTTCTTGACGACATTTTTACAGTATGTTATTTTCATTGACAGTTTTATATATAGTCAAGTGCCCGAAAAAGTCGTACACCTGTCCAATATCGTGTAGGGCGTTTATGAGACCGCATAAGTGACGCAACAAGACGTGGCATGGACTCGACTAATGTCTGAAGGTATCCTGGAAGCAGTGTACACATTGAGTTCTGGAAATCTGTTCTGAACAGCACTTTGAATTGCATCCAAATTTTTGTCAATAACGTTCATGCCTGGGTATTTAGCTGGACAATGATATTTTCTAAGTCAGAGGAGTGCTCCTGGAAGCCATTTGGTAAAAAATCTCAAAGCGTGAGGTGTCGACAATTCTGCCTGGAATTCTCCAAGTGCGTCACAATATACACTGGGTATAAATAGGTGTAGGTTTTCAAACGAAAAAAGCTTTCTGGTAAAACGTCATCACTTGGAAACTCTACCTTCTAAAGCCAGAAGTGTCGAAACTTCAGTCATAGGTACAACTAAGAGGGAGGTGAAACTAAATACACAAAATATCTCACTGTCATATATGCACCAGATAGATGACCTCAAAAACCTTAATACATGAAATTTCTCAAAATCATATTGAAAACCAATTTTCTGGAGATTCAGATATACCTTAGAAAATTAAAGGATGCAGAATAGGTAGCACATTCACGTACAAATGTTAGAATTAAGTACACCACGATAACAGGATGAACTCAAAACTCACTGGAACATAGACTACCTTCAAAAAAGAGTAGCTGGGCATCTCATGCCGAAACTTTATTGATAAGTGTTTGCTTGAGATTGATATTTATGCTTAATTTTCTTTTTGGGGGAATAAATGCATGGAAATATTGACGAAAAGACATTTCCTATCTGCTGGATCTTTAGAATATAAGTAGAATTAGTCAAAAAGATAATTTTCAAATACTTAATATTTGAAATAAGTGACAAAAGAAAATTTAAATGGAAAAAAATACCTTTATTTATTCACAATCGACATGTATCGTTGCATCCGACGGCGGTATTCAACAGAATTATAATGATACACTATTTTCGAAAACAAAAATAAATTTAAAAACTAGTAAATAAAGATCACGCGAACACAAGCATAATGAAATTAATTTTATATTGGATTAAAATAAATTATTATTTATAAAATGAAATTTTAATAAACTTTATGTTGCAACAACAAAGAGAAAGCTAAAAACTAGGATCCAGTAACACATAGTAGATAACAGATAAAAAAAAAAAAAAATAGTCAAGTGGGAGTATTATTGGCGTACAGAAGGTTCCGTACAATAATATATAAATTAGTAAGTATATTATTAAAAAAATACCGTTGATAAAAGAATACTAAGACTTTGTAAAAACTATAAAACGTAGGGTTGGGTATAGCTATATAGTATACAGGGTATAAAGGAAAGTCCCTTTAACCTGAAAATACTGCGAATGGAGAGAGCTACAGCTGTACAAGTGAGGTAACGGTACAGTAAAGCGACTACGTCCGACCTAATGCAAATGACAGTAGCACCCTAGTGGCGAAATTTGTAAGATAGCCATTGCAAATCGAAAACGAAAAGAGGTAGAGCAAATTTTCCAATTAGAAAAATTTAGAGCATAAATTAATTAGTACGAAACGACATTTGTTTCACACGGATAAGATAAATTGTCGCCTGCATACCCAAAAATGTCCGAAATCAACGAGCGACGATTCTACTGTCCCTGTTCACATTCCGGAAATGTAGCAGTGCACAATTGCAGATTGTGACGTTGTACTGTATTGTAATGTCTGTAAAGATTTAATTTCCAATGCATTTAAAATTTTAGAATAACACTTTCAGGGCCAGAAGTAACGATGTTCGTAAACTGATGAAATAATTGACTGACACCAGAATATTCAAACGAATTTCTCAGAAAACAAAAACCCGCTAATTTGCACTTTCATTACAAAAGCAAAATGTTATTAAAATATTCTTGGTGCCATATGTCAGTTTTGGAATTAAAAGTAGGTGGCTAGACCATCTAGTCACCGCCCTTGAAAGGGTTAAATCTATGTAGTCGTATTGAAAAGGCTTGCAATAAACGTTCCATGCTGAGAAATGTGCATGCAGAATTACTCTCACGAATACAAATATGTATCGTGAGCAATGGCGAACTTTTCGAACATACTGAATATTAACTTTTTATCACTGTGAGACAGTTTTGTGTGTGCTGTTATCAAAATGTATTAAGATAAGTACGTATTTATAGCATACATTGTGCGTATTTCTTCATATTTCTGACTATCCCATTCAAACGTTTACACAAAATGGAATGAATCGATGCATTTTTGGGTAAACAGGCGATGATTTATCTTAGCCATGTAAACCAAATGTCGTATTCTATTAATTAATTGATGCTCTAAAATTTTCTAACTGGAAATTTTGCTCTATCTCTTTTCGTTTTCCATTTGCAGTGGCTATATTCCAAATTTCATCATTAAATCGGGCGTAGTCATTTTACTATATGGTTACCTCACTTGAATTGCTGTAGCTGTCTCCGTTCACAAGTATTTTCAGGTTAAAGGGACTTTCCTTTGCACCCTGTATACTAGAAAAGTATAAATGGATATACCATGAAAGTTCAAAGATATATGGAACCTAAATAATAGCAAACAGAGCTATTCTGTATATTTGTTATTCCACATAGGTTTTTAGTTAATGTTTAAAGACATAGTAGGTGTGTTGAGAGAGCCACTCAATGGAAACTAGTCGCGAATCCCATAGTATTTGTGTGATTAATTCTCATTAAATTAGTCTGTTTTTAACAATTTGACGTTTATTACTTTTATACTGCTACTTGGCATTGCATTACATAAATATATCCTTAAAATTTGTTATCTAGGCTTTAAAAGCCGATGGAACATAGAGTACGCCGTCCCTGTCATTATGTATGTCCAAACCGTCCGTGTCTTTAAGGGTTGATATCTCGGCTAATTACCGCCGATTTTTTCCGAAATTCATGATCAACAATGCTTTTATACTTCTGCTACGATAGGTACTTCCAGCTCTGCTCAACACTTTTTCTGAAGCCCGTAAATCGAAATTTGAGTGTAACGGAAAAATGCGATTTTTTCAAAAGCTATGTGACCTAGAGTAATCGCTATAATTTTCCTGCAAGGTTTAAATTAACGTCAACTACCTCTAATTTTTTCATAATTTTAGTTTCAATAGATTCGGAATTGGATGGGAGGGGGAACATATTTTTGCACTACATTTTCCACCATAACTTTGAAAATATAATACCTAAAATTAAATGAAATATATTTTTCATTTCAGCGTTACGAAAGCTTTCACACGATATACAAAGAAAAGATTTCTTTTCAAGTAACTTAATTAGCCCCTCTACATTTTTCCTAAATATATTTATGAATATTTATTAATCTGTAAGTATGTGGATCAAGAGTATTTATTACTTCCCCCGATTTGAACTTTCCACTTTGCATAGTTTACAAGTGAAAGGGTTGTGACAGACAGACAGAGAGACAGACACAGGAGTGATCTTATAATGGTTCCGTTTTTACCTTTTAAGCACGGGACCCTAAAAAGTGAAACTACAGTTTTAGTCAGACTATATAGCAAAGAATCTTTGCAAATTAAATTTAAAAATAGTAGAATAGCGTATCCATGAAGGTTTTATTTGTCATACATTATCCGAGAATCAATAGAGATCTTCTTACGAGTGTAAATATATGCAATGATTCATCCCCCATGGAGCTTCCTAAAATCTGGAAAGAGATGCTATACAGAATAATGAAACAATATTATAAAACAATTCAATTTCCCAAATATTCATTTTTAATATTGCACTTAATTTCATTATGCTTGTGTTCGCGAGATCTTTCTTTACTAGTTTTTCAATCATATATTTATTTATTTATTTATTTTTTTTTTGCGAAAATGTTGCATCATTTTAATTCTTGAGAAGGTTGCCGTCAGATGCAACGAAACAAGTCGAATGTGAACAAATAACGGTATTTTTTGCGTTTAATTTTTTTTTATCACTTTTAGCAAATACTAAGTACTTGGAAGTTTTGAAGTGATTTTTATATATAGTTTATAAGATAATTTTCTTAAATATTTTTTATAGACTCGTCAACTTCTTGATTTTACTCGTTTACTCTATTATTTCGTGTATTATAAGTAGTTTGTTTAATACGGATTTTGTAATCTTCAGTTTTTCGTTTTAATATACATTGAAGTAAATTGCAATAACTTAAAATTTTAGTTGTTTAAATTGAAGGGTTTCTGCAATGTTTTCTCTACGCTGCAAAATTTCAGTTGAATATTTAGAGAATGTAAGACACTTTAGGCATTTTGAATTATGGATAAACTTGTTTTGATTAGTCAACTTATTTCAATGATTATGTGCCAATTGAAAATAAATTTCGTTTAAAGTTAATTAACTTGCTTTCTATGAGATGCATGGAAACACTTACGAACTGATACTGCTGCTGGATCAGGCACATAAGTATCATAAACCAAACGAAGATATTTCTTAAGCATTTTTCTATAGATGAATCCACACCCTTTTTTCTTGTTTACTTTGCTCCTTCCTGTATGTCATATTATTAATTTTAAGCAAGCTTATAATCCCAAATTCTTAAAAAATGTATACATTAAAGTAGTTTGAGTTAAGTTAAATTTATAGAAGTAGAGAATCCATGCATTCTTTCAAGAGATGGTAATTGCTTATATATGGCTTATAAGACATTGGTCAATGCAGACGTCTTTCACATTCAGTCTAAAATTAAAGAAGATGCGAAAGTAACTTTTCTCATCCGGAGATCTGACTACTTCGGTCTGAAATATAGGTTTATACTGTGTTTTGAAATGTATTATGGGATTATATTTCAATAACTGAGAACACCATAATCGCAAAAGCCATACAGTAACTAAATATTTTGCTGCATTTTATATTTTCACTTGCAAATACTGTTTGATCGGTCAAATATGAAAGTGTAATTTTCAAAAGAAGCAGTAATTTTCATGATTGAGCGTAATTTCGCAACAATATCGTATAAATAATATAAGTCGTCTATATATCGTTAATATACCGGGTGTCCCAAAAAGGACTGACTGATTTTAAAATTCAATAACTTCCAAACGGTGACAGATATTAAAAAAATTCTTGCAGGAGGGTTATGCTTAAAGTCAAAAGTTTTTTTACAGTGATTTTCGATTTTAGTTCGAATTACAAACAATAGATGGCGCTGTAAGCAATAGGCGCTAAAAACAGGCTCGATTTTTGGTACTTCGTGGGCCGGATAATACATTTCCATCTCCTTTTTCTGCATGGAACAACAGAAAGGAACAAAAATCGAGCCTGTATTTAGCGACTAGTGCTTACAGCGCCATCTATTGTTTCTAATTTGAACTAAAATCGAAAATCACTGTAATAAAACTTTTGACTTTATGCATAACCCTCCTGCAAGAATTTTTTTAATATCTGTCACCGTTTGGAAGTTATTGAATTTTAAAATCAGTCAGTCCTTTTTGGGACACCCGGTATAAGTCGTCTATATATAGTCGTCGTAATATAAGTCGTCTATAAATAATATAAATAAATAATATAATAAGTCGTCATAAAAAAATATACAAGTGTTTAAAAAGACACACCTTAATATTCCTGAACAAGAGAAGTCAACTATTCACATTTTAGCAACCCGCATTCGGGCATCAAATTATAACACTTGTGCCTCTAACCAAGGAAACGCGTCACATTTACATTACATCCTGTGACAATGATAATGTTTTTAATTCAGTTTTTATTCTCAGAAAAAATCATTTTAACGCTTTCCTAAATAGTTGAAAATAGTTTATGAATTCGGTTTCTCTGTTTGTCTGTCTGTGCTCTAACTCACTTAATTATAGTCGGATCAAACTGAAATTGATATATGTTATTGATATTCACCATGGCTTGTTCAGTATTGAAAATTAAGCGCGTAGCACGTATAGGTCCTTTTCAGGGACATTCAAAAAAATTCCGTTACATTACAGACTATGGGGAAAAATCGTTTACGGTAGTTTTTAATAATGTTTACCAATTTTAAATATATCGAAATTTATACGTATCTCAGGAGTGCACTAAAAAATGCTTACTATAGGATATGCCATCGATAGCAGTCGTCGTTCATTTACAGGGACATTCAAAAGAATTCCTTACATGACGGTCTATTGGGAAAAATCACGGTGTATTTTACTTATGCTGCACTATTTAAACATATTGAAATTGACACATAGCTCTAAAGTGCACTGGAAGATACTTACTACAGAATAAGGTGTGCATAGCGTTCAACGTTTTTATCTTGTATTTAAAATAATTCAGTTAAAGTACTCTCTGTGAAAAATAAAAGCTGGAAGTGCATTTTCCTAACTTTTTAAGCTACTTTTGTTTTGCATTTAACTTAGTGCCTATAAATTTTAATTTCATCATATACAGGGCTGCACAAAACATCTTAAGTACATTTTCGTTTATTAATGGAAATTTATGATGGGAAATTTTCAACCGTTCAACCGTTTCCGAACTGAACAAATTATAGCATAATGCATTATGGGATAAATCTATATGTCATATACAGGGCTACACAAAATAAACCGATTTTTTAAAACTTCTGATGAGAATTTCTTTAAATGTGTTTTCAAATACGATATGCGTTTTACAAATTGTCTATTTAGGCATGCTTTTTCACATTATGTAATGCTTTTAGTTTGAATCATCTACGTATGTATTTTTAATTATTTTCAAGTATTTTAAGTCATTTTAACTCCTTGTATATTCGATGCTATTCTATACATTGCTGCATTATACTTTAACACTATTTTCAATGAAGATATAAAATAAAGTTATTTTTCATGTGTCGTTTAAAGCCTTTTAATTTGATTAAAACCTATGTATGCCTTTATTTTTTGTGTAGGATTGGCTTTTTCTCTTCCAGTATTTTCGTTTCCCAGCATGTCTATCAGTTCTAGAACATGCGTAAATATCCATCGATTATCCTGAAATTGAAATTTGTTGCTATATCACATTCTAATATATACACTTTTAGAAATAGTGTGTGTAACATTTAAAAGTTTTTAAGAGTTTCACTCGGAAAAGATCTGTTAAGTTACCGTCTGACATGTGAGAAATCTTGAGTCTAAAAGAAAAAGTTTAAATGGAATCATTTATTTATCTTTTCACATCACTAATTTTGAAAACATTATGTTTGCTAGGAAATTATTAACACAAAAAAGAATCAAAAACAACATAGCGTCAAAAGGCTTTTAGACCAAAACTGTCTTTTTAATAAATATATTTCAAAAATAGTATTTTCGAAATATGGTTAAAAAAAAATAACTTTTATGGCGAGACATTCCTAGTGGAATATGTTGAAACAAATCTAGTTATAAAGTGTTTTTTTATGTTTTCTACTAGAAAAAATACATATGTATTTTTAGTTTAGATTTACATTATTTCTTAAAAAATAAATTTAAAAAAATGGATCAATAAATTCCTATTTTTACCAACGACATATAAAAGTGATTATTTCTTTAACTTTTCCATTTAATATATTTCGATGCCATGCTCAGTTAAAAATATTTCTGCTTTTCTTTTTATTTACAAAATTGTTATTAGTAATTTTTATGAGAATATTATTTAAAAACATACATAATATATAATAAAATTTTCTTCAATTCAAATTTTGATATATATATATATATATATATATATGCACCAAAAGTGAAATTTCTTCAACTATTATTTGTTTGTTTTCTTTAACGCAGTAAAAAAATTGTACAAAACGTGAATATTGTACATAAAATTCAATAAACATGAATCATTATACAGTATTTATACCTTATACAGAACTGAAAAAAAAATATTACTCACAAATTTTAAAGTACGAAAATTAAATTATTTACATTTGCAGCATTGTATATATGTTAATTTCAATTTCGTTAAAAGCTTTCTTTTATGTTAATCGATAAACGTTCAAAAGTATGCAATAGTTCCAAAATTTTTATCATTTCCTGTTAGAGTCTTTTTTCTGTTTGTTTTTACACATTATACCATTTATTTTGGAGAGTTGTATAGTAAATAACTTTAAGAGACTATGTTAACCATAGAAAGGGTTAAAAGGAATTTACAAATACACGGGCGTAAACTAAATAATAACCAAGTTTTTTCAAGTATATGAAGAGACTGGCATACCTTTGTAGACAGGATGTCGTACAAGCGCCGGAAGCCAGCGAGAGTCTGGTGAACATCATATACTTAGGAACAAAGTTAATTATCGCCAATATATCCTCCAAAATGTTTACAATACATGTAATTTGGCACACTTCTCTGAAAGGATTGCTTGGTATGAACTGTGCTATTTTGGCATAATTAACGAGCAATTTTGAATATGAGCTGTATGCAAACGGATTTTAAGACAAGACAATAGAAGGGGCTCATGAACGAATATTTTGGAATTTTTGATCGCGGTTTAGAGAGCCAAATAAGGAAATTTTTATATTTATCCTAGTGAGCAAAACGGAAAAGTAATAGAGGCTTTCAGCAATTACCAAGTATGGTCATGAAAAGATGTAGATAACAAAACGAAACTAAAAAATCATAACAAATGGTTTTCTAATGGCTAACTTTGGAGGAGTCTTATATAAATATTGCGAAAACAAAGAAAGATTAGGTATTTGTATGAATAAAGATAAATTAGCAGCATATGGGAATAGAATTACACTTACAGTGAAAACTGAACATATTATATTAAACGAAAAAGGGGATTTAATTAAATTATTACATTATAGGAAAGGTGAATAAAGTGATGATAAGGTGGGGGGGGGGATAAGCTTAATATATGATTTTGATGATTTTAAAAAGGAATTTACTATTTTTCTATTCAAATAGAATTGTTTCGAAAGTTGTATGTTCAGTGTGTACGAAAATGCGATGTGTTGTATTGAATTGTACATAAAATACCGAAGAAAGAAACGAAATAATCAGGCGAAGCTTTTGAGAAACTGAAACCAGAAAATAATGTATTTAGTTACAGATAATGATGTTTTTCAAATTTAAGATAACCTTTAATTTATCAGAGAATAAATCTTAAAAATAGAGCTTCGATAATAGGAAAGTTTTATTTAAAGAAAAATATAGATTTCATAGGACCGGTAAATATTGTTCTTCTGCTGAGTATAATTCAAAAATTTATTTGACTATTGACAGTTTTAAATTTTAATTATTGATAACTCTTAGAAGTTTTAAGTGAAGATGCTAATTTCTATTAATGTTTTAATATTGTTAGTCATTTAAACTATTGTTAAATGAATGATGTTTACTAATATAATAATATATAAATCATCAGAATAAGATTCTTAAAAATCAAGAGGTTATACAAATCTGGACATTTAACATTGCTTCGGACTATGAACAGGCAAAATATTTTGATTTATGCTAGACATGAAAGTTTTTATATAAGTTCAAAATAAACTTCAAGGACATTTTTTTTCTTTTTTCTTAACAAGCAATTAAAACATTCATAAGTTAAAAATCCTTATCAAAAAAGGTTTAGTTTTGAAATTTTTTGAAGTTCAGTTTATCGTTTAACTGCAAAGAGTTTTACTTAATGTACCTCGAGGAAAGGTATTTAATTGCAGAACCTTTTCTTATACACTGTAACAAAAACGAACAAAAAATCCGTGAAAAAATGTAAAATTTACTGGGAGCAAAATCGATTTTTCTTTTTTCACAAAATTTCCGTTTTGTTATTCCTCCTTCTTCAAGATGTCCAGTTATTATTTCACGCTATCCAGGATGGGAAATTTCTGTTTTCAGAGCTTAATGTGAGCGATATTTATAAAAAAAATCTAAATAATAATATTACATACTGATGCATATTAACAACTAACAGATATTTGTATTTAATATTACAACGACCTTATTCTATCTCCCTACCTTTCTTCCTGATTCGAACATCGTTACGCGCAATTAGGTGATGAGTGTTCTCTTCCGAATACTAACTGACCACATTCAATAAGTTTGTTACAAATCAAAACAACAATTACGAAAATTCAACGTAATTTTTCCATTTTTCTCTGAATTGATAAGGAACATAGAATTTTGTCTGTCTTGGTAGGACCATTTCCGTGTTTCACAATATATGAGTAAGGATAAAAGGAAATTTTCTAATTATTCTGAGAAAATTTACTATTTTAATGTAGAACACTTCAGTTAAAAAACAGAAATTTCACATAAAATCGCCGGTTTTCTTATGGAATTTTTTTAACAATGTAGTTACAATCATTAATGAGTTAAACTGAAATTTTTTAATGTCAAAACATAAAAACAAGTTATAAAGAATTCAAATAAATAAAAATACATACATAAACAGTGGCGGTCAAAAGTTTCCGGCCAGTTAGATTCTTTGATTTGTTTGCCAGAACGTTCTAGCGAAGAAGAAGCGCAATCGCTCGTAAAGTTATGAATATGCAAATGACCTCTGACCACGTGATCATATTGATTGGATACTGGAGACTTTTGATGCGAAGGAGAGGAATTCGAAATTCGCATGTGCAAAATTTTCCGGCCATTCGTCATTGGATAGTTTTTGCTTTCGGTAAAGTGTCTTTCTAGCCGTGCTTGTTAATTAATCAACGTGAAAAACGTAGTTCATATTCAAAAATGAAAAGTTCAACAAATATTGCTCGCAAATGAGTGATTTGTTTGTCGCTAAAGGGCCAATTTTCTCGTGAAAATGCGGCAAAATTATTGATCGCTAAAACAAATGTGAACGATACTTAAAATATATATATAAAGATGGCCATGGCTTTCAGGACTTGTTACTGCCCGGGAGACCCTGGAAATTGACTATTCGTATGGACAGAATTATCAGGAGAAAAGCAGTTGATGACCCGCATAAAAATGCCGCTGCAATATACCATGATTTAGGGAGTGAAAATATTGTTGCAATAAGTCAATACGTGTCAAGACATTTACGTGGCGTAGGACTTTATGCAAGAGTCGGTGTTAAAAAACCTTTGAGAAGTAAAAAAATATTCCGAGTGCCCGACTGGCGTTTGCCAAGAAACACAATGACTGGTCACATGAAAACTGTAAAAAAGTACTATTTTCCGATAAATCGAATTTCAACCTTTTTGGGAGGGATGGCAGACACTACATCAGATGACATGAAAACAAAAGATATGATTCGAGATATGTTATTCCTACAGATAAGCATGGCGGTGGACACGTTATGCTGTGGTGAGCACTTTCTGTAAAAGGTGTCGATCCGTTAGTTGAAATCCGCGGCAAGGAGAATGTTGCAATGCATAAGCATATCTTACAAGGTCCTTTACTGCCTTATTGAAAAAAAAATGTGGTCTCAACTATTTATTTTCCGCATGATAACTACCCAAAAGATATGTGCAAGCTCGTCAAACAGTGGCTATCACACAAAAAAAAATTCGCTTTTGAAATGGCCAGTCCAATCACCCGATATGAATCCAATAGAAAATCTTTGCAACGAACTTGACAAACGTGTGTGGAATTATAAATATTCCAATTCAGCATAATTTTCCCAAAAATTGCAAGAAGAGTGAAAAACTTACCATAGACAATCTTCATCCGTTCATTGAATGGATGCCACGTCGCTTCGCCACAGTACTTATTGCTAAATGTATGACGACAAAATACTAATTGTAAATGTTGTTGATCAATGTTATTTTCTATTACAACACCATTTTTTCCAAACTTGACAGGATGGCCGGAAACTTTTGAGAACATGCGTTTTCCTTTGCAATTAATTTTGTTAATTAAATCTATTGATATTTATTTGTTATTCCATAAATAAGTTCCTAACTATTATGTCAATAAAATGTATATGTATCACTTGAGATTGTTCTTCTTATGGGTATACTTGGTAATTAACCAAAAATGTTTTTCTGGCCGGAAGCTTTTGACCCACTGTACTCGACTATGCTAACAAGAAAAAACTTTTAAAAAATTATCATTTATATATTAAAAAAAAAAAAAAAAAAAAAAAAAAAAGTAATTCGAATTTGATATGTTTGCACATTTTGTATTCAATTTATGCTTAAATTGATGAATTAAAAAAAATTAAAACATTTTAAATCTATTTCTAAAATTATTAATCATCCTTGTATGATGCATATTCTATATAATAGTTTATTCATATGCTAAGAACATTTGCTTTAAGTTTAACAATTTCATGATGCTTCAGCTGTTTTGCTGGAATAATTTCTATTATGCATTTATACAAAGAGAAAGCTTGGATAAATTCTGATATTGCATAGAGAAGCTTATAAATAATAAACTTTTATGAATACAGCTTGGTTCATGGATTCAAGGCATTCTAGCAAAGTAAGCTAAAATATAAGTATTAGACTTTCTATTTCAATACCATATACCAATTTTACTATAAATATCTTTAAACTATAGAAGGAATTTATAATTTAGAGCCCTATGAGGTAAATTTAAAAAAATAATGTCAAAATATAAAAACAAGTTATAAAGAATTTAAATTAAAAAAATACATATACTCGAATATGCTAACAAGAAAAAACTTTTGAAACATATTCATTTGTATATTTAAAAAAAAATGGCAATTCGCATTTGACTTGTTTGCACATTATGTATCCATTTTATGCTTAAACAGTGGAATTCAAAAAATTAAAACGGTTTAATCTATTTCTAAAATTATTAATCATTCTTACATGATGCATATTCTATATAATCCCTTATTCATATGCTAAGAATATGTGTTTTGAGTTTAACAATTTTATGATGCTTCAGCTGCTTTGCTGGAATAATTTGTATTATGTATTTATACCAAGAGAAAGCTTGGATAAATTGTGATATTGCATAGGGAAGCTTGTATATAATAAACTTTTATGAATACAGCATGGTTCACGGATTGAAAGCATTCCAGCAAAATAAGCTAAAATATAAGTGTTAGACTTTCTATTTCAATACCATATATCAATTTTACTATAAAAATGTTTAAACTATAGCCAGAACTTATAATTTAGAATTGTATGCATAAAGATGTTATGTACCACCGCATAGGAAATTTCTAGTAAAAATGTTGGAAACATTGGTAATGCATATTCATTTATTACTATTATTATTATATTTCTTATAATCATTAATATTGTTGTTTTTGTTATTGTTATTGTTGTTATTATTATAATAATAATTATTATTATTATCATGTTGCTGTTATTAGAGATTTGAAAGAAAAGGTCTAAAGTGATCTCATTTATGAAAGATTAGTCTTTTTAAATGTTATACTGGACGGATTTTGATGATATGGGTTACGGTTTAAAATATATGGGTAGATATCTGGTAAATTCGATTATGATAGATTAAATTTTTCAAACAGCGGTACTGAAGGAATTTTGATGGGATTTGCAGTGTTAATTAGACACTTTTTCACGGACAATTTTAGAAAATTGCATATTGTTTTACGCTGCTTATTAATAGAGTTATGGGGGAATGTTCAAGCATTGGGTGAATGCGAACATGAAGGATTAGCTCTTTTAAAAGTTATACTGGACGGATTTTGGCAAAATTGGCATTGGCAGTTAAATAATTTTTAAGGGATGATTTTAGCTTGTTTCATATTGTCCCCTCGTTCTTTAACAAATTATAATGTAAATGATAAACTGAACGATTTTTTTTAAAACACAAACATTGCCTGATACAATTAAAAATATAATAGCGCAATGGAGTTCGTATTTCGTTCAATGCGGAAGGACATGTAGTTTCATATTACTTTAATATGCTAAGTCAAATTCCCCGAAATATTTATTTTTATTTAAGTTTTGTTTGCAGAAACCTACCAGCGTAGCGAGAGAATCTTACTAGCTTTAATAAAACACAAAGAAATCTTCTAGGGGTAAAAATATACAAAGTAGGCGTTTAAACCCGATGTTGATAATTTATTATATTAAAAAGAAAACTTGCTATTATTTTCCCGATAAATGTCCGAAAACGGCTTTCTGAAAACGTGTATCATTCGTAATTGTGTGATAAAAAGTTTTGTAGAATACATTTTCCCTAAATGCGACACATTTAATAGAATTATTGCGAATTCACTTCCTCTAATTTAACCTTTTCGAAAAAAAAAAACTAATTACAATTCCTATAAATTTGGACTTATTGACTTGTTATACTTCCTTTCAACGACGAATAAACTGCGTATTTTCTTTAGTAAGACACTTAGCACAGCATTTTGTTTTATAAAAGAAACCAATAGTACGTTTCTTAGTATTCATAGTGCGTTTGAGTATAATGCATGTCGTACATTCAGAAAATTTGCATTTTCACATAATGTGAATTTGAAAGCTTTCAGAACTTCAAGTTGTAAATATAAAACAAAAGCAGTGTTTTAAAGAGTGAAGAAGAATTTTTCAGTTTTACAGTAATATATATATATATATATATATAAACAGATCGCACGCTATAAGACTTTTAACAGTTTACTTATTGCATGTGTCATGTTCAATATCACTAAAATTTTCAAATGGTTCAATGCGAAGCAATAACACCAAAAAGGTATTGAAAAAAATTATTATTTAAGCTATGCTTTAAAAAACAACAACATGTGTATCTTTAATACTGAGGTCATAACGATGGTTGCAAAGACCTGTGTTAGCTCTTTATTTTATATTTTTAACTTATATTCGGTTGTCACAAAGTAATAATTCAAATTTTTACACAATCGATTTGAAATAATGGTAAATTTTCATGTAAAATTTCTCTAAAATCTGAAATTTAATTTAATAAACGTATTTCATGTTTTAAGTAATTTTCCAGCATAAATTATTTCAAATCAAATTTAGAAATAAACATTATTTAACCATTTAAGTAATATAAACAAATAAAAACTACTAAGAGAAAGTGACAGTGTTACCACAGTTAGTATGAATTGCCCCAAGCATCATGACAGCTACTTCTTCAACTCTTTTACTATTTCTGTCCTAACAAAGTAGATTATTTCGTGAGATTTTAAAAGGGGTAGAAATTTTTTTTTAAATCTTTTATAGTTAAAGGTTAAAAACACCAATAGACTGCTACTTAAATAAATGATTTATTAGTAAGTTTTAAAGAAATATTATTTGATTACATAATTGAAATTCTTTGCTTAAAAATGCGTTTGATATTGTTTTGGAGCAATGTATTGAACATGCAATATAT
The DNA here is from genome assembly GCA_963932465.1 of Maratus speciosus. Lineage (NCBI taxonomy): Eukaryota > Metazoa > Arthropoda > Arachnida > Araneae > Salticidae > Maratus > Maratus speciosus. The sequence continues at coordinate 330,622,221 of OZ010795.1, forward strand.
TTTATTGTTGTTTTGCACCCTCTTTTCATAATTTTCATAAATCATTTACTTTTAATAGAGCTATATTCACTTAGTGCATATAAGAAGCTGCGTTGCGCCTGATGCACTGGGTTGTTTGTTTAAAAAAATTTTTTTTAAAGCATTATATATATATATATATATATATATATATATAGGGGAGACTAGGGAGGGTTGACCCACTTTTTACAAAATGATTTTTTATTTTTTAAACTTTGAACATAGAATAAAGTTTAATATATCATTTTATTCGTTATACAATCAATTATCAAAATAAAATTATTTCGTAAGTGTAACATATCAGAAATTTGAAAAATGATTGATTTTATTCCTGAAAAAATAATGAGTCAAGGCTCCCCACGTATGGGAGGCTTGACCCACTTTGTTTTATATTGCACTATTTGTGAAGAGAAATAACATCAGTTTAAAAAACGCAAAAAAACTTTATTCTACATGCTTTAAATATTATTAAAATTATTTTTTTTTAAATATGAGGCTTAAACAAACCTGTTAAGACACAATCGCAAGTCAGAGGAGAATTTTTTTTGTTTTAAACAGGATTTTGTCTGAGCAGGTATAATTGTACAGCAGGTAAAATGAAATTTTAACATTTAAGGCAGTATTCTGTTAGAGACAGGTTCCGTTTTCATAGTGTTTCATGCTATTATATCCAGTTTTAAGAGCCACTCTCCCGCTTTTTCTATCTCCTCATTCCATTTTTTGTGACATTCGATCTGGCAACTCTAGTTGTCACATAGTTTGTCTACATCTCACTGTATTCACCTTGATGAAATATTTCTACATACCTTCCTAATGTTTTTCGATCAATGCTATGTTCTTTTGCAACCGCATGAGCACTTAATTTATCATTAACATGATTTAAACCTTTAAGGGGCAAAGTACTTTCAGTACTAAAATGTTGAAATAAATGACTGGAACCGGAATTTACACACATATTTACTTGTAAATAAAAAAAAGGCTATATTTCACGTATATATTAAATAGAAAAGGTTTTAGCAAAATTCTGGTGCCATTGTGATGTTTAGGAATTAAAATTAAATGGTTTTATAAACATGCCACTGCCCCTGAAAGGGTTAAGACTGCCCTTTCATCCTTTCTAGTCTTTACCAATGTTCATATTTACCTATTGTAAGTAATATTTAAATGGAAAAAAGTTCCTATCAACTTTCCCATTTCCTAGTAATTTTTCATATTTTTCTATAGTCAGTTTTAAACATTTTCTTTTCCATCATATCATTTTACTGAAGCTTTACAGAATAAATTTACATTCTTTTATGTATATACCATTAACGTTTCACTATGCACTGTGTATAATAAAAAGATTTCCAAAACCACCTTATTAAGGGAGCCTTGAGTTTCTGGTCAACCCTACCTCACATTGACTGGGTCAAGCCTCCCCACATAGACCTTTTCTAAAGAATACCACATTGTTATGTTAAGCCGAACTTACTGTACAGTCTTTATGCCTGTAATGAAAGCTCGATATTTCTGCATTACATTAAACCTACTTACTTAAATTCCTATGGTATAATTTATTTGAAATATGCTTACAAAATATTTCTAAAAAACAGAATTTATAGGTTGAAAACGCCTCACAATTTATTTTTCCACACCTAATTCGATTATCTTTATGGAACGAAGACTGTTCTTTGAGCATTCAAGTAGCTTTGGTTGACACCTATTGATAAAATTCTGAAATTCTTTTAAATATGAAAATTGATGAATGGGTCAGGCCTCCCGTACGCTCAACCGTCCCTAGTCTCCCCTATATATATATATTCATATATATATATATACATGCACACACACACACACACACACACACATATATATATATATATATATATATATATATATATATATATATATATATCACAATGTTTAATTTAAAACGATTTTCGGTTACGGAACTTTTCAACAATGTTAGAAAGTGTTAATAAAATAATCGGTCAAGCCCTAGTAGTACTCGCGTACAGAGGGTTCCTTACAATAAATATATGAATAAGTAACTCGGCATTGCATTACTCACAAATATCATTAAAAGTTGTTATTACCTATGCTTTAAAAGATGATGGCGCATAGAGTATGCCGCCCGTATCGTTATGTCCTTCCAAACCGTCTGTGTCTTTAAGGGTTAATATATCGGATAACTCCCGACAATTTTTTTCGAAAAGCATTATCAACAATCTTTTTATACAGGATGGTTAAAATTAAACTGACGGTACTCAAAGGCTCATAGCTGCGGTTCTACTAAACGGATCCGAATGATACTTCAGATATATGTTGTGCGGCCGAGGTTTCATAAAAAAAAAAATCACCATCATATGACATTGTACTGCTAAAACCGTATGCAGCTGCGTAGCTAGTACAATTTCGATCTGAAAGCGGTACTTATGGTTCAAAGAAATCATTGGTCTGTAGTGAATATGCCGCTGAACAAGAACGAACGCGACTTGATCGTAAAAATTTTTTTTATGATTATGAGAGCAATGCTTCGACAACTCCCAGTGCTTATCGACGGATGAACAACTTAAGGTGAGGATCCATGTCCGTAAAAGCAGTAAAATGCACGATTAGTAAATTTGAAAACAAAAAAATATTCTCTGGGTACCGGGAGGAGAACGACGTGCAACTGAGCCGGCGATTTTGAAGGAAGTTGCAATTGCAGCAGCTGAGGCATCTCCTAATTCTTCAAATGCTACTGTAAGAGGTCGCTCAATAACACGAGCATTGGATATTACGTGGACAACCGTGCGCATGATTTAATGCAAAATTCTCAAGCTCTATCCTTGAAAGATGCATATCGTGCAACAGTTGAAACCGCAAGGACACTCTGCATATCTTGATTTTCCGTTGCGTTTTCTGGCGAGGATGCAAGTGGATGAGTACTGGCCATCGCATATCTTATGGACAGACTAGGATAATTTTCAATTAGAAGGTACTCTGAAAACACAGAACTGCTGCATATGGTGTTCAACCAATCCACATGCCGTGCAATAACAACCGCTACATTCTCCATACGTCACGGCTTGGTGTGGATACAATGTGAATTTTATTTTGGGACCATATTTTTTCGAGAAAGTCACAATTTGTTTGGCGTACAGTAACAGGTGACCGATACAGCAGACTCCTGGAGAATCATGTCGTCCCGGCGTTAAGACAGACAGGCTGTTTGACTAACACAATATTCATGCAAGATGGAACAACTTCTCATATGGCGAGATGTGTAAAAAATGAGATTCAAGCTAACTTCTTTGATGAATGTGTCATCTCGCGTACTTTCCCGACTTTCTGGACAGCAAGGTCACTAGATCTGGACCCTTGTTACTTCTGGCTGTGAAGTGTTTCTCAAAGATCATGTTTATCGTGGACGTGTAACTTTTCGGCATATTGTTGACCGACAAGGTACGCACATAGAGTACACAGGTGTGTTAATAAATAAATTATTCCGTTATTCATTGATTTTTGAATTGTTATCTTTCATTTTACATTGTTAAAATGCCATCTGGCGGCGAAATTTGAAACTTTTTTTACGAAAATCTCGGGCGCATGACCTACATAACATGGTACATCTGAAGTTTCATTCGAATCCATTCAGTAGAACCAGAGTTATGAACCTCTGAGTAGTCAGTTTAATTTTAACCACCCTGTACTTCTGCGACGATAGGTACCTCCAGCGATCCTCAAAGCCTTTGCTGAACCCCCGCTAATCGAAATTTGTGTGTAACGTAAAAATGTAATTTTTTCAAAAACTATGTGACCTAGGGTAATCGCTATACTGTTCCTGCAAGGTTTAAATTAACTTCTACTTCCCCTAATTTTTTCATAGTTTTAGTTTCAGTGGATTAGGAAATAGACTGGGGGGAGATATGTCTTTGAATTACATTTTCGACGATATATCTGAAAATATAAAACCTAAATTAAAAGAAATGCATTTTTGATTTCGGCGTTACCAAAGCTTTCATGCGATACCACATACAATATACAAATGAAAGATCGTTTTTTGGACAGACAAACACAGGAGCTATCTTTTAATGGTTCTGTTTTTAGTTTTTAAATACGGAACACGGTCAATTTATATTAAATTCAGATTAATTGTATTGAACATATTCCCAACCACCAAGGCGTTATTCTTGATCCAATGGGAGTAAACAAGGTTTCACAATTGAAGTCTTGAAGAAATCCCTAGCAGTTTTAACAGTCACTACACGGGCTATATCATCTTTAGCTAAATGAGATTCTCAAAAGGAGGGATCATTAAACGTTAACTATATGTAATTTTTAAAATTTTCAAATTTAAGGCCATTTTTTTTAATTTTGTCTATAAATATAATATATAAATATTTTTAATAGTATGTCTACAAAATTATACACAAACATTAAAAGACAGCAACTATTCTGGAAAATTAATTATTAAAGCATGTAATTAGCAGTTGTGTACGTTACAAATTTTAGACATTTTTTCGCACGTACGTTACAGATTTTGGGCGTTGATTTTAGTATTTAAAAAATTCTTAAGGCTAAGAATGTAGTAAATGTGTCTGTATATATATGTATTAACTTTTAGTTATCCAGTAATAATAATAATAAAATCAAGTGCTTTGTTACGTACGTTACTTTCGGACATAACAAAATACAGAAAAAATCCGTTTCCTTTATGCATTCGTTGTTTACCATTAGAACCACCTGGAAAAATGTTAAAACTCTTTTTCTTGGTGGTACATTGGAGCAGTCAACGTTATTAATGTCCGAAATTGGCCTCTTTAGCATATAATAGTAAAATTTTAAGATATTTATACAAAGCTTTTAAATTAATCTCAATAATTTTCCCCAACAGTGAAGCAGACGGAGGAATATTATACTCTTACGAAATTATTACATTTACTTTAAAAACTTTCGTTTACTTTAAAATTTTCTGTATATACTCACCAATTTTACTTTCTTCTGTCTTTGCAATAAGAAAGTATTGGATACGTAAAAAACTTCCGATTTTCGATGGATTTATACATTTTAGAAGGACCTGAACACGATTCGACGGTTTTAAGAAAATGTCAGTCTGTGAGTCTGTTTGTCAATCTGCAAATCTGTGAGTCTGTTTGTCTGTATGTATAAAAATATTTTGGGCGCTGAATCAAAGATATAATATGCACGGAATTTCACAAAACTTAAATCCAGTTAGATTCTGATATATACTGGTGTTGATTCGTTTTTGGTGCAAATCGCTCACCAGGTGGCGCTGCTAAGCAGCATTTTTCACGATTTCCGCAATAGCTATATCTCAAGAACTGTTGCACTGATTTTCCTCAAACTTCATATTATGTTAGACTTTCACATATATAGATCCTTATTAGGCTTGGGTATATACAACGCGACAGCTGTCGATTTTGTGCTCTTTGTGATGGGAAATTTGGTTATAAACATCTAAGAGGGTGCATGCCGAAATTCAATGATTTGTTTGAATGATACGATGCTTTTATATATTTAATTGCACACAATTCAAGTAACACAATTCAAATCCTTATCATGGGCATAAATTGTCATTTAATTTTGGTACTATGACGGTGACTTTTCAAGTGTTAACATGTATATGAGATATAAGAAAGCTTTGGGGTTGGCACATACGACTGTATTTTCTGTTTTATAACCGATTTTTCTGTTTTATAAAGAATTAAAGTAATCAGTACTCCACCTTCTGCAAAAATATATCATTGACGACTTGGATGACATTTCTTTCCTATAAAATGAAGATTTGTTTTTAACAGAGGGGAGCTAAATAACCTTCAAATATATAAAATTTGGCATAAAATATATCTATTTTAATATACCTTTTATTACCTTTTTTTCACAAAGAAAATTGTTTATTTTAATTTATCTATTATGAATGAATGATTATGAACTATTTAATTTATCCTTTAGTTGAATGAAAATAAGGATAATTCAAATAAAACGAAATAAAAAAGGATGTATAATTAAATGTGTCAGAGCCATTTTTAATTTATCATCTTCTTACACACAGATAATTCTACGACGCAGGATTACAGTGGAAACATCTACTACCGTTAAAATAACGTAAGATTCGAAGTAAATTAGAGTAAATATCCCTCATCGAATCAAAGTTTAATAATACGCTCTAACAAATTGGTATGTTTAATTACTAACGAAATTTCCATATCCTAAACGTTATTATAATATGTTTAAGCTACAATGCGATATACATCAGGGATCGAATATTGGTTCAATCTAGGAATCAAACTGGCTACCTATCAAGATATTGCATTCAGGCAGATAAAGCCTACATAAACCTTAAAACGTGAGTTTGCTTAGTTAGCTTTATCCATGCACAATAATTTTATCTATATCACTTCCCATAATTACCCTTTTTTGCAAAGAAAATTGTTTATTTTAATTCATCTATTGTACGTTGAATGAAAATAGGGATTATTAAAAAAAAAAGAAATTAAGAAAATCTTTTATTAACTTTCCCACAAACATTTTTAATTTACCAACTTCTTAGGTACATACGATACTGGATTACAATGGAATCATCTATTGTCGTTAAAATAACTTACTGTTCCAAGTAAATTAATGTAAATATCCCTCTTCGAATCAACGTTTAATAATACACTTTAACAATGTTGTATGTTTAATTACTAACGAATTATCCATATCCTAAACGTTATTAATCTGTTTAAGTTACAATGCGACATGCTTCAGTGATCGATGTATGTTCAGTCTAGGAATCAAACTGGTTACCTATCAAGATATTGCATTCAGGCAGATAAAGCCTACTTAAACTCTAAAACGTGGAGTTTATTGAGTTACTTTTATCCATGGACGAGAATTTCTTTTTTATTAATTCCGTTTCTAAATGTATTTTGTCGTGACACAAAACCAAATATACACTGTAAAATATTTATGGAGTAATTTAACTTATATAATGGTGTAATTTAAACTGATTTAACTGGTTTAATATTACATATTAGTGTAGCGTAACACCTGTTATATATCGGTTAAATTACTCCATAAAATAGAGGAAGCAAGGCTACCACCGATGTTATCAAGTAACATTACATACATTTTTTAGAGTGTAGATATGGTTGTTTAGAACAAAGTACTGAATGCCCATTAAACCTTTCACCTTTCGAATATTCTTAAAACAAAATGAATTGTCGTATAGGCGTGTAGTTTGCACTTTCAAACTATCGGCATAGTGAGTAAATAAAAATAGATTGCAAAGTGATTATTGTAAAAAATATAGTGATACCCATAAGTACCTGTATGTTCAGTTATCAAACAAATGGAAATAACAATTAGACCCTTTCCCGCTGAAATCTTTGAATTTGTTTTCGGTTAAATTTTTAATTAAATTATAATTAACAGCATTAAAAAAAAAAAAGAAAACAGCTATTTTTAACGAAAAACGAGTGATCTATGCCAAATTCCTGTTCAATAACCTTTCGTATAATATCCAAATAATAGTTGTGAGTTTTATATTATCATAGGAAAAATGATATTAACATGAAAAATTTATCAATTAACATGAAAAGTATAACAGAAAATCACCCTAGAATGTCAAATGTGGGAACAATCTCCCATTTAATGATACCTCTTTTATCGTTATACGCTACATATTAGTTCAATTCATTACGCGAAGTCATATGTGCACATAAAATCATATCCAATGATACTTCATTTATCGTTGTACACTACATATTAAATGAGAAAAAGGGATGTTGATAACAGAAATGATACATATGTTTAACAAACTGTACAATATTTTAAAGCATAAAACCTAACAAAAGATGGAAATACGCCTTTTAGTATTTTGAATGTTCATAAAAACCCAACAAATCTTCATATAACAGTAGGGTTTTAAACATATGATTTTGTCCAAATATCCGGAATTTTAGTAGATAAAATTAGTTTTCAAAAACTAAACTTTTTTTTAACAAAAAAAAAAAAAAAAAAAAAAAAAAAAAAAAAAAAATCGAACCTTTGACATAACTTATGGTGCAAACAGCACTCTGATACTTTTTTTTTTTTTTTTTTTTTTTTTTGTAAAAGGATTTATGGAATTCTACAGATTTATGCCCTTATAGAACAAATGCTGCAAGTTTGCTATTTTAACAGCCATTCATTATAATTGCAGTACTTTTAAACTAAAGCTATGTAATACGGACTAAACATTATTGAAAGGAATGAATAGGCATGTAATGCCAATTTGAAATTAAGATGAATGTTTCTTTCAATATTAATTAAAAGCAACTATGACCTCGAGCACGGTAGAAATATTTGGAATAAATTTTCATGAATGGAATTTATACTTATAGGGCTGTATTTCTTATTCGTTTATGTTTAATTATACTGGGATTATAAATACATCTTCATACGAACAAAAGGATTCCAAGATATATATTTATCTTTTCCAACTCATTGATAGCTGATAAAGAAATAACTTCTTTTCGGTTTAATGTTTTAAAGAAAATATATTAAAGTTATTATTATAAGCTAAATATCAAAAGAAAAAATATCAAAATCATCCACCGGAAAGATGTTTCTCAATTAGTAGTTACTAGACGTTCTTTAAGCATAAAATGTGCATTTGTTGTACTATAAGATGATATAATATTTCAAATTAAATAGGTTGAAATAAAAACGTTTTTCAAGTAGTTATAATATTATAAATACGAAAGTGTGTGTAAAAGTTTAAATGACGTCAACGTGTTAACAGATGAATAAATAATGCTTTTGTATTTTTGCGTATACAGTGGTGGACAAAATTATGGACATTTCTAATTATTTCATTAAATTATTTCAGCTATTAATTATTAAAACTACATATTGCAGCCGTCCGAAGTAAAACAGTTTGCGAATATTTGCTATATTTTCGCCGATCATGACCCCCAGACACCAAAACCACCCTCCGTTTAAATGCGGACTTATATATATATATATATATATATATGTATGTTATATAAAATATTTACTTTTACTATTCATTTAAATTATTCTAAATTGCCGGCATATTCATTATTTCCCCTTTTTTTAATACTTTCTATTATTTATTTCTACTTAAATTTCTGTAAATTTAAAACGCGTATCTTAATAATAGTCTTATTCAAAAACTTAATCTAAACTTTTAATCCCTTCATTAATCTTTATCGGCTAACAAACTGTAAACTTATGAGCGCAGTTACTTTATTTTTCGAATGTTTATAAAAGCCATATTTACATTTTTATTTTATTTCATCTCATTTTCCCGCTAGCCGGGCGAGCGTCAGCCTATTCACATCGGAAGCCTTCCATCAGCAGCGCCAAGATTCATTTCTGTGACGTTTCTCGATCACTCTCCATTGGTTGAGTGACGGAACGCAGTTTCATTTCGAGTCTCGCTCATGAATATGTTTGGTTAACCTGAAGTTTGCTTTTCAATCGGAATTCCTCCGCGTATTCTAATAAATAGCTTGAGCATAAGTTCAGAAGAGATTTTTTGTGCTGTTTGATTGTTTACACAATCTGTTACCTGGTGTCCTAAGTCATATAGGATATTAATTCGTTATTTAACATCTTTTTCGCATGAATAACTAGTTCGTGCTCAAGCAGGATGGCTTTGATTTCTCATCCTGTGGGAATTGTTTACGTTGATATGTTCTGATGGAATAAACAGTTTCCGATGACTACGTTTCTATTTTAATTGAGAAATCCCTAGATTTCTTCATAAGCCTTTTTTCACCCCTCATGCGGCCTAATCTGCCTTGATTTCATCATGAATCTATGCTTGTTTTGATTGGACTACCAATCTTATCACTATCAACAATCGATAGAATTGATTAAATAAATCAACTGAAGTATTATATCGGTCCACAGCTGATAAATTTCCACAGTGTTGACACCTCCAATAACGATGGTTGCACTAAGTTGTACGACTTCTATACAACCTCACCAATGGCTGATTAAAATATGGTATTAATTCAGTAATATGTCGTAAAAAGCACGACATGATTGTTCGACTTAATCCATTTATTTGTTTCGTAATATGTATATATATATTATATATATCTATCTATCCATATATATATACAATCATTTGTTATAAATTTTAATTTAATAAGGACAATATCATATTAATTACTAATAGTATGCCATTTTTATAGTGATTAATATACATATAAGTATATTTAATATAAATAAAGTTATACTGTATGGATTAAAATTGGGTAATTATATTTATTATTATTCCTCTATTCTTATTAATATTTTAATATTTATTTATTTTCACCTAGTGTTATATAATTTATTATCGGTTTATTGTTTTTGAATGTCCCACATTCATACTTTTAGGATTTTTATGGATGTATAAAATAATCCACACACTATATTTGTGCTTTTTAGGTAATTGGAATTTAAGTATCAGTTCACCTTCTTTATACTACCATATGTTTTTTATTTCCTGTTCGTTTTATAATTATCTTATATATAATAGTTTTTATTAAAGATTTTTATATTTTTAATAAATATTTATATTAATTATGAATGAATTTATTCTGTTTTATAGCATATAGCTATATGCTATATTTTATCGATGTTCTAGAATTATTTAAATTCTTTGTGTAGTTTAAATAAATTTGCTAATAGAATATTTTGTATGCTTTTTAAATTTTATTAGCAATAGTTTTTTTTTTTTTTTTAAATACATTGTGTGGTTTATATTCAGTTTATAATTATCTATATATAAGGATATTTTTGGTTTTGCTGTTAATAAAACAATTGTTACATTCAATTGCTTACAACTGAAGCAAGTCTTTTGACAATTAAATCATAAATGTAATACTAGATGGCAGCACCACAATTTGTGTTTTTTTTTTTTTCGATAAGTTCTAGATTTACTTCTTCCAGCAACATTTCAGTTATAATTTACTACACCAGGGGGAATTTTTAGCTATATTTTGACGATATTGTTTAACGGTTTTTAATTAATTTAATAGTGCATTTTAATTATGTAATTACTTTCTATTTATATTATTTTATATTATATTAAAAGTTATTTAACATTTATTTCAATATGTATTAACTGCATCCTATGGTATCAATTACTGTGATTTCTTAACTGTTTTATTAACCTTAATCTTTACGATATGGGTGCCATGTGAGCGTGGATTTATTCTAAAATATTAATCGGTATGGTGTTTATTATTTCATTTTATATCCTATAAATATTTAAATAGGTTTTATTGTTTTTTCCAATTCATATAATTTGTTTCTATTCTGTTTTCATTTTTAATCAATTCACTTGATTTTAATGGTTGTTAGGGCACAGGGGAAAATAACTTTTAGCTTTAGCTTATTTTTCCCACAGAAAACTACCATTTTGCTTATATCATTGAATTCTGTGCCCTTGAAAACGTGATTCAATATATAAGCATTTCCATTATTTGTCGGTGTCCACTTTCTTATTTTTCTTCCATAATAATTCTTATAAATAATTTAATCTGTTTTTTTTATATATACTTACAGCTTTAATTCATAATATTACGGTTTTTGATGGTGGTAGGTTATGTTTAATTATTGGTTTTATATATATATATATATATATATATATATATAACTATTAATTAAACATTACGGACCATCATCAAAAACTGCAATATTGTGAATGATTGACTACACACCATAAACCAACAATATAGAACTGTATGTGTAAAATAAAGTACCGTATACCTAATTACAAGAATGGAAGAAAAAAAAGAAGAATATGGATTCCGAAAAAACTGAAAAACTTATATAGTGAATTACGTTTTCAAGAGTACAGAATTCAATGATATAAGCAAATCGGTTGTTTTCTATGGGAAAAAAGCTATAAGCTGAAAAAATTTTTCCCTGTACTCAAACAACCAATATAATCAAAATAATAGTTTCAAGATGAATACAGAACGTTATCAAATGGCATGAAATGAAAAAAAAAAACTACAACCCATTAAATATTTAATTTATAGCAATAGAAATCTTACAAAACATACCGTATTAATTCCCAGTAGATTTTCAAAATAAATTCCCGCACATGGAATCCAAAAAGCATGATAAGATTCAGATGAATATAACAGTTAATTTAACACAGAAATTAAAAGCTATGGAGTCAGTTAATTCATGTTGAAATATTGTGATAAATATAATTAATATAATATAAATAAAAAATAATTACATTATTTATAATACCTAAAAACAATTTTAAATTGTGTAATAACAAATTTACAACATTGCCAATATTCAGCGTTAATTACCACCTACTGAAAAAATTTAAATTATGACTATTAATAGAGGCTATTTAAAAATACAAAATTTATGGTGCTGCCATCTATTATTTTATTTTAAAAACTATTATGATTATACAAATGTCACAGTAAGTAGAACCTAATACATGCTATTGAATTAAAATGTATCAACTTCATTCCTACAAACATCCTAATATAAACAATACCATACTGTATTTCATTATTCAGAATTTTTTTTAATAAATTAAATGTTAATACAATATATTCTATTACCATACCATTAAATCTACACTGAGAAATTAAAAAAAAACCTTTTTTAACTTCATAATATATAGAATATAGGCTATATGCTATAAAATAAAATAAATTATATATTATAAAAATATAAGTCTTAATATTTAGCTTGACATATAAAAAATGAACAGGAAAGAAAAAAAAAATAAATTATTAAATAAATTATAAAATAAATAAATAAAAATGGATGTTTATATAAGATTGTCAGATACTAAAATTCCAAATAACCTAAAGATCACATATATAATGTGTGAATTATCCTTATATTAGTCATAAAAATGCTAAAAAAATATGATTGTGCCAATCAAACATATAAACCGATAATTAATCATGGAATACAATGTTGAAAATAAAACAATATTAAATAGTATAGAGGAATAATAATAATAAAAACTATTTACCCAATTTTAATATATACAGTATAACATTAGTTAATCAAATAAACCAATATGCATATTTTTATCTGAATTTTGTTTTGCTGTAACTCTTGAATTTTTGAATCAATTTGGTTGGATTTTTTCATATGAATAGTACATACTAATGTCTCGACCGAGTTCCTTGGCCAGCTTCATTCTTCGTTTTGTTTTAAAATTGCGGTCATTTGAATTTTTGTATTTTTTTATGTTTTCTAGTATTGTATACTTGTAGAAAATATTACGCTTCACAAAATGCAAACTCTTATGTCTCATTTTAAACAGAATATAAGAACCATTAAAATATATTTTAAAGAGTCACACAGTGTAAGTTAACAACATAGGCAATTTTAATGAGAAAGTTAGGATATCTAAAAAATTGCAAAAGTGTCCACAAAATTCAAATGGCCGCCATTTTGAAACAAGATGGCGGATGAAGCTGGCTATATATATATATACATATATACAGGGTCATCGAAAAATAATGTATAGATTTTTAAAAAATCATAACATCGAAATCTTTTATGTTAAATGAGTAATTCTTTCACTACACGATAACTGGTGAACGCAAGTTTGGTTTTAGTTCACCAAAATTCGTTTGCGTGTCTGTGTTATGCGCTGATTAGTTGCGCAGTCGTCAAGGTCAGCCGATGCGCCAGACTGCAGCTGCTCAATACGATGTTGACCTTGCAACAAAAAGCACAGTGCGTGATTTATTAAGTGGGTTATTTTATGACAAGCTTATTGGATCTTTCTTTTTCGAAGAAAAAAAAAACATGTACTGAGCAGCTGCAGTCTGGCGCGTCGGCAGACCTTGACGACTGCGCAACTAATCCACGCATAACACAGACACGTAAACGAATTCTGGTGAACTAAATCCAAACTTGCGTTCACCAGTTCTCGTGTAGCGAAAGAATTACTTATATAACATAAAATGTTTCGATGTTATGATTTTTTTTAATCTATGCATTATTTTTCGATGACCCTGTATATATAAGTCAGCATTTCAACGAAGGGTGGTTTTGGTATCTGGGGGTCATGATTGGCGAAAATACAGCAAAATGTGATATTACAAAATCCCGCATAAATCCGAAAAATCCGAAGTGTTTTCCTTCGCCGGTAGCTTTTTACTTTTTATAATGAAAGCTACCTAAAAGTGTTCACAATTTTAGCCACCACTGTAGATGGATTATAACCCGGTAAATAACACAGGCTATGTTTTATTTAATTTATTCAAATATTTTTCTTAATAATTCAAAATTTCATTAATTTTCATACAGAATCATCTAACATTTTCTTGATAAAATTTAACCATCTTCCTTTCTCGTTGTCAGAAAAGAATTGAAAGCCAAAATATTAATTTCTAATCAATAACTTTTCAATTGAAAGATTTCCACGCGAAAAAGAGAAAAGAAATTAAAAAATAAGAATTTAAAAATGTGACATCATGATAGAAATAAAACGAAAACATTCACGTACTTCATAATAATATAAGGTGCATTAATTTGATAATAATAATAAGTACGGAAAACAGTAGAATATGACATCATATATGGAAAATAAAACGGATATGCTTTCATGAGGAAATAAAATTGAATTAAGTTATGGTATCAGTTCTTATTATTTAAAATATATATATTATCAGTACTGACGATTAATCGTCTGCGCACGGGTCAGCATAGAGATTTAATTTTTAATTTAAAATTAAAATAAGTTAAAAAAATGTTTAAAAAGAAACGTATAGTAAATACCAATAATATGCACCACAAAATTATCCATTTATAAAATAACATCATGACTAGCGAGAAATATATATTTTCATTCTGGCGAAAATCTCGTTTTCGAATACCAGTTACATATATATTTTTAAAAAGGGAATATCAATCAATAAAAAGAGGTTTAACTATAAAACAAAATAATTTATATAATTAAAAAATGTAAATAATTATATCAAGCAAAATAACGACACTTTGGCACCAGTTATGTACCCCGTTGGGTATATAACATTGGCTCCAGAAAAAAATCGCGCCAAGGTGGTGCGTATATCAAATCTGTGCCAAATATATGCATTTCTTTTCACTTTATGAGTGAAAATTGTTGAAATCTGATTTTCAAATGTATTGCACGTTCTCTAAAATATTTACTTAAGTATCTTCGTTACATTATTAAAAGGCGATGCATTGTTAAAGTATCACAGAAGTATTCTAGTGTTTTATAATGTATGCTTGACACATGACTTTCTTTCTTTTGGACTTAATTAAGTGTAGAAAGTATGCTCTTTTAATATCTTACAGAATACAATTATTTGTAATCTTACAATTTGTACCGGAAGGTCAAGAATTAATTCTTTGGAAACGATCCGAAAGTTTGATTGGATTTTCTACTTAAAGGCAAAGAAGATCACACTTGATACCCTGCTAAATAGATCTCTCTCTCTCTCTCTCTCTCTATATATATATATATACATAAAATTCTCAACAACTATTGTGAATGTATAAATGATAAAGGAATTTATTCAAATTAAAAATGATTTATAAACCATTATAAAATCCTTTTAAACAGATTCCTATAACAAGAAAATCATTGAAAATAGAGTAAACAATGAAAAAATAGAAATGTTTGTAGATCCAAGGCAGAATCGTCAGGACCTAATTACTTTTATTACCAGAAATAACATGTACTGTTTCATCTTTGCATTAGCCATAAAATGGTAAAAAATATAAAAAACAGCTACGGTATGTATTAAATACAGAAAATATAATGCCATAAATAATTTAATATATAAAAAAATATATGCATTGAAATATATTTAAAAAGGAAAAGAATATTACCAATTGAAGATCTATCCTGGTGTTAAATGATAAAGCGAAAAAGAGATATAAGAAATGATTTGAACAAGTTCCTAAAATTTTCTTAAAAAATATGAGTAAGACTAAGGAGTAATAATATAGAGTATAAGCAGATATATTTATTAAAAAACAATATTTCTATTGAAGAAGATATGGTTCTGCCATCTGTAATACATGAATCCAATGTATTGACCAATGAATCAATAAAGTGCTGCTCACTGCCAATACATGATACAGTTAAAATGATGGCACAAGAATTTATTATTAGGAATATACAACTGTTGGAAAAAGGCCTAATAACCAATTAAAATAAATAATTAATAATTATTATTAACTAATTTTGGATTAACCTTTAAAGCAGAAACTGTATAGAATATTATAAATAGTAATTGAAATATGTAACTATATACATAACAATATATAAGAATAAATTAGTAAATTAGTAAATTAATTAATAATTAATCGTAATATCTAATAGAGAATTAAACATAAAACAGTGATTGTACTAAGTTAATATAATTGATGAATTAAACCATTTATATATATACATATCAAAATATAAAATTAAGTAAGTAAATAAATATGGATATGGTATAAGTATGGATGATATGGATGATTCATTAATTAATGTTTCATATAATTAAATGTACAATATTATAGTACATTAATATATTCAAATCTTTGTCACAACAGTGCATAATTACTTAAATAAATATAATATAAAAAATAAAAAATAAATAAAAATAAAAATAATTTAAGACGCTGGTTAAATTTAAATTAACATGTTCAATTTTGACAATAAGTAACAATTAGTGTGTTCACAAGAGTGCATAAAATTTAAAATGAATATATAAATAACACAAAATGACTTTATATCACGAAAATGTGAAACACAGATTCAAAAGCTTATATTTAGTACTGACAAATAGACGGTATATGGTCATATAGCGGCATGCAAAATAACAGGAGCAACAGAAATGCAGAAATCAGTTCTTATTTGCTGTGCAAATCAACAAATCTTTGTGTTAAAATAAATACACGATATTCCATTTAATATGCAAGCAATCGTTTAGAAAATTTCCATCTGTTTTTAAAAATATGTTTTAAAATATATACTTTGCTAATTTTACACTGGAGCAAAATGATAAGAACGCAGTAAATAAAGCGGGGCTCGTGATTGAAGGATATTTTCGCATATTATTTCACAAAGAATTTAAAAGAGATTCATTCATTAATTCGCAAAACACTATAGTGATGGAGAGAGAAAAAATGGTTTGGACTTCAAAATAGGCCAAACTCTGCCTTATGGTGTTATTACACGAGGACTCAAAGACGCTTGGAATCCCAGGCGTCTAGTGACAACAGCCGCCTCAAAGCCCGTCTTTTCCAAGCATTTCATTGAAAGTTCCGGAAAAGGCTTTTCTATTATCAGATTTCCAAGCATATGATTGGCTGTTACTGGCGACTCGCGTCGGTTCGGGCGTCAAAGATGCTCCGACAGAAAAAAGACGCTCGCGCTCCAAGCGACTCCCCTGGAGCCATAGGAATACATGGAGACGCCCGGAATCTGAAGTGTCTTTGACCCCTCGTGTAATGGTGTTATTATAATGCCATAACAATGTCACTTCAAAGAATTGCTGATAAAATTAAACATTCAAAGACAGTCATTTTTAATTTTTTAGAGAATGCAACTACATATCGCTCGCCCGCGAGAAAAGTGATACATCTTGACATTTTACAGGAGATGCAAAAGAAAATGTGCATGATTTTACTGTAACATGAAAGTATACCATTTAGCTCACATGAAGGAATAAAAACGTGCATAAAAGCTATAAAATCCTTAAGAATGAAGACGTAGAATGAGGTTTGGTGGGTTGGGTAACTTGGACTTCACACACTCCACACCCCTTGTCTGTGGTCACAAATGAACATATAGCGTAATAAAGTGATTTTACGTATAACTACACGTAAGAAACTGTTTGTACACGCAGACGCACGTATGTCAGACTTATTAATGGAATAAAACGCAAAATGAATTTTCGCGAGTTGTTTCATTTTTCTTGCGGGTGAGCGATATGTTACGAGAATGTCGACAAATGATCCGAAAGTGTGATTGATCGATGTGAAAGATCGATATTGCAAGCAAACGAATGACAGCAAAGAACATCGGAAGCCAAAAATAGATGCCAAAATCCATATGGAATGAAATATATTGTCTTTTCCTGAATGCTTCTATATACTTTTAAAATTCAAATTAACTTTCGTATTCTCAGTAGCAACCTCATATTTGCTACATATAATATTACATTCACAGTAAATATTTCCAAAGTAAGGAAAAAAATTACTATTACAAAGCTTATGCTAGTAACTTTTGCAATGAATTATCAAAATGTCAGAAATTTTAATTTAAGTGAATTTTATTTTTCAAACGCTAATATTCCGGGAAAATGGCTAGTATGTTACCACCTCACTATTAGATCGACGTTTTACGCCTCTAAAAAACTTTAGTTAAGATTAATCCAATTTTGTTTTAATACCACGAAAATTTAAAATTTTATCATACAGCAGATTTCACCTTGCTTATAAATTTATTATTTTGAAGATTTTGTGTATATTCGAATGTGCTTTTTAACGATTAGAAATACTATTTTTTTTTTTTTTTTTTTTTTTTTTTTTGCGGATGTTGCATATTTAATAATACCATTATTAATAATTTCGTTTAAATTTTTCCGAAGTTGGAATGTAACAGAAAAGCAGATATATTTTCAAAAACATAAAGAGAAAACCCATATTTGTGTAATATATGTACTACTTAAAGAGAGTTCTAAAATATTCATTCTTTAAAAACACATTCTAAAGTGTATTTTATTGACGTGTGAGTTTTCTATACGTTTTCGCATATATTTTGAAATCCAATGTCTCGAAGCAGTTCTAACCATTTTCTAGAAATAATAATAAATCTTGCATGATGCTATTATACATAATTAGTTTATTCATGTGTTACGAATCAGTATCTCGTACTTAACAATTTCCATCTATTTCAGGAATTTTCTGGAATATTTTCCATCATGCATTCTATATTTCTGGAAAAACTTAAGTTCTGAGGTCACATAGGAAAATTAGAGCAAAATATTCTTGCAAAATAGGCTGAAGCATGTACTAATGAAGTACATGCAAAGGCTTTCTCTTGCAATGCTTTATCTAAAATTTTATTTTCCTTATATCAAAATAGTACTTCGGAATGCAGTCTTGAAAAACAAACTAAAATAAATAAGATATATTGTAAAATTAAATATTTATTATTATTGCATTTTAATAATTTTAGCAAACATACATTATAGCATTATAAGGAAGGACTATACGGACTGCAATATGGGATTTAGACAATATTATTTACACTGTAAATTTCTTTCTATATATCGCTGGACGAAATTATATTTTGAAATTCAGGAAGATTGTTTTCAAACTTTTACTAAGCGTTTATTTAATTACTTTATGTGTGCATATAAATATATCTTGATAAAAATGCATTACAACCAAAGCTCACCAATTTTCTTTTAATATAAAAAGAAAAAGTACCCTACTAAATCTTGGATATTAAATTCTCATTGCGAATTTTCCATGGACCTCTCAGATCAATTTTGTTAGAATCCTCAAAATCGTCAAAGCATTTTTCATTTTTATTACTGAGATAAATACTTTCATCTAATAATAATTATTTTTTCTTTTTTGTAGTTTACACTTTCCTTGAAAATGACGATTTCTATACAGTATTCGAAAACTTTATCTTATTTATCTTTGTGGGGATAAACCAATGGCTATTTCTTTGATTGTCTTTGAAGGATAAATTTGGTCTAGCTGATTCAAAGTATACACATTTTCTTCAGTCTGACATTTTGCAGAGAATTTATATCATAAAAAAAAGGTAGATCATAATGCTTTTGAATGAAAAATAAGTTTTGCGTAAAGAATATTAATAAGAAATACATAACATCACAGACTGCGCTACACATTCGTTGCTATTATTTTTTATTATAATTTTTTGACGGAGTTATCTTAAAACAATGTTGTAAGAAATTTCTCCTTTCAAAATATGTTTTATTTGTATTGGAATGATCAATATTTTTTTTTAATTCCGGAATTTGTTTTTTCTGGAAATTGAAAAATGTAGTACAGTGATCAGGTGAAATTCATCATTTTCGGATTAAACTAATCTTGTCATCACTGGTCACTTTGAAAAGACATATTTCATACAGATGATGATTTGTATGCATTTTATACTCCAGGAAAGACATTTTGAATATTTTCTTCATGACAAATTGATAGTGCAAATTTCCTTTTCATATGTGATGTGTCGTACTTCCAGAAAATATATAAGAAAAGTAGAAGTGTACAGAATAATCTGATAATTTATTCATATTATATTCTTATTACAAAGTTTCGAGGGAGAAGTGAAAAAATGGGTAAAGAATAACAATTTTTATTTAAAACAGTTTTCATTCATATTAGAATTGAAAACACTTTTTTTTTTTTTTTTTTTTTTTTTTTCGGAATATGTTTTCCCGGAAATTTTCTGTTTCAATGCAGTGGTCGGGAATTTACTTTCTCCAATTCATCATTTTCTCAATGAACCAATCCGCGCGTCTTTGGATGGCTTGACAGGATATAATTCATCCATATAATAAATAATCTGTATCTTTATCACGTGAAATATTTTGCAGAGCATTTTTCTTCATGAAAGATGATCGAGAAAAGTGCATTTGAATACGTAATGAATTCTATTTCTAAAAATTTACATCGCAACATAAAAACAGTTTTAAAATTTTCCTTATTTCTGCTGGACATCAAACCAGTAAATAAGAAATTTTGCAGTTCAATATTAAATAATTCTAAACAGAATGCCATTTCGCTATGTATAATTTTTAAAACACCATATTTAACATGTTCCCGAATCATGTTTTAGTAACACTGAAATTTCAAAATTTATTTAAACTAAAGTATGACAGGGACGAAATGTTTTATAAAGCACTTAATATTGGCAATTTGGTTAAAAATTGAAATTGAAATGAAATGAAAGATAAATTTCAACAATATTTTAATCCGTACTGAATAGAAACTTTGATTCATAACGATATTTAGTGAACTGAAATGTTATGCTTACCTATATATAAATTTTAGTTTTTGTTAGTAAAGCTTTTGTATACTGAATAAGATACAAATATCTACTATACATGTCGGTTTATGTAGTAGTGAATTCTGTACTGTGAATTGTGACAAGAGTGATTGAATAAGAAACATTAATTAACAAAAACTCTTTTCTAAACAAAATTATTCTTTTTAGATCTCAGTTTAGCTTTTAAAAGGTAAAGAATCCGCAGCAATTTTATCATTATTTAAAAAAAAAAAAAAATGTTTCATAAATTTCATATGGTGTGTGATTTTACGTTATTTTCAGAAGTCCATGATGAAATGAAAATAGCCCTCGCATCCTGCAAAATGTCCACCTATATAGTACTTTCCACACTGTAAAAAAAAACGACATTTTTACAGTACAAAGTACTGTTCATCTCGCGCGCAAACTCGATCACAGTGAATGTGCTATATCTTTCTTTGGTTTGATGACTATATTAACATGGAAAATACAGTAGTTGCGTAAAATTAACAGCACAATGTGCTGGCAATTTGGACGCCAGCAGTTTGTGCTGTAAACAAATACTTCCAAATTGCCGGGACATTGTGCTGCTAATTTTAAGCAACTACTGTATTTTCCATGTTAATATAATCAGGAAACCCAAGAAAGAAACAGCACAATCACTGTGATCGAGCTTGTTGTGGCAAATCTACAGTGGTTTTTTTACAATGCAGTTAATTTTCTTAAATTTTTTAATATTTAGCTTAAAGTATTTTTTGTCGATATTTTAAATGCACGTATCTTGCTTATACTTAAATTTCATTATAGTCCATAAAAAATGTCCTAGTTTCAATAATGTATTATAATAGTTTAACTCATAATATTTGCAACAAATTATACAGCAAATTGAGGGTAAAATATACTATTTTTTCATACAACTATTCAATGTGTGCACCTTTCGTTATACGGAATGCATCCAAACCAAAGAACAGTCGTGGGAAAAAAAAGTAAACACCCCCTACTAACTCTTCAACAGATTATCGTAGACGGAAGTTACAAGTACCGAACGATTGTAAATAAAGTCTACTTTTAAATGATGTATATAAAGTTTCACTAGATTAATTTTAACACAATTATTCTAATTGGTAAACAAATCATATTAGATGTAAATTTCCAACTGGGCGAAAACTGTCCTGACCAGGATTCGAACCCGGGACCTCCTGGCTGAAGCCGCCAGTGCTCTGCCACCTGAGCTATACCGGACGATTCTGGTCGAACTTTTTCACCCAGCTAACCTTGAAGATTACAGCATCTGGTCTGAAACCTGGTTCAGCTCAACAGAATAAATCTCAGGTAATGGAGCTCCAGAAATCGCTGGATACGAAATTACACTAGATTAATTTTAACACAATTATTCTAATTGGTAAACAAATCATATTAGATGTAAATTTCCAACTGGGCGAATCCTGGTCCGGACAGTTTTCGCCCAGTTGGAAATTTACATAACCTCATTTTTTTCAATAGCAATACCCAATTTTAACGCGATATTTCAAATCTTCGGTTCAAACTATGCCTAGACACCAAACTTCAAGTCATTTGAATGATACGTTTTTGAATTATAAACATTCAAAATTTTGTGCTTCTAATGTTAAATTACATTTTCATATTTTTATTTATGTCTCCTGAAATTATGCTCCTAATTTGCTACTTTTTTGTGTAGCAATAATGCTAATGTGCCCAAACATAAATATGCTAAATTTGCAATTTTTATAATTTTATGATATAAATTATGAATTATGAAATTGATAATCGAAAAAATTATGAATTGCAACCTACAATTTTTTTGATGGATTTAGATTTATTAAGTCCTGCTTTATTAAAATCCGAAATTTCACATTTTTCTTCCAAATAGTTTTCAAATTATGCTTAAGAAACGGAAAAATGATGGTTTAAGTGGCCGTCTATGATAGAAGTGAGTAGATATTTTGAAATTTCTTCTGCTGTCCTGTTATCTAACAGGCTTCATAAGGTGCACTGATCAAGAAGGAAGCTCTCCCGGTTAACAATGGAGTAACGAACTTCAATTTGGATACAGCCCTTAAAATACGCTCGTTGTAAAATAATTAATTTCTCGGAAACTTATGGTACGAATTGCATAAAAATTTGTTTTTAGGCTAATTGAAGGGCGTAGAGTTCATTTATGCTGTCAGAATTGGGTATTCCTATTGAAAAAATGAAGTTATGGTTCGTTTTAATATGTAGATGGCCCCCTAAGTAAATTTTATATACATCATTTAAAAGCAGACTTTATTTCCAATCGTTCGGTACCAGTAACTTTTTTCTACGATAATTTGTTGAGGAGTTAGTAAGGTGTGTTTACTTTTTTTTTTCCACGACTGTACAATTCTTCCCACACTTCGGTAAACAAGTATGCAAATGTATAATATTTAACAACTAGGATGCACTGTCCCCTGCTCGCTAACACTCGCCAACTCCCATGAATTTCTACGTGATCACAGCTCGCTTTGCTCGCTCGCCACTATTTATGTCAACTCTAGCCAGAATGAGTGCTATCATAAATCATTAAAACGTATTAAATTTACAAATATTTTTAATGCATAAAAAAGTAATGGAAAACTTTGTTGAAATTGAAATAAAAATGTACCTTGGAAACACAATTAATTTAAAACCTTAGTGAAAACACAATAAAATATATTTTTAGTTGGGCCGCTATTCGATCCGAGCAAGCAACATATAAAATTTACAAATATTTTAATTCATAAAAATATAATTAAAACTTTTGTTTAAAACATAAATAATTTAATCAAAAGTCTGGCGCTATGACTTGTTGATCATCATTGAGAAAGTTAAGTCAACAGGAAATTGACGCCGTTTAAATTTAAAAGGCATGCTAGTGTCAGATGGGGTCCTTCTCCTTTCATTTTGCCTATAATATTGAAAATCACGGCTTCAATTAATTTAAAACTATAATAAGACTCTATAAAATATGCTACACATCACGCTATCGAACTGTAAACAAAACGTTTTCAAATGTGTCTAAATACAATCTTGTATAAAAAAGCTGATTCGCTGAATTCCTCACGTCACCGTAAAACGGACCAATAGTAATTCTCATTCATGTATTGCTCAAACGGTTTGCGTTAAAAGAGAGATTCTGTCTGGATTTTGATTTGCTGAGTGGTTTGGGACATGTGACGGTAACTTAACCACTGAGAATTGTCGCTTTGGCTGTTGCCAAGTAGCAAGCTACAAATACAGCCCTTTTTTAGCGCTACGTAAGAGAAATATATCTGTAGATTATTCAAGGAATAGCTCACAGAAATTTAATATCACGATTAAAAAAAAAAAAAAAACCAAAAAAAAAAAAAACATTGTAAGGCGTCATATAACCGAAAAATTGTAGCTACAAAAAAATTAGGAAATTTATGACAAATTGTTAGAAGTGCTGAATTCATTAGAAATGTAGGTATCTGTAACTTTACTTGATAAATACTAAATATCTTAATTAATGGTTAATAAACATTTAAAAACAGAAATCATGGTGTATAGAATAGGTATTAAAGTATCATAATGTAAAAAAATAGTATTTTAGTCAATATGCTAAGCAATTATTTTATTAAGCGTAAAAGGTTACAGAATGTACAGTCTTTCTATGTATATTTCTGAAGCATATACAAGGTTATTAACCATAATAAAGGAACCAAGCATGCGTAAATGGCTCTAAAATATCAATTTCGTATTTTTAAAAACCTAATCATGAGTATGATGTGGGGATTTGCTTTAAAATTCTTGAGGTAAATATAATAAGGACAACAATGTGCAGCCGGACATGAAAAATATGTTTCATCTTGACATTGCTTTGAATATTATGATGCTAAAATTAAATAGATGAGTAACGAGTTTCACAGTTTTCTTTTAAATACAGTTAATGCCGGTTAGAAAGAAAAACCAGGATATTTATAAAATTGCTCATATTAGCAGTTTCTCATAATGATCGTGAAGTAAATTAAAATTGTTTAAAAATGTAATTATATCACAATTAATTACTTTCTATGCCTTAAGTTAACCTAATACCTTTATGTTAACAAGGGTTTAAACCTGGATTACAGAATTTAGGTGAAAACCATCACACATATTATTTGTTATGTTAACATGCTTTTATTTCTTCACATACTAAAGGCTCAGCGATGAATGTAGTATTTTTTGAAAGGTCTGCACTCCGCTCGTGTTATAATATTCTAATATATCGTTAAAAAACTTTATTTGACAAAAAAAAATTATAGTTCATAAAAAATTAATGAAAAAACGACGGGTCTTGGTGGGTTTTTTTTTTCGGTTGATTACTCTGATAAATTTTTTACATTTAATATACCATTTAGTATGCCCACTAACAATACTAAAAATCATATTTACATGAAAAATAGCAATAATGCGTTCAAACAAAGTTTTGTAACTTATTAAAAACCATATTTTTATATTCGCATCACGTCAGGTGTTAGTAACCAAAGAAGTCTCCAAAAACCGCTATTTTCAGTCAAACGTTTTGATTCTGTTTATTTTAGTGGAATGAAAACCGAAATTCGATTACAGGTCTTAAATTTGAGTTTTATTTATATTTTATTGCTTTATTTATTGATTGATGAATGTTTGAAATTAGTTATGAAATAAAAGCTGGAATCAAATGATGAGCTATTTATTTCAATTTTGCAGTAATAGCACTATCGCTTTATCTATAGACTGGGATTTCATCAAACGTCATATCCTATTAAACCTTGACATAATTACTGATTAGGTGTGGGTGATTACTCGTACTAATTAGGTTTTGGTGTGTATTCTCCAACAGGCGAGGCAGCTATGCTACGTTTTTCACAGTTACCACGTGCGATACACCTCGCCATCAATTTAATTTGTTTTCATCCAACTTCGTATTCAGTTAGGCTTTGAAGCAAATTGCTGCTGATTAGGCTTGAATGCCTCTTGCTCAACCGGTGATACTGCTCTGCTAGGCTTTTCAGGAAAACATCCATGCATTTTCAATGCACTGGTGAGTGTAGCTCGTAGAGGGCAGAGTACTTAGTTTTCGAAAAGAAAAAATTGAAGCTGAATTACAATATCTGCTTTCAAAAACAATCCACCTTTAAAATTTTCGGCTTTGCGTTTTCAGAAAGGCAGATACATTTCCCTTGAATAATTAAATTGTTATTGTTATTTTAATTTTGCTAAAATATGCACTTAAATTCAAGTATTTCATCAAATTTCATTTTTACTTACAGTATGTGGAATTGGAAGCACATATTGTTATTTTGGAAAATGATAATTTTTTTATTCGTTGTTTGCATGTAACACGAAAATTTGGACTCTGGGGCACATGCGAAAAATTTTTGACGTTCTGTAAAACTACCATAAATTTTAGAAATTCTTAATAAATAAGAAACCGTCCTCAAAAGAAAAAAAAAGTATAGATATTAGTATGATTTTTTTTTATTATTGTTTAATTAATTTAAAATGTCATGGAAAACCAGAAAAATAAGGTTATCTCCTTCCCTCTACGTATATGTTTTTAAAAAGTATTAATTTTTATCTAACAGTAAAGACACTTAATTTAATTCAAACTTAACTAAATTTTCTAAAAGCAATTCTGACAAAATAAATTACCTACCGGGTGAGCCAAAAGTCCGTATAAACTTTAAAAAATCATAAAAACCGAAAAAATAACCAAATGAAAAACTGTTTGCAGGATTAACATCTATAGGTCACGGGAATTTTTTTAAGATAGAAATAAAAAATAAATCAAAACCAGCCGACAGATGGCGCTGGTTCGTGCGATTTTGATAGAAATATGCAAATGAAACGGTTATAAGAGCTCGCGTTCCTAATCCAGAACTTGTTCACGTAAAATAACTTCACCAACAAAATTTTATCCTTCATACTCTTGATCAAGTACACGGGTCACAACGGTGAACTAGTTTTGGATTAGGAGAGCAAATTCTTAAAACCGTTTCATTTGCAAATTTCCACCAAAATCGCGCAAACAAGTGCCATCTGTCGGCTGGTTTTTGAGTTATTTTTTATTTCTGTCTTTAAAAAAAAATTCCTGTGACCTATAGATGCTAATCCTGCAAAAAGTTTTTCATTTCGGTTACTTTTTCTGTTTTTATGATTTTTTAAAGTTTATACGGACTTTTTTGCTCACCCGGTATATTACTCGAAGAATAAAGGAGATAAAAGAAATTTATTTGGCACTTTATTTCTGGCATGGCTAAAATGTATCTGCATACATGGCGTGTTCACAATGTTTCAAGACTCGTCTGAGAATACTAAATTTATGAAACATTTTTGTAGAGCGAACAAAAATTCTTCAAAATATGACCCTTGGGCATCAACACACTGCTGCCAGCGTTTTTTCCATTATTCATAGGCTCCGTGGAAGCCTTCGCCCGCAAGCCTTTTGAGGGACTTCGTCGAAGCTGCCTTGGTCGTTGCAATCGTGTCGAATCGTTTCCCTTTCAAGACTTACTTGATTATAGCAGCAAAAAAGTCGCTGGGGGCAAAATCTGGGCTGTAGGGGGGGGGGGATTACGGCAGTACTGCCACGTAACCAAAACTTCGAACTTACCAAAACTTAAAAGTCAACTCGAAGCCAAAACTTAAACCTAGCCAAAACGTCGGCGGCTACAAGTGGTGTTTGAGAGGGCGCATTGTCGTGTTGAACAATCCAATCATTTCTGATGTCTGGGTGGACGCGCAATATTCCATCCTTCAGATGGTGGCGCATTGCAGCGTAAAACGGAACTAACCCGACGCTTCCGCCTAGACATCAGAGACGATTGCATTGTTCACCACAACAATCCGCCCTCTCACTCGTCACTCGCAGCTTAACGTGGCAATCCTGCCACAAGCCCCCTACAGCCCCGATCTCGCTCCCAGCAATTTTTTTCCCCTTCGGATTAAAAAAAAATCTGAAAGGGAAGCAATTTGACACATTTCTAGTGATCAACGATTCCAGCTTCGACGAGGTCCCTTAAAAGCCTCGCGCGCGAAGACTTCCAGGGAGCCTATGAATAATGGAAAAAATGCTGGCAGTTGTGTGTTGATGATCAAGGGTCATATTTCGAAGAATTTCAGTTCGCTGTACAAAAATGTTTACTAAATTTTGTATTCTCAGACCAGTCTTGAAACTTTGTGAACACACCATGTATGCTATCCTAAAACAAACGCTTAGAAAATATTGTGAAAACGCTTAGAAAATATTTAAAGCCATCACTCCTTTTGCTCATCAAATCTACAGGTAAATGAATGCTCTTCTAAATTCAGTTATTTAGTTATAGATGAAATACTGAAATAACCAAATAATTTTATATTACGTTGAATTAAAATATAAAATGCATTATTGATTAAATATTCATTCAGTTACTGTATCAAACTTGTTGCCTGATAATGGAGTTGCTTCTATCCAATAAACATGCTCGCCATTTCAAAGTATTTGTGGAATCAAATAATACACGGTGCATAAATTTTAGTTCAAACTGCATGCAGAATTTATTTTAAAGTCATCAGCACTTCCCAATGAATTCAGATGATATACCGCATTAAATAGCGATATGTTCTATTTTATCACTTTCGAATAATTGAACTGAAAACAGAATAAATACTGGTTTGAATTAACTAAATGTCTGTCTTTTAAAAACGTGGTCTAACATTTATAACAGTTATACGCGTTTAAATTCAAGTTAGTGAAATACATTTTATATTAAATACACATGACATTCGCTGTAATCACCTGATTGGGTAATAGATTGCATTATCTAGGATCATATTCTGGATTTTGTAGAATCCGATGTTATGTTTCTTTAAATATGTGTCGTGAGGTATACTATAAATGTAATTTTACGCGTACAAATTTTAGAATTTCAAACAATGTATTAGATCAATGTACACTGTAAAAAAAAAATCTGTAGTTCTACAGATGTAAAAATACATGCTTACTAAACTTTCACCTGTAACTGTACGAAAAAAGCTGCAAATCTACAAAACTAGTTTTTGTAAAGCTAAAAAAATCTGTAACTTTACAAATGAATCTGCTAAAATTTCAGTAATCTTACTAAACTTTTATTTGTAACCCTGGCTGCAGTTACATGAAAAGTTCTCGGAATCCCAGTTTCCAAAAAAAATTCTTAGTAACCTTACAGATTTTTTGATTTTCGGCGCAAAAGTGTGTCTGTTACATGAAATTTTGCTGTTGACGTTACATGAAAAGTTCTAGGAATCCCAGTTTCCTAGAAAAACTTTAGTAACTTCACAGATTTTTTTTACAGTGTAGTATATATTATAGAAACAATATAGTATACGGTTTGTAAACATTCCTTCTCCTTCTATGGTATGATATTTATGATAAAATCAGGAAACTGTTAAAACTAAAGTGATTATTTCAGATTACTTTTTAATAAATCGTAATAATTTCTTGGACACTTCAATTTAATAGCAAAATCATTCCCCCCCCCCTCCCCCTCCGAGTTATTTGATAACCGAATTGAAATTTCTCATCGCAGCAAATTCGCTATGTTTTTATCGTGATATATAATTTTATAATCTATTCGCTGTTGTTCATTAAATTTACTTTCGCTGTTGCCTTGTATTAATTGAAATGAACTTTAGTAAACTAAAATCGTTTTGATCTGTATTTTGTGCTTCTTAATGCCGACTTCGTTATAAGTACTAAAATTGTGTAAGACGCACAAAAAAAATATCGTCATTATTATTATATCTGTTATTATTACCTGAAAAACAAGTTAGAAATTGCTCGTCAAACGTGGCAAATGAGGTGCTTTCGTACTATAACTAGTTTTATAATTATTTTTTGCACCTCATACTGAATGTATGTACCATGTACTGAATGTATATTTGTTTGCACTTCATAAGTACATAGTCTGTAACAAATGCACTTGCAATATTTTCTTTTCCTATTCCCCGTAATGTAACAGAACAATTTTGACTGTCCCTGTAATTAAGCTATACATCAGATTTTCATAAAATTTGAAATGGCTCGACAAAATTTTGCAACAATTATACATTTAAAATTTCTGACCATTCGGAAGGCTTTAACATCAATAAAATGCACTTGCAACAATTTTTCCCATTCACTGTAATGTAACGGAAAACTTTTGACTGTCCCTGTAATTAAACTATACATCCGATTTTCATAAAATTTGAAATGGCTCGACAAAATATTACAACAATTATGTATTTAAAATTTCAGAACATTCGGAAGGCTGTAACATCATTAAAATGCACTTGCAATAATTTTTCCTAGTGGCCGTAATGTAAAGAAAAACTTTGACTGTCCCTGTAATTAAACTATACATCCGATTTTCATAAAATTTTAAATGGCGCGACAAAATTGTGCAACAATCATATATTTAAAATTTCAGACCATTTGGTTGGGTAGTTTTTTCTCTGTTATATGCGGAGACAGACAGACGGACAGACAGACGGACTGAACGACGACTATAGGTGCTACGTATTTATATAATTACGAACGCACCTAAAAACTAAACCTCTGACTATACAATCCACGTAGGATCAGGTTTGCCAACCCTGTTTACTTGACCTTAGTCTCCGGGGTGCTGTACAACATATGTCCGATCAGTGAGACTAACGCAAGACTCTCGAAGTTTAGTTTCCAGGCAAGCTTGATACTCATTTATCCACACGGAGGAATGAAAGATTGAGTGAATCGTGCCGAGCCGGGAGCCGAACTCGCGACCTGTAGCGTAACGGACAGGTGTGCCGACTACTACACTACTAGGATTCATTTATCGCTACTACTACTACTATTATCATTATTATTAGTAGTACTATAATAACAATAATAATTATTATTATTATTAAAATATTAGTCTATATATGACCGGAAGAACATATGATGATTTAAATTAAGTTTATAATATAGTCGGTTCTTGTTCTCTAATATACAACTTTCTTGCTGCATATCTTTTTGGCATTGTCATATACAGCTTTTTTTTTTTTTTTTTTTTAAGAAGCTGAAATGCTTTTTTCTCTATGTTAGATTATGATAAAGGTAAAGGTTAACTGAGTATATAAGTAAAGTATAACTGAAATAACAACAACAAAAATAGTTATTCACATCGCATCGTGCAAGGCAGAAATACTGCTACCGTAATATTTCTCTGTGAATAAATCTCCATAAGTTGATATTTCGCATCTAATATGAAAAGAGTGCTTTGTTTCTGCAATTTAAAAGTGTAACAAGTTCTTAAAAAGACGAACTGATGAAGAGGAAATATTAAGCACAATCCACAGCCTCCGACTTCTGTAAAAATTTATAAATGAGCCATTTCTTACTTCGATTTTTTAAATATCTCTCCAAAAACTGCAATAAATAAGAAATGACAAGTGATATAATAAATGAAAGAACTGCGTTGTAATTTTTTAGGTAGCTTTCATTACAAAAAGCTACCTATTGCAGCCGTTCGGAGGAAAGCGATTTCAAAAAATTTTGGTATATTTTCATCGATCATGACCCCCAGACACCGAAACCACCCTCCGTTCAAAAGTTGATATATATATATATATATATATATATATATATATATCTGATCTTTGTCACACTGTAACTCTCGTATTTATTAACCGATTTGGATGAAACTTGGGGTACATATAGTACATACGAATGTCTCGACCGAGTTCATTGGCCAGCTTCATCCGCCATTTTGTTTCAAAATGGCGGCCATTTAAAAAATTTTAAAAAATTTTTAATTTGAAATGTGGTACCAAAAAATTGAAAATGGAAAAATATTTTTTTCTTATGTATTTGACCTTTATACAAAGATTCCGGAGCAGTTTTTGTTTCGTCTATATCTAAAAAAATGGCTGAGTTATAGCATTTTGAATTTCTAGCGTGGCTGACATTTTGAAACGTCCTGAATTTTGTCACGCGATAAAAGGCGTATTTATGAACCGATTTGGATGTAACTTCGTTTATACATAGTACATACCAATGTCTCGACCGAGTTCGTTGGCCAGCTTCATCCGCCATCTTGTTTAAAAATGGCGGCTATTTAAATTTTTAAGAAAAAATTAAATTTGAAAAGTGGTACCAAAAAATTGAAAATTGAAAAAATATTTTTTTCTTATGTATTTTACCTTGATAAAAAGATTCGGGAGCAATTTTTGTTTCAACTATATCTTAAAAAATGGTTGAGTTATAGCATTTTGAATTTCTAGCGTGGCTGACATTTTGAAACGTCCTGATATTTGTCACGTGATAACGGGCGTATTTATGAACCGATTTGGATGTACCTTGGTGTGTACATAGTACATACAAATATCTCGACCGAGTTCGTTGTCCAGCTTCATCCGCCATCTTGTTTCAAAATGGCGGCCATTTAAAAAATTTAAAAAAATTTAAAATTTAAAATAAGATTCCAAAAAATTGGAAAATGAAAAATATTTTTTTTGTATATGTTTGACCTTAATACAAAGTTTCCGGTATGATTTTTGTTTCGTCTATATCTAAAAAAATGGCTGAGTTATAGCATTTTGAATTTCTATTGTGGCTGACATTTTAAAACGACCTGATTTTTGTCACGCGATAACAGGCGTTTTTATGAACCGATTTGGATCTAACTTGGTCTGTACATAGTACACACCAATGTCTTAACCGAGTTTGTTGGCCAGCTTCATTCGCCATCTTGGTTCAAAAGGATTGCCATTTAAAAAATAATAAATTTAAAATTTAAAATGAGGTATTAAAAAATTGGAAAATGAAAAAGATTTTTTTTATGTGTTTGGCCGTGATACAAAGATTCCGGAGCAGTTTTTGTTTCTGAAAATTTGTTCTTTTGTTTATATCTTAAAAAATGGTTGAATTATAGCACTTTGAATTTCTAGCATGGTTAACATTTTGAAACGATCTTGTATTTGTCATGCGATAATACATCTATTCGCCTATTTCGATGTAAGAAGGCATGTGGATAGTATACATCAATATCTCGACCAAGTTCGTTGGCCAGCTTCATCAGCCATCTTGTTTCAAAATGGCGGCCATTAAATTAAAAAATATATATATTTAAAGTGAGGTGCAAAAAAATTAGGAATTGAAAAAGGTTTCTTTCTTAAGTATTTGACCTTGATATAAGGATTCAGGAGCATTTTTTGTTTGTCTTTATCTTAAAAAATGGCTCAGATATAGCAATTTCAATATCTAATGTGGGTGACATTTTGAAAAATCTGATTTTTTGCCTGCGACAGCACTCGTATATATCAATCGATTCCTATGTGAGTGAGCATGTGCACAGCAATTACTAAGGTCTCGACCAAGTTCACTGGTTAGCCTTATCCACCATATTGACTTAAAATGGCAGGCACTTTAAGAAATTGCCGAATTCGGCAGCCAAATATAAGTTACTTTAAATAAAAGCAGTTTGGATAAAGCTGACTAATTTCGCGAAATTCTCAGTCATAATGATTTAGTATTGATAAAAATTAGTATTGAATCTCCTATATTCGGTTTCCACTAAACTGAGCTTCGTGTGTTTGAATAATATAACTTGGCTTTTTTAAATAAGGAATATGAAAGCTACCTCTTCCTCCCGGCAATGGCCGGAAGGACATGGTATAAAATAAAGTATACACATATTAAGATCTGGTTACCCTTTATATTCATGAAATTATTTTTTTCGTATTCCATGCATGTTTAGTAGATGGATTTCATATTTCATACACATTAAATTCTAATTTCATTGCTCATTTCTTCTTCATTTGTCCATTATGTTTATCATTGCACATTCATTTTCGTATTTCATATGTTTGCTGATTATGCTATGAAACAAAATTGTATGTGTTATTCGCAAGTGATTCCTTGTTCTCATGAACTCACCTTTTTTTTTGTCAATTTTATGTTTAAATAGGGAAACGATTTAATATGTAATGTTTAATTTGACCTCAAATTACATTTTTATTTCTGCCACATTTTTATCATTACAATTTCAAGTTGATAACTTCACATTCCACTTTTATATCTCATAATCCTTTATAATTTGATTTCATATAATACATGGATATTTAGATTTCATCAATATTCACTCATAATAAAATATTTCATAACTATAACATGAACTTAAAAGGTTCATTTCTTACCTAAAAGGGGACATTAAAATAACATAGATGTCAAAAGATGTAAAACTCTAAAACACTCATTTATTTAAACCTCCAAGTGTATATTAGAGTTTTACATCTTTTAACATCGTGGTTATTTTAATGCCACCATGTAAGTAAACAATGAACGTTGTTCAAATTATAGTTACGATTAACCTAATGTGGGATTTTGCATTTCGCCCTATGATTTTATATAATGAAATATTTGTTTTAATAATGGATCGGAAAATAATATAACTACAATTTTATATATTTTTTTAATTGCATTTTTTGAGCATAATATTTGTACTCATGCGGCGTTAAAATCATTCGTTTTATCATTCTTTGTAGTTAAATAATAAGGATTTTAAGTACTGTCATAACAATAATTGGTCAATCAATTTGTAGTTCAGAACCAGATTTAAAAAAAAAAAGAAAAGACAGTTCAATACAGTTAAAAATAAAATATTAGGCTCTTCAGAAAACATATTAAAATTACAATTCTCTAATTATTAAGTAAATTAAGTGCAGAATATTGTACAACAGACGAATTTTTATCCGTAGTTAATTATTTATATGACTCTGATCAGATAAATTTTGATAACTTGTTATTCTACCGAATTACACTTGTCTAGCATAGAATTACATTTGAAAATCCTTAGAATAATTTCCAGTGTAACTTGACAGAAACTCTAACCAAATAAATGAATGAGCATTTTATGTAAGAACCACAATAAGGATACATGTTACTTATAATACTAATTAAAAGCACTTATGAATGGAAGTGCGGTAGAAAACGTCTTACTAAGTATTTGAAAATTGAATGTATTTTAGTTTTTATCTTTCATGTACATTTTGATATATACTGGAATAATCGCTCTACTGTTTTTTAATACAGATACATAAAAGAGTTCCTATATATTATGCAATAAATGAATAAAAAACGAAATTAATTCATTAAATATTTTTGTCATATAGCACCCAAATAAAATCAATAAATCTCGATAAATTTTAACCTCTTATATCCCGAATTATAAATCAGAAATTTGCCCTTCTTCATTATTTATCTTCGTTAATATCCGAAGATATCCAAAACAACTTATGTAATAACTGTTTGATTTTTGGATAGATTTTTAAATAAAACTGATTTAATAAATCTGTAGTTAGTATTTTTTTTAACTATTTACAAGAATAATTAGATTGATTAAAGAATAGTCATGAGAAACCTCACAATTCTTAAAAGACCATTGTAAATAAATGTATTGAGATCCTATCTGTAACTTAGAAGTGTTTTGTAGCTTGAAATTTGCATAAAGAATTTTTAATAGGAAAAAGGCTAAATTCATATAAATGGTTGAGAAAATAACCACATTAAAAAATATTTAGCTTCGAAAGTTTCACTGCACTGTAAGAAAAAAAAAAAAAAAAAAAAAAAAAACGACATTTTTACAGTACAAAGTACAGTTCATCTCGCGCACAAACTCGATCACAGTGAATGTGTTGTATCTTTATTTGATTTTCTCACTATATTAACATGGAAAATACAGTAGTTGCGTAAAATTAACAGCACAATGTACTGGCAATTTGGGCGTCAGCTGTTTGTGTTGTAAAAAAATGCGTCCAAATTGCCAGCAGATTGTGCTGTTAATTTTACGCAACTACTGTATTTTCCATGTTAATATAGTCAGGAAACCAAAGAAAGATACATGACATTAACTGTGATCGAGATTGTTCTGGCGAATCTACAGTGGTTTCTTCACAGTGTGTGCTTACTGAATGCGATCGAGCAATGTATTTTACATGAAATGTATCATACACTAGAGATCTGCACTGGCCGGCCCGTTGCCGAAACCCTAACTCTTGCCAATTTTCATTCACGGCACTCGTGCCAGGCCAGGTCCGGGCCATACTTTTTTTCTGAAGGCTTGGATCGGGTCGGGCATAACTTTTTTTCCCGTGCAGATCCTGGACTGTTTCAATTCCTTGTCTTCAGGGTCCAAAATTTCCAGTCCTAGTTTTGACCCAACCCTTATGAAAATCATTGTCACAGCGTAGTCTGGTCCATTCAAAGGTCGGTAAAATTAGGCCTTGCGCAAAAATATTTGCAAAAAATGCATACATTTTTAAATCGCCATTATTCTACACTTGAACATTAAATTTGATTATTTTTCAAGAATAATGTATATTTCTACGCTTATTAAAATATAGCTAAATTAAAGTCTAGTAAAACGTGTGAAAGAGAACCTGCATATGACGGAACCCTGTTTAAAACTGAAAAACGGGTTGATCCATGCAAAATTAATATACTAATACGTAAGAAAAGAATATATAATGCGTTTACACTTGCTAAGAAGGGAACTTGCCTGTAAAGACTTTTTATGCATAACTTTAATTCCATCTTAGAAGATTTTACTGTATAGTATTTTTTAGATTTTTAACACTTCAAAACATGGAATATGGATTAACAGTATTAATGATAACTGAAAAATTCACAGACAAGAAATAGATGTGCATTAAAACAATTAGGGGAGTAGCATTATTTGGACGGCCGCTTTAATTGGACCGTTGCCATTCTGCTGTTAATTACAGGAAGAAACTCCATCTAATGCTCAAATCCCACTCATCTGAATGACGTCACTCATGATTAGAAGAAGCAGCCGCCTACCACGTGCTGTTTCAGACAATTTAAAAAAACCTAAAAATGGCTGTTTTGATCTATTTTTTTTTTCCTACTGAACGTAAGTAAATATTTTAAAACTAAGGCAAGTTGTTATGTTTTCATATACATATATGAATTCATCTGTTTATTGCGCATATTTTTCACGTGGATTTGGTTGATTTCGTTTTTGTTCTTAGTCTTGAAATTAACTGTTTTAAAAAATAGCGCAGTTGCCGTAATTGGGCCAATTTAGGTAGCTTAAATTAGACCAGATATGCGATCATAAATTTGAAAAGTAAGCAATGAATTTCGAGGGCGGTACGCTTTGTACACTATTTTTTTTTATTTTTTTTTCATTTTTTATAATTGATTACTATCTCCATGCAAGATTTTTTTTGTATATTTGGATTAATTTTTTTTATACAGTTTAGGTCTATATAAACGTAAAAATATTTTTACATGTCTATGAAATAAATTTTGTTTGCAATGTCTTTTATCTTGTATGTAATTGTATTTATTTTCTTTGAATTCTTTATTCCTACGGCATATTTGATTTACAGAGCTGAATTCAAACATTTTCCTCCTGCAGGATACTTGTGATGGAAGACTTTTTACAGTTCTGGAGGGTGGGATTATACTTTTTTGCCATTAAAACGCATAAAATCTCAAACCTTGATGAAAATGTTGAAAAAGACATATAAAAACTGTCTGGAAGAAAAACAACCGTGACAGCAAAAGCTGTTAAAGATACAGGAAACAAAAAGCAGACAGTAAGTTGTCAAGAAATTGATCTGCAACAAGACTGCAGCTACAAATCCTCCCCAAAAGCAAAAAAAATCATTAGAAATGTTATTTTTCTTGCTAAATTCAGTTAAATCAAAGTACAGAGGGAGCCAAAAAACAGTTGTGTTAACGTCATATAAACTAAATCTTGAAATGAAAAAAAAAGGAAGCTTTCACAGCACAAAAGCAATTGGAGCATCGAGTTTTAAAAAATAGGCGTAATGTGCATTTAGCAAGAAAATGATGTAAGAGAAGAACTACAAACATAATGTAAAGAAAACTTCTGATGAAAAAAAAAAAGTCAGATAATTCAGAATCTAAAAAGAAAAATCTAGACAGTGATGATTGGTTTTACCTAATTTGTAAGAAAAATAAAATATCAGAAATGATTCAGTGTTCAGATTGCTATATACGGTTCCATGTTTTGTGCGCTGGAAAACAAAAACAATAAACAAAATTCATGTGTAAACTTGGATCACTCCTTACATGATATTCAAGTAACTGACAATTAGTTCCATAATTTCTATTTGTAATTACTGATAACTTTGATTTATATTTTGAATACATTTTCATTTAAAATAATTACTTTTATTTTCAGATATTTGATTTCATTATATTTCATTGCTGTTATTTTGTTTGATTGTTTCATTAATCGCAAACTTTGCTTTTAATAAAATTAGTTATATTCCTTAGTCATTAGACCCTGATATTATTTGGTCCAATTTAGGAGACTGGAGGTCCAACTTAGGGGAGCAGTTGCTGAATTTGGACCACTTTTGACAAATTTTTCAAATTAAAATAAAATTTAAGATTTTCAAAAAGAAATTGATCTAAATATTTATTTAGTTAGTAGATGAATAAATTGATCCTGTGTAATGATATTTTGCAGATATTCCAAAAAGGAAGTGAGTTACCCCTGAAAATAAGTGATGTGGTCCAAATTCGGACACTCTCCCCTAATATCGCAACCTGCGGCACTTGAAAAATGAAGACTATAAACATGGAAAAAAAAGTTCAGATAAAGGTTTTTGGTCAGAAAGCTTCGTACCAGAGAAACTTTTAATGAAATCGACGTAAAAATCAATGTCTTGCAGAAATTCACTCGGACCGGAACGGGCTCGGGTCGATCTTTTAAATTTTTTACCAGGTCGGGCCGGGCTCGGGCCGAACATTTAATTTTTGTATCGGGCTGAATTCATTTTTTTTATGAGTCGGGCCGGGCTTGGAAATTTCGGTTCTTGCAGACGTCCAGCATACACTTTATTAGTAGACGAATTAAAAAATATATATTGTATTTTCTTTTAAAATACTTAAAAGTCACGTTGGTGCATAAAGGGTTAAACAAAGAGACATAAAGAAACATAAAAGAAGTAAAAAAGAGAGGATAAGTTTTAATTTTCAACTTTTCAATTTTTATTAAATCATTCTTAAGATATTTTCCATAATATATTGCATATATAATTGTAAATATGTACATGCACATACTTAAGAAATGTGTAGTACATTTTAAATATGATTAATAAATAAACAATTAAATTTAAAAAAAAAAATAAAAAAAACCCGACTGCATAAAAAGCGAACTGATTAATTATTTCTCATCAATGTGATTTTTTTTATTCCTATTATTAGCTCACAATCTCGCTATATATATCTTGTTCAAATTTGATATTGCGTTTTTAACTACAATCACATACACTACTGGTTCGTTTACATAAACGCCAAAGCGGACTGTTAACACGAACTTATTATAACACTAAATATTTGCGAGCCAACAGCGGCTTACTACATTCCATCCTTTTTCACATTCTACAACAACACGAATCAAAACAGAATAAACACACAGAGTAATCTCCTGGGATTTCAACAAGTAGTTATTTGCTTACAATTTATAATTATAATGAAAGAAAAATTAATAACACAAACAAATTAATAGAAAAATTAGAAAAATATTAGACTGTTCTGAGTTCACAGTTTTTAGTTTCTATA
Organism: Maratus speciosus; assembly: GCA_963932465.1. Lineage (NCBI taxonomy): Eukaryota > Metazoa > Arthropoda > Arachnida > Araneae > Salticidae > Maratus > Maratus speciosus. The sequence goes on from OZ010795.1 coordinate 330,661,820, forward strand.
GGAAGAGGGCACAGTTTCTCTATTGGACGATTGATGACACAACTACTAGTCTTGATCGTAACAACTCTGACCTTGTTGTCTGAACCTGGATGAACAGTTATTATTCGTCCTAACTTCCATTTAAGTGGTGGAAGGTTGTCATCTTTGTTGAGGACTAATCATTGACTTCTAAATCTCGTTGACTTTTTTGCCATTTAGGTCTTTGCTGAAGTTGAGAGAGGTATTCCCGGCTCCATCTTTTCCAAAATTGCTGAAGAATAAACTGTCTCACATGCCATCTATCAAGATGACTCAAAGGACTGTGATACAGCGCCTAGAAGATACAATGGGGAAAACGGCTACAAAATGGTGCTAAAAATTGAATCCCATAAATGTTCAACGACGCTGAATAACAAGATGTCGATCGTAGCAAAATCGTAGTGATTTAAAAACGATAGTAATTCTAAAAGAGACTCTTTAACCTATTTCACGTCATTCCTGAACTAAATTAGCTTATCATAGACTAAAATACCTTATATTTATAGTTTACGATATTTAACATTCTATAATTTTTGAAAACACAGGGTTTATATGGAAAAGAGTTACGAGATGGCGCTCGTATCAGCATATTGCCGCTGAGCATTGTTGGAGATTTATGGGATACAAGGTTTTAGCACTTTTTAAAGCATTATAGGAATAGCCGTTTTCCACACTTTATCTTCTAGGCGCTGTAACTGTGACATAGATCTTGTTCAGGTATGGCAGTTAGAGAAGTTCCAACTAGAAAGTGACCTGGCGTTAGAGCAGTTAAGTCTGTTGGGTCTGATGTTATGGGACACAGTGGCCTAGAGTTGAGACAAGCTTCAACTTGGGTAATCAAGGTTTGGAACTCAGGATAGGTTAAGACAGTGTCACCAACGGTTTTCTTCAGATGCGATTTCATTGATTTTACAGCAGATTCCCAAAGTCCACCAAAGTGTGGAGCAGAAGACGGATTAAAAGCCCAGCGTATTTCCTCTGACGACAAAAATTTGTTTATTTCTTCATTCTGCTTGCACTGCAAAATATATTTGTTGATTTCTTTTTCTGCACCTTTGAAGTTGGTTCCACAATCACTAAAAATCTCAAAAGGTTTCCCTCTACTTGCGATAAATCGTTTTAATACACTTAAGAATGCCTTTGCTGAAAGATCTGCTACAACTTCAAGATGGACTGCTTTGATGACGAAGCAGACAAATACACACACATATGATTTAAATGATTTTAGTCCGCGTCCTGCACGATATTTAATCATGAATGGTCCTGAAAAATCTGTTCCAACTCGATTAAATGGTCGAGACTGTATTACCCTAGATGCTAGAAGATTAGCCATTATTTGTTTTGCAGTTTGAGCTCTAAATCTGCAACATGTAACACAAGTTCTTACTATTTTCCGAATAACAGACCTAGCAGTAATGATCCAAAATTTCTGTCTAATTAAAGAAAGAAGAAGCTCTGGAGCTGCATGGAAATATTTTTCATGAAAATGTTTAATTATGATCTTAGTCACATGGTGCTTTGATGGTAATAAGATTGGGTGCTTTTCATTCTCTGACAGCTGTGCGTTTTTCAATCTTCCTCCTACTCTTAATATTTTGTTATCATCTAAAATTGGACACAGACAAACGAGACTGCTATTTGTAGTGGCACTTTTCCAGCTTCTAAACATTGAATTTCTTTAATGAAGTTCACTTGTTGAACGATTCGAATAATGCAGCGTGTTGCGGCTTGAATTTCATTGCTTGATAAAAAGGATGTATTTCACGTGTTACATTTGAATTGGAGATGAATCTCAATAGCCAAGCAAATATGCGTTGCAACTTGGAAAACGAAGATATTTTTGATATAATATCAAGTTCTTTTACATTTTCAGAAACTACAAATGATAATGTTTTACGTGCTTCTGGTAATTCTTCTTCATTTATGGTAATAGGTTCATGCACGGGAGCCTCATTGCTTCTTAACCACAGTGGGCCGTTCGACCACAAGTCATGGGACAGTAGTTCTGCAGGAAGCAACCCACGTGATGCACAATCAGCAGGGTTTTCTTTTCCGTTCACATGGTTCCAATTATCAGCTGGTAAAATAGATTGGATTTCAGATACTCTGTTGGCTACAAAGACTTGCCATCTTTTAGGATTTGATCTTAGCCATGACAATACAATTTGTGAATCGCTCCATGCGTGCACAGAATCAGGTTTTATTTGTAATGCATCTCTAACCGCCTGTATTAAGTGTGCCAGCAATACTGCAGCACATAATTCCAGTCTTGGAATCGTGATAGGTTTAAGTGGTGCTACGCGAGTTTTAGCTGTTAAATGTTTCACATCAGTGTTAGAGTTATCACACGTTTTAACGTAAATAATTGCTGAGTAACCCTTTTGTGAAGCATCACAAAATCCATGACGTTCACATCGAGAATAATTGGGCAAGATGACTTTTCTAGGTATATATATGGAATTTAAGAGTTTGACTTCTTGGCACAAAATTTTCCACTTTTGATCAATATTCTCTGGTATTGGGTCATCCCATGATAGTTGTAATTTCCACAGTTCTTGAAGGATAATTTTAGTTAGAATTACAAAAGGTGCAATGCATCCCAATGGATCAAAAAGCGTTGATACAAATGACAGAATAATTCTTTTAGTAGGGTCACCTTGATAATCTATATCACTGAAATTACATTTGAACATATGATTATCAGGATGCCATACTACTCCTACAACTTTTATGGCATTATTGCCCACTACACTATGCATATTATCATTAATTGTGTTTGCTAACACAGCATTTTTCAATAGTGATTGTTCATTTGTGGACTATTTATGTAACTCAAATCCACCTTTTTTTAACATTTTCTGCAATTCATATATCAATTTATTACCTACCTGACTATTCTCAACACCAGTTAAAACATCATCAACATAAAAATCTCTTAAAACTACAGTCTTTGCTTTTGGGAAATTAAGACCCTCATCAATTGCCAACTGACTCAAAGTTTTAATTGCAAGATATGGAGCACCAGCAGTTCCATACGTGACAGTGTTTAAGCGAAAAACTTGTATTTGTTTATCTTGACTATCTCTCCATAATATTCTCCGAAAATACCTATCTTTGTCATGAATTTTTACCTGCCTATACATCATTCTTTTATCAGCTGTGATTGCAATATTATGAAATATAAACCTTAATAAAATGCAAATTAAATCATCTTTTGTTTTGGGACCTACCATTAGAGTGTCGTTTAAAGATACACCTGTTGTTTTAGCACTCCCATCAAAAACTACTCTTAATTTGGTGGTTAAACTAGAACTATTCAAGACAAAGTGATGTGGGATGTAATAATGTTTATTCTCTAATTCACGATCTGTATTTGAAAGAAGGTCCATGTGGCCCACAGATAAATATTCTTTCATAAATTAAAAATATTGGTCGTAAATTTCTGGCATGGATATTAATCTCTTCTCAAAATAAAGAAATCTTCTGTGTGCCATTTGGCGAGAATCACCTAAATTATCTCGATCCTGTTTAAACGGTAATGCGACTGAGTAGCGGCCTGCTTTTACCCTGAAATGAGAACTCTCAAAATGCCTTTCACAAAGTTTTTCTTCAACTGTTAAAGGTTGCACATTTGGAATTTTTTCTAATTCCCAGAATGAATTTACTAACTCGTCAGTTTTTGTACTTAAATGATTTACACATACTGGATCAGTTGCCAGAGTTTCAAAATTTGTAGTACCCGAAATTATCCAACCAAGTCTCGAATTTAATGCGAATGGAAGGTGAGGTTCACGTTTGACAATTTCTCCAGTCATTAAACGCATAAATACATTTACACCAAATAGAATGTCAATTTTTTGTGATTTGAAAAATAATGGATCAGATAACATTAAATCATTGAAATTATTGCAAATGATTGAAAGCAAAGACACATAGGGAATATTATCTGTCACCTTATCTATCACGAATGCTGATTTTGATACTCTAAGATCGCTTTTGAAGTGAGAAGTGAATAATAAATCAACTTCCCCATTACTCACAGTATTAAATGTTCGCAAACATGACGCAGAGATAGAACTATCTTTGACCTTTAATCCTAATTTATTTACACATTCTTGTGAAATAAATGACCTCTGAGAGCCAGTATCATATAAACATCTGCATTTTATAAACTCTTGTTTAGAATTTTTACTAATGCGGTACACAAAAAAATATGGCTCTTTTGATTACAATTTTCGTTTGACTCATAATGAGAGGCACAGGCTGTAGACGAAACGTTTTCACTTGCTGACTCAACTTTTTTAGGGATAAATTCTTGTGCGTGTGGAGACATACTATTTGACTGATTCTTATTCCTTGAATATTTTACCATGTGCAAAACACTATGATGTTTCTTAAAGCACTGATGGCACGTATTTAGACTCCTACATTTATTGAGGAAATGCATATTAGATAAGTAATTGAAACAATAATGATTATGTTTTACGAAATCTATTCGTTGTTGAACAGGTAAATTAAGAAACTTCGAGCACGTAGCTAAACTATGGTCTTCCTTACAATAACCACAACCTAACGTAGCTACAAAAGTATTAATCTTATTCGGAACTACAGATTTAGGTACCTGATTTACCACTAGCTTGTTATTTTGATACGTTCTTGCGTAATTCTTAAGTAATTCGATTAAGTTTTTAAGTTTCGGAATTTCCTCGCTTTTAAGCTGACGTTTCCACCACAATTTTGTAGAAGGATCCAATTTTTGCAAAATTAAACAAGTCATTAATGTATCACCAAATATGTCAATGGTTTGGTTCAATACTTCTAATGAGCAAATGACTTCTTTTATGTTGTCAACTAAATTTAAAATAGCAATAGCGGATTCTGTTTGAATAATTGGTAAACTTAAAAATCGTTTAATATATGCAAATATTTGTTCTCGCTTATTTGAATATCTTTCGTCTAATAGATTCCATGCAATCTCAAAATTAGAATTCGAAATTTGAATAGACAGAATGACGCGATACGCTTCACATTTCAACGAAGACGTCAAATACTGTAATTTTTGAGCATTAGATATACATGTATTGCTGTTTACGCATGCATTGAAAAGATCCTTAAACGCTATCCATTCTGTTATATTACCTCCAAAAGTAGGTAATTATAACCTAGGTAATTTAATATTCTCAAACACGTTTTCTGAAATTACACTATCAGATTTTATTTCACTCTTATTTAACTCAGCATTTTGTATTTTCAACATTTTTTCACCCTTAAATTTTCACAAATCAATTTTATCTGATATTTCCTGCGCGCTATCTATCTCACTTTCTAATTGTTTAGGTTCTGTAATTAAAACTTCAATTTCCCTATCCAGTTTTTTTTAGATCCGTTTCTTTCTGTTTTAATAATTCAATATTTTCTTCTAATTCTATTACACTAATGTCATCACTTGCGATTATACTTTCGATTTTCTTAATGTAATTCGTTACATTTCTCCGTAGAGCAGTTCTTTTTGTTTTTAAAGATACCAGTTTACTCATTTTTGCTTAAATCAAGCCCAAAACTAGTTCTAAAATATCTAAACTGTATACTTTCAAAATAATTCTACACTTTTAAATACAAATTATTTTTAGACATGAAATAGAATGTTCAAAGTTAACTTAACTCACAACCTGAGGTAATTTTTCCTTCGATATCACACGATTTCCATCGACAGACGATATCATACGACACTTCATAAATTGTTCGATTTTACTCTTTTATTTTTCACTAGCGCTCCGGCTAGACTTATACCAACAAATGATATTGCGTTTTTAACTGCAATCAATTACACGACTGGTTCATTCACATAAACACCAAAGCGGACTGTTAACACGAATTTATTATAACACTAAATATTTGCGAGCCAACAGCGGCTTACTACATTCCATCATTTTTCACATTCTACAACAACACGAAGCAAAACAGAATAAAAACACAGAGTATTGCCACATGCGGAAAAAAAGAACAAGAAACTTACATGGATTCGGAGCACACGAAACCACGGAATATGCAGCAGACGATACTTACATAAACATATATCTTGTTCAAATTTTCAGTCGTTAATAAAATTATTCATCCAATCAAGCTCAAATAAATTTTTTAAATCTTGTAGTGGATCACACTTGGTGTTAATTCAGTTTTTTTTCAAATGTTAATTCATTAATTAAATTAAATTAATTAATTTTCAATAATTGATAGAGCTCCCTTCTTGATCAAGGTATTTTAAGAACGAGAGAGTCCTCTTCTTGATCAAGGCATTTTTAGCGCCACTCAAGAAGAAAGAAGAATGGGAGAAAAAAAAAATTTCTCTTATTGACCTAAATAGGAATTGACTTAGAATATTTTTTTATATTACTTGTTTATATTACTTACCTATTTTTTTTATTTACTTGTATTGATGACTTTTAAGTTGTGTTTAATTGTTAGTTCCTACCTATAAACACTCTTTTGATGAGGTCTATAGCTGTCTATGATGGTTAGAGTTGCAGCAAAGCTAGATATCTTACATACACTACTTCCAGGTTGTATAATACTTTAACGGAGCTTCTGACTGTAAAATAGTCAATGAGACATCGTCTTCATTTTGAAAGACCTATCCAATGATATGCCACTCAATAGGGTGCGTAAATTTTTTTTCCGTCTCTACCGCCATTTTGTATTTTACGACCACCATTTTGAATCTATAAAAACAAAACCTAGCCTATAACCATCAGGTCGTTAAGTCATATTGATAGAGATCTAATTGATTAAAATCCATCCAGCCGTTGGGATGTTTTGAGGTTATAAACTATCCAGATACACAGATACGCGTGAAACACATAACCCATCTTTTCAGTCGGGTAAAAAGAACGATGTACAAAAGTACAGTGGGCACGTCTTTAGTGAGTACTTGAATGGTGAAAATATTTATTTATTTTTTATATTATGTAGAGAATAAAAATGCAAATAAACAAATAAATAAAATAGTATTATTCATTAAATAAAACAAATATTTTTATGGCAATAAAAATATATTTCTTTAAATTAAGGCATCGTATATGGAAATCATGACCATATTTTTTTTTCAGCTAATAACGTAATTCTGTTGCAAACGCTCAAGATAACATGCATTTTAATGTTTTAGAAACTTCTAAAGTGCTTAAAGCCCCAAAAAATACATTTGTTAAAATACTTTTTTTTATTACACAAGGTGCGTACTAGGGTGGTCACAAGAAATCAATTTTCGAATTTTTTCGGGGGGAACCCCCGAAAAGTTGCCAATTGACTAGAAAATGAGATTGGCTAAGTTTCAGCTCATTTGGATAATATTAACCCGTGCCTCATTGAGGTTTAAGTTTGAAAAAAACGTGATTTTTTGCAAAAAAATGCTGTTTTTCCTTCATGAAATGAATACAATTGAACCTAGAAACATAATGCAGGTCTCATTTTATAAAAAAAAAGTTTTGCTTAGAAGAACCACACACCATTTTTTCTAAAAATGTATAGATTTAAAAATATGTGCATTTTTCAGGGCCAGACTTCAGCTGAATCCTAAAAATTGACTTTTTATGAAAAAGCGAGAAAAAAATTGTAACATTCCATTTCATCTGCTTTCCACTTTTTGTTTTTCTTTTTTTTGTTTTGTGAAGTCCAATAAAGTGTTTGATTAAAAAAAAATTCCAAAGAAAAGAAAAAAATCGAATTTTAAACTGAAAGAATTTTTTTAAAAAAAGGAGGGCAAAGGAAGTATAGAAATGAGAGCAAATAATGCTCAATTGCATTTTATTATTAAAGTTGTGTTACAAGAAATAAATTATTAAATAATAAATTATTTATTTTATATAATAAATATATTATAATAATTAATAATAAATAAATTATTTTCCCTTACAACTCTCACGTTAACCCTTTCCGGCACAGAAAAATTCTGTTCGTAAAAGGATGAAATGATTGTCTTCCCCGGAATTTACAAACGACATTTTTAGAAATTAAAATCACATTACTTTAACCTTTCATTGTAAAAGCAAAATTTTATTAAAATATTCTTCATGCCGTTTGTAAATTTGGAATTAAAGTTAGGTGGTCCCGGAATGGGACACTGCGCCGGAAAGGATTGAAGTGGTAATGGTTTAGATAAGGTGGCTTATGTTGACTTTTTTTACCAAAGTATTATCTAAAAATGAAAATGCAATTTGATCCGAGTTAAGATACCAAAGTCGGTTTGTCATTTTAGCAAGTGCTTTGTCTGTAACATATTTATAAACTTTTCTGTAGTGAACATGTGATTTTATTATTTGCAGGTCTTGAATTGGGGGCTAAAGTGGCAGTGGAAGTATTGAAGCACACTTTTGCATAAATATTGATTAAAAATAAGAAAAGATCTCTGATACCTTCTTTTTCTAAATTTGTTATTGAAAGATGATCCCTGAAACAATATATTTTAAGAGAATGAATGGCCTGTGCCTCCATTTATCTGACATGATTAAAAGTACCAGGTGCTTTGAAAAAAAGTCTCTTGCAGGAAGGAGTTCTATAAAAATTAAACAAAGTTGGATAAATTCTTTATAATCATCCCTGAGCTGTTGATTTTTAAGAGTTCCTGTAAGAAAATTTGAAATTTCTTCTGAATTAACTATTTATACCTAGTATTTCATCTTCAGTAACATTTGTATACTTACTCTGGTTTAATTTAGACCACCCAATCAGAATTGTTTTTTTTTAAATATCTGGCTGAGGGGCAGTGATTGTGCCCATTTTGGAATCAAGAACAGCTTTCTAAATTTTGCTGGTGGCACGGTAAATACAGAAGACTTTTCCTTTAACAATTGCTATAGAAAAATGCAGGTTAACTCTGAGGCGACCTGTGTTTACTGCAGTTGTATCAAAAAATATTTCCTGGATTTTACCAACTTCCTCCCACTCTTCAACTGCTGAAAATACAGCTTTCGCCTGAATTATTCCGATACTATTTTCAAGTTGAGGAACTCATAGTAACTGTTCTTCATCCCCACAACTAATTAAAACTTTTATCCACACTACATTTTCTTTATTCAAAAAATTGTGAAGCAGTTTTCCACCCCAGTGAACAACAGTTCTCTCTAAACGAGAATTTTAAAATCTGTTTTTGATGAGCTGTTTTTTGTTTACGAAACAGTTATTTGCAGAGTCGATGTCTGTGGTTAGCTAGTGGATGTATTCTAAGTCTAGCAGCTTCTCTGGCGTTCAGTTCATTTTGCGAATATTATAAAATAAAATACATAAAACTTGACAATTACTTAGCTGCTTACTGTCGATGATTTGATGAGACATGTGGCCAATTTAAAAAATCTTACATTTCTGCCATCATATCAAGAAGGGGAAGGGGTTTTAAGGAATGTTTCGTCAATTCTAAAAATAGATAACCATAACAGATAACAAAAACAGCCTTGTAAGAGAAATTCAGAGGTTCAACTGCAACACAAATCGAGAAGCTCTTTCTTACTAGACACAGAACTAGATAACTAATAATCAAATATAATTCGTGAAATATTTTTAAAGTTACAAAAATTGTTCACTTATTTTTGCCTATTATTAAAAATGATACAAAAAAATTATCAAAAGTAATAAAATTTTTAATTTGTCATTTTTTACCTATGTTTCAAAAATGCAGAGTTTGAGGGTATGGTTCACTAGATGTCCTGAAAAATACTAAATGTTCATTAAATATAAGTTTTCATGAGAGTAAAAGTTCAAGGCAACAATAGTTTCTATGAAATAAAACAAGAATCAGGTTTCTAAGACAAATATTTTTCACTTAAGGAAAGAAAAACGACAATTTTTTGCCAAAAATTGCAAATTTTTAAGAATTCAACCTCGATGAGGCACGGGTTAATATTATTTATTTGAGCTGAAACTTTGCCAATCTCATTTTCTAAGTAATTGGTAACTTTTAGGAGGGTCCCCCCGAAAAAAACGTTAAAAAGATTTTTCCCCATGTTGCTTGTGACCACCCTAGTGCGTACGCTCCTTGAACATTTTATGAAGTCTATAATCCGTATTTCATATTAGGATTATATATTTTAACTATGCAATTCGTATTTCTCCCCTTTAATCATAGAGATTGTAACTTTTTCTGGGATTACACCAGGTACACATTTTTCTTATAAAATTGTGGAAATACTGTAAGTACCCTGAATATAATATTTTAAAGTTTTTTAAACAGTTTTACGATACTTCGTTAAATGAAACTCTGTTTCTTTCTGAACAAAATAAATATTAGAAAGTTGTTTGTTTTTTAACACAAAGGAGAAATAAAACATCTTCAAACATCCCGAAATCATGCATTTGAGCATACATGTAAAACGAGTGAAGGGATCTTTTAGAAGAATTTAATTTGTTAAACAATTTTCATTCATAAAACAACACTAAACTAAATTAAACTACACACTATAATGCCTTTTTTTTTGTACTATCGCATTTTTTGTGTACAAAATCCATTTTGAAAGCTTTTTTTTTCATATTTTTTATGTGCAAGTGGTTCTTTCCGAACTACAAGTACATATAAATATTTTCGATCCCCTTTTTTAGAGTTCCTTTGAATTTAACTTGATAGTTCAAGTACCGACAGCACAAAAACCTATGTTATCAAGTACAAGAAAAAAAAACCTTTATTTTATGGGATAGTAGAAGTAGGGGAATCTAATGATCCATGTCTGCTGAAGTGAGGTGGTGCATAAGCCCAAAATTAAATTTCACCAGTGGTTGACTCGTAGGTTTACCATTGTGTTTGCCGTACAACTATCCTCCATGTTTTCATACCTTTGTTTGTACGGCAAACACAATGATAAACCTACGAGTCAACCCCTGATTGTATTAATTTTTGGCTTATGCACCACTTCACTTCCGACAGACATGAATCATTAGATTCCCCTACTTCTACTCTCCCATAAAATAAAGGTTTTTTTTTCTTGTGCTTAATAACATAGGTTTTCATGCTGTCGGCTCTTGGACTATGAGCTCCTGTAACCTGCCGAGTGAAATGAAGAAAACGAACAAATTAGCAAGCTTTTGAATGTTTTGTAAAAGGTTTGGCATGGCTGTAGACTGTGATACTAGTCAACTAACTGCTAAACTCTGTGATAGAGCTTGAAAGCGAAAGCAATCGAAACTGGGACAAACAAAACATTTTTTTTTCAAATCCTTGTGATATATGTAAAAGGTGCTTAATTTCAAAATTAAAATTCAGGTAATATAATCTTGTTTCTATTTTGCTATTGCTTTATTTTTATTAAGCACTCGTTACGATAATAATAAATATTGCATATATTTCTCCTTAATCTCAAAATGGAAGAATTCTCGATTATCCGAAAATTTCGGTTTTCCGAAAGATGGCCGGTCCCAATTACTTCGGATAATCGAGGTTCTTCTGTATATACCGCGTGCCCCCAAAATGAATGATGGCTTTAAAAATTCAATAACTTGCAAACGGTCACATATATTTAAAAAAAAAAATGCAGGAGTGATGTGCAAGGTGTCAGGAAATTTTATGCTGCGATTCTCAGTTTTAGTTAAAAGTAGCATCGATAGATGGCGCTGCAAGCAATAATCGCTAAATCCAGGCACGATTTTTCGACCTTTCTCTTCTGCCATGTGAAAAATGGAGAATAAAATGCATTGAATGGATCGCGAGGTACCAAAAATTGGGTCTGGACGGAGTATCTATTCCTCTCAGCGCCATCTTCTGTTTGAAATTGAAACTAAATAAACTCCTTTCATCATGCATAACACTCCTGCAAGAATTTTTTTAATATCTGTCACCGTTTGGAAGTTATTGAATTTAAAAATCCATCAGTTATTTTTGGGACACCCGGTATAATATATATAAATAAATAAATATATATATATATATATATATATATATATTAAAAGAACGGGTGTCTATTGATGAATTGAAACGAAAGAAAGTTGCAGACCTGGAATTTATGGTTTTTGATAATGGCTTTGGAAGAAAAATTTATTTGTTTATTGTTGACGGGTGAGAAACATTATACAAGTAATCATGTTTTGAGAAATTTCATTTTGCGGGTTTGGGGGGGCGCATGTTTATTCTGCATTCATGCTTGTTTTCTTATATTTTTTCTTTTGTTTTTAGTTTAATGATAGTTTAAGCATTCCTCTAAAAGATCTTTTATTAAAGTTTTTTTTGTTTTTGTATGGTTAATATTATGTTTGTTAGTTTTTAATTTGAGTTGTTTTAGTTTTTATGGAATTTGATTAATAAAATGACAATAGTTTTTCAGTATTGAATGCGGGGTGAACATGTGTTCAGAAACCTGCAAATTTTAAAAGTGGGGGGTGGAGTTAGTTTTCGGTCTGTCCTCCCACTGATTAAGAACAGACTGTTTTTGTTTTTTTTACCTGTCTTTCTTGTTTTTTTTAAATATTTTATAGTTAAAAAATTTCTGCAGATATACACCTTCCTTTTGAAGTTATGGTGTTTTAGAATTTTGAAATGATGTAATATATATATATATTTATATCACCCTGAATCGAGCCAAGTAGTGTGGTACTACCACTACCAAAACTAGTTAATGTAAAACCGACCGGCGTTAACGTAGGCAAATTCATCTGTGAATATTTATCTTCACGAAGCAAAGTAAGATTACTACCTGTATCGATAAGAGCATCAATTTCGACACCCAAAATTTTAACTAATTTATGCATTTCTTGTCGAGAGTTTTTCTCGGAATCCACATTATTCACTTGTATTTCAGGGTTACGTGCCTCAGTAGAACACTTATTATCAGAGGCTTTATGCCCAAAAGAATTACAGCTAAAACATCTAAATCCCTTGTTCTTGTGAGAACAATACTTAGAAATGTGGTCTTTTTCCCCACAATTAAAACAGATTTTAGTGTTTTGATTTCTTGAATTATTAGAATGAAATGCTGGCTTTTCAGCATCCGCATGTTTTGGTTTAAATTTAGGAACATTCTCGTGAACAAATTTGCCAAAGTTCTGTTTCGAGTTCATATTTTGACAATGATTTATATTTCTACCAGAATCATTTTTTGAGTGGTGTGTAATCTCTTCGTAAATTTTCAATTTTCGTTTAAATTCATGCAAATCAGAACAATCGTAAAGTATGGATTTATTTTGAGGAGAATCAGGAATGCCATTGATTATGTAACGTATAAGTGACTGATCATCAATATTGGCCCGTCCAGCCATTTCTTTCATAATTAAGAAATACTCAAAAAAGATTCCTTTTGTCTAATATGCCGATGACTAAGCATTTCGTGTATTTCAGCCGAATTAATCTGCGAACCAAATTCGGTAACTAAGGCATGTTTCAATTCAGGAAAAGAACGAATGTTGCTTTCACTCTTAGCGAATAAAGAAGCAATGCCTCCGAGCGCTCTTTGCGCAAAAATGAATTTTTGCATTTCGCCTAAATTAAAAGAGGAAGAAAAGGATTCGAATTTCTGCAACCATAAATGAACATTTTCATACTTCTCACCATTGAATGTAGGTACCAGCGATTCAACATCGCGAAAATTTACTGATGGCATAAACATAGAATCCTGAGCAATGTTTGAAGCATTAATAGCACATTTACTGGTAAATTCAGAAATTTTAATATTTGACTTATCGTTTGGCACTGGCGAATTGTTGAAAATTTCTTCCGATTCGCCATCTGTATCAACATTAGTTTCAATAAGTTCTTGGAGGGATTCCAAATTAGTTAAAAATGAAATTATGCGTTTAGATAACTCAGTTTCTGTGACATCTATTTCGATGCGTAAAATAGTGGCAATAGTTATAAGTTCAAGTAAAGAAAAATTTTTAGCGGTTTGCTCTACTTTACTCGTAAATTCATCATCTGTTTCACAGAATGGAAATCCCGTAAATGTTCTTATTCGCGATCGATTTAAACGATCGCCTTCAGATGAAAACAAAAGTTTATGGAATAATTTTATTCGATTCGTCTTTTCGTTTTTCAATGCAAAAGCGATGACTGGAATGTCATTTAAAATCATGATGAAAAGAAAAAACAAAAACAGTAAACAGTACTCACCCACTAATTTCTGTCTTTGAAAAAAGATGAATCGATTTCCAGTTTGGAATAATATATTGTTGCAGTTATTTCAAAACAACTGAAGAGTTGGCCAGTTGCCAAGGCTGTAGAAATAAAATTGTATTCTTCACACACGACATGATCTTTATAAATTTACAGCTCCGGCTCACTTTCTGAAAGAATTTTGGCGTCGATATAAAAATGATACTTCACTTGTCTAGGGTAGAGAATTGAAGAAAAAAAAAAAATCTAATCCATCCCGGCTCAAGCCCTCATGTGACGGGGAAAAGGAGACTCATACTCGAATAATAACACTTGCTAACTTTAAGAATTAAATATATTAAATGAACTATTTACACTATATACAATTACAATTAAGTAGAACATTAATGAAATTAAACACTCATTCGTCTTAATGCGTCTAAACGTCGTTGAGAGCTCGGTGTTTTGCCACCACTCTTTTACCTTCTTTTCCCGCGTCTGTCGAATATTCTAAAAGGGTATTCTTCTACGCCGACTCGTGGTGCTGCCGTCGTCTCTTTACAGACTGTTGCCACAGGTCACATATATATATGTATATATATATATAATATATATATATATATATATATATATATATATATATATATATGTGTGTGTGTGTGTGTGTGTGTATATGAGGATCAGAGTTTTAAAACTCGCCTTATCCCCAGAAAAACAAATTTTGGGAAATCGCGAAATACCTCTGACTGCGTCCATTGTCATTGTAAATGAAGATTTTACAGCGCGATAAAACAATTTTCTTTTCAATTTGTAGTGTTTTTTTCCATGCGGATTCACCAATAGAATAGGTTTATAGAGATATCAATTTTAATCTTTGGATAAGGCAAATTTTTAAATTCTTCTCCTCATATATATATCGTTCTGTACGAGATATGAAAAATTAGTAATCCAATAAAGCTAAAATGAACATTTTTTTCTGCGCTCTCCTGAAAACATTAAGATCACAATTGTCAAATTGTGATGTAAATCAATCACAGAATATTCTATATAACACAATTATCCTTGTATAAAGAATTATTTAATTGTCTTTCATTAGAAAAACTTCGTTAACTTCTTATTTATCATTACCTTATATACTTGTAATTATCAGAATAATTTCAACTTTAACTCGACGGAAACACAAAAGGATAGAACGAATGAGCATGTTATACACTGTCAGAAAAATTCGTCTTTAAACAATAAAATTATCTGTAATTTTTAGACAAATAATTTCATTATTCCTCGAAAATATACTTTTTCCGTTAATTCTTATCAAAAGTTTGAAAAAGAGAAAAAAAAATTCCGCTTTTGCTTGTATGCATGCGTAATGGCTGTATTAATGCACAACTTCAAATTTATTTTTAAAAGGAAATACCGAAAATTCAATAAATTAAAATTTCTAATTTATTTACAAACAAATAAACAAAAATGATGCTTTCTAATTTCATAAATAACCATTTTCTCATTCGCTTGAACTTTTTCGCAATTTATTTTTAAGAGTATTAGAAAAATATCCGCTCATAAAGTGTATTCTAAACGAACTCTAAAAAATATATTTATATAATAGTTCAAGGAAGTAGAAAAAAAATTGATTTTATTCAAAAATGCAAACATTTCTTTTCGAATTTAATTCAAAATATAATTATCAAAATATAATTATATCATATTTTACACATTACATTCAAATTATGTCTTATAAATAAATGTCTAATATGTAATAATTTGTATCCTATATTATTCTATAAGTGTTATAACACAAACCATTATTTCATGAAGACGAAATGTTCTGGCAGTAATGTTTAAATTTCCGGATTTGTTAAAAAGAAATTTAATAAGTCTTATCAATTCCAAATTGGAAGAAAACCCGTATCATCTTTTAGGTAGCATTCACTACAAAAAGCTACCGATTGCAGCCGTTCGGAGGATAGCGATTTCAAAAAAATTTGGTATATTTTAATCGATCATGATCCCCAGACCCCCAAACCACCTTCCATTCAAATGTTAATATATATATATATATATATATATATATATATATATATATATATATATATATATATCGATCGAGTTCGTTGGTCAGCTTCATCCACCATCTTGTTTCAAAATGGCGGTCATTTATTTTTTTTTTTAATTTAAAATTTGAAATTTGGTACCAAAAAATGAAAATTGAAAAATATTTGTTCTTATGTGCTTGACCTTGATACAAAGATTCCGGAGCAGTTTTTGTTTTGTCTATATCTTAAAAAATGGCTGAGTTATAGCATTATGAATTTCTATTGTGGACATTTTGAAACAACCCGATTTTTGTTAACAGGTTGTTTTAACAGGCGTATTTATGAACCGATTTGGATGTAACTTGGTGTGTTCATAGTACATACCAATATCTCGACCGAGTTAGTTGGCTAGCTTCATTCACCATCTTGTTTCATAAGGGAACATTAAAAAAAAATTTTAATTTAAAATTTAAAATGAGGTATCGAAAAATTGGAAAATGAAAAACGTTTTTTTTTGTGTGTGTTTGACCTTAATACAAAGATTCCGGAGCAGTTTTTGTTTCGTCTACATTTTAAAAAATGGTTGAGTTTTGAATGGTACTTTGAATTTCTAGCACGACTGATATTTTGTAACGATCTGATATTTGTCACGCGATAACACACGTATTTATTAATCTATTTGGATGTAAAAATACATGTGGATAGTATATAGCAATGCCTCGACCAAGTTCACTGGCCAGCGTCAGCCGCCATCTCGTTTCAAAATGGCGGTCATTAAATTAAAAAAAAAATAGATAAAGTGAGGTACAAAAAAAATTAGAAATTGAAAAAGGTTTCTTTCTTAAGTTTTTGACTTTTATATAAGGATTCCGGAGCATTTTCTGCTTTGTCTTCATCTTAAAAATTGGCTCAGATATAGCAGTTTGAATTCTTTATGTGGGTGACATTTAGAAAAATCTGATTTTTTGCCTGCGACAGCACTCGTATATATCAACCGATTCCGATGTGAGTGAGCATATACACATGAAATACTAAGGTCTCGACCAAGTTCACTCGTTAGCCTCATCCACCATGTTGTCTTAAAATGGCAGGCACTTCAAGATATCGCCGTATATGACAACCAAATATAATTTACTTTAAATAAAAACAGCTTGGATAAAGCTGACTAATTTCGCGAAATTCTCATTCATAGTGATTTAGTATTGATAAAAATTAGTATTGAATCTTGTATAATCGGTTTCCACTAAATTAATCTTCGTGTGTTTCAATAATATAAGCTAGTTTTTTAAAAATAAGGAATATGAAAACTACCTCTTCCTCCCGGCACTGGCCAGAAGGACTTTTTAAACTCATCATCGACTAAGTGCTTGCTGGCCTTGTGGATATTATGCTGGATTCGAAATGGGCGGTCCCAGGTTCAGAACCATGTGAATCGACGGGAAAACGAGAGACGCATTAAAAAAAAAAAATCACTTTTTTCAGATAACGGAAATTTTCTGTCAAAGAACGGGAAAAACTGAACGGAAATTTCTTCAATTCTCGGAAATATACTGGTGGGAGTGCTGCATTTCCGAGAACTGAAAAAAGTATTTCTGAGAGTATATCTAAGACACAATTAATGTCAATGATACATGACATTTACAGTGTTAATTAAAAGCAACTAAGAGTGAAAATGACGTATAAATGTTTTTAACATGTATTGGATTATTGGCAAAGTAGTTAAATTTCTTCCTTTCGTATGTATATTTCCATAGTGGAATAATTAATTTATTATTATATACAACAGGTATACAAGGAGAAATCATCTGATTTCTACAAAAAATCAAAGGAATCAAAATTACTGCTAAAATTATTTTTTCTTATAAAAATACCAAATAAAGTAATAATATACCAATAATATTAAAGGTTAAAAGACATAAAGTACAGATAAAATAATAAAAGAGAGAAGATACGTTTAACTTTTCTAAGTCCAAATTCTTATTATATAATTCATGGGATATTATGAATAACGTAGTGTGCATGTACTGATAAATATATACATGACAGTTTCACTTTTTTAAAGAAATGTGTACGTAAGCAGCTTAAGAAATCGTCAAGTAGAAAAGATAAACGTAAACTAGCATACAAATTAAAAAGAGAATATTCTTCACTTTATAGAAACCATTTTAAAACATAACAGATATTTTATTTAATTTGTGTAAGGGTAGGGTAGACCGGGGCTAGTTGGCCATAGGGGCATGTTGGCCCAGTCGCGATATTTTTTAAACTAAGCGTTAGATGACATTGTCAGTGCAGCCAAGTATGCGTTGCTTCGTTTTTCTCCTCCAACATCAGCACCATTGAAGTCGGAGCGTCCGTTACAGAATTATTGAAAATTTTCAAAATTTTACAAAGGTGAGTAAATTTCCTCTCTTATAAATAATCGTTTTTTATTTGTTTGTAGATTACATTTTAGATTTTAATACGTAATAATTCAGAAAAATAATTGTTCATAGTTATTATAGGACATGTTTTTTTATTGAAATACTTTCAGAATAATTCCATGCAGTCATGAAAAACAAAATGGCAAAACGGGGTTAGTTGGCCCATTTGGCACGGGGTAAGAATTTCTCTATGGGGTATTGGAATTTTGATAGTTTTAATGAATTATTTTGATAATTTTTTTTTTAATTTTAATGAATAATTAATAAATAATTAATGAATAATTAATGAATAATGAATTTTAAATTTTTAATTATTAATTAATAGTAAGGAATTATTAATTGAATTCCTGGTTATTCCAGTCAACCTTTTTAAAAAATGAAGTTATAATGTTGTTTACCTCCTCCCCAAATTAAATCAGCTCCACCTGTAGTACAAAAACATTTAAAACTTTCATAATTATAGAAGAATACCTGCTGGCTTGGCCTGCAGGCGCAGGTAGATTTCGAAGTTAAGTACTAATTTCACCAAGAAATTAACTGATTAAGAGAAATGCGATTTATTTTCTTATACAACCCCCCCCCCCTCCCAACAGTAACACACACTTTTGTTTTTAATTTCTTTTTTGCTGTAAGAGTTGCTCCTGTCAAAAGCTTGTCAGTGCAAATGTTGTAGATAACATTAAGAGGATTTATGATAAATTTAAGTGAATTTGATGTCTTGTAAATTGACGAATGAATGAACTTTTGTGAACTTTTATGAACTTTTTTCTTCTGAAAATCCTATTTTTTGCACTCCTTGAAGCCATTCTAAATTATAGCAAACATCTGTCATGCATAAGTTTTTGGCCCTTTTCCTACAAGTTTTGAAAAGTTTAAATTGATTGGATATGTTATCGTGTGTATAGAAAAGTAATATATACATATATAGATAGATAGATAAAGTTTTGAACTGGGTGTGGTTTTGTGCTCTAGGGATCATGATCGGTGTAGATCTGCAAAAGTTTTTCAAAAATTCCAACATATGTGAAATTGCAATAGTTAGTATTTTTTACGAAATTTACCTTAAAGTTTGGCCTCCTAGTGTTATATACCACCGCTAAAAATAACAAATCTAACAATCAAAATCTACCCGACTCTGATATTTCTCAATTATTAATAAAATCCCATTGTTCACGCGTCCAGAGAAGAGTGACACAAATAATGCTTTAATAACATCAGATTTTATGAAGTGAAAACCTCTTACCGGGGTAGTTATTCGTTGAAAGTAAATAATCCTTTCTTTCTTCATAATCCATAAAAACGGCAGTTTCAGGAAATAAATTTTTAATTATAAATGAATATATTTTCCTTTAAGAGATATGTTGTCCCTTCCACAGACAGAATAGAACTGCACTTCCTGAACCGTTAATAAAGATCAACAGTTCAAACAAAATATAAAAAAAATGATATCATCCAACATAATTATATGAAGCACATTGCTATATCCCAACTTATCAGATTATCTAAATCTCATTATGCCAATAATAAATCATGAATGTAATTAATAACATATATATATTTCATGATACACAAACTGGGTTTTTTTTTAATACTTCATTGGGAATTAAAGTTTTATATAAACGAAAATTATCATTATTTCAAAGAAGCTGACATTACCCAAATCATCATGAAGCAATATTTAATTTTACGACAGAAATTTGAAGGGAATGATGAGTTAGAAAAATATAATAAACGAAAGAAAAGAATTATTGCACTTAACAGATGTACAGAGGCCTTGATAAAATTTATTTATCATCTGGTGTTTATAATAAATCACTTAATTAAGGATGAATGATTTCTTAAATTACTGTACTCTAATATTTACGGTGTTTTAACACCTAGCATGATTTATTAAAATTTATTGTTATTCCGTAATGTATTAAAGGCATTTTTTATGAGAAAATAAAATCAATTTTTAAAGAAATTTTTATCAATGTTAATAATTCGAATAACTCAGTTTTAATGTTTAAAATTTTTATTTCAATTTAGGAGGCTATATTGTGTTTTAGTTCGCAAGAGATAAAAATTAAGATTTGGTAAAATTTTTATCATTTCTTAAACTTCTACACTATCAGAATATTAAAAAGTGACGTGGGCCAACTTACCCCGCAATCGGGGCAGGTTGGCCCAAGTGACTTGGTGTCAATTTGAGCTTCTAAACTAATACTTATAAATTACGTTAAATAATGCTATAAAAAGTGATAGAGTATCTTTATTAAGACTTACGATCGTTTCACCGCACAATCGGCGACATTTTCAAAATCAATCATAATAGAAAATGTTTTCACATAACTTAAAAACAATAATATAGTAAACAATGTCACGAGACATGAAGCATAATGAAAATATTGCAACCATAAAATAAGATAAAAATTAAATTAGCTATTTGCGAGCGTGGATTAATTTTCACATAATTTAAAAACAACATGGTAAACAATGTCACGAGACATCAAGCATACTGAAAAACATTGCAAAACATAAAATAAAATAAAATTAACTCGGCTATTTGCGAGTGTGGATTAATTTTTACTATTGTTTCTACAATTACTTAGTATCTCTTTCCAAATTCTAGGTAAATCAAGGGACACAGAATCATTGCAAATATTCTCGTTGCGTAAAAATATTTCTATTGATTCTCGGACTATGGATGGTAAATAAAATCTTGATGGATAAATTAACTTGCTATTTTTAAATTCAATCTGTAAAGGTTCTTCGCTGCATAATCTGGCCAAAGCTGTGGTTCTTCTATTGTATTTTATGTCTGCTATATGTTCTTTGATTCTAGTTTTAAGTTTTCTGCTTGTCATACCTATATAAAACTGCTTTGTTCCATCTTCTTTGGTGAAAGGTATTTCGTATACTCCTGCTAATTGGTTGGACTCAATTTGATCTATTTTCTTGCATACTATATTTTTTATTTTCATGGATGGTTTTGCGACTAGGAAGATATTGAATTTATTGAGTTTATATTTTAAACGTTCGAAGAAACCAGGAAAATATTGTAAAGTGGATAACGTGGAATTTTGTGGCTTGAAATTTCTTTTCTTTTTGTTCTTCAAGCTCTTAATTAATTTTTCTATGGTGCTTTCTTTGTATCCATTGTTTCTTGCAATATCATATATTTTATTTATTTCGTTATTTAAATGTTCAGGGGTACAAACTGTGAAAGCTCTCTGAATAGAATGTCTGAATGCAGAAACTTTGTATGAAAAAGGTGCTTGCGCATTATTAGGGATAATGGATTGACTGGCTATGGGCTTTCTGTACACAGTGCGCTTTATTCCTTGGTGCGTCTTGATTAATAATACATCTAAATACGGTAGCGTACCATTTTCTTCTATTTCCAATGTAAATTTAATTTTAGAATCAATATTATTAATCTGGATCAGAAAGTTATTGAGCAAGGTTTCTTCATGTTGCCATACGATGAAAATATCGTCTACGTATCTGATCCATGCATGGGGGGTATAATCCAAATTGTTTATATCCATTTCAAGAGGTCGTAATAGGAATTCAGCTAATAATCCTGATATAGGAGAACCCATTGGAACCGTTATTCTGTTTGTATATTTTGCCGTCGAAAGTGAAGTAATTATTATTAACTATGAGATTAAGAGCACTCTTTAGAGTAATTTTCATATTTTCGTTAATACTCTCCATGTGGTCGATGCAGATATTTATATTAGTAACGGCTTTTTGGGTATCAATAGATGGGTATAAAGAGACTACATCTAGACTGGCAATTAAATAATTCTGAGGTAAATTAATGTTATTCAAATATTGAATGAACTCATAAGTTGAATTAATTACATGATCAGAGTTGGGCAAAATATTTTTCAATAAAACTACAAAAGCTTTTTCCATAAAATATGTGGGACTTGAGCATTTATTTACTATCGGACTTATTGGCATATCTATTTTGTGGTCTTTGAGTCTGCCGACAATTGCTGGGATTACTGCTAACTTATTAATTCTCATTAGAACTTTCATATTATCAGGCCAGCTCCCTTTATTAACCAATTCGTTAACTTTTTTGTTAATTATGTTAAGTGGATTCTTCTTGACTTGTTGACAATCCATATTGTTAATACACTGTACCATTTTATTTTTATAGTCATCAGTATTTAATATGGCTAATTTATTAGATTTATCTGTTTGGACTAAAATAATTTCTGTATCAAGTTTAAGATTTTTCAAAATATTCAATTCTTCCTTTGGTACTATTGTGGGTTGCTTAATTAACTTCTTAAGTTCGTGGTACATAACATTGCGAATTTCTTCTTTATGATCGTTATTAGCCGACTGTACAATGTTTTCGAGTTCCGGAATTATAGATTTTAGATTAGGCTTACCTGGAAAAATGCATTTTGGCCCGCGTTTTGTTTACCATGTTGTTTTTAAATTATGTGAAAATTAATCCACGCTCGCAAATAGCTAATTTAATTTTTATTTTATTTTATGGTTGCAATATTTTCATTATGCTTCATGTCTCGTGACATTGTTTACTATATTATTGTTTTTAAGTTATGTGAAAACATTTTCTATTATGATTGATTTTGAAAATGTCGCCGATTGTGCGATGAAACGATCGTAAGTCTTAATAAAGATACTCTATCACTTTTTATAGCATTATTTAACGTAATTTGTTTATAAGTGATTATTATACATGTTTCTAATACTTATAGTTAATATTTTCAAGTTTTACTATTGTGACTTCTTCCTGAAAGTACACTGATAGTGGTAACATAAAAAGAAATTTCAAATGTTGAATTGCAATTTTTCTAAAATTATTAGAAGAAAAAGCCAGCCCCGGTCTACCCTATATTAAAAAGATGTAGCAAATTTCTGGACAATAAAATGTTCTTTACATAGTCTGTTTTCTAATGTATAGTTTTATTTTTATGAAAGTATTCAAATGAATAGTTATATGGTATTATTATCGGTAAAGAGTTCATATATTATTTCATTTTCATAAAATTAATGCTCCGTACTACAAAATAATAATAAATATATAAATTTAACTATTCATATATATATCTTTATGTATAAAATACACCATGTTTCTAAACATAGTGATCTAAAGAACTTGTTCGAAATTATTTCTTGAGATCATTTCTTTCATCTCAATATATTTTACTTAATCCTGAATAAGTTAAAAGATGTATTTTATGTAGTTAAAAATAAATAAAGACAGCGAATATAACATTTAAAAATATGTTCTGAATCTTAGGCAGTTTCATTTTAATCAAAATAATAATAGAAGGCATCCTCGATTTATAGACGAGTTAGATATAGGATAACATAGAAAATAAGAAAATTCACATAATAGACATATTCTAATTTTAAGTCCAATTTGAAATATATTTCTGTGATAGCGCAATATAATCTCAGAATGTCAAAACAAATAGCCCCAAAAATTTTATAATTGCCGCAGTTTTAATCAAACATTTTCTGAATGTAACTAATTAGTAAAATGATGTTTTAATACGATTTAACTTGCGATGTTCGAAGCGTGCGTGTTGTTAAACTGCGCGCAAGATTTTTCATGTATTACTTATTTTTTTATACATACTATCTTAACGGATTTATAGATCATATCTATATCTTAAAGCATGCTTTAAAAATATTTATTATAAAGACGTAAAGAAGAAATGTATATTTAGAAAAACTGCGCAACAAATGGAATTATTTCAACTTTATTTTAAATATATAAATTTTGATGAAAAATACACAAGATCAAATTTAGTCTTGAGACACTATATAGTGTATAAATCCATTAAAATTACATGTGAAAATATTACATACGCCAAGAGACATTCAGTGTAAAAAATGTATATATATATATATATATATATATATTGGGAATTTAAGTATCTGATGATCTTCTATATACCTCCATATGTTTATTTCCTGTTCATTTTATAATTATCTTATATAAAATAGTTTTCATTAACGATTTTTATATTATTTTTAATATATTTTTATTAATTATTATTGAATTTATTTTGTTTTATAGCATAAAGCTATATGCTATAAATTCTCAATGTTATAGCATTATTTAAATTCTTAGTGTAGTTTAAATGAGTAAGATAATAGAATATTTTGTTTCCTTTTTTTTTAAATTTTATTAACTATAGTTTTTTAAAAAATATATAGTGTGGTTTATATTAGGTTTATAATTATCTATATATAAGGTTTTGTTTGGTTTTGCTGTTAATCAAAAAATTTTTACATTCTTAGGATTTCAAATGTTTATCTTGCGACATAATAAAAATAGTACTAGATGGCAGCACCAAAATTTGTCTTTTGACAATAAGATATCACTTTTGTCTTTTGCAACTCTTTTTCAGTTGTAAATTACTACACCAGGTGGATTTTTAAGCTAAATTTTGACGATATTGTTATATAGTTATTAATTAATTTAATAGTGCATTTTAGTTATTTTAAATAATGTAATTACTTTCTATTTCTTTTATTTTATATTATATTAATTTTATTTTTCATGAGTTTTCAAAATGTATTAACTGCATCATTTGGTCTCAATCACTTTGATTTCTTAACTGTTTTATTCACCTTAATCTTTACGATATTTTGGGAGCCATGTGCGTGTGGATATATTGAAAAATACTGAAATATTAATCGGTATGTTGTGTATTATTTCTATTTTATATCCTATAAATATTTAAACAGGTTTTATTGATTTTTCCATTTCATATTATTTGTTTTTATTCTGTTTTCATTTTTAATCTATTCACTTGATAATAATGGTTGTTTGGGCACAGGGAAAAATAATATTAGCTTTAGCTTATTTTTCTCACAGAAAACACCCATATTGCTTATATCATTGAATTCTGTGCCCTTGATAACGTAATTCAATATATAAGCTTTTCCATTATTTGTCGGTGTCCACTATCTTATTTTTTCTTCCATAATAATTCTTATAATAAATTATTTGGCACTTTTTTTTTATACTTACAGCTTTAATTCACAATATTACGGTTTTTGATGGAGGTAGGTTATGTTTAATTAATGGTTATATATATATATATTTTTTTTTTTTGGAAAAAACTCTTTTTGAAGTATTCTTTTAACCGCTGTTTACGTTGATAATATCTGATACTGAGATATGACATTTAACCATATGCTATAATTTTTTAAATAAGGTTTTATAGAATAAAATCTTCAGAAAAATGAATGAAGTATTGCTTATAATCTCTAAAATGAGTCATTAATTAGTTTTATCTACCATTAATGACTAAATGATTTACTCATTTATTTGTGTATTTTGTTATAGAATTAGTAGTCATAACTAGAATAAATATAAATACACATAAATTGTTAAAGTTACATAAATTGTATGATAACTTTGAGAATATTTGATAATATGATACATTTATTATAATACTGAAGGTAACATAATGTAAGGAGGAATGTCTCATAAATTTGGAATAGATTATTTACTTCAAGGAATATTTTTTTAAATATCATGCCTGATTTCGTATTTGAAAAATGTAGTAATATTAAAGTAGAGAAAATCTTCCGAACACTTTGAAGACAAACAAGTACGATAACGTGTAACAAACATAAATGTATAATATGTAACAATTAATAAAGAATAAGTACGTGCAAAGTTAATTACGTTATAATAAGAGTTATCATAATAGATTTATTCCATTCGAAGTTCAATGTAACATAACATTTTTTTCTGGAGATGTGAAATCCCTTTCTGAGTGCACTAAAAGGGTCAATTTAATTCAAAGTAACATTTTATTGAGGAAGTAAATACTTAAAAAGACTAGCATGTACAAACTTTCAATGCATATGAGCATTTGAATGTATGTACGGAAGGATCAAATTATTACGTTTTTCCAGTATACTTTATAGAAATTTTTTAACAATAATCTAAGTGTATTTTTAGTTTCAAAATGATTTGTTATTTTATTTTATAATTCAATAACCCGAGGACATTTATTCAATTAAACACAATTATTTGCATATTTTTTAATTAAGAATTTTTCTTTATTTTTCAGTATTATACATTTTTGGACAAATATCATAAAAGAAATATTGACTAACAGCCAGTTTTATGCAAAATGGATATTCATAAACTTTCGCCAAATATTGAAAATTATGAATGCATCTAAAATTTGCAGTTAATATGCACAAAGCATTTTACGCCTCAATCCAGTTTCATATTCTTAATTTAAGTTTCTATCACATTTTTTACATGCTTTAAAACTATTTTATAATGAACCTCTTTATATCCCATTGAAGCTAATTCTAGTTAAATGCTGTATAACATGACGGAAAGATATAAAAGTTGATACAGATTTGTTTGCCATATAATCACTTATAATAGCGTGTATATTCACGGTAGCGTAATTAAGTAACATCCTATTTAGTTCTTTTTATTTTAAAACCTGCCGTGTAATAAATTGCCTCATAATAATGAGTCAGTTCAATCATTATGCAATAATAATAATAATAAACACGGTGCAAATTATTTGTAAACTATATTTTTGATTACCTGCTTGTTTTGATGTACATTAAAGTTGTGTTCATGTCAGTCTAAGTCTCGCAGTTGGACATTTTGCAGTTCTTTTTTAACACTTTCCAACAAAGTTGAAAAGTGTTTATGCATTCAGCTTGCCTGTCCGTCATTCCACGCTCTAATTCCCGCAAATATATTCGAATTTTCATGCAATTAACAAATGTTATTTAGGGTAAATAAAGCATGTTTGCTAATGTATATGCATTAATTGTTCATTTACAAGAGTACTTAAAAGTATTCCATTACATTATGGTATATGGGGGAAAATCGTTTGCAGTGTATTTTAATGATATTACACTATTTCAAATGTATTGATACTAATATAAATCACTGAATTTCACTACGATCACATTAGAACAAAACATTCATAGCATTCTTTATTCATTCACTTGGACACAGAAAACAAAGCTGTTAAAATACAAAAAGAAATCCTTTACAATATTGTTTTTATATATGTATATATAAATTCGATATCTCATATACAGGGCTGCACAAAAGTATTCAGGTGCCATTCTCCTTATTAGAGGAAATTGTTGAAGGGAATTTTCATTAGTAGATACAAATCTATATATCCTATGTAGGGCTGCTGAAAAAATTCGTATAATTTTCCGATTGTAGATCGGAACAGCTGAAATTTGAGTTTGAAATGGGGTATGCATTTCTATATGGTTAAACTAGGGTAATATTTGATTTTTTTTTAACTGTGCAATTTTTTTACATTATTCTGAATGTGTTGGAAAGTGTTTCATAATCTATGCTTGTTTCATAATCTTTTTTTTTTTCTTGTTTCATTTAGAATATATATGCTAAAATTATTTTTTGGAATTGTACTATAAAGGTCTCTTTCATACTTTTGTCTGCTTAGTAAGTTTCCACAGTTGTTTTTTTGCTGTTGTTGTTTATTTCTAGAAATTGAGAATAAGGTCACATCTACCCAATCTTAGGAAATCATGGAATAAATGAAAGCTTTCGATCATTTATCACGTTTCAAGAGAAAGAAAGATCATTTTTGGCGCCCTGCCAAATGTAGTTCACTATATGTCGAGCGATTGTACGTTCCTCCCCCATTTCGTTGTCTCTTTGTTCTTGTGTTCAGTTGTCAGTAAATTTCGCTATTTAACGAAATGATTCGTCGCGTCGTATGAACATTATAATTACCTATGGGGCCTAAATTACCTATAGGATCAACACCTTTTAAATCTTAGACATTTAAATATTTTCTCATCTTAGTACTACGAGTGTTAAACAAAATCATATGAGAGAAAGACGAATTCATGTTATTTCAAACTTGTAATTTATTGTATTTTTGGAATTTTTAATGCATATTGGAACCTTACTAAATTGCTTATTGACTTCTTACACGCATTATACTCCATTCCCAGTTATAATGTTATTAATAGAACATAAGAGCTGATAAGTATAGAAAAATATAGTTTTTATCATTGAAAACTAAGTCAGATGTTTGAAAGTTTTTTTATGAAGTATTTATGATGTGTTACATAAACTAAAGCTCTTATAAGAAACTATTTACAGTAAACTCAGAGTTTCCAAAATTCTAAATATTAAACATGCTTTCAGTGTTTAACATTTAATGGTCCAGAAGTATTTTATGTTTGTGAGCTCTCGGTCCAAAGGCGTTTTCATAAGAAGACTAATTAAAAACTGACTTCTAATGGACCACTGCCACATTTAACGGAGGATATGACTTTATAAGTAAAATAGTATTGCGACAATGGACAGTTAAAAAGTAACTAAATTTCTTTTGTCGCAATATGCATAATATATTCGTATGCATATATAATATATTCGTATGCGTCGACCAAATAAGTAACTATTTTATGCTGCGTATATTATGGTTTTATATTATTCAGTGATAAAAATAATGAAATAACTTTATCTCAATATACACGACTTTCGACATAATAGATAAAGGTTCCATGCCGAATAAATTGCAACGATGTGCCGTTAAAGGTTAATTTTACATTTTAAAAAGTTTATTCCGAAAGAACAATAGCTAAAAACAAGAAATACAACATATTATATGGAGTAAAATGTTGTTACAAACTTTTTAAATCTAAATTCATAATTACAGAGCACGTTAAGAAAGTAATGAGAATATTATTTCCCACCATATGACATCGAGTGTCCTAGTGGAGTTAGATTTGAGGAACAACGGTCGTCACTCGGCGTCTAGCCATTGGAGACTTGGAAATGGTTAAATACAGACGATCTGTGCGTGAGTATAGTCACGGAGAAATAATTCAGATAGACAGTGGAAAATGTATTAATGCTTTATAAATAATATTTAATGTATAAGTTTCAGTAAGTACATTATATTTTGACTTGTAATTGTCTCTATCTAATGAGAGCATACAAAAAAAGCCAAACGTACCTTTCTTTGATGAATTTAACTTCTATTTGAACAAATAAATCGCTGAAACATTGTCTACTACGATTTTATATAATATTTGAAAGAAGCAGAGTGTTACTAACTCCGCCACACGTCCAGTATATGAAATATAGTAAATAGGGAAAACAATTGGGGCATCTAACTAGGATTTACCCTAATACTACTATAATGTATGCAATTTGTTTAATTTATCATAATCTATCGCTTCTTATCAAGTTAAAATATCAACAACAATTATAAAATTTTATGTTATAGCTATACCCTTTTTTTTAATGTAAGAACGAATCTACATAAAATGTATTATGCAAGTATATGCGAATTTAATTCCACATTTTTTACTTAAAACAGAAATGAAAGAAATTTATTTTGCGTTTTAAAACAAAGCCATTTTATTTTTTCTCTTTATCACGATACAATTTTAGAAAGGGATGAGATATTCCCTTCTTTACGAGTTTTTCACAAAGCTTTGAAATTACTAACCTCAGTGTTTTGTGATGATAAGAATTTAAAATAAGTAAAAAAAATAAAAAACAACAAAAAGTTGTAAAGCAAATTCAAGTATGCATGTTGTTAAAAAAAAAAAAAAGATATATTGAACAATGTTTCACAGTTTTTTCCTTTTTTTTTCTTTTTTTTTGCAACAGATTTCAGTTTGTCTTGTTGAAAGTGTAAAATAATGTTACACAAGATATACTTAATTGCTAATCGGTCCTCTTCATTCTAGAGTCATCCACATATTTTTTGCATATAATGAGGAGAAATAGCGTTTAACGAACCCATTTGTTTTTGAGTGTGAAGGAGTATAAAATTTTTAAAAAGCTGCAATTAAATTTTAAAATCTAGCTACTGACTCGCAGCAGCACACAACTAAATTACAAATGCTTTTTTGAAAATAGATAGCTGTGCTATTCTTATTATATTTATTTTTTACTATATAGCAAAAATTGCAAAATTTGATATGTTTTAAGTAACATTTAATATATATTTTAATTTTAAAATGAATCATTTTGTATCGTTTAATTATCTATGTTTTCTGATACTTTACTTTTAAATAATTATAAGGTATAAACTGGTGTCGAAAATTAAGATGACAAACACATTTTTTGACCGTAATATAAAGTAGATACAACGAAATTGATAAAATCCCCCCTTTATAATTGAGGGAACGGGTAACATAATATTAACATACAGTTTTGAATATAAGGTATTTCGCGAAAGTTTTGTAACCGGACTGTAAATTTGATTTTTTTCATCATCTGATATTTTTAGCTTCAGTATTGTGATTTTTGCGTTAAAACCCCCAAATTGACATATTTCGGTGCATATGAGTTTTATCATTTAGAATTTTTACTGAAATTGAGATCTTCTGGCAGGATTTAAGCTGGACAATTCTAAGCGAATGTAGCTCGATGGTTATAAGTTGCAGCAAAATTGATATCCGGTTTTTAGAAACAAATACAAATAAGTGGCACTATCATATTGAGTCTCAGCTAAGTAGGTCCAAGTACAATGACATCTGCTCCTGATTGTTACTTCAAATTACGTACATGACAACATAGACAGACGGATACTATAGATTGTTCTCGTGACCTTTCTGCTTCTTCTGGAAGAAGATTTTTCAGCCAAACTGTATACAAATACATCGCAGAGAGTGTCCTTTTTCCCGGCGTCCATCGGTGTCTCTCCATCTGAGCATATTGCACGAGAAAGCCAATTGTCGAGGAGTCTAACACACCATCCTTGAACACAGTAATGATGGTGGCGTGCTTTTTGCACTGATGAGTCACATTCAGCTTCGACGAGTCTTTATATGAACATAACCTTGTGTCAGCTATTGTCCATCCACTGTGAGGGAAATCAACCACTTTTTTGGCAGAGATATACTTGTCTGGGACGACAACATGTTAGGCCTTCGTACACTACAGTACGTCAAAGATGTGAGTAGTGTCACCCCATAGAGCTATAGCGACGACTTTCTTGAAGACCAAGTGAGGATTGTCTGAGAGCTGCATCTTATGAACAATAATGCGAGGCCATGCAGAATCAAAATTGTTGATTATTATATGGAAGAAGAGGTCATTCACCGTGTGGACTTACCCACAATGTTTCCAGACCTCAATGCTACACAGCCTATTTACGATTGTTCCGGAAAAGCTATTTTACGATGTCACCCCCTTCCAGAATCCAGCACGCGCTAGAATACGCGATTTCAGAAGAATTAAATTTATTGTCTCACACATTTCTCTGCATCTTCATTAACTGTATGATGTCTCTCTATGCTGTTTATATAGCAGTGAATGGTGAACACGCTCCATACACGGACCTTTCCCGATAAATAAAACATCATGCTTTAAGCATTTTTGATATAATGTGTATCTTAATTAACAATTTACCTCTTTTCTATATTATTACGTTGTAATATGCTGTCTCACAATAATGCCTCTAGATACACAATATTGTTGCAACAAACCAATAATATTTTTTCAGTTATCAGATGTTTTGTGTTTGACACTTCAATTTTGAACACCAGTGTATATTTCTGTTTAACTTCATATGTGGATGGATACAAGTTATAAGAACTCTAAGTTGAAGAGTCCTATTCTTCCCCAATGAGATCCAAGCGAATAAAAAATATATCTATAAATATGTAATTATATACGTTATGCGTCTATGCGGATCGTCTTTCATCAAGAATCAAAGTAACCAATTTAGAACAGAATTCAAAATACAGAAAGAATGAAAATAATTAGTACACTATCAAAGTATATATTATTTATTTTCCTTATATTGTTACATATTGGAGTTCAAATTATTTCAACAGATGAAATTGAAATAAAATTATAAAAGATTGTATAATTTATTATGTACAATAGCGAAATATTCATCCGATAACATAATGTATTTGTAGAAATCACTAAAAAGGCACAATACATGGAAAATAACCATCATCCATTAACTTCTTTATCGATTTTTTTACTAAAAATATCTATTGTTTTAGAAATACTTATTATATGTTGCACCAAAAATATTTATTTATTTTTCCATCTCCTGCCTAATAGGTATGAGTTCGAGCTCCTCCTTTGGAGCCTGAGCCTGATGATTTGAAATCAATCCCTAAACTTTTTTGTCAATATATCTTAGCTTGCCCGACCCCGACACAGAAATTACGTAGTAGAAAATAATTTTTTTTATTTAAAAAATGTATTTTGGCATAGAAATAACTACAAAAAATATATAATTCATTATTAATACGTTTTGCGATTTTTATGTCCTTTAAAATTATTTTGAAAAAAGCAAATTTGTTATAAATACCCAACCCCTGCCATAAATCTTCAAAAGTGACAATTCTGGTTTTAAAGAAAATAATATTGTACAAATATGGCAGAAAAATATGAGTTCTGTTTTCCAGTAATTCTGGAAAAGGAATATAAACCGAAAGCGTGGATAGATATGGGATATACCACAGCAGTGTTACCAGACTGGGGACTTTTTTAAATTCAGACTATTTGACTGTCATGACAGAGTATTTGACCGCTTTTATAAAACAGTGTGATTCGCCTTATTTTTCAGAAATTTTAATCTATTTGTAAATAGGCCGCTATTTCAAAAAAGTGGTGACAATCAAGCATATGGGGACAAAAAATTCCCTAATCTGGCAAAACAGCTTCTTTAAGTTCTTCAACAACAGCTTCTTCAACCACAGCTGCTTTAAGTTAATAAACCTGATCGGGAAACGGTGTTTGAATCATATATAATGTTTTTCCTTATATCATATATATAATAATTCAATTATCTTTCGAATTGATTTTTAAAGTTTGGTAAAACTTTTTGAGAATTTTAGACTAAATTCTGAAGTAACAAGTTATTTTTTCATTATTTCAATCTGTGATTAAATAAAATTTTCGCTCTGAGCTTAAGTCTAATTACTACTAAAAGAATCGACTCTGAGCCGCTTCGGTCCTGGAACCTGGATCGGTCTCATGGATTTGGGCTGAACCTGTTTCATGTCTGTTGTCTACTAATGTGTCTGAAAATCAATTAGCTCTAAAATTTTCATAAAACTCTTTGACAGACTCAAAAATGTGTTAATAACGCTTATTATAACATAAATCCACTTTTAAATGTGTGCATGCAAATATGTTTTTTTACTGAAAGAACCAGAAGATTGCCACCTAACATCGTGATGTCTTTGTTTTTTAGATTCATGAAAGACATACCTATATTAAATAAACGAGAAATTCCAACCAGAAATCCCGGGTTACAGAATATAGGTGAAAACCAATTATATATATACAATTTAAAACTTCAAAAGATTTTTTACAATTAATACATATTTCTGATTTTTCACTAACAATACCAACAATAATTTTTGTATGAAAAATATTAGTTATGTAGTAAAAAAAAATTAAAATTTATTAAAAACCTATATATAATAAAAGTCTATATATAATGTAGACTTTTGTATTGGCTTTGACACAGGAAATAACAGTCAAATAAATCGAAAAAACTCGCTAGAACTTTTTATTATGATAGTGGTTTAACCGTGGTTGGATTACAAGTCTTAAATTTGTGTTTAATTTATATTTTATTATTTTATTTATAGATTTATAAAGTTTTAATTTTGTTATGAAATATAAGCCGGAAACAAATGCTGAATTGTTTTATTTATTTATAAGTGCAAAAAGATTTATCTTTTCTATAATATTCTGTTTATAATATTTAATTTTTTTTTTAATATTCTGTTTGCAAGTAACAGAGATAGATTTTTAAAAATAATGCTTATAAACCCTTTAAAAACAATAAAAAAAAATTAGTAAATTGCGATTACTGTTGCCACTGTAAAAATCACGGCAGCGTTACGCACATACACATTTATCCTTCATAATATAGATATGGAAACTTTTGATTTCCCTTTTCTACATTGTTTAAATGAAAAGAAACAACATATATACAGAATAGAGATTAACACAAACAACAATAGAAAATGCATAACGTTAAAAGTTTTTAAATTAAAACTCTCTTGTAAACTAAGCATATATATATTTTTTGAACAAGGCTACGAAGGG
The DNA here is from genome assembly GCA_963932465.1 of Maratus speciosus. Taxonomy (NCBI): domain Eukaryota; kingdom Metazoa; phylum Arthropoda; class Arachnida; order Araneae; family Salticidae; genus Maratus; species Maratus speciosus. Next base: position 330,696,416 of record OZ010795.1, read on the forward strand.
AAAAGTGTTGGGACGAGACGTTCCCACAGGAATATGGTGCAACAATAATAATTCAAAACTGTCTGTTTACATATTTTACTGAAAAAAAACTTTCTTGACGTTGACTTTACATTAAAATTATAAAAACAAAATAATGTACTACTTTCGGTTATGAAAATATTTAGAGAAATTATAAAAGCATTATTATTTTTTAATTCGTCTTTAAATAAAATACATAAGTAAATGTATATATGTGTGTATGTGTTTGTTTATTTATTAATTATATTTATTATTATATAATATGTCTTATTATTTTTTAAGCAACATTGTAATTCTTCGTTACATTTTTGTGCGAATTTTTATTCAAAATTATATAAACGGATTATATCCAAATTATAAAATATTAAATTCTTAAACTTCTTTGTATAATTCTCTATATATTAAACACTATATGGCCAAAGGTGACCGATAACTTGCGATTTTAGACGTTTTGCTAAATATCTAGAAAGATACATGAGAAATTAACCTGAAACTGCAGGTGTGTGTACAGTATAGTACACGTCATATATTTCCGCGAAGATTTTTTTCCTGAAACCCCATAGGGGACCGTCAACAAATTGAAAAAGAACGAATATCTTTTGGATAACTCTGTAAAAACTAATGTAGCAAAAGCGTTCAAACACGAGATTATTAATAAGTGTCTTATTGCAATATACTGTGTTCATTTTTATGAGGATGGCATGTATACTCGTAGCGAAAATTAAGGATTTATAAAAGCAGCCGCAAATTTCGCCAAGTTTTTTGCTTATAATTTGCAGAGTTCTTAATATAAAAAAAGCTCTTTTCAGAAAATATGACAAACATTATTATACACAACACTTTGTAATCAGAATTAAAAAATAATAAAAATTGGATGAAAAGTGAGCAGGTTTACTAAACAATATTTCACTGCGCATGCGGGAATGCAATCAAAATATAATGTGCATAATGTATTAGCTAGGTATATAGAGCAACTTTTGTGAAAGTCTCAAAATCAGAGCTTGAAAATTCTGAAAATAATCGTCGATAGAATAGGTTCGAAATCCGTTGTTCCCAAAAACAAGGAAAAAGATCAAGGGTTGTATCAAATATCTGTTGATTAGTTCCAAGGTACCGTACACAATATTGCACGTATATATTTGGATACAACCCCTCATCTTTTTGCTTGTTTTTGGGAACAACTGATTTCGAGCTTATTCTATTGACGATAATTTTCAGAATTTTCAAGCTATGATTTTGAGACTTTCACAAAAGTTGCTCTATATACTTAGCTAATACATTATGCACATTATACTTTGATTGCATTCGCGCATGCGCAGTGATCCTTTTTTAGTAAACCTGCTCATTTTCATCCATTTTTATTATTTTTTTTAATTCTGACTACAAAGTATTGTGTACAATATTGTTTGTCATATTTTCTGAAAAGAACTTTTTTTTACATTAAGAACTCTGCAAATTATAAGCAAAAAACTTGGCAAAATTTGGGACCGATCTTATAAAAACCTTAATTTCTGCACGAGTATACACGCTATGGACATTAAAATGATCACAGTATATAATTAATAATCACAAGTTTAAACGCTTTTGCTACATTAGCTTTTACAGGGTTATCCAAAAGACATTCGTTCTTTTTAAATTTGTTGACGGTCCCCTATGTGGTTTCAGGAAAACAAATTCGCGGAAATATACTGTTATATATACCTGAGCTATACTGTTTACATACTTGCAGTTTCAAGTTAATTCCTCGTGTATTTTTCTAGATATTTAACAAAACGTCTAAAATCGCAAGTGATCGGTTACCTTTGGCCATATAGTGCAGTATCTCTAATATTCTTTGCATACTATAAGAGGATTTTATCAGTTGTTATTTGATATTGTAGAGCAGTACATATATAGATATGCATTGTTCATAAATACAGAGAATATATATTGAGTTTTGTATATAAACTAATATATAGAGAACCACGGCTGCATGCATAATTATTAAAAAAAGAAATTCGCACTAAAATATTTAAAATTCTTGTTTATCCTTCTGAAACACAAGAAAATTTGAAACACTTTATCTTTGATTTAATACATTATTTTCATCAGAAGTGTGAAACAATATCATTTTTGAAGATTTTTTTTTTAATTTGTTAAGGACCACATCCCTTAAAATGGATGTTGAGGTCTTAAGTACTAGGAAATGCAAACACAGTTCAATTCACCTTTTCACATGTGTAGTAATACTGAAAAGCACTAAATTAACAATAAATTTAAACATGTGTATATTTATTATGAATTTAAATATAAACACTGAATTATGTTAGACATATTTAATCCAATTAAAAATCATTGAAACAATTTCTTTCACTGGTAATGCGCAAAAACATATTGCAATTTGTGTTTCTAAATGTAGTTTTCTTTTGAATACATACTATTATCAATGTAATTTCTAAAATATTGACGTACTTTAAATTTTATGTGCATTTGTGCTTCTTGTTAAAGCTTTTATGGAATATCGGGATGATCTGGAGTACTTGAGCAAAATTAAAATGAAACATTATTAAAATCAGATTTCATGATGTTTGTGAAAAATATTCTTAATTGTATTAATTTAACGTTTTTGTTTATATTTATGAATTTCTAACAAAAGATAAGATTAGCCAAAATAATTATCTTAATTTACATATTAAAAATCATTCTCCTGCTGAGACCTGAGCAAATTAAAATACATGCATTTTTTCTAATATTAGTTATTTTTAAGAAATAGGCATCAAAAATGAGATTTTTAAAGATATTAAATTTAATTTTTCTAATTTTTCTGTACAGCACATCCATTTAAATGGATGTTGATGTCATAGGCACTTTAAAATAATTAAAATAGTACTAAAAGTGTGGGAAGGAATATGATTTATTATAAAGAACATAATGCAAATATAATATACTATAATTGTAAAAATTATTTTCAGCATTTTTCGGATTAAATGAGATAATCAAATTTAAATTTAGCTTCATAAAAAGCTTTAAAATAATTTCAGTACATAGTGATACATAAAAGCATTTGATAAAATGTGCAAATTATTATTATTTTTTTTTTTTCTGTAACTAGTATTCCTACATTATGACGAATTTTAAATAACTGCAAGCTCTGGCATATGTTTGACTTCTTTTTGACGAAAAAGAAGTGATTGCCATGCTAAACGACTTTTTTTTGGAATAGGTTGAAACTCATCATCATCTGAAGAAGCAGAGCTTGTAGTTTGTAGCATCTGCAATTAGTTTTTCAGCTATGTTTATTCTAAAGTCCAGGAACTTAAAATAGTCTTTCCTTTGGCAACCGTTAATCTCAGAATCTCTTTTATATTCCAACCATGAATTTGCAGCTTTGGCAGCTGCATTTTTTCATCTATCATATCGCTCGCCCGTAAGAAAAGTGACACATCTCGAAAAAATTAAATTTCACAGGTGATGCAAATGAAGTTTCGCATTTTTTTAATGTAACATAAAACGATAGCACTTAATTCTGCATGGAGATGTAAAAGTGTATAAAAATGCTTAAAACCTTTTAAGAATCAAGACATAAAAGCGATAGGATGGAATTTGTAAATTTATACCCCCCAACTATAATAAATGTAACCTCTTGTTGAGTTGTGACACATTTCTTGTTGCACAATTTCTTAAATTCCAGTCGCCTTTGAAAATAGTACGTGCAAAAATGTGGATTTTTAACGCTTTTCAACAAAGTTGAAAAGTGTTTATGAATTCGGTTTGTTTGTCTGCCTATATGACCTTTTGTCTGTCTGTCTATCCGTCCGTCTGTCTGTCTACCTGTCCGTTCTTTAACTCGCGTAAGTACAGTCCGATTGCCATGAAATTCTTAGATGTTATTGGGTATCACTATGGCATGATTGGTATTGTAAATGAAGTCTATTGCAAATACGGTTCCTTTACCGAGACACTCAAAATAATTCCGTTATATTACTGTCTATGGGAGAAAATCGTTTGCGGTGCATTTTAATCATATCACACTATTTTAAACGCAATGAAATTATGTATGTCACTGATTTACAACGGCATTGACTATATAGAATATGATGTGCATAGAATATATCGTTCATTTACAGGGACACACAAAAGGAATTTGGCTGAAGAAGAAATTTAACTTTTGAAATATATTAACAATAATTGCTGGAAGTGCGTCTGAAGTTGTGGTACACATTTTTAAATTGAACTTTTTCAAAAATATTACTTGGTGTGGAATAAATGCTATAGATCATGTACAGGGCGGCACAAAAAATCTCAAGTACATTTCGTTTATTCACAAAAATGGCTGAATGGAAAATTTCAACCAGTGGCGTAACCAGTGGTAGGGGGGGGGGGGGGGTCGAGATGAACTGTACACCACGAACTTTACAAAGTTTTCTTAGCCTTATATAATCAGAGAATTTTCTGCTATTAATCAAGGCGAAAAAACTTTTTCAATTTTAGTGGTATGAAGAGTGTTTGGACCCCACCCCCTCTGGCTACGCCATTGATTCCAACCCTGCTATTTTCACTGAACTAACTTTTAGCATGAACGCATGCTTTTTCGTCCTTGTTTTAAATAGCAAGGTTTTAACTTTAATATATTATCATTCATTATCAAAAATATTAGTTTGCATCAATATGCCAATCAGCAACAGATTCAAGGTTTCTAGGAAATTAAATTAACAGAAAAAGCATATTTCGATTTTTTTAAATTACTATACTACTATAATTTTACAATTGCATTTCATCGAAACAAAATTATAGTTGCAGCAAAATAAATATACAAATTATGTATACAAGAAATGATTAATAAATTAATAAATCACATAGACGTAATTACGTCATCACAACATTTTCTATAACAACTGAAAAATAAAAGAAGTAGGTAAGTTATTTTTCATGCTTACATAGTAATAACTATTTATTAGATCAAAACATTTCCATGTATTTATAAACTACATTATTACACAACTTAACCTTACTTAGAAAGACAAAAAATACAAGAAGGTTGTCGTTTAGTAATAATTCAAAAACAAATATTTCTTTTTTTCAGTTTTCAGATTTATTTTCTCCAAAAACGTAAACATATTACTACGTTTGTTTTGTAGCTTCTTCAAACTTTAAAAAAGAAAATTTTTTTTTTTAACTTTGCTATTCTTATAAAAATAAATATCGCAGCATTTTATAGGACTTTCTCAAACTGGAACTTTATTTTAAAAAGATCTGTTTGAATGCTACACAGACCTTTATCTTCACTGTGAATGTTTTAATGTAGAAAAAAGGGACATAACTTTGAAGAATATTCTTGGAAATAATTAAAGACAAGCAATCTTGTTTCTTCCGTTTACTCAAAGGAAAGGGTTTCGAATACGCTTTATGTACAGGTAAAAGCTCTCTTTTAACTCTAGCTTTAATTTAATACTAAGGAAAATTGCCTTGGTCATAAGAATATTTTAAGTTGAATGAAAAAGGTATTGATTTTTTAAATTTTTTATTCTGGAAAACTATCTGGAAAACATCTGTTCATTGATACTGACAAATGACCTGGAATTACAGGACCTGCAGATGGACCTACAGATGATCTTGGAATTTTTAAACACCCATTTCGAATAGAATCTATCATTGGTTGAACCTTCCAAAGCCTATTTTTCTCTCTATCTGCGAAACATCGTTGTCAATTTTTTTAGGTTGGATGGAATTAAAAAATACCTGTCACTGTACTCGGCATCACAAACTATCGGTACAGGAGTACTTTTCTTCCAAAACATCTTTATTTGAGGGAACCTTAACGTGCTCATGAGCAGAATCAAATCGATAAAAGTTTTAACTTCAGACGCAATTATATTAGGAGATTTTTCATTACATAGAAAATATTAGTACAATCATTTATTTTTGTATAAATTATCATCTATATAATTTAAAAAGAATTGAACAGATTTTTAAATTAAATGCAGCTGCGCTTCTTTTTTAAACTATTGAAAAACTTCAGGTGCATCTGGAATATTTGACGAAAATCTAAAAGAAAATAAAAAATTAATTAATTTTTTAACGTTTTTCAACATTAAACAAAAGTTACTATCACGATTTATAATGATTAGACTTATTTTATTGTTTTTATAAGTTTCATCTTAAAATCATTCACAAGTTATTTAACACAAGAATAAAAATATTTTAATAGCTTACTTCACAGATCCCCTCAATGTAAATATTTCTTTTTCATTAATTTTCTTTTTCACATCTTGCTGTTGCTGTATATTTATGTTGCTTTCTTCAACATCTATTTCATCAGATTAACTCACTTCTATATTATGTTTATCATTCAATATTTCAAAATCTTCATCAATGGAATCATCGATTTCAATGTCGGACAAATCGCAATTTGCCATTATTTACAACGCTTTTAATATTGTCGTTCCTATAGAATATTAAATAATTCTAAATAATTCTATAGAATATACATCAACCACATCTATTTATTACATTTAAGTATTAAAACTTTATGATTTGTAAAAATAATTCGTGTTAAAGCAAGGAAAATGTTTAGTTTTTAATTGTTCAAGCCTAACAATACAATAGATGAATTGGGACACAACATCCATGTAAATGGATGTCAAAAAAACAAGCTAAGTCAACAACTACTTCATATTTCACTTTATTCATTATTTATATCGTAAAATTATAAATCAAATTGCTATTAAAATTGCAAAAGAATAATTAAAATAAATTAAAATAATATACAAAACAAAATTTACCAGCAGAACGTCCAATTCCAAATTGACTCACCCATTGCGCCATTTTGTAAACGAAGTAGTTGCCGTTGCCAAAATCCAAGAGCTGAAAGTTGATTTCCGATTCATACATTATAATGCCAGTTTGGTTTTAGCTTGATATAATGAAGTTTAACGCAACAGAAGGAGAAACCAAAACATCCATTTTAATGGATGCCAGGTCTCAGAAGGTTATACCACTTTATTGGAGGTTATTGTAATAAATTTCCACAAATAAAACAAAAGAAAGTAAAAATAAAACCACATTAAAAGATTTATCTATGTTTAAAAGTTTAACCATCTTCATTTCACAATTTATATACAGTTAGTCATATAGTTTCAGTTACAAAATGTTTTTAAATGAGGTAAAGAAGTATTAAAAAAAATATTTGGGTCAATAAAAACATTTCTTAAAAAATTACGAAATTTCAAGTAAAAATTTCCTTTCACACTGACAAGTAAGGCATAAATGTCCCATACATCTAACACAAAAATTGACCGAGTTATGAAATTTTGAAATGTATGACTTAACAACTTTTCTGCCTCTTAACACAGATAAGTTCGGTCACACTTTGGGGGGTCGCATACCTTAAAGTATCCCTTCGTCCTTAAAGTAAGGTCGTCCCTAAAATATTAGAAGAACTTATTTTTGAAAGTAATAGTACAAATATTACGATTGTGTTAACTTCTATTAATTAAGTTTCAGATTGGTTGAAATAACTGTATTTTAACATAAGTTTTATTTTGAAAGAATTTGAGGCTTTCGTTTCATGATTTCTTTTAACAAAAAAATATTTTATTTTAAAAATATTTTACTTAACTTGTAACGATCGTATACATATCATTCCAGTTCAAAATTTGTACTTAAACTTTAACTCACTTTCAAATATCTAATGAAGAATTCAAGGTTAAATTTATTATACTGTCGAAACTCCGATGACAATCTAGTATTATTACGAATTTCGGTGGCTATCATTTATATTTATTTTACAGGATTACACAAAAATCTCGGATAAATTACCGCTTAGAAGTTAAAGAAAAAGTTTTAGATTAGTTAGCACAAGCCGGCGATGGTTGTGTTTTTTGACTTTTATAATTGATTTTAATGTATATTTTAGCACTGAATCCGAAATATACCTTAATTTGTAACCATCATGTCAGGGTTTTTTGCAAATCGTAAATTTCAAAATTAAAAAAATAGTAAAAATCTGATACTATAAAATAGAGTAGATGGTTGTGTTGTGCTAATGTGTATTTGCCTAAGGCGGGACTCTGAGTGTTTTGTTCCCAAGAAAGTATGATACTCATTTTATCGGCCCCGAAGTAGTGAAAGGTTTAGGGAAACTTCCTCAAACAGGAGCAGAACTCTGGTACTGTTGCGTAGTAACCAGATTCGCTGGCAACTACGCCACCGAGTCTTAACTCTAAAAATATGACGGAGTAATTTTCTCTTTCTTCTAATTATCGAAATAGACAAAACTAATTTGCGAAAATTACCCCAATCATATTAATATACAAAATAGTGATATAAAATACATTCATATTCATCCGTTCGCTTTTAAAAAGCGCACATTCAATACCAGATATGTTTATCTTTCACTCATTGAGAAACTAGATTTTTAAAAAAAAATGTCATCTTCTCTATTCTTCAATATTATTTAGTAATTTAAAAATCTGGAAACATCAGCTAAAAAATTTAAACTGAAAATGCCATAAAAGTCAATTTTCATATCTTAAATAAATGTTTTCATGATTTTTGCTAGAATGTGTTTGCTAAAGTTGTTAATTTTTTATCCAATTAAAACGGCATTTCTTAGAATATTTCACAATGTTTCAAGATTTAAACACGACTGAAATAAATGAATGACCATGTTATGTCCAAACCTCAATTAAGATGCTTGTAACACACAGCATTAATTAAAATCAACTGTGATTCTCAGTATTTTGGAGATGTTCTGAATAACTGTTTGAATTACGAAACTATGATGTAACGGACAAATTTCTACTTCGTGTAATTTTGTTGAACTGAAATAATAAATCGGCTGTTTTAGTTACAAAGTTACAGAAAAGTTATTTTTTAAATTTTGCGAATATATTTTCTCCATAGGAAAGTAAGACTTACAGTAAGACTAATATGACCTACGAATATTTTTAACTGCATTGTTAGTCTTTGATATATATTCAAAGAAAAGATTATAAAATTCATATCTGATCAATTTAATTAATTTAACAATTTCCGTTAGATCACCTTAGGGGAATTTTAAAGGTTTTGTTTGTATTTTTATATATTAGTAATAAAATTTGATAGGTTTTAAAAACATATACGGGGCATTCTCACAATTGTTTGACTTTTCGGGAAAAAATCTGGCGAAATTAAACTTGCTAAAATAACATTTTAATCTGATAGACGAATGCCGTAATGATTCAAAATAAAGAAAAAATGGTCAGCAGCTAAATTTTTTTTATTTAACTGAGGTTTAAGTTAAACTTGCGAGTTTAATTTTCCTTACCATTTTACCCTTATAACTTTTTATTTTCTTCTAAATTTTTACTTATAATGAATTTCATAGTACCCAGAGAACATTCAAATAAGAAATTATAACAATGTAGTACGTTTAATAGAGAATTTTTGTATAACATTTTCTTAAAGTGGTGTTAAAGAAAGGACGGTACGGTAAAAAAAGGGGGATGGTATTGGAAAAAAAAGGACAGTAAGGCTATAACGGTATGGAAAATTACCATCTATTTTTAGGAAAATCATGCTAAGACTAAGTGATAGCCACAATGTTCATTAATTTTTAGAAACAGTTGTTAACATTGGATTAAATTATTATTATTATTTTTAATTTACCTCCAAAAGTGCAGGAATAAACCTTGGGGACGGTGAGACTTCCAATAAAGCCACGATGCTTGAAATTGATATTTAAATGCTGATTTAAATTCTACAGTAAATCTTCTGCCAAAGAATTTTAGACATTATTTCTCTAGCATTCTTCTGCATGAGATAAACTTGAAAAAAATTCTGCGGCTGCATCTGAAATGATTTTCTGTATAATTTTAGGAGAGAGATGGTAAGGAATCTAAAACCCAAGGACAGAGTTTAAAAAATAATAACAACCCTAAAAATGTGTGCAGGTTAATTTTCATCTACATATTTATATAAAACAATAGTTCCAGTTTCAGAAAAAAAATACATCGAATTATTTTTATTGAAACAATTTTATACAGGCAGCTCCAAACTTAAAAATCAGCATCAGGGACACGGGACGGTAGATGAGTTTTCCTGGTATTTGGACCCAGAACATCGTCCAAAACTTATCTCGTTAATATTGTTATGCAATCATGCAATGGGATGTTCCCCAGTATATGAAAAAAAAACACAAAAAGTGTATTAAATAAAAGAATATTACTCACGGACATGAAAGTCAAAAGATTGTGAGAATGCCCCATACATAAATTTTTATATGTGGCGTGCTGTAAGTATTTTGTTACGTTTATTTCTATGATTTTTTAAATGCAAAGGTCTGTCTTTTTCCAAAGGTTAATCAATTTTGAGGTAAAGTAGCGCTGAAAATATCTCTCTTTCTTTCTTTTTTCTTTTCTTTTTTTCTTTTTTTTTTTTTTTTAAGGAAATATACATAACACTTTGATAGCGTTAAAATTTTAATTTATTACACAATCACAATTCATATCGTTAAATATTTCATAGTGTAACATGTATTAAAATAACTATAATAAATTAATGACCATGCTGTGTCCATGCCGCAAAAAAAGGTACATGTTATATACAAGATTACTTAAGATAAACTGTGATTATCAGTACGGTGGAGGCGTTCTGAATAAATATTTGAAATACTATAGTCTTATGTAACTGGAGAAATTTTGTTTCGTGTAATTTTCATTGAAATAATTTACCGTTTTAGGTGCGTTCATAATTATATAAATACGTAGCACCTAATGTGGTCGTTCAGTCCGTCCGTCCGTCTGTCCGTCTGTCTATCCGCATATAACAGAGAAAAAACTACCCAACCGAATGGTCTGAAATTTTAAATAAATGATTGTTGCATATTTTTGTCGAGACATTTCAAATTTTATGAAAATCGGATGTATAGTTTAATTACAAGGACAGTCAAAAGTTTTTCTTTACATTACGGCCAATGGGAAAAATTATTGCAAGTGCATTTTAATAATGTTATAGCCTTCCGAATGTTCTGAAATTTTAAATATAAAATAGTTGTAAAATTTTGTCAATCCATTTGAAATTTTATGAAAATCCGATGTATAGTTTAATTACAGGGACAGTAAAAAAAATTCTGTTACATTACAGCCAATGGGATAAAAATATTGCAAGTGCATTTTAATGATGTTATAGCCTTCCGAATGGTCTGAAATTTTAAATATATATATTTGTTGCAAAATTTTGTTGAGCCATTTCAATTTTTATGAAAATCGGAAGCATAGTTTAATTACAGGGACAGTCAAAAGTTTTCCGTTACATTACGGGGAATGGGAAAAAATTATTGCAAGTGCATTTGAATGATGTTACAGACTATGCACTTATGAAGTTAAAAAATATATACATTCAGTACAATATGGGGTACAAAAATAAATATAAAACTAGTTATAATACGAACGCACCTCATTTGCCACGTTTGACGAGCAATTTCCAACTTGTTTCTTATTATAAACCAAAAGAGGCCCCTCAGTTACCGTTACATTATAAGTGGCAGTGGCAATGACCTGGTCAATTAATTTCTATTTTACTGCAATTTTTTAACTTCTAAACAGCACTCAATTTTAATTTTAGCACTTTATAAAAAACTAATAAAATTTTAAATGCATTTTTTTAAAAACTATATCTCAATTTAATCATATTTAATGGTTTTTAAAACAATTTTTAATCTTGGATATTCTAAATCTGCCTAAAACCGAGTTACATAAGATAAACCAGTTTCAATTCAAAACAAATTAAATAATTCAACATTTGTTTGTTTGTTTGTAATATTCCATAGAATTATTGCGGAAAGAAACTAAAACTTCATAAATAAATGAATAAACAAATAAAACTCAAGTTTTAGAAATACATAGTCAATTTACGATCTTAACTCTGAACTAAACTGTGTTACATGCAAAATATATCTGCCGCAAAATCTCAAGGATAGGGGTAAATGGGCTCCCACTCTTTTAATTTATATGGTGATTAATAAATTTAAAACTATAGATTTCCAAAATTTAATTGAATCATATATTCAGTCACTTCATTAAACACATGTTAATGAGTAAGTATCCATAAAACTAGTTGCTAATTAAACTTTTCGTAGTCATTAATACATCAATCTGTCAGTACAAAACCATCATTCAAAAAAAAAAAAAAGTAGTTTTTAATGAGATAAAGAGAAACCTGTTTCACGAAAATCCCGATTTCATTTTATTGATATTTAATTCATCATTAAATATAACTTACTTACCTTCAGGCAGGAAAAAATAGGTGAAATAGAATTATTATTATTATTATTATTTTTTTATATATATATACAGGGTGTTCACACTCAACGGTGTCCAGTGTCTAATTCCTAACACATAAGTCATAGACATATAGTTCCAAGTGCAAAAATCTTTTAAATGAGGTAAAGAAATATTTTAAAATCAATTTGGGTCAATAAAAACATTTCTTGAAAAATTATGAAATTTAATTTTTTATACCGTCCCCCGGTCCTATAAGTTATATTCAATAAAATTTTCCTGTTACACTGACAAATAAGACAAAAAATGTCCCGTTGTTCTACGATTAACATTAACCGAGTAATAACTGTTTAAAGTTGGAGCATATTTTTTGCTGCAAATTAGGGGCCATTCACAAATTTAGTAGAAATATAATCAGATATATTAAATTGCAATATAAATTGCAATATAAATTGGAAATCTTTAATCATTCTTACATATTAATGCAAAATATACAACTGGAAATAAACAAATAATAATATAAACAAACAGAATTTTCGTTAACTAAATGGTGAAAATTTACAGTTTTAGCTTTTGATAATTGATTCTTGACTATTCCGTACCGCTGAATCTGAAATCGACCTTCATTTTGTACATTCACGTAACGATTTTTTGCAAATCGTAAATATTAAAGAAAAGAATAGCGAAAATTTGATACCATAAAATAGATGTCAATGTTGTGTTTTTAACTTTTTTATAATTTATCTTTATGTATTCTTTACCGCTGAATCCGCAAATGACTCTCATTTTAACCATCACGCCAGGATTTTTCGCAAAATTGAAAATTTCAAAGTTAAAATTGAACCTGCACCATCACCTCATCGGACCCCACAGCTGTTTAACTGTAAAAATCCCAGTATAGACAGAAAATTGAACGAATTATTGAAATAATTAAAATTAAATTAAATAAAGTTTTGCATCGGTTTTATAGTATCAGATTTTCGCTGTATTTTAATATTGATATTTACGATTTGCTAAAAAATTCTAACGTGATGGTTAAAAATTAAGGTCATTTTCAGATTCAGCGATAAAAAGTGCATAAAAATCAATTATCAAAGTTAAAAAATGGAATCATCTCCTTTATTTTATAGCATCCTATTTCTGTTATTTTTTAACTATGACTATGATTTGCAAAACACCTTGACTTGATGGTTAAAAATTAAGGTAATTTTTGGATTCAATGCTATTTAATACATAAAAGTTAAAAAGCACAACCATCGCAGTCTTGTGTTATCTAATCTAAAACTTTTTCTTAAACTTCTTAGTGGTAATCTATGCGATTTTTTTTTGTATTATCCTGTAAAATAAGTATAAATAGTAACCACCGAAAATCTTAATACTAGATTGTCATCGGATTTACGTCAGTATGTAAAATTTAATATCGATCGGATATTTGAAAGTGAGTTAAAACATAACTATTCCAAATAAATATATCGTCTCTATTGTTATGTGTACTTTAGCGATTTCCATTCATTATATTACCTCTTAATGGTACCCCTGGAAATCATCCCTAAATGTCCCCGAACATTTAATTTCCATATTCGTGAATCACATAATATATCAGATTGTTTCTGGACTTTACACATCTTTAGCAAACCTTTTCTTGTATGAAAAGGGCTCAGTTGTATAAAGATTTTAATAGGTAATAATCCCTTTTTCTTCTTTGAAAACCAATCCGACATTTCCTCTACTTATTTTGATATTTGGTATTTGGTATTCTGAAGCTATTTTTACGGGGGTTTTTTTTGTTTCTTTTATTTACTATATATATATATATATATAATAACTATATATATTACTCTATCTATATTAATAATTTACTTTTCTTTAACTTTTCTGTATAATATACCATTTATTTTTACAATTATGAGTGCCATTTTGATGCTGAACTCTGTAATATCTACATTGGCAAGTTCTGGTAATATATATATATATATATATATATATATATAATAATAAACCTGAAATCACAAATATATGAAGAAATTGATAAAGTTCTAAAGATGATTTAGAAATGAAGATATGAAACCAGTATCTAAAATAAGAAACTATGAATGACTCACAGAATCATCAGAGGATCTTGTGAGTTCCTTCATAGAAAATGCGTTATTTCATCCAATTTTGTCGGCATTAAGCCTAAAATGACAAAATTTAGCTCTTTATAATGCAAACATTACAAAAAATAGATTGGATCTGGATTAATAAATTGGAACTGGATTAATAACAATAATGTTTAAAGATGCCATCTTAAGTCTAAAAAAATAAAATAAAATAAAATAAAATAAAAAGGAATGAAAATGATTGAAGAAATCAAGAAAATACTTAGATTAACTTTTAGTTAAACTAGAATGAAAAAATAGGAATAAACTTAATAAGTACTGAGTGAATACAAAATAAAATAAAGAAAAGGAATAAATTAATACAAATAAAGAAATAAAGAAATAAAGAATCATATAAAAATAAATAAAAGGACAATTGATTAAATTAATGTTTTAAAGACAAAAAGTTATAATATAAAAAAAAATGAGAATATGAATAACATTTAAAAAGATGAGAAATATTTGCGATAGTAAAATTTAGCCTTGTATTATGTAAATAAATGTGAAAATTTAAAAAGCAGTGAGGAATATTGAGATAATGATGCAATATGTGAAATGTTATTATGTTAAATGCATGATACCCCCTTTTTTTATTATATGTCCATACAATATGTAAGCATATATACATACACTTATACACGCTCACACACATAAAAACATATAAGGTTTTAAACATTCCCGACCTCAACCCTCGATAATGGTATTTTTATTTGTTATGTTTTTTTATGTTTTTAGTGTATAATGTATGGAAATACATACACATACACCAAAACTTTTTTAAAAATAAGAATATATATATATATATATATATATATATATATTATATACACACATATATATAATATATATATATATATATATATATATATATATATATATATATATATAAATACATGCATCATAGTTATTTATCCAGCATTTGCATAGATGCATGAAACCTGTGATATGGTGCCTTGAAAAACTTTATAATCATAATAATATAAATTGCCTGCAAAAGCGTCTCAGGTATACGCCATTCGGTGGTCGATACTTCCGTGGTTAAATATTCCCCGATTATGTATTAATTTCTTACGTTTAAATATAAAAGAAAAACATGTTATTTCTTAAGAAATTATTTTTAATAAATATTACATTATTTTCTGATTGGAAATCAATTTGAAAGCATGACTAATTTTAATAATTTACATGAATATTATGAAACCGAAACGAAAAGCTTAGTAGAGAACGTATTCATATATATATATTATATCAGGAGACACAGCACCTTGAAAATCGTCAAAATTAGATTAAAGTATAACTACATCTTTCAAAAATATACTGTGAAATTTCGAAGGTGTATTTTTAATAATAAAGAAGTTAAAAATGTTATGAGCGATGACAGAATTTAAAGGGACACCACGCCCACTCACACAATCCTCCTTAATTTATATCAATCGAGAAACAAACCCAAGGAAATAGCGAAATATTTTATTTCCTCACGACGAAAAACCAGATTATGATTTAACAATGACAGTTTGAGTTAATATGGCCATGTAAAAAAATTATTGGCGCATGTACCGAATAGGAAACCAAGTCCTGTTTATAAATTAGCGCGGGAGAAAAATAAGCTTGCTCGCAGACGCAGAGATGCCTCAAAAATTAAAAATGAGGGCTTACATATAACGCTGGCTGTTTTTAAATGTTATGCAAAATGTTTATGAAACTACGTGACCTACTCCAATGAATCTTCTCGTGCCCGGAAACGGGGTAGTATAAAATTTTGTCAAAATTGTTTGAGCCGTTTTTAGATACAATTAGCTTGACCTTGACCCATTGTGACCCAAATGACCCACTAATCGAATGTTCTGGAACATGCGACCTAGCCAAACGGTATTCTTGTACCCGAACACGATAGAATACGAAACTTCGTCAAAATCGTAAGATCCGTTTTCTAGATAAATTTAGCTTGACCGAAAGTGACCCCAAAATGACCCACCTATCGAATTTTGTCTAATATATAACTTAGCCTAATGGTTTTCTCTTAATCCAAAACGATAGAATACAAAATTTAGTCAAAATCCTTAGACCATTTTTTAGATAAAATTGACTTGACCCAAAGTGACCCAAATATCTCGAGTCACTAATCAAAATTTCTCGATCACGTGACTTAGCCCAATAGTATTCTTGTGCCCCAAAACGTTTGGATATAAAATTTACTTAAAATAGTTTGAGCCTTCTTTTAGATATAATTAGCTTGAACCTGACCCAT
This sequence comes from Maratus speciosus, assembly GCA_963932465.1. Lineage (NCBI taxonomy): Eukaryota > Metazoa > Arthropoda > Arachnida > Araneae > Salticidae > Maratus > Maratus speciosus. The sequence continues at coordinate 330,713,059 of OZ010795.1, forward strand.
TATGTCCCAAAAGGACCTACTAATTAAATTTTCTCGAACATGTGGCCTAGCCTAATCGTCTTCTCGTGCCCAAAAATACTAGCATACAAAATTTAGTCAAAATCGTTTGAGCCGTTTTTAAGATAAAATTTACCCACACACATACAATTTTTACACGTATTATAGTATACACTGTAAAAAAAAAAACGGACTAAAAAACGGAAATACTACTGACAATCTAGACGCCAGTACTATTTCCGTTTTTTTTTACGGGAATTTTTACCCATAAATTACAGAAAATTTTCCGTTTTTCTGATTAAAAACGGAAAATGTTCTGTAATTTATGGGTAAAAATTCCCGTAAAACATGGAAATAGTACTGGCGTCTAGATTGCCAGTATTATTTTCGTTTTTTAGTCCGTTTTTTTTACAGTGTAAGATATTTTATAAAGAATTCTTTTGCTTTGTATATACATTAGAATATTTAAAAACTTTCAAAACAAAGGATGCAATTAAGCCTAAAACGGCTTGCTTAAAGCTCCAAATATCTTTTAAAAAACTACAAAGTGTTTTTCACAATAGGTCATTATGTGATTGTTAGCGTACTTACGTTTTATATAATTCGGCAAAAATTAAACCAGTTGTGACGATTTGGACAATTGCCAAGATATTTTTATGTTTTTTTTTTTTTTTTTTTTTTTTTTTTTTTTACCTTGAAACTTTCATCATGTGAAAAAATAATATATTTACTAATATATATATGAAGTAAAACAGCGTTATCTACTTTTTATCATGGAGTTTCTCGCCAAGTACAAGAAACAGTAACTCAAATTTTATTTCTTGTTAAATTACGCAAAATTACTTTACGTTTTAAAAAGAAATCAGCGTATGATATGCTTTTTTTTATAGATTCACGTCAAAACTTTCAATATATGATTGACAATATCATGTCTATATGAGCGGTATTGAACACAATAGCATCAAATTGAATGTGGATAAAAGACTCCCTCAATTAACTCTTTGTTATTCCAAACATTATCGTTCTAAATTATATCGACTGGCGTATAATAAGTGTATGTAACTGAAATAAATTGAATGCCAGTAACTTCAGATCTTGTTTTCCTTTAATAATTTGTTTTTATTGTGCAAGAGAACTGTGTTTTATATGATAAGGTAATAGAGGTAAAAAAAAGAGCAAATTCATTTCCAAATGAATTCATTTAGAAATCTAAACAATTGATCAAAACTAATAATTTTTCTAATTTCAATTGACGTGATGTTATATTAACACGTTGAGTGCCATCATACAGATTTGTCAGTTTGGCCTCCATTTTTATCCAGAAATTTAGTGTTCATACCATAAATAAAGAATAATATTTTGCGCTTTATTTAATAAGATACATTTAGCGATAACAAAAAGTAAAATATCTTCTTTCGAAATTTCCGGTATCAATTTAAAATTTTTGACCACTTTCGTAGCCGATCCCGCGCCAGCGCGTGATGACCGCGTGATTTCATCACGCGCTGGCGCGAGATCGGCAGTGAAATGGCTAAACTAAATGTATGAATTGTGGCAGAAGATTTTACAATAAATTTTATCTATATTATCTTATTTAGTCGGAATTTGCACACGAATTTCTATAATGTATCACCAAAAGACTCCAGGCACTTTGAAGTTTAGAAATTCTGTTGAATTTCTAGAAAGATACTTGACATTTTTTCTGGAACTTTTGAACAATATGCAAAAAATACCTGATATCAATTTTGTTTGGCAAATGTTACATTATGAGGATAACAATGGGTGCAACAACAATAATATTTCCCATCATCCTGTAAAAAAAAAAAAAAAAAAAAAAAATGTAAAAGCTCTCTTGCTATTGCTCATATCTATGTGGATCTTGTCAAAAATGTGTGTCTCTTTATGTAAACATAGCGCAAATATTCATGGGGATATATACAGGCTATCCCTAAACTCATGGCACAAACGTTAGAGCATGATGGAACACAACTAGAGAAGCACAAATCATCATACAATCCATATTCGAAATGGGAGACGTAAAAAGCTAGAACGCGAAACCTGCTGTGGCACAAAATGTGGAGAAAGAAGATAGACAGCGATAGAACGAAAAGAAACAGATAATATGAAGAAAAACATTTTATTCAAAAAATGAAAGTAAAGAACGCGTACTTCCCACCTCACAGCAACTACTCAAAATTGCGGTCGCCAACAGTAATGCAGGCTTCACACCGTTGATGGAGTGACCGCCGTACATTGGTGAAAACACAAGGCGTCTCTCGTAAGGTGTCAGCAGCTACGGATATCCGGGCAACAAGGTCTCCAATGGAATTTATGGAACAATCATAGATTAGGTTATTCATGTGATACCAGAAGAAAAAGTCCAGACATAAGAAATCGGGTGAGCGGTCCGACCAGTTGATTGGTACAACTTTTGGGCTTCCCTTGAATTGCCGTCTGCCGCTCCGTACATGTAATGCATCTCGGCTTTCCACTGACTTGAGTACGCATACATCTCAATGATGACCCACAGAACGAATGACAGCTGCGGTGAACAGCCTTTATATTTCAGTCGCTTGGAGGCGCCCTCTAGCGATTTACGTCTTGCGTTCCGACCATGGATTGTATGGTGATTTGTGCTTGTCTGGTTGTATTCTATCACCCACCCCCCTAACGTATGTACCATGAGTTTAGGGACACCCTGTATATATATATATATATATATATATATATATATATGTGTGTGTGTGTGTTAGAAGATTGATAGAGAAAACAAAACAAGATTTTTTAATGTTCGGATAAGGCCTTTTTAAACACACGTCCTCTTATACAGGGTATCCAATCTAAACGATGTCCAATGGTCAAATGAGGTACAAAAATAAAAATTGATTTGGGTCGATAAAAACATTTGTAAATAAATTGCGAAATTTAATTTTTTATGCGGTCCCTTTTTCCTATAAGTTATATTTAGTAAAATTTGCATATTACACTGACAAGTAATACAAAAAAAGTCCCATTATTATGCTATTAAAACTGGCCGAATAATAGCTGTTTAAAGTTGAAATATACAACTAACATCTAAAATTGAACGTATCCGGCATCTTTTTTTACAAGCAGTGTATATAATATTTATTCTTTACTGTTTTTGGTATTTTATATTGTGATGGAAATTTTCTATTGGTTATTTTCTAAATTAACTATAAGATAATGCCTAAATTTATAGTGTGTAGGAAACTCACTTTAGATTACTTCCTATCCACGAACTCTACGAAAATATTATAATATTATAATAAATAATAATATTATATAAAATATATGATAATATTGTATCACAGAATATTTGTCTCTTTTGAAATGCGTTTTTTAATGATTTGTTTTCCGTGCAAGAGCCGCTATTATTTTTGGATGTGTGGGGTGGGATTTAAGGGTTTGCCATAATGAAATACCCTCCATGCTTCCCTACATGCTAACCGTATTGATTTTTTTCAGTAGTTTGTACTCTTTACTTAATTTACATAAAGTACAGTATATGTTTTTACTTCTCAAGCAGAACTTATCTATAATAGCAATCTCATTGGTTATATAAAAAAAAAAGTAGTTATATTGATGTATTACTGAAAAGTTTAAGCAGTTACTTCAAGTGTCAAGTTTTAATACATAATAAAATTCGTGAAAAAAAAAAAAAAAAAAAAAAAAAAAAAAACTTTAGTCAGGTTTTTAGCCAGAGTTTTTCTTCTCTATTTTCTCTTCGAAAAAATAAGTTAAGCCTTTTTACATCAATTGATTACGAGATAGCGTGTTCACTCTGTGCAGCAGCATGATTATTTTCTTATGAAGAAAATATTAAATGTTAAATAAGGTAAAATAAATAAACCGAAAAACATGTTTATAATCTTAGAACCGGCTACGTCAGAATCAAGCTAATTCTGTCATGCAGATGTATAATATCTATATATCTAACTCTCTCTATATATATTTTGTCATTTTAGCTTTGTATTTTACAGCCTAAAAATGCAATATATTTTAGAAAGTTAGTTTGGATTGAAAAGCGAGGGAATATAATAAATATTTGCTACTTCTTATTAAAAAAAGGAAAAAGCTGAGGATAAAAAAAATCTTACAGTGCATTAAAATACTTACGATAGATTAATTAAAATATATCTTTCTCAAACGCTTGCGAGTTTCTTTTAGTGAAGTTTTTATATACGATACTTTTTCGAGAATCAACTAGTTCTAAATTTTAAATAAAAAAAAATTCGTTGTTCTAAACAAATGAACTGGTAATTGAATGTCACTAAAAACATAAACACAGAAAAGCAGTTTTATCATAAATAAAAAACTGAACGCAATACAGGTACTTCTAGCAATTTATTTTCTAATTATTAAAGGTACACATATATTAAGACAGACTACAAATACAATTAAACAATAAACCCAACTGGAGTGAAAAATTATCCGGGGCCAGGACTTGAACCTGGGTCGACAGCGTATCGTGCTGTTGCTCTGCCGTAAAGCTATCCTGGCCGATGTCCTAGCTGTCGACCCAGGTTCGAGTCCTGGCCCCGGCTAATTTTTCACTCCAGTTGGTTTTATTGTATTTAATTGTATTTATAATCTGTCTTAATATATGACTACCTTTAATAATTAAAAATGGAATTCAGACCTTAATTTATGTGCTTTAAATTATTTCCCAATGTTGTTATGTTTTGATAGATTAGATATTTTTTAACACTCGAACGCCAAGCAGGTGTCAATTAGACATTCACCAATGGACTCATTGTTAATTCGGAATAGAAATTTCTTCATCTTGACACCGAGTCTATATATGGATCGTCTTGTTATATTTTGAGCCATTGGGAATAGATTAAATGTAGTTTTTAACTAATTAAAAAAGTAAATGGCAATAGAAAGGGAAAATTCAAAGAATTTAAATATTCAATAAAATAAATAGTATAAGATTGCAAAAGTAAAAGTTAAAATAATTACGTCAAGGTAAGAGTAGAATGTTGTATGTTTAAGTACGATAGGGTTTAAGATAGAGTATAGCTATAGTTACGAAGCCTACTAAAATTATAGGTTAAACAAGTAAAAAATATTATACGTTAAGCATAGATTATGAAACACTTTCCAACACTTCCTGAATGCTTTAAAAAAACTTCGTTATTTATGGAAATAATGTATATAACAGAACTAAGTAAACATTTTAGAAAACTCAGAAAACATTTGAAAAACTGTTTTCAGCAGTTACTATTCATAGCAAATATGCATTCCAATTCTTTTGAACAGCTATGTATTTGATCTGTATTTTGATATATATGCTATACAGGGTGTCCGGTCTCAACGGTGTCCAATGGCTAATTCGTAAACCGTTAGTCATAGACATATAGTTCCAATTACAAAAATGTTTTAAATGAGGTAAAGAAGTATTTTTAAAGCGATTTGGGTCAAGAAAAACATTTATTTAAAAATTACGAAATTGAAATTTTTATACGGTCCCCCGGTCCTATAAGTGATATTTAGTAAACTTTTCCTATTCCTCTAACAAGTACGGCAAAAACAGCCCCATGTACGCGAAGTGCTTAAAGTATTATAAAGGGCGTCCACTCCAAACGATGATCAATGGCTAATTCCTAAACCGTTAGTCAAAGACATATAGTTCCAATTACAAAAAAGGTTTTAAATAATATAAAGAAGCATTTTTAAAGCGATTTAACAGAAGGTGCTTCCCCCGTATAAATATTACGGTAGTGTTAATTTTTAGTAATTAACTTTCAGATTGGTTAAAATAATTGAATAAGTGAGTTTCAAATCTCGCCTTATCGAGAAAATCAAATTTTGGATAATCGCGTAAAACCTTTAAATGCGCCCATTGGTATTCATTGAAAATTTGGAGATTGTAGTGTTCGGTACAGTTATACCAATAGAATAGATTGACAGAGGAACACGATTTTTTAAATTTCGGATAAGGTCAGTTTCGAAACTGACGCCCTCAATAATTTAATATATGTTTTGATTTAACAATATTTCCCCCTAATTTTTAATTAAAAAATAATTTTAAAAAATAACTGATCTGATGAATATTTGCTGAGGGGAGAGACAGTGGAATTTTCAGAAAAGGTAATGTAAAAATAATAACAATTATTATTATTTTTATCGTTACAATAAAATGACAAAGGGAACAAAATCTTAAAAAAAGAAAAGTTAATTAAAAAGAGAGAATATGGGCGGTTATATGATGTCCGACCTCTAATGGATAAATCTGTGCTCTATTAGAACAAAATATTAAAATATTGTAACAATTTTGTTATGTTTATTTAAATCATTGAAGTAATCGCACAGGTTGAATCATATAATTCAAATAATTGATGTTTATTTTAAAAGAAAATAAAAGTGATACGGGGATCATTTTCAAAAATGGACATATTAATTTCCTTAACATATTCAGAGCAGCCATTCAAAAGTTATGTATATAACATTAAGATGGTACAAACAAATTACTTACAAATTGAGCTTTCTTGTATCTGTGCTTTGGACGGGAAGGATGGGAGGGGGAGATGTAACAAAATTTGGAGCGGAGATTTCAGGCGGAATTATACGGCTGTTTAGTGTTCATTACTACAACAGATATTGCTGCATAAAAAAAATGTAGTTTTCAGGATTATAAATATGTGTGTATAAGAGCCAGTGAGGGAAAATTTTAAATTGCAATTTCAGGTGGAATTTAGATTATGGATTACTTATTAATTATTGCCGCAATAAAGAAGACGGACCTTTTTTCGCCAAGTTTTACAGCGTGATAATTCTTTGCACATCAGTAGATTTTCGCTTTTTTTATAAAAAAAAATTCATCTAAATTAATCTTCCCCTTAAATTTCTACTTCCCCACTTTTTGCTTCACCTGCACGCAAAGTTAAAAATTTACAGAGGTTTATATATATTTTTTTACTATTCTACTCTATTTGTCTAATTAAATAATGCATCTTTTAAAACTCCACGCCCGTTAAAAATTTTATTTCCTATTGTCTTAATTATAACACTTAATTATTAGAGCATAAAGAGGTAATAATTTTAAAAATTATTAAATTTAAAATCATTAAAAAAAGATTCAAATTTATAATTTATATAAGCAATTATAGATTTCAATTATGATTTTATATAAGTATAAATTACTGATTAAATTAAAAATATATAGACATATTCTTAAATTAAAAAATATAAAAAGTATATTAAATTTAAAATGATTAAAATTAATAACTTTATTAAAATGTTAGGAAAATTTTCTACTTTGTCTTTGTAGTTAGCCGTTAATTTATAGTTATAGTAAGTTACTAATCACCTCAATCCTCCCTAAAATTTATACTCCCCCCCCCCTCCCCCAACTTTTGCTCGGCCAATACATACTGTCTAAAATTATGTATGTATTTTTCCCTATATTTTATTTTATTATGCAAGAAATAACTAACCAATCTACCACATCAACCCCCCTGAAAATTCTACTCTCTCTTCCCCCAACTCACGCGAAAACACCCGTTCGCTATTGTTAATCCCATGGAAGTATTTTTTTTAAGATAGCTCGTCACAGAATATCGCCCCCCCCCCCCTTCTGTTGTACATGACACAGATTACCCTTTTTTTGTTGTTGTTCGAGCGTGGGGGTGATATTTACATATTAAAAGTTCAAATAATGCAAGTTAATATTTAGAATTGATTGATTGGATAAAATAAAAAAAAAATCCAAATAGAAAACTAATTTAATATAATTCTATTAATTCTAAGATAGTTTAGTTTTTCTAATTCTCCTGATCCTCATACGAATCACTTTCTTTATCGAAACTCTATTCTTTGACGGCTTTCGTCAAGCACGATTCCCGCCAAGAATTGTCACTTTGATGCTGAAACTCTGGCCAATCAAATTACGAGATACAGCATAAATGGCAAAATGTGTTTGGAAAAAAAAATATTTTGTTTTAATATGTGAGAATGAATAAAAATCTCAAAATATATTTGTAATGTTAGTTTACTATCAATGTTTAATGTTAAATTTTATATCTGACGATTATTTTTATTTCTAGTAAATTTGTGACTGACCACTATTTTGCAGCAAAAAAAAAAAAAAAAAAAAAAAAAAAAAAAAAAAAAAAAACTCTAACTTTAAACATCTATTACTCGGTCAATTTAAATCGCAGAGGAATTGGACTTTTTTTGTCTTACTTGTCAGTGAAATAGGATATTTTTATTAAATATCACTTATAGGACCTGGGGACCGTATAAAAATTTAAATATCGTAATTTTTTTTTAAAAAAAATTTCTTGACCCAAATCGCTTTAAAAATACTTCTTTACCTCATTTGAAACATTTTTGAAATTGGAACTATATGTCTGTGACTAACGGTTTACGAATTAGCCGTTGGACACCGTTGAGACCGGACACCCTGTATAATGGGGAAACTTAGTTTAGCAAGAAAACGAATAACAGGTTGAAATTTCTCTTTCAGCAAGTTATACTAATAGATGGAAACATACTTGTATACTTTATTATAACCCTGTAGTTAACCTAGTACCTTTATTACACGCCACTATTTAGCTAAAGTTTAATTCAAAGTAACACCCTCTTAAAACTACTGGAATCACATTTCCAGAAATTATCATTTATAGACGGCCATGTATCCAATTCTTTGCGTGAACCTGTATATAATTTTATCTATGTTCTACAAACATTTCTTACTAAACAAAATACAGTTCAGCGTAAAAATCCATAACTCATTTAAAAACCACCTTTAAGCAATTTACAATCACACAAAGTAACCATTACGAATTCTTTTGTGTAGCCATGTATATGAATTAAAGCATTTACACACACCATATACAATGTATAAATATAGTAAAACATAAATGCGCATTACATAATTAAAAATGCATTTCCAGCAGTCATCGCTACAGTACAGTACTTCGGATACAAAGTATCTGAAATCTTTTGTATATTCCTGTAAATCCTATGCACTTCGTATTATACATGAAATGAGTTATAGTAAACCTCAGCGACGTATATCAATTTCATTATACATGAAATAATTTAACATAATTGAAATACGCTGGAAAAAATTGCCTACACCTTTGTATCATTATGTAACGCAATTCTTTTGTGTGGTCCTGTAAATTAATACTATTTATTCTTTGCACAGCTTATTCGACGGAATGTATATTTTAGTGCATTTGATAAATGCATATCAATTTTATTATGTTTGAAAGCATGTAACATCATTAAAAATCATTTTAAACGATTTTTCCCCATACGCCGTAATGTAACGGGAAATTTTGACTGCCCCTGTAAGTGAACTAAACATGCTACAAACTTCATTTGAAATAGAGTTCGTGCTATGGCAGAGGTCACTAACATCCAAAAATTTCAGAATGATCCGAGTATATTTACGGGAGTTAGAGCGCGTACAGACGGACAGACAAACCGAATGCATAAACACTTTTCAACTTTGTTGGAAAGTGTTAAATATGGTAAAAAATTAAAGTTAACACATGCTAGAAATAACAGATAAAACACACTGAAACAAATGAAATAATTTTAAGTAGATATTCTGATTTCATGCATTTTTATAAAATTTAAGTAAAATTTCTCGGCTTTATAATTTTAATGAATTAAATACTTAGTATTTTGAAATAATACAATTATATAATAACTTAAATCAGATTCTACAAACATATAACGGATTTTTGAAAGGAAATATCATACACATAATATATATGCATTGCAAATTTGAAAACAATTACCATTTTAAAATAAGTTTTGAAGAAAACTATTTTACAAAATTATAACTTGCAACAAAGTTTTCAAACAGTAAATTAAATATTAACAGTGTCAAATTATAAATTACTTTCTACGATATAACCCTATATTTCTTTCGCAATTCAGTCGCTGAGTCTCTGGCTATTGGTTATATATGCTACTAAAAAGGGCGCATTGTAAAACATTGCTAATATCACATATTACTCTCATGCAAAAATAATTTTAATTACTGTAACCGTCACTTGTATTTTAATGCTAAAAACGTCCAGACCAATTTTGGATAACATGTTACTAGTTCTAATAAAACACATACAGCATTAAGAAAAAAAGTTTAAAAAAAGATACACTTTCATAAGTATCCCATTTTCATTTTAAAAATGACACATAATTTGATGAATGCAATTCATCTAGTTATAAAATATTCATTTACAATGCGTTAATTTGGAGCGAGTCACGATTACTAAAAATTCGCTGATTTGATTTACTTTTCGCAGAAAGAACAATCGAGTGACTACATTAAAATATGTAATTATTGCTCTTTTTATAAGTTATGAAATCAGGAAAGAAAAAAATAGGATTATTTTAACTATCTATCTTGATTTCTATTTTTTTTAAGTATAAACATGAATTAATTAAAATTAGACTGTTAAATGATAAAAGAGTTTTCTTAGTAATATTAAACTGTTTATGTTTTGTGTATTTTCTCTCCTTCTTTTTAGTGTTTAAAATATTTGGTTGTTGCACTTTCAGAACCGGTTGAGCTATTTTGGCGAGAGTGATTCGGCGCATAATTAACTCTATTTTTTTGTAACCTGTTAAAAGCTATAACCATAAAATTTATTTAACGTTTTAACACATGCAGCTGACTAACGATAAAATGCCTTAAAATAATTTATTAATTTATAATTAAGTTCTAAATGCATTAAAGTTTTGTATTGTAGTCGTAATCACGCCTGTGTACATATTTTTTATAAATTGTAACATATCAGGAAATGGTTAAAAAATGGATTGCAAAAGTTCAGTCTTTACACAAAAACAAATTAAGTTAAAAAAAAAAAACTTAAAAAACACAGAAAATTATAGAAAATAGATATATACTGAATAATAAACTATCTCGATGGTAATATTTTTTATTACATAACTTCTACTGAAAGTTCATAGAATATGTTGTAAAAATCTCCTTCTTTAAATATTTCTAGTTCATATCAGAGTTACAAATATATTTTTTTTGTACATATTTCTTTTCAATACGAATTCAATGCAATGGTCGGAAATGTAATTCTTCTAATTTATCATTTTCAGGATAAACCAATCATAATCCCCAAGTCTTTGGGTGTCTTGACAGGATATACTTCATCCAGATGATGAATTATGTGCACTTTTTCCTTCATGAGATGTTTTGCACAACATTTTCCTTTGAAAAGTATGATAGAAAGTAATGCTTTTGAATAATATTGTTAAATATATTGTCGAAAATATAAATATATCTCAGATATATATGTAATTTATCAAATGAAATTAATTTTAAGAATATAGTTTTGCTATTATAGTGTACTGCAGAATCAACGTAAAGACTGAAATTTCGAAAATGTTTAATGCATGGTGTAATAAAACTGAAATATTTTAAAAGTATTATAATGTTAAATTTTAGTAAATTTAAATTGAAAACTTCAATATAAAACCCTAATTATTTCTCTGGAAGACATACTCTTAAATTAACCTGGAATCAGTGTGTACGAAAAACCTATGATTACATTTACAGATATTTGATGCTGAAATTTGCTATAATTTGGTGGTTGTCAAAAAAAGTTAATACCTTTTGTTTACGTTTCAAATTTAATAGAAATTTATAAATATCACAAATACGTTTCAATGGGAAGTATTATCTGTATTAAATAAAAGCTAAATATTTTTTTTAAATATTCTAACAAGTAATAAGGAAAAATGTTACTTGTATTTTTACCCGACCGCCAAGAAGGGTTATGTGTTTCACGCGCATCTGGGTATATGGATTTCTTTATACCTCCGAAACATCCCAACGGCTAGATGAATTTTAATGAATGAGGTCTCAATCAATTCGTCTTAACCGCCCGATGGTTATAGGGTAGGTTTTGTTCAAAATGGCGGTAAAGACGAAAAAATTTATGCTCCCTATTGAGTTGCATATCATTAGATAGGTCTTTCAAAATGAAGACGATGTTTCATTGACTATTTTACTGTCAGCAGCTCCGTTTAAATATTACCCAACCTGGAAGCTGTGTAGGGAAGATCTCTAGCTTTATTGAAACTATAACCTTCATAGACATCTTTAGGCCTGATCAAAACAGTGTTTATAGATAGGAACTAACAATTAAACACAACTTAAAACTCACCAGTACAAGTAAATAAAAAAATATGTAAGTAATATAAAAAATAGTTTCACATTGATGAAAAATAATTAATTAGTTCGCTTTTTACGCAGTCGGGTTTTTTGATTTTTTAAATGTAATTAAAAATTATAAAAATTATCAAAATTATGAAACTACTCTTTTTCTAACGACTGTATGGTCCACCAAACTTTTGTGTGCTATTTTTTAAGCATAATTCAAAAATTACTTAGGAAATGGATCTGTAATTTTGCCTGTGCATATTAGAAACTTCTTTCAATAAAATTCAGTGTAAAAACAACCATGAATAATTATTTACAAAACTTAATACATAACTAGTTAAAAAATTAACTTCATACTTCATGTCCCACAAGTAAGTCCTTTTGACATATGAAAATTACTCAATCACGCTTGGGATCCTTAATACTAATCCTGAAGAAAAAGTGTGCATAAGGGGAAAGATTGCCGCAGATATTAATTAAAATGTGAAATAGTAATTTAACATTATGAGGCTATTTATTTTTATCTAATAATTCCTATCTTCTAGACCGAATAGATTCTGCTTCGACTCAAAAATTAAAATGTATTTTAGAATCAGATATGTTAGCCAAATATGTGTCTTGATATTACCAATTTTCATGTATGTTAAAATTCAAATATGGGAACGGCGACTAATAATATTGTTATTATTTTTAATTTTTAATTCAAATATTTCAAAACTGATGGGTAGTTTCGTTTTCTTTCCGACTTTTTTGCAATTAAAATGCATGAAATGTTTTTTTTCTTCTCGTATTGTATATTTTTGGATCTTTTAATAAGAATTTAATTGTCTTAATGAAGTGTGTAAAGATTAATTTTAAACAAGGGAAGGAATCTTAGATTTTTTTTTAAATTCGTTTTAAATGCATTGTGGAAACCTATTCGAGGTATTTAATAGTAAAGAAATCAAGGCTTTTAATGATGCTAAAATATAAACTTTTTGTTTAAATAATTCCTTCATGAGATTATTATGGTGACATTAATTTAAAGGATAAATGCGTATTTAAATAAACCTCTATATTATTTTTTAAATTGCATTGTTTTAAATCTTATGATGGCAACTTTAAATGAGTGACTAACTGGTTTCCAAAAATTTGTAAATGCATGTAATTTCAACTTAAAAATAGAACGCATAAAATATATCAATGTTTAAGTTTTTTATCGATGAAATAAAGACGAAATACTAAATATTTTTGAGAATATAATTGCATTAATTATGAAAGTTATACACATTTTTTCACAATATTTTGAAACGGAATAACTGATGATAATTAAATGCATAATTATTTCAATCAAATATTTTCTTTTAATTTGATAAACTTGCATATTTTTAATACAAGAGCATTTTAAATCCAGTTAAACAATTTTTCACCGCAATGATGCAATTAAAATAAATGAAAAAATAACCGTAAAGAATTTCTTTAATTGAACACAGTATTCAGCACTTACGAATAATAACAGTACGGCCGCTAATTCGAGAAACAGATGGTCCGCGTGCCCGTGAGTGGTCATTTACTTTACTTTTTTAACACGACTGTTACACCGGAATAATTTAAAAGGTAAATTCTTTAAATTAAAGACTTCATAAAGCGGTAAGAATTTGATGTAGCTCTGAATACATCGGATGACCGCTTCGGCTTTCAGCTTATTATCTGTATCGGCGGCGGTCGTGATTGTCCGGGCAGGAAGACCGCCGCTAGTTCGTAACCAATCGTAAACCAATATTAATCTCCATGTGTTTGGCTAAGTTCTAAAAGTATCAAAGTCTTGGATTGTCATCATAAACACACCTCTGGAACATACTTTTTTTTTCATCTGTAACCAATCAGGAAGTAATTGAAAAAGTAACTGAAAGTTCCGTATTTACATACATTATACATATACATATTTATACATAATTATTTATATCTATAAGTTAAATTAAATAAAGGAATAGAAAAAACACAAAAAACTTATTAAAAAAATAGATATGTACTGACTAAGTTACTAACTCGTTGATAATATTTTCTTATTACATAACTTTTACTGGACATTCAAAGAATATGATGTAAAATCTCTTTCTCAAGAAAAATATTTTTCTTTCTTAAAAGAGCTACATATATTCTCATTTTAGTATATATTTCTTTTCACCACGAATTCACTGCAATGGACAAAAATGTACTTCTTCTAATTTATCATTTTCGGAATAAACCAATCATAATCCCGAAGTCTTTGGGAATCTTGACAGGATATACTTCATCCAGATGATGAGTAATGTGCACTTTTTCCTTCGTGAGGTGTTTTGCACAACATTTTATTTTGTAAAGTACAATAGAATGTAATGCTTCTGAATTTATGGTGAAATAAGTTTCAAGAGTACTACATAATAAACACATAAGATTTAAAAAAAAAAATCAAATATATCTTAGATATTTCTGCAATATAGCAAATGAAATTAATTGTTTAAATATTGTTTTGCTAGGCAGCGTATAGCATAATCAATGTAGGTACGTAAAAACTGAAACTGGGGAAATTCTTTACTCTTCGGTGTTATAAAAGAAAATGATTACAAGAGTGTGTTAATGTTAAATATTATTAAATTGAAATTGAAAATTTCAGTATGAACACCTAATTGTGATACCCGAATATTAATCTACACCCTCAAATCTTAACCTGAATCTAAGTTCCTACGGAAGTTCTGATTATATTTAGAGATATTAGATAATGAAAATTTGCACTAGATTAATATTAACACAATTATTCTAATTGGTAAACAAATCATATTAGATGTAAATTTCCAACTGGGCGAAAAATGTCCGGACCAGGATCCTGGTCCAGACAGATCCTGGCCGGACCTGTTTCGAACAGATTTCGCAAAAGGATAAAGTGTTTTAAAGGAATATTAAACGAAACCCTCTGTGCGATCTGTAATCACACTTACCACTTGTTTTGTTGTTGTTTTTTTATGGATTGTACATTCTTGAGAATTTTAATATCTATTTCATTATGAGAATATAGTATGGTAAAATATTATTTTAAAGAATGACAAAAAGTACAGATATTTTTTTTTCATTTTAAATGCATCGAGGAGAAATACTCGAGGTATTTAATTGTAATGAAGTAATCAAAGTTTTGAAATAACTAAACATTTAAAATATGAACTTTGTATCGTAAATAATTTTTCCATGAGGTTATTATGGCGAAATACGTAAAAATTTTCTGAATTAAAAAAAATAAATGTGTATTTTAAGAAAAACATTATTTAATTTTTACTCGACTTGTTTTAAATGTTATGATGACAACTTTAAAGAATGTCTAATGGTTTTCAAAAATGCACTTAACTGACAATTACTTCAACGAAAAAAAAATGCTTAAAATATATTTTTGTTAAATTTAGTATGTATGAAATAAAAACGCAACACTTAACATTTGTGGCAAAATAATTGAGCTGAAACATAAATGTTATACACATTGCTTCACATAATTTTGAAAATAAATGATTGATAATAATTAAATATTTAATTCTTTAAATCTGAAATCTTTTGTATTGGAAAAAATTTAATTTAAAAAAAAATAATCTATACAATATCATTTAAAGTGAAGTATTTTTTCCCCATGCATTGATACGATAACAATCAAAGAAAAAATAACCTTAAAGTATTTCTATGGTTGACCATATATAACCGCATATACTGTACTTTATATACCGTAAATAACCTTTTCACGAGTTCGTTATGGTGATATAATTAAAAATTCTCTGAATAAATATAAAAAGAAAATGCGTAATTTAAGAAAAACTTTATAATATTTTAACTAGATAATGTTTCAAATTTCACAGTGAAAACTTTAGAGGAATCGCAAACAAGGTTTCACAAAATTGTAAGTGCATCAGGCTGACAATTTTTTCAACCAAACAAAGGAACACTTAAAACATATTGATGTTAAATTTGGCATTTGGGTAATAAAAAACTAATATTTAACATTTGGCAGATAATAATTTGCTAAAACACGAAAGGGATACACATTTTCCTTACATTGTCTTGAAACTGAATTACTGATAACAATTAAAAGAAAAATAATTCCTTAAATCCTAGATCGTTATATTTAACTAGGGGGCTCTGCCTCTCTGCAAACTACGCTCGCCAAACCCCGTCCAGACACCATAGAATCTAAAAACAAGCTAATCTGATGGGTTTTAAAAATATTAGAGAAGATTGAATTAAACTGAAAATCTGTGCAGATCTCCGTGTAAACGGGTTTCCATTTAATTCCCTTTTATTGCAAAAATTTAAAAGCGAATCAGTTGTTGTTAAGACATTCAATGGTTGTTTTCGTTTTTGATTAAAGAGGATCATATAAACATTTAAAAAGAAGCTAAAATAAAATAAATTAAGTATACAGAGCCTTTGTCTCCCGGTATTTTAAAACAATTTCTATAACAATAGTCTAAGTCATGTGGCTATCAACAACAGTTCCAGGCGGCCCACTTCGCCTTTTATACTCTAGGTGCCATTTTGGTACTTTAATGTTAGCCAGGTACAGGTGATAAGTCGCCAAATATTATTCTATCGCTATCATTTCATCTATATTATAATAGATCAAGTCATCAACTGCCATAAACAAATACGGTCTGATCCCTTCTCTGTTCATATGAAAGTTTGGCACAGATGTCATATACGTCCCATATTGGCGCGATTTTTTTCCGACGCCAATTTGTGGAAAGAATCAACAACATCCGGCTTACCATATCAAGCAACATAACGATATTTTGGCGCCAGTTAAGTGCGCGTTCCGTATATGACATTGGCGTCAGAAAAAAATCGCGCCAATATGGGACCGTAAGTTTTCCATTTTGATTGAAAAATCAAAATTTTTTTTTCGAATAAAACTACATAAAATTTCCCATGGTTGCAAAGAATTCTTGGTACTGTTACGCTAGCCGGATGCAAATCTTGCCAATAGAATTTTTTCAAATGCCAGTTAGCATTTTTTTTTTTTTTTTGAGTGGTAATATTTGGCCAGATGTCATATACGCACAGCAGGTTTGGCGTGATTTTTTTTTTTTTTTACGAAAATTTGGCGAAAACCTCGTTTTCAAATACCAGTTACATATGCATTTTTGGTATTACTTAGTTATTCCGTCTACCAAAAATCTATCGCCAAACTATAAGATTAAATGTCAATAATGGTTGATCGTAAATGTCACATTCACTTGACTTTAAGCAAGTTACACGTGTTTACGTCATCAAGTGATTTTTATTTCGATGTTTTATTTGTATATTTATTAATGTTAGACTAATTTATTTGTTATTTCGTTATTTAAAATAAAAATTATGTCAATTTGTATAATTTGGCGAAATTGGTGGACGGAATAACTAAGTAGTACCGTATTTTTTAATTATTTTCTATTATTTTTTAAAGGAAATATAAAACAATAATTAATAATTATAGAACAAAATAATTTATATAATTTATAAAAATAAATAAAAGTAAATAAACATTTATTATCAAATAAACAACAATAGCCGGGTTACCATGTCAACCTTTTCTGAAATATGAAAAAAAAAGTATATGTTTGATTAAAATTTGAGTTGTCATCATTAGAAAAATGTATATAAAATTAGAAAAACATTAATATTTCGAGAACCAACTCGAATTTAAAAATTCTAATACCAGTTTTGAGATCTACGGATCAATGCTGATTTTTGGTGTTAATTTCATCGCAAAGTATTTCATATTTTAGGAGAAATAGCTTGAAACATAATCAGTTTTTTAATCAGGCGATTCATATATCCGTTTCATAAATTCGTTTCATTAGGATTTTATGTATATAGGGTAGATTTAATAAAATTATTTTGGTTTTACTATTTTATACAAAATCATTTAAAACCTGATCTGGGAGCACAGCAGTGCGTCCGGCAAGTTCTCACAAGCCGTAAGCTACCTTTTCCTGAACCATTTCGATATACTTTTCACCCCCTCATAACGTCGCTTTTGGGAGAGTAATAGAATTTTTCTTTTATACACATGTTTGTATGATCAAACTGAACTAGGTTCCACGATTTCATATTTCTGTATTTAGTAGTTTTCGAAATATTAAATTCCGAAAAAGCGCTTTTTTCTCACTGTCTCACTTCCCATCATGAAATAACTAAGGTACTTGTAAAAGTCGTAGAATCATGAAATTTCACAACTAAGTCTGGTTAGTAGCACAATTAACCAGAAAAATCTGAAAACACACAATTTTTGCCTCTAAACCCTTCAAACAGGGGGTGTTGATTTGGTCGTAAACATTTCCTTAACGCTTTCAATTGGGCCAATGTTGGTCGCCAAAACTCGATTACAAAGTTTTGAAGGTGTCACATAGTTTCAAGCAGAATAAAATTTTATATGTTTTCCAGAAATATTTGTTAAATAGAAAAAATAAATATATAAATGGAAATTACAATCAGTATAGGTTATGATCTATTCACGATATTAAAACTTTTAACAAAATATAGTCGCATTTCGTTACTTTTCCGATATAGTAGCCTTGGCGAAATAGAGAAAATTGCCTTGACGAGAAAATAAATTTGGTAACGCATTTTATGGCAACCTAATATAAACAACATAAAAGTTCATCATGATTGTTTCCATAGTTGCTTATGTCATTTGGCAACATATCTCACACTCTGAAGCCCGAATTGCGTCAAGATTTTAAAAATGCCAAGGCTCCTATAGTGGAAAAATATACTAATTCTTAAATGAAAATTTAAAAATCTCCCTTTAAAGAAATGGAATGTGTAACTAATAAATATGTCTTTAATGATGTGCGACAGATGATCTTTAATGATGTGCGGCGACCGAAGACCGCTGCTAATGTTATATTTTATTATTAGCCTACTTGCTGTTAATTTATTATTAATATTTAAATCTATAAAAGAAAGATTATAGTTGTAGATAAGATATTTTTGACGCCAAAACCCGTTAGCAGAAAATTAGCCTGAAATAAAGGTGTTTCATGATTTCAAGTTCAATAAATTTTTATATACTTTTACAAAAATCTTGATAAGGTAAATCTTTCAGTTTATCTGTTCATCTTTCTATCTTTTACTTCCTTAAAACAAATTTTATTAAAGACCGGGAGGCGTTTGCACAGATCATCACCTCATTGAATTGGCGGCGGAAATTTTAGGATTAGTTAAAAATCAATTAGCGTATTAAAATGTAACGTGTCTGCCAAGTCATATCTTTGTGGAAACCACCTACAGACCCGATTTTAGTGGTTAATTGGTGGATTTTCCATTGTGTTTTCCTGCACCCATTTCTCTATGTTTCCATACTGTTGGATGGATTAGGTCTTCAAGTGGTTTCTACCAAGACGTGACTTGGCAAACTAGCTTCATTTTAATATGCTAATCTAGTTTCGACTAATACTAAAATTTTTGCTGTAAATTCGATAAGTGATGGAGTGTGCAGACGCCTCCCGGTCTGTTATAAATGTAGGAATTCTAATCTCAATAGTACTCTAGTCAATCTGGCAAATGTCCGCTACTATTTATGGAACACTCTTCATTTAAGGCTGTTCTCAAATCCTATGGGTCAACTTTCTGATATAAGTTTTAATTCATTTTTGTTCGGAAACGCATGAAAAACGAAGGTGTTGTTATTCAGAAACTATGTCATCGAACTGTTTTTTCAGTTTTTTTTTTTTTTTTTTTTTTTTTTTTTTTTTTTTTTTTTTTTTTGTAAACGCAACAGATCTTACAGAAAATACTGTCAAAGTTGTCATTTTGAACTGAACTTCCGAACGGAAGAAGAAAATCCAGTCAGTAAGGGGAGAAAAATACCGTGTCACGTGATCGAAATCGCTTGTAACTCAATAGGTAATTTATTGATCAAAAAATAGAAAACACAGTTCGATTCCAAATCGCTTCCCTGGTCAGGCTTTCCAATTTTACATCTTTTTGTTAAAAAATGAATTTGTAAATGTGTCAAAACGCTTTGCGCTTGTTGAGCAGAGCACTTTAGAACAGCGTTAAATGCGTTTTAGTGATGTAATGAACTTTATGCTTATGCATCATACATATTATACCTATGCATATAATACGTAATTCATTTGCATCATACATATTATAGGTATGTGTATAATACGCAATACACATGCATCATTATAACATCAGAATAAACAAAACATTTCTCGTCGTCAAATTTGAGAATTGACATGATATATTACCAAATTTGGCTACACTTCTCTAAATGTCGCCAAGCTTAGCCAGAATTTGACGCTAGTGGCTATTTCTCATTAGGTTAATTATTAGTGCGAAACATCTATTTCTATTTTTCCGCATATCATCTGATTACTTAAATGGTATAACGTATAAATATTTACAAAGTGTTAATAGTTTCGTCACTGCACAAAACCACTGCTTTTTTTATTATATTGTATTCGTATTATACCTACTGTTACTATGTTGTTAGTCTCTACTCTGTTAAAACTTCTGTATCGTATAATAGTGGGGTGAGTTAGTTCAAAATTATACCAAAATATTTCACATCTGGCAACCAATGCGCCACTTTGGACTCGGATAGTACATGAATAGACGAGTCTAAAAAGCCCGAGACACAAATTTTCTTGGCCCTCTAGCGGCGCTGATGACGTAACCAATATGGCCGCCAAAATTTTGCGACGCGCTTCCACATTTCTGTATATAACGTGAATTAAAATATTGATATTAACCTATATTGTTAGTGATTATTAATCCGCAGAAAACGCCCTTTCCAACGGTATATTTGACATCATTGTTTAGGTTCATAATACAACAAATATTTATAACTTAATAAAAAAAAACCAAGAATTTTGCTTTTTCAGAATTTAGTGTCGACCCCGATGACAAGAAAAAAATATATTTGTATATAAATATAAATGTAGATACAGTAGAGTCCCGATTATCCGAGTTAATCGAACTTATACCTTTGGAATGGTTCCTTTTCTGTAAAAAAAAATTATGGCCATTTTTTCCCCATTCTGACCAGAAAATCGGAGTTCTAACTTTTTACGACTGCTCTTTCATCTTCACCTAACACTTCATTTATAATGACTGTTTCATAATAATGGAAGCCATCAGTCCACCAGAGGAAAATAACTCGGTGAAAGTAGGAAACTCTGATAATTGGGACTCTACTGTAGCTCAGTATTAAAACTTATATCACGCGATTTTATTTTACATAAAGTGATGTCATTCACATCCGTTGAAGAATTCATCATTTGCGATCCAGTGTTAAATAACATTTACAGTAAAGTACGCTTAGGACGTCACTATCGCTGAATAATACACAAATCCAAAAAAACAGAGATTTCGTCATTCAAAAAACTTGATAAACAAATTGGCTATCTAAAGATTCACAGGCCTTCATGTTTTGGTATTATTAATATAGATATTGAAAAATAAATTTAGTTTCTAATAGCTCCATGTTTTATCAGAAATCCTTCATTTATATTTTTCAAAATACAACGTATTTTAATTATTTTTTTTTTTCAGTTTTTATGGGAAAGGGGCAACAATAATATATAATGGTACATTTCGGTTAGCCGAAGGCATTGAGTTGTGGATTTTATCGAAAACATATGAATGTCCACAGTTTCAATATTGGAACACAGTCATCAAACTGGAGTCCCTTCTAGTACAAGTTGTATTGGGTATTCGTACATCTAACTTTACAATGTACGTCGATACTTTGGCTCAGTTATGTCCGTGGACATTTGCGTTGGACGCAGTCCGCTATTCTCGTTAGTTACCAGTATTCGTGCGGACCTTACAGGACATTCCAGAAAAACATCCATATATACATGCTGAATTTTTTCGTGGCAACTTTACGAACAGAAAAATTGCTACACCGTTTTCTGCAATATATGACGATCAACATCATGAACACAATAACAAAGTTATAAAGGGTGAAGGTGGTGCTATTGGAATCCTTGATAGTGAAAATGCTCTGCTTAAATGGGTGGTAGCAGGCCCTAGGATCAGTTCTTTAATTGAGGAATTTGAAGATAAATCAAATTTAAAAGATGACAAAAATGTGGGCGCAAAGCATCATGAAGATAACAATGCTCATGAGAAAAGGTTCCTGGCCCATGTCAAAGAAATTATTAATGTCTTATCCGAACAATGAAATCCATTTGAAGAAACTGATTTAATGTCAATAGGGAGATCCAAAATAATTCCAAGTTTCGAAGCTGTCAAGTGTGTTACGGAAGCATTAATGTAGAACTAAAACAGTATGATGATTATGTCGTGTCCCGTCTCGTTCAAGTTCAAAATTCAATTCATGAAGTTATTCCTCGAACCAATATTCACATCTTCAACACTATAACAAGAAAAAAAGATAAGGCAATGTCCAAGATTTCTTAGTTACGTAAAGACTCCAACTTATTCTGTAGATTGTATGTTGCATCTTAAGCACGGGATTGCAACATAAATGATTTCTTTTCGCATGAAAACCAAAACTACCCACCTTCTATTTCAGATGATAGAAAACTCCGAAAACCAACCAACAAGTCTGATATTATTGACTGCATTCAAACAAAATATGGCATTAGCATTAATCACGGCCAACCGAATGTAACAGCTGAAATATTCGATGGAGCAGCCGTAATACTCATGCTTAATCCTGGTATTGCGACAATATTTCCGGATACTAAGAACATGTTTTCGAACCATATTTCATTAATCAACTGAAGAACAGTATACGACTAGATATTGTATTCCACAGATATATTAGTAACAGTTTGAAGGCACTTACCCGAGAAACAAGAGGAAGTGGCATAAGTATTAAAGTCTCAGACTCAACAGCAATTTCAAATAAATTTCAGCAATTCCTATGTGTCAACGAAAACAAGAACCAATTGTTCCAGTTACTAGCTAAGAAAATGGTGGGGGACGAGTATCCAGGAAAACATGTTGTCTGTACTTATAATGACCGAGACCTCGCATCAACATCTATGGATGTATCAAGCATTTCTCCCGTCTCACACGAAGAAGCAGATGGCCGTCTACTTCTCCATGTTAAGCATGCAGTAGAAAGTGGGCATACTCGCATCTTAATACGAACTGTGGACTCAGATCTAGTGGCTATTTCAATATCACTGTCCCCACAAATACAAGATATTGACGAACTATGGATTGAGTATGGTTTCTAGAAAATACAGGAATTCCATTCTAATTGATGAGATCTGTGCTAAACTTTCGCCGGAAATTTGCAGAAATTTGTTGGCTTTTCATTCTGTAACTGGTTGCGACACAGTTTTCCCATTTTGTGACATTGGCAAGACAGCTTGGAAGGTCTGGATATCATTTCGTGAAATTGATTGTGTATTGCATCAGCTCTGTAGAGGGACATCTGATATTCACGATGAATGTCATGATCTGTTACAGCGATTTGTTATACTACTTTATGATCAATGATCAGATCTTCAAAGCATCAGTGATTGCAGACAAGTGTTATTTACAAGAAAGTCTCGAGCCATCGAAAACATACCTCCTACAGTAGATGCTTTGACACAACACATCAAACGAGCTACTCTCCAAGCAAGGATTTGAAACAGCAGCCTCACTGCACATTAAACAATACCTTCACCAATTAAGTGGGGATGGACCAAGGATTCTGAAGGATCATACCAACCTTTGTGGACAACAATTCCGGAAATATCAAAACACTGTGAAGAACTTACCTCCTGTTCTTGCCGCAAGCGATGCACATTTTGTAAATGTGTTAAAATGGGAATAAAATGTACGAAACTTTGTGTATGTGAAGGGCAGTGTTCAGACAGTAATAAGTAATCACGAGTAAATTTACATGAATCATTTGGATATTATTGCATATGACAGCAATATATTATGTTATTTAGATATTATGGCTGCAATTAGTGTATTTCGCAATCTATTTCATATGAAATTTGGATATTAAATTGGAATAATATTGTATTGTACATTCTTTGTTTCTCATTCTTGTACCTATAAATGTTTGAAACATATCTTACAGTTATGCCGGTTAAGTGTACCTCATTTCATTGATTTTAAAACGGAAATGAAAGTTTCAGAGCCCTAAAAATACTTGAATTTATTTACATATACATCAAAAATTACAATAATTATATTTCCAACTTAAACAGTTATAAACAACTGTATTAATTTTCGGAACCCATATAAATTACATTGTTGCCCTAACTACTTTCTATGCAACGCTACATTGTTTTGGTAAATTTTCAGAAAATATTTGAGATAAAATATTTCTGATAGAAAAAGTCATATATACCGTCTGAAAGGTAATTTTCTGACGAACAAAAGATATGCGACACGTTTCCAGCTACATGCAACAAATTCCAAGTTATTTAGCAAAATGTTTTGATTATTATTATTTTTTTTAATTAAGTTATAAATATTTGTGGTAATATGAACCTAAACAATTATGTCAAATATACCGTTGGAAAGAGCGTTTTTCCGGATTAATAATCACTAAAATTATAGGCTAATATCAAAATATTAACCCGAGTTCTATAGAGAAATGTAGAAGCCCTTCACAAAACTTTGGCGGCCATATTGATTACGTCTTCATCGCCGCTAGAGGGCCAGGAAAATTTGTGTCCCATGCTTTTTAGACTCATCTATCCATATACTATCTGAATCCGAAGTGGTGCATTGGTTGCCAAATGTGAAGTATTTTTAGCTATCTCACCCCACTATAAAGGGAATTTGCAGAAACAATTAAAGCATCGAAACTGCCAGTTCTCCTTATGATTATTATAATTCTATAATATGTAACATATTTATCGATATGTACGTTAGAATAAATCTTCTATAACCGGGTTCCTCGCATATTAGTTTTCAGGTTTCGAGTAAAATTAGGTAAAATCTTAAACCGCGGCACATTGGCACATTGTTCAAGACGATTAGATGAGAATAATGATAGATTTTCTAATGGATCATTGTAGTTCGCCGGTAGATTTTCTATTCCGAAACCGAATCTACTGAAAAGGTTAGCGTGAAACAAAACAATATTAGCATCAATATGGTTTAAAATAAATGCAGATATTGTCAAAGGATTTCATAAGAACCATTTCACTTGCACCAAATCGTATCAGTTAAAATACAATAATTGGCAGTGAACCCAGTTAGAATATATTGCTTAATAGGATTAAAAATCTCCGCATTAGAGAACGTATTACAAATGATAAGCAAACATACATTAAGAAAAAGTAAGTTAAGAGATATTCGTCACGAAATATGAAATACATAAAAAAACGAAATATAATATATGATGCTTTTATGATCGTAAAAATTTCTTGATTTCTCTATCAAATGCTTCCGATTTGGAGAAAGAATGAGCAAGTAAATTAAATTATGAATAACAGTAACATAATGCAATGCTTAACATGCATGTAAGAAAACACTGCTTGCCAGAGGCGGCTAGTACTTTAATATAAAAGGAAATAAAGTATAAATTTGTAAAGCTCAATAAATAAATTTAGGTATTTTTATGTTAGCCGGGCGCAAGTGGCAAATCGCCAAACACTGTTCCCATCTCCATTGTTCATATTGCATTCATTTCATTTAAAAATATAAACTTTTCAGTCATCTCATTTAAAATAGATGCATTTAACTCATTTTATTTAAAACATAAAAATAAATAAACAAGAAATAGTAACATAAACCAAAATATTTTATGTGAAAATCAAAGCATCGTTTCTATTTTAAACATGAGAAAACTGCTATTGGCGAAAAACCAAAATGATATTGAGGAGATTTGTGCCCGACTGACATAAAAGTACCGAATTATATTAATATCGTTTAGAAAAACACACTTGAAAAAACATTCAAAAAGTAATGATATCGAAACAAAAAGTTTTCTGTAAAAAAAAAAAAAAAAAAAAAAAAAAAAGCGCCAAGTTCTCCTTAATGTTTCGGTCAGAAAAAGTAGTGATATCTGAAGTTTGCGCAATTTAAAAGCCAAACATCTCAAATCTTTCATTGAAAATGGCTTCCTCGACTTGGCCGTAAATGCCTTCTATAGCATTTTCAATTTAATGATTGGAAATTACGCATTTATGATTTTAAATATTAAAAGTAATATTGGAATGCAAAGAGGCGAATCCACATGAAGATATTACAAGTAAAAGATTTCTGGTAAATACTATTGAGTTTCAACAAACATTACTTTTGATTACAAATCATTTAGTCCACTTATGGTTTAAATGAAATTTATTTTTTATGCTCGATTCCTAAAGTCATTAACATGAAACCCAAGATATAAAACAAAATTTACTTTCTTCTAATCTCGCAATGTGTTACATTATATGTTAATGTATAATATTGAAATCTTATGCATTGACGAAAGAGATTTTTTTCATTTGAACATTTATTATAGTTTGTTTGCATATATTAAGAGGTATTGCAATAATCTTAGAATACACTTATTCGCTTTAACCCTTGCAGGAGCAAAGCTCTTCTGTTAGTAAAATACTGAAATGAATGAATGACACCGGAATTTACAAACAAATGCATTTGAAAATAAGTAGAAGCTTTTTTTCATGTACTAAACGACAATTTTCATATCAAAATTATGGTATCAATGTCCAATTTAGGGATTACATATAAATTATCCAAAAATAAACCATCGCCCTTGAAGGGCTTAAACTGTTAAAAGCGGATACAAATTGTGTTTTAACAATTAGTTCTGTTGGAATATTATCTTCTGAATACAGTTATTTTCTTATTTTTAACTTCTAGGCATTTAAATAGACTGAAACGGTTTACATGTTTTTTTTTTTTTTTTTTTTTTTTTTTTTTTTTTTTTTTTTAATGTGTATTTTATTCCTGTACTTTGTGTCACAAAATGCCTAAAGTCCTCAAAAAGTGTAATTGGCATAAAGCTCATTTGACATATTTTAGAATTTGAAAAACCCTCAAGAAGGCATTAACGGCCAAGTCGCAAGAAGCCATTTTCAATGAAAGATTTGGGATGTTTGGCTTTTAACTTGCGCGAACTTCAGATATCACTACTTTTTCTGACCGAAACATGAAGGAAAACTTGGCGCTTTTTTTTTTTTTTTTTTACAGAAAATTTTTCGTTGGGATAAATAGTTTTCTACATTACATTTCGATAACAACACATGGTAAAATAATCGTAAAGTATTTCCATTGTTGATAATTTAATGTAGTAAAATCAAATTTCTGAAAGATTTCTCTAATTAAAATATGGATTATATATTAATAATGATGATGTCGAACTCGAAGTACCAAATGCTCCATACCGCCGCACCCGCTGTTCGTTGTATTACACTTGTGGAATATGTCACTTAAATATTCCCGGATGAATCTTCTGTGTTCGGGTATATTATACCATTTAGTCCAGTGTTAAAATGGAAGACACGACAAAGAGCAAGCGCCAGCTTTTTCAGCGAAGTACCGCTGGCAAGTCTAAATGGAAAATCTTCGTTTTAATTGAAACCAAGAAATCACCTCTGTCAAAATAAATAAAAAGTAAACATTAAGCATAAAATATTTATTTAATATTTATACTTTACGGTTATTTTATGGCATAAAACTCTACAAATGATTATATATATATATATATATATTTTAATTTTTAGCGTATCTATATATGATGCATTTAGACTCATTTTGTGTACATTTTTTTTATTAATGATACGATCAGATTTTCTATTCATTTCGGAATAACAAGCATGCAATACTTAAAAATGTAAGGATACTTTACGCTAAAAATATTACAGTACAGCAAACAACGTTTAGCGTACCACAATATTTATTAAATTATTGTTATAGTAATCAAAATATACATGTAACAGAAATTTATGTTGTATATGTATATTGTTATTTATTGTAAATGTGAGAAAAATTAGACTACCTTTTTCTAAGTTATAGTAAACATACTTCTTCCGAATGCAATTCATATAAGTCATCTTGTGCTATAAATATGTTTTATATACTGATACCAAACAGCACTGTCAGTGAAACTTACCTTTTATACGCTGAAAGAAAAATATTTGTTTTCAGTCGTCCTGCACTCATGTATTCGAGCAAAAGTAAATGTAAAAGTCTAATGAAGTAATTTTCTCTTAATCCAAATAGCCTAAGTTTAATTTATTAAAATCATCCCATTCTCAATCAAATGCTAAATAGTAATGTAAAATACATTAATTTTCATAAAATCCCTTTGCTTTTACAAACTAACCATTCGAGGCCCAATTTGTCAAACTACCAGTGTTTGACAAATTAAGTTATAATGATTTTTTTTATCTTCCCTATGATTTAATGGTAATTAGTAGTTTAAAAATCTGATCAATACACTTAGTTAGTTTAAAATGAAAATTCCAAAAAAGTCAATTCGTATTCTTTAATGAAATATTTATATGATTTTTTAATGGGACATGTTTCTTTAACCTGTTAATTTTGCTTTATACTAAAATTGCATTTGAAAGAGTATTTCACAATGTTACATGACTTAAGCATGACTTAAATGAATCACCATGTTATGTACATACTGCAATTAAGATGCATGTTACGCATAAGATTAATTAAGATCAACTCTGACTATCCTGAAGATCTTCTGAATTACTGTTTGAATTCCGAAGTATGTTGTAATGAACAAGTTTCTACTTCGTGTAAATTTCACCGAACTGGAATAATAAATCTGCTGTTTTAGTGACAAAGTTACACAAAAGACATTTCTAAATGCTATTGTGCTATCATTCAAATTCTATTTGAATGAAAGGGAAGGAATATTACAATAATATGACCTAGTACTTTTTTATGCACTGAACTTTTTAAAAATATGTTTGAATAAAAGTTACTAAAATGCAATCATTGGAAACATTGAAATTTATTTAATGATTTTCAGTAGATGACATCACATTATTTTGTTTAGTATTCTTTACTTTTTATACGAAATAACTTATCTTTTAACAATTATAAATATCACTTAGCTGCTGAGGTTGGTAAAGTCTACAGTAGGAAGATATGTTAATACATACATATATATATATATATGTGTGTGTGTGTGTGAGGTGAGTGCATATATATATGTGTATATGTTAATATATACATACGTCATAAGTTCGTGCAAAATTTAAAAAAATCATAATAAAAGAAGTAATGCTCGGAAAAACCCGGTTTGAGTGAATATGATCAGAAAGACATGGGATTATTTCCCAGGTATAAAAAATGACTCAAAAAGTAGCCGAAAGAGGGCGCTCGCTCCTCACACTGTGTCGTTTTATGCAAATCAGGTGAACACAGACAAATAATGAAAAAAATAACAATCACATGACACTGTGCATTTATTTTAAAGTAATATACGTTTAACATGACCATCATTACCAGATATTAGGGAAGAGAGGCACTTTTACGTGACCACGTTGTACCTGCATTGGGGAAAGACTTGCGTTACTTGCCATCACCTTCATGCAGGATACTGCCTCACTCCACTTTGCACGGGAGGTCAAGACGTTCCTGTCACTTTAACTGAAGACCTAGTGATAATTCGAGGTTGTAAGACTGAGTGGCTCCCGAGATATCCAGATTTGACACCAGCAGAATTTTGGTTGCGGGGTACTTAATAACTGGTGTATATCGGTGCTGAAAGATGCCATTCAACGGACCGTCAGTAGAACCGACGCCGACATACTACACTCAGCAGTAATAGGCTCATTGACGTGCCTCACTTGCCTAATACGTGGTGGTGGTGGTCATGTTTAATATCTTTTACTTTAAAATAAATTCACAGTGTCATGTTATTGTGATTTGTTTCATTCCCTGTTTGTGTTTGGTCTATTTGCAGAAAACATCTCAATATGACTTGTGAGCGTCCTCTTTTGGTTACTTTTTTAATATTTTTTTTTTGGAAAAATATATAAATATATATATAAGGTCCCTCTGATCATATTCGCCCAAAACGAAATTGTTTCCGAGCATTACTTCTTTTATTATTAACTTTTTTCTGCACTAACTTATGACGCGCCCTGTACACACACACACACACACACATATATATACACTGCTGAAAACAATTAAAGAATATTGAATTTGTGGATGGATTTTGTGACTGGGAAATTTTTTAGAAGAGTGATACATAATCGACAGACGCGGTAAGCTATATAACAAAAAAAAAATGCCCATGTTTTGCATAAAAATATGCATTTTATTGAACATCTGGGTACAAAAGAAAAAAAACGCAATTTGCGCATATGAGAAAAAAACGAATAAAAAAGGGTGTTTCCTACAAAGAAAATCATTTATGAGTAGGAGATATGGTTTTCCGGTCGGGCAGCAACGTTGAACATCTTTGAGGCAAGAAGTCGTTGAGGCCAATGATGAAGAGCTGGGGCATTATGTCCCACTGCTCCAGGAAAGTTCTTTCCAGTTCTTGAACAGTTTGTGGGGCTGGTAGTCGGCTAGCAACTCATCTGCCTAGAATGTCCCAAACATGCTCAATTTTTTTTTTCCGAAGAACATAATGGTTATTCCATTGGTATGATTTCTTCCTCAAAAGGGATATCTTCCACCAAGTGAGAACGATGTTACCTGCAATTGTATTCAATTAACATGAAGCCATCTCCAATTGCTGAAACGTAGGGGACTACAATAGGTCTGAGGATTTCATCCCTATATCACTGAACGGTCAGAACTCTATTTCGAATCATGTGGAGGTCGGTGCGAACATCAATGCAGATGCCAGCATAGACGATCACTTCCCCAAAGTTAAATCTAACACTTCCTCGCACGAGCGTAAGATTGTTTCTAGTGCCACTACCTCCAGATGAAAATATGCCAATTATCAGGAAGAATAAAAAAACGAGACTTGACAGATATATATCAATGGATATATATCATGATATATATCTTGATATATATCCGATATTTATTTTTAAAATATCAAGATTTTAGATATTTTCGATATTTTCAAATTCTTGATATTTATTTTCAAAATATCAAGATGTTTGATATTTTGTATATTTGATATTTATTTTCAAAATATCAAGATGCTTGATATTTTGTATATTTGATATTTATTTTCAAAATATCACCATGTGAGATAATTTTGATATTTTCCACATTCAAAGCAAGTGTAAATTTCCACATGTTATTGGCTGTATCATTCTATAGATAATTTACTTTTGCCTTTAGCAGTAACTTTTTAGGAAAAGAAGAAAACAAATGTTTGAAACTTTTATTTTTAAAGGTAGAACTAATAATTATGTCAGATAGTTAATTCAGAACAGCCATTGAAGGATAAAATGTAATTTTGATAATTCTTTATATACAGCCAGAGTTCACTAATACATATCAATGGATATATATCCAATATTTATTTTCAAAATATCAATATTTTTCATATTTTCATATTACTTGATATTTATTTTCAATATTGTTTCAATACAACAACAACACAGTTCAACAATAGATGTTTCATATTTTCTGCATTTGATATTTATTTTCAAAATATGAATGTGTGCAAGATATTTTTGATATTTTCAGTCGTAATTCATAATATTTCAGGGAAAATGAAATAAATTTTCAACTGTTATTGACTATGAATCTGTAGATAAAGAAATTTTGTCTCTTCTGGATGTGACTTTTTTAGCCAAAAAAGAAAATAAATATATTTTTGAAGCTTTAGATTTGAAGCTTTTATTTTTAAAATGTTGAACTAATAATTATATGGGACATAATTCAGAACAACCATTGAAAGATGAACTGAATAACTTAAATAAGCAGTTATATACAGTTTCATTAGAAAGGAATCTTTTCTCATGTTTTGGTCCAGTTTAGTTTAAACTATACACCATGTTAGAAAATACGAAATAAGATATTTTATACTTACATTTATGTTAAAATTTTTCAATTAAAAGAACTTTTTTGTATTTAAAATTTCTGATTTTTTTATACTTGATCTTGATACTGAATCCTATAGTTTTTTTTTTTTTTTTTTTTTTTTTTTTTTTTTTTTTTTTGTAAGCAAATTCTTACTATTTTCAATTAGTTCATCTTCAATTTTGTTCTAAGTGAAAAAAAAAAACAAAAACAAAAACAAAAAAACAGAAATTAAAAAGAAAAATGCATTTTTAGAATATTCTTTGATTAAGTTTTCATGTTAAGTGCAATATATTTTAGTTTCTAATCTATATTATGCTTGAAAACATTTATTATCAGCGTAAGTTGGCTGCTATGAAAATATCGGATATATATCGAAAATATCGGATATATATCAAAATATCGAATATTTTTTATATTTTCGAAAATACCATGATATTTACGAACCCTGTGTGGAGGTCAGTGCGAACATCAATGCAGATGCCAGCATAGACGATCACTTCCCCAAAGTTAAATCTAACACTTCCTCGCACGAGCGTAGGATTGTTTCTAGTGCCACTACCTCCAGATGAAAATATGCCAATTATCAGGAAGAATAAAAAAACGGGACTTGACAGATAAAGAAATATAGCGCCATTCATTTCTCCCCAGTTCACATATTCAGTTGCCCATTCCCTGCGGGCGTCATGGTACCTTGCTGTTACCGTAACATATTCCGTTGATCTGCGAGCATAAATACCTACAACGTGGAGTCAGATTTGGACAGTTTGAGTCGAAACTGCGATGCCAGTAACCGAGAAAATGTGTTGTTAAAGAAGAGTGATATTCCTTTTTCAATGTCTCCGAGCGTTAGCGTTCAATATTGAACGCCATTGTGCGTTCTTGCACGTCTACAACTTTGACCTGGTCTTCGGCCAACCTTTTCAGTAGTATTCATAATACAATTTTAGTATTTATCTGGTAACGCGGCTGATCAATGAATCCCCCCCTTTATACCGGGTGATTATAATTAAAGTTTAAGTTTCAAAACGCTCTAAAAAACGAACCACTCATTAGAAACACGTCAAAATTGAACTTGTGGATGTGACGTTTTTAGCCAAAAAAGAAAATAAATATATTTTAGAAGCTTTAGATTTGAAGCTTTTATTTTTAAAATGTTGAACTAATAATTATGTGAGACATAATTCAGAACAACCATTGAAAGATGAACTGACTAACTTAAATAAGCAGTTATATACAGTTTCATTAGAAAGGAATCTTTTCTCATGTTTTGGTCCAGTTTAGTTTAAACTATACAACATGTTAGAAAATACGAAATAACATATTTTAAATTCAAAATTGAACTGATTGATGAAGGAGGAAAGAACATGAACCAAAAAAAGTTCCAAATTTTAGTGACAGATGGCGCTGTAAGCGTCAGAAGATGTAAATTAAAATACCTCGCATGCGCACGGCCATGTCAGGTGTTATAAAAGCATTGGGTAAACGGTGTTTCCTCATTTCGCGTCTCAGATGTTTGCCATGAGTGTCTCAATGAAGGACCGCGCTCTACTTGTAAAGCTTTATTACAAGAACGGTGATTCTGCACCAATAACTCTCCAGAAGTTCAGGACCCTAAAGGATATGAAAAAAGGCGTTGGACCGATGACTGTCGTGGATCTGGTGAAAATGACGAAAAAATTCGAAAAAACAGGTTCGTTTGATGTGCAGTCTGGTAGAGGTATGAAAAGATGTGATTCGGCAGTAGTTGAAGAAGTAGCCACAGCAGTTCAGGAGGAGTCAAGTGGTGGTGTGCAACCATACAGTGCACGGAGAAGTTATCGTGTAACTTACGCCTTAGCCGTTGTTTTACGATTTGTCAATTGTAGTCAAAATTCTAACGCTTACAGTGCCATCTGTCGCAAAAATGTGAAACTTTTATTTTGTTTATGTTCTTTCCCCCTTCTTCAATAATACGCATTTCAATTTTGACGTCATTCTAATCAGTAGTTCGTTTTTTAGAGTGTTTTGAAACTTAAACTTTAATTATAATCACTCTGTATAAAGGGGGTGCAAGAAAAGTTACTTCCTTTTTAACCCGAGAGTAGTCGCGACATTTTTTAGAACGTTAGTAGTCGCGTTCGGTCCATTTGCGGCCGTTACCAGCAGGCCGAAAACGAAGGTGAAACTTGCCGGTGTTATCAGATGATCGAAAACGGATAACGTAGGGTGAAAATATTGACTGAACTTTAAAAGATTACAGCAATTATTCATTTTACAACCTTTTACAGCAGTTATTTATTTTGCTTAAGTATATATTCAGTTGGCATCTAGATAAATGTTTTTAATATCTCTTTCTTCGTTTTGCATAAATACTTAAATTTAAATAGTAAATGATTTGGTTAAATTTCTGATGTTACTGTGAATCAATAATTAGTAGGAAAACATTTACTAATAGGAGTCTAAATTCATGATAGGGGTATTTTTATTTTTTTTTGGAAGGACAGAATCAGAGTCAGGTAGATTTTTTTGATACTCCGGCACTCTATATCCATTTAATAAAATAAAATTAATAAATTTAGCATCAATATATTACACTGACATTAAATTGAACAATTAAACTGAAAATAAAAATGGAACCTATGACATGCAACAGAAAATCAAATACAATACCACTAATTCACCAGCATATTGCGGACGATTAATTCATTTAAAACATATGAAAAACCATCAAATTTGATGCCATAAACAATTAAAGACAATATATATATATATATATATATATATATAAACTTTCTGTACATTGAAAAATAAGGAAAATGAGTAATAATTATGAAATCACAAATACCACATAAACCAAATATTATTAAAATATATATAATAAAGAAAAAGGTAAAAAATACTTAACTTCGAAATTATAAATGTAAAATGTTGTAACTACGTTTTATTTATTTATTTATTTATTTTTTGGGGTGTCTGTGTGTGTATGAGGGGAGAGAGGAGGGAAGGGGGGCTCTCGAGATTTTGTGATTAAATCCATTTTTCAAATGAAAATGCACGATTTGTAGTTTTTCTACGTATTTCAGGGTGGGAGCAGCGCCCTTGAATAAAAACTCTGGATACGAACTTCGCTTATATAAAGTAAATAATAAGTTATTGAAATTATATATTTAATTTAAATACATTTTCAATTGTAAATTTAAATCCTAAGATGGATAAATTATTTTAATTAATAGAATCACTGAAAGGTTCATCTTAATAGGGATGTATTTTACAGAAACTATTTAATTAAAATAAATATTCAATTGTACATTTCATAATAAGGTATTAATGTTATAATTTATTGTTTTATAATAACGTTCATTAAAATAATAAAAACAATAAGAAAATTTTCTCCGAAATTATAAATATGCAGCAATAATTTAATTTAAATGAATTTTCTCTCATATTCTGGAAAACATTATTCTGAAAAATAGTTTGATCAATTGATGAAGGACAACAAATTTAAATTTGTTAGATACTGTCCCCAAGCCTCTATTGGATTTCAATAATAATAATAATAAAACATTTTCTGCGGCATTGTTAAAAAAAATGTTTTTACTTACAGTATGAAAATTTAAAAATAGATAAATTTTAGAAAAATACTTAAAATATTTTTTAAAATAGTATAAACATTCACTGAATTATCCAAAAGAGATTTTTATTTGCGTAATTTCTAACCCACATTATAAAATTCTCATTATTTTTCTTATTGTACAAATAAATTATATGTATGTTCTTTGCAAATATACACACTACATTTCTGAGAAAACTGTTTTATCTTTCGAATTTGTTTTATTGTACAAAAACGATACTTTTCAGATTTTGGAGATACGGCAATTTTTTTTTACTGATTCCCACAAAATTCTCTTCTCTTTTTTTTTAATGGTTTGGCAGTGTTATTGTCTGTTTTCTTTCATTTATATGTTCCGGTAATAAATGGAAAGCAAGTTCTTTCAAATAATGATGATGAATTTCCCTTTTTTCCATATTTAAATGATTATCAATTTGAGAATTTATTCCCGAAATATTTGACAAGGAAAAAAAATGTAAGTGACCATCCATCAGTTTTTTGTGCGAACTGACTTCACAACTAATATAATAAAACAATTTTAAGTCACATTCTAAAAGTAAAAAATAGTATTCTATGAACGCGTAAAATAGCTGAAAGAAAGACGAAATAACAACAGACAGAGTCCGTACTTCGAAGAAACTTTCCCCCACAGATTTCGCGGAAATGGGAAAGGATGAACACGAGGGGGAAAAATTCAACTAACGTAAGTGGTCGCAACGCGGTCATTTAGACCGATTGAAACTTAAGAATGCGATAAAATGCTAAGAAATAGCAGGAATGACTTGCAATTTTACTACACAAGAGTGTGAACACTCAAGGTTAGCTACACGGAATTTGGCTATCGTAACTTTCACGGGAAATGAGTTACAGGAAGATAACGAATTTCGGGCGGGGAAAAGACCAACGCGCGACTATTAACGGGTTAAATAAAAGTCAAATATTAAACGTATCTTTTCTTCAACGTATGCTAAGATGGTGATGTAATAAAACTTTAATTATGCAATGTTACGTACTATCATAATAAAATACACAACAATTTTCTTTTTAAAGAACTCATACACAAGTTCTTTTATTCTAACAAAAAGACCAATTAAATAGATTATTAAATCAGTTTATGTTAATTCAGTTCAGTTTCCATTAAGTTAACTCAGCTTTAAATGAAATAAAAATAATACACACATTAGATTACTTATTGTTTGATAGATATGTACAGGATGTATTAGGATTGATCGTTCAAATTTGATGGGAAGGAAAAAAATAGCAAAACAGGACATAGGAAAGTAAGTGCGCAAACGATTGCTTGACGTTGTAGAGTGCGCTGTGTATCGACAGCTTCTGATGACTCGCAAAGCTCTCAGAAAAGTCCAGCCGGTCATCATACGACAAGTTGACTGATTTGGCAGAAATAAGATTGTCTATATATATATAATTTTGAAAATTTTTGTAGAAAATTTCATACGCTTTCAATTTAGTAACTTTGAAATTTTAATTTCTTAAAAGCGTAAAGCGAACAGAGTGAAATGTGTCCAAGCCTGGAATCGAGACAGCATCATTGACGATAAGCGTCAATGTTTTATCACTAAGCTACCTGGACGATGAAAAGTCTAGCATTATCTCACTCTTATCTGTGGGTAAAGACCGCAGTACACGATGGAATAATGTTCATGTGTCACCAACCCTGAGGCAAACACGAAACGAAAAGTACTCCATCATCGTTTCTTGTTTATTTTCGATATAGTTTCCACATCTGTTTTCAGATTTATGTAAACGTTTATTGGTATTACCTAGTGCGCATAAAAAGAATCCTAATAATTTAAGAATATCATTTATTTAACTTACTATAACCCAGCATACTGTATTTATGTTATTTATGTATACAATAAAGTATCATATTAAAAGTATCATATTCGTCAAACACATGTTAAAAATTTATACTTAAGTCGCATAAAAAGTAAGATACAATAATGCAAAATTATAATTGAATATTTTTATTATTTTATACGTTTTATAATATCTTTGTCATTTTGAAAAAAAAATTAAGTTTTTTATGGTAAGTGAAACAATAAAATGTCCTTTCATTTTTCATTCTTTCAAAAAGCTGTGAAAATACTATTCTCACTGTTGTCTGATGATAAGAATTTTGAATTAACAGAAAAAAATCTATAAGAAACGTTTTTTTTAAAAAAGAAAAAGACACGTATCCAAAAGACAGAAAATAAAACATTTTAAACAATAGCTTAAATTGGTTGTTTTACAGATTTTTTTTTTCCTTTTTGGATTTAGAGTTAGATTCAATGATTTCTAAAAATAGCTTTTTAAGGACATCTTTTCTTAATCATCTTTCTTTCTTATATCCTTTTTAATTTTTAAAATGTTATAATCATTCTGATTTGTTTAATGAATTCTTTTGTTTTCCATCTACGGGGGAAAGTTTAAAAACTTCCAACGTAAAATATGCAATTATTAAGTAGCAAAAAACGGCTGGCTTAATGATTCAATATTCTTTTTAAAAAGCAGAAAGTATATTTCACAATAGTTAATAACGTAATTGTTATGATGCTTACATTTTCATATTATACAGCAAAAATTAAACAAGTTGTAATTATTACAACAGTTGTCAAGATATTTTTATATCTTTGCATAAAAACTTTAATTATCTGTATAAATAATCTATTTACTAATATATATCGGCGAAAATAGTGTTATCTGCTTTTCATCGTAGAGTTTCTCGTCAAGAACAAGAAAAAAAAACTCAATTCACAATAAAGAAATGAATTTATGAATGGCATTGTGAACTTTTTGCCAATTATTACGAAACGACCTTGCATGATTAAATAGTACTCTGTCTTTTTCATAATTTATAGGTGTCTAAAATTTCTTTTTTAAAAACTCACAAGTTATTTTATTCTAACACAAAGATCCTATTCAATAGTTTATTAAATTAGTTTATGTTAACCGAGTTCAGTATCCATTAAGTCAACTCAGGAATAAATGAAATAAAAATAATAATTATTTGTGATAAAATTTGTGATCTATTCGCCTAGAAACAAATTTATCATTACTAAAAAATACAATGCTTAACACATCTAAAAATTGTCGTGTAAAAGCGATATTACTATATTTTACTAAAGCTAACCCGGAAAAGTTTTCTATTTCAAAAGGGCATTGTGTCTCTCAAAATACATCAAACGCGCATCCTATAGATATTTATTGCCTGAAATGTATTTCAATCACTGTTAACTTTAATTCTCTTTAAATCTCAGTAAATAGTTATGATGTTAACTGAAAACGGAATATGAATTCATTTTGTTATATTTACAGTCTTATAACTCGTTCATCCAGGCTTCAACTTTAGTAAAAAGTTGGACATTGCACGTCAAACTTGGCAAATGAAGTGCGTTCGTACTATAACTAGTTTTAATAATATTTTTCGCACTGCATATTGTAGGAAATGTATATTTTAGCGCACTTCATAAGTGCATATTAATTTCATTCTCTCCGAAATGCTCTAACATTAGTAAAATGCACTCGAAATAGTTTTTCCCCATTGACCGTAATGTAACTGAAATTTTTTACTGTCCCTGTAATTAAAGTATACATCTTATTTTCATAAAATTTTAAATGACTCGGCAAAATTATACAACAATTACATACTTTAAATTTCTAACGATTTATTTAGATAGTTTTTGCGCTGTTATATTAGGGCGTGTCGATTTTTTCGACTTCCTTTTTCAAAAAATGAGGGTGTTCAAAAAGTTGTGTTTTGGTTAGCTATTCACAAATATATTTACATGAACTGGAAATTACAATGGTTTGCTTGGTAAATAGCTACTTCAATTTCGTGAGATTTTCCCGTTTCAAGTAAAAATCGCAGCAAACTGTCTTCTCTCAAGAAGTGCTTTCTTATCACTATTTCTGCTTGTACTTCTGCTCTAAGATTAAGAATATACTTATATAATGCTATAACATCTGTAAAAAAATTTTATTTCACTCGTGTAAGTTTTTAAACTAGCAATACTCATTTGCAGTTGAATGTATTTTTATTAATTTTTATTAATATTATACAAATAGTCAAAGAGAGAAAGTTGGATCTCTTGGACAGCATCA
This sequence comes from Maratus speciosus, assembly GCA_963932465.1. Lineage (NCBI taxonomy): Eukaryota > Metazoa > Arthropoda > Arachnida > Araneae > Salticidae > Maratus > Maratus speciosus. The sequence continues at coordinate 330,752,805 of OZ010795.1, forward strand.
AATTGGATTACCAGATCTACCTGAGCACAGGAGACAAATTAAAAAACAGAAGAGGCAAGAAGATGAATTAAGAAGAATTTCTGAATATGAGCAGAAAAGGAAGGAAGAGTTAACATTACAAACAAATGAAGTTCTTTTCTTCGACGACGATGAAGAGCTAACTGATTTTACAGATTAAGAACCTGAAGATCATTTGCACATACCATGTGATGATTCTGATGTACCTTCTACTTCAAGTAACAAGTCTGTATAATACGTTACAATTGCGTAATGTTGCATTGAAAAGTATTAGGTATGGTGTCGGTCACCGTGCTACAGCTCCCATTACAACAGCTGCATTTTTGGATGCTGGACTAATTAATGAAAGAGACAAGAGACTTGTGGTTGATTACAATAAAGTAAAAAGAGCGCAAGAAAAAGTTATGAAATCACTTGACGAAGAATTCCATGTTCGATGCCGGACTGGCAATATTGAATGTATCTTTTTTGATGGACGCCAGGATTCCACTAAAGTTCTGTTACAAGCAGATAACTCAAGTTATCAGTTTCCAAGTATTGCGAAAGAAGAGCATTACACTGTTTGCAGTGAGGAAGGAGGAAGGTATCTTTGCCATTTTACGCCAGACAAAGACTTAATGAAAAGGAAACCTGCTGAAATTATTGCTAACCATCTTGTGGATTTTTTAAAGAAAAACGGCATTGACAAAAATTTTCAGGCTATTGGTGGTGACTCAACGAATGTTAACACTGGTTGGGAAGGAGGAGTCATGCGTTGGGTTGAGGCAAAGCTGAATCGTAAACTCATCTGGTTAGTTTGTGCTCTTCATACTAATGAGCTACCTTTGCGGCACTTGATCACTGATTCGGATGGAAAAACTTTGTCTAACAACAAGTGGAGGGGTAATATTGGCAATATGCTTGATACTGCAAAAGAACTTGAAGCCAATCCCTCATTTGTCAGAATATCTTTTCTAGAATCTATGGTTCCATTGAGTAACACTGTTGTCAAAGATCTTTCTACAGATCAGGCTTATGGTTACAGGATAACTCAGGCCATAAGAACAGGTGTACTTCCAACTGATCTGGCGTTATTAGAAATTGGTCCTGTAAGCCACTCTCAGTGGTTAACAACTGCAAATAGAATTTGTCGCATATGAGTTTCAAAACATAGCCTTAAAGGCAACAACATGAAGAAATTACAACTGCTTGTGGAATACATTGTTGGTGTTTACTATCCCTGCTGGTTTACAATTAAATCGAAATTCTCTTGGGTGGAAGGACCTCGCCACATTCTTTATCAATTGAAGCTCCAAAAATATCAGAAGAAAGCAGTAGCTGATATTGTTTTGCCAACAATCCAACGTTCATCGTGGTTTGCATTTAGTGAAATGGTGCTTCAGACACTTTTATGCTCGGAAGACCAAGAAGAGAGAAAAGCTGGGGTCCAGAAGATAATCGAATTAAGGAATGAAGATGATAATACACCAGGTGACTTCTCTGTTCGGCCTAGGAAGACACCTGCAGTAAATACAAATGCAACATCCCTTTTGGAACTGATAGACTGGTTGGAAAAAGCATATGAACCTCCACTTACTTGTAAACTCAAAACATCTGAAATAAAAAAGTTTGTTGAAGAGCCAATACAAGTTCCAAAGTGGCCATTTCATGGACAGTCCATAGAGAGGTGTGTAAAACAAGTAACAGAGGCATCTGGCAAAGTATATACTCATGAGAAACGAGAAGGATTCATTAGAGGCTAGGAAGCAAGCAGAAGAATCATGTCTAGGAATGAATCGAAGCAAGATTTGATGAATATTGTTGGTTGAAGCTTTTAACTATTTTGACAATTTATTTTCAGTGTTTCATAATAAAGGCAAAATATAAATAAAATTGTTTGAGTTCATTAAATCATTTTTTGGGCAAATTTTGTTGCCGTTCATACTAAGTTATCCCTTTTTTCGGAAATTTCAATACAGATTATAAACAAGCGCAAATTTACCAAGCTAAATTTTTATGAATAAGAAAAAATCTTTTAAATTAGGATATTACGCATCAAAAGGCAAACTTTTGGACCCCCTCATTCACAAAAATCACGAATTTTTATTTTTGCCCTCCAAATTGACACGCCCTACTGTTATATGCAGACGATGATGGACAGACAGACAGACGGACAGGCGGACTGAATGACGACTATGGGTGCTACGTATTTATATAATTACGAACGCATCTAAAAATGCTCCTATTTACACGGGCATACTTACGTACGAAATTCCAATTCTTTAGAGACTTGAACAAAAAAAATTAGATATCGATATCATGAAACTGAATTCTGCATGAAAACACAATAATTATTGAGGGAGATTATGACGACTTTAGAATAAAATTTACATATGTTACCTTATTTCACAAAAGTCTTGAAAATGTTCAATTAATGTTTAATTGGTGGTATATTATAGGGGAGCACAAAAAGTATTTTTCTCTGCATGTCAATGCGTATCTTTTTTTAAATTTTCCACGATATAGTTTGTGTAAAAATTTGGTATTGCAGCGAAATTTTTATTTGTTGCTAAATTCCTCAATACTACTCCACTTTATCGTCTGGTAGGGAATCTGGGGAAAGAATGGAACAAGAGGAGGATGGGAGATTCTCAATATTTCAAGCAATAAATATTTTTTTAGTTGCTTTCTATTCTCATATATGGCACTACCATAGTGTGCTTTAGAACGATAAGCAAAATCATATGGTTGTTTTCATTTTTCTTAAAGTTGCATTTCCTGAAAATCTGCTTAAAAGTTGTTTTTTTTGTACATATGAAGTTGCCAGATATCATTTACAATATAAACAATTAAGATGCGTTGTAGTTATTTATATGAAGGTTAAATATTGGTAATTAAGATGAATAAATATTAACCATTGTCAAAAAAATATATTTTTGGCAAAATGGCTGACAATTGAATATATGCATCATGGGGATAATTGGAGCATTTTAAATGTGGATGAATGGGACCATCTCATTTACGTTAAAACATTTATTTATTAACTAATTAATATTATTTAAGTAGGTAAATTAATAATGCATGTTAATTGTTAGTACGAAACAGTACTCGTTATTATTATTAAAAATTATATTGAATTTTAATTATTGTATTGTAATAAAAATTAAAAGACAAAAAACTGCTATTGAAAATTTATCAAAATTGATAAAATTGTTAAAAAATCGTATATGTTTATTAATCAAATTGGGGTAATTATATTGAATTTTAAACTTTTGCTTAAATAAATCCCCTCTCCCCCTAATACAATTTCAGTTATGCATGATATCTAAGGTACATTTAATTAATATGAATTAATCTGTTGTGAATGAAAATTATTAGCTATGCCGTATTTCAAAGAATATTTTCACTTTCATTTCATACCTAAAATGTCTCGTAAGGGCGGAAAAGGAACAGAAAGACAACCGAAGTTCGCATTAGAAGTTAAAACTGCAGTAAAAGAAGTGATTACCGACGCTGAGATAAATAGACATATTATAAGACCAAATTTTACAAATATAATTACATATAAATTTATAATTATAAATGTTATTAGGTAACACTGAATACAGGGAGGAAAATATTTGTGTGAGCAGTAACTGTTTCACTGTTAAGAATTGTTTCGATTTTGTTAACAAACTTCATAATTTTAAGCCGCAGGGTCACATGATGGTTTCTTTTGATGTTAAATCATTATTTACAAACGTTCCGGTTGAGGGGGCTTTAGATTTCCTCAAAAAGAGGTTTTGTGAATTCCATTTCTCTTATTTTGAAATCGAGGAACTTATCCTTCTCACTCGCGCTTGCTTGTCGCAAAATACTTTTGTTTTCAATGGTAATTTCTTCCGCATGATTGATGGTTTGGCTATGGGTAATCCTCTTAGTCCAATTTTATGCAATATTTATATGCACTATTTTGAGGTCAAACTTTTTAAAATTTTAAAATTCCCGTTCTATGTTCGTTATGTTGATGATGTTTATGTCCTGGTTGAAGTAAATTCGGATATTAATCATATTCTCTCTATTATGAATTCCACTGATACCTGCATTCAATTTACCTCTGAAATTGAGACCAATAACTTGTCTTTCTTTCCTCGATGTCCTTGTTATTCGTTGTGAAAATGGCTTTCAGACTACCGTCTTTCGTAAACCTTTTGCTGTCAGTCTCCCACCTCACAGGCATTCTTCTAATCCCCCTAACCAGAAATTTGCTGCTTTCAATACTTTTGTTTTTCGGGCTACCAATATTTGTTCCACTCCTCAGTTACTTAGTGCTGAACTTAATTACCTCAAAGCTATTGCTGTTGATCGTGGTTATTCCTCTAATATTATTGATTCTATTTATAAGAAATTGACGAAACCCGTCCATTCTGAAAAGCATTCTAATTCCAACTCTAATACTTCAGTTGTGTTACCATTTTTTCCTAAAATCAGTCAGTAATTTGCTAAAATCTTAAGAAGGTTTGATTTTAATGTTATTTTTTCTCCTGTTAATAAAATCACTTTTCCAAATCTCAAACACCCCGTTGATCGCCTAGATAACTGGGGTATTTACCAAATCTCTTGTCAGCGTGGCCTTTCTTATATTGGCCAGACTAAACGTGCTCTTAGATTTCGTTTAAAAGAGCATGGAGGTTATGTTAAAAATCAGGAGCTCAAACGTTCTTCTATTGCTCAACACTCTTGGTCTTCTCAACATAGGTTCGATTTTTCCTCAGCCATTATTATCCAAAAATGTTCTTCTATCCTTGATCTTGATTTTTGGGAAGCTTACCACATCATTAAAAATTCCCACTCTTTAGTCAATGACTTATCTAGTACTCCAGATTTTCCAAGTATTTGGAAAGCATTAATTTAATTTCCTCTTTTTTGGTTTCTTTTTCTCTCCTTCTCCGGTAGATGTCGCTACTTGTCCACCTAGTCGTTTCCACTGCTTCTCTCTCATTGGTTGTTTCTGGCGATTTCGCTACCCGCATAGGGTATATAAGGTAGCGCGTCTCTGTCTATCATTTTGCTCAGCCTTGCTTTTTCTTGGACGCTGTTCTTTTTTCCCTGTCTTGCACTGAAGAAGAATCTCGCTGTAGATTTAAACAGCTGATTGCTGCTTTTCATGCATTATTTGTGCATTTTAAACGTTGCTTTACTGCTTTTTAATATTTCTGCACAAAGGCTTTAATTGCTATTTTAATGTGTGAAATGTTTTATGTAATATTGATAATAACTTAAGAAAATAATTTAAGGTGAATATTTTTGAGTAAATGAGCCATTCATTTCCCATCTCCCCATCTCTCATTTTTTAGAGATACAGGTAAATTTTAATATGTAATTCCTAATCACTTATCTATATGACTGATATTGTCCACGATGGCGTTAAAAAGAAGTGTAGAAAAAATGCCTGCTTAAAGTAACACTTGTGTCAAACATCTCTTTCTAAGTTATATCAGCTGGTGCAGAATAATTAAATATGACTTTAATACATTGTAGGTCAAGCACTTGAAATCGTTTCTTAATCTTTAGAAAAAGGGGTTTTTTTGTGTGACAAAGAGTAAAATCTTTCATTTGACAACATAGCGGGAAGAAAAAAGAGTCAATTATTTTCAATAAAGTTTTAAAAAGGAAAACACTATATCAACTGATGAATTCTGATAATTTTATACCACAGCATATTTGCAGATTTTGGAATACTTTTTTTGATCTTTTAACTACAATGCAAGTTAGTATTTTTCTATCTTTTTTTTTTCTTTTATGGATTTTGAAATTGTAAGAGCTGTCCTACATGCTAAAAGTGTTGAAGAAATGCCTTTCATAAATTTGGAAGGAGTTTGCGCTAGCTACCCAAAAAACATAAAGTACAACCTATTTATATATTTTTATTTATTATGCGATACTTACGTATGATGGCATTCTCGTTGGATTTAGAAAAAAAAATGTTAAGTGCAGAATACAGATTCGAATAATAAAACAATGTCTCAGTTATAAATTTTAATAGTATCAACTATAAGCATTGCGCAGTGTTGGTTCAAAGGCAACAACTCAGCTAATTAACCCAATTAATTAGGATTAACATAATAGGATCTAATTTACTTGGATTAACTCAAACAGTTTTAGTTAAGAGCATGCGCTTTTACTGCTTTCTAATTTACTAGATCGTAATGCCACATACGAAAAATGGCGACTCCTGAGCGTAAAGCGTCATTGCTGGTCTGAACATTTAAAAGCTTTTAGAACTGTCCGATTTTTCTCTTTGGGGCTTTATAAAAAATTGTACCCACTTCCGCCGCTAACTAATGATTTTCCATACTTGAGACACAGAATTGAAAAGGCTATTGCGTTCATTTCTCTGGACTTGTTGACAGAAGTGTTGGAAGGATTGGACTTTAGGTTGGGCGTATAGCTTTTGCACATGTTGAACATTTGTAAGGAAAACTAGGTTAGTTTACCTTCAATTTTATGTATGATTTGTTGTAAATAGTCTATTTTAAACAATTATGATATACCATTGGAAATGGTCCATTCTTTATAAACACCTTGTATATTCAGAGTTGTGTTACTGAAAATTTTAAGTAGATATGTCAGGACTCAGAACTATGAATTATAATGAAATTCCGGTACCAAAAAGTTTATCCCTTTTTTAGTCAGAATTTTCTTCTATATTTTCTAGTTAACAAAAAGTCTTTTGACGTAAATTGATTAGGAAGTAGCGTGTTCAGCCTGTGCAGTAGCGTGATTGTTTGCTTATGAACTGCATATTAAATATTAAATAAGATAAACGAAATAAACCGATGAACTTTCTTTTTTAATCTTATGGCTACGTTAAAACAAATACTGCCATGCAGATGTTTAATAAATATGATTTTTTGCCATTTTAGATTCTATTTTATGGCTTAAAAAGCGCAATATTTTCTATTTACAAAGTTAGTTTTATCATGCAGAAAAACCACGGGAAAAAACTGATGATACACTTACTTATACTACATTAAATTACTTTAAATAGATTATGACTTTCTCAAAACGCATAAGAATTTTTGGCAATGTTCTTATCTATGATTTTTTTAGAGAATCAACGAGTTTTGTAATTTAATTTTAAGAATTTTCGTTGCTCAACATAAAAACTAGTAATGCTAAGTCGTTAAAAATTTAAGCACTGAATATCAGTTTTATCATATATAAAAATTGAAAGCTTCACCGATACTTATAGCAACTTATTTCCCAATGTTATTACTTTTTGATATATTACATATTCATTCATTAATTAAATATTTTACAATTCACAAATTATACAGTTCTAGAATCAAAAAAGTGAAATAAGTAAACATATAACGGCTTGCGGAACGGAGTCACCATATGAAAAGTATGTGTGTATTAAACTTTAAATCAATTATCAATTTAAAATTATGGGAATTTTATTTTACAAAATTATAACCTGAAACGATGTTTTCAAACCATAAATTATGTATTAATAGTATCAAATTATAAATAATTTCTCTTGTCGGTTAAAGAGGAAAATTTAACCAAAAACACCAGCTACAATTAAATTCAAATTTAAAATCCAACGTTATTATAAATAAAACTTTCTGTTTTGAGTATATATTGTTAATACATAGATTAAAGCGATAAATTTCCCAGACTACACATATAAAACGCTTTAAAAAGGAAATAAGATATTTAATTCCGATGAAATTTTATTATTATTATTATTACACTAGTTTACAGTAAATCTGTTGACGAAAAAATTTTAACTGTTACTGACTACATATGTTATGCTATTTTCAAAAGTATAATTAGAATATTTTAATCAGTTCCAGTTTCTGAGTTTCAGCTATGTAGGTATTAAACAGAAAAAAAAAACATGTATTTAGTAAGAAAAACTTTTCTAAAAAAAAAAAAAAATTGAGTTCTAAAAACCTTCATTTTAAAGCTCTTCTCGGACGTGTAAACATTGGAAAATGACATATCAGAGACCAACAATAGTCAGACATCATATTCGTATCCCAGAAACCCTGATAGCGCTCTTCCATGACGCGTAAGTCCGGATGCATACGCTCTCCCTGCTCTTCGCTCATATCCCCAAAATTTTCCGGAAACCTGTCCAGGTGACTATCGAGGAAGTGGAGTTTTGTGCTCATATTGCACCCCATATTTTTTTTATTGTAGCAGAAGGTCTTCTACAAGTTCAATATAATTTTCAGATTTTTTATTTCCCAGAAAATTCTGCATCACAGAGACGAAAGCTGTCCAAGCCTTTAGTTCCAACTCAGTCATAGAATTTCTAAATTGAGTGTCTTTCGTAAGTTGTCTAATTTGGGGGCCATCAAAAATACCGGCTTTAATCTTTTCTATAGTGAGTTGAGGAAATTTTTGGCAAATGTAGGAAAAGTAGTTCTCGTCTTTGTCTAGTGATTTCACAAACTGTTTCATGATGCCCGGTTTTATATGTAATGGTGGAAGGATAATTTTGTCAAGAGCTACTAATGAATTGTGGACTATATTGTGCGTCCCAGGCTCTCAAGGGCCAGTTTTTTCTTACCCAATGCTCTTGTTTAGCTCTACTGTCCCAAAGACATATAAAACAGGGAAAATTGGTGTAACCACTTTGTTGACCGAGAAGAATGTTCTATTATTTTAACACAATCAAACTGATTGGTAAAATTATCATACGAATTTTACATTTATCATACGAAATTCGTATGATAATTTTACCAATCAGTTTGATTGTGTTAAAATAATAGTTCATCTACGTATCCATCGTTTATATGGAGTTCCTTTACCTGCGGTTTATTCTGTTGAGCTGTCTACATGACAGACCAGATGTCCTACCAATAAGGTTTTCTGAGCGAAATATGCTGGCTGGTTGTCGGCCCAGTTAGCTTAAACGGAAAAGCATTGGCCTTGTAAGCCAAGGATCTGGGTTCGATTCCCAGCCTGGGCATTTTTTCGCTCAGTTGGAATTTTTCAAATTCGAGAAGAATGTTGACCATTTTTAAATCGACACAAATTTGCCACTTATGGTCATTGCATTTTATTTTGTTCAAGACTAGCGAAATGTTACAATATTCTTCCTTTAACTTTGTATTGGGGGCAATAGGTACCCCAGCGTATTTATTTCTATTAAGTAATAGAATACATTTTAGGCTACGTTTTGAACTGTCAATGAATAAACGCCAGTCGTTTGGTTCGTATTGTTTCAAGCCCATTTTTATCAACAAATTTTGATATCTGAACAAAAGGTAATACAGTTTTCTTCTGAAAAATAACGCCGTAATTCTGTATCGCTTTCACGATAAAAACTTATTTTAGTAAATGAGGAAAGCAAATTTTTTCTTTTAGTCTTGATGCTAACAATTCTGAATCTTGTTTAGAAAGATTTAAATCTCTTACAAGATCATCTAACTCATTTTGGGAAAAGCATTTTGGCTCATTTGGCATACTTTCAAAATCAGCATCATTTTGTGATGAGCTTGGTCCTTCAATGTCTTGTTCTAATGGTTAAGATATATTTTTAGTCTCTGAAAAGTCAGATGAACGTTGCATTGGACGATGAACACAACTAGTACTTGGGTACTGCCATTTAGCTCGATATTTAGTGTTTAAACCGTTTACATTCACGCTACAAAAATAACAGTCTTCGAGTCTTCAAAAATAACAGTGTTCCAAATTTAAAGGCAATTCTTTTACCACTTTTCCATAATCTTAAATATTCCATATACGATTTACAAACACAATTGGGAGACCAAGACTTCTCATTTTTATCCAAGAGCATCCTAAAATACTCAAAAGAGGTATTTTTCACCAACTCTGATATAACTTTTCTACACTTGTTAAACACATATTCTCCGCATTTATAGCAAAAATGATCTGGGTTATTTAAACAACGTCTCCTTGAACTACTCATGACGCGAAAACTTGAGAAACTAATCTTAACACAGTAAAATACGCCTGTTATCGATTAATATTATATGCTTAAATGATAAAAATAAAAAACAAAGTAACTCGAGTTGCTCAAAAAATTTTCCGGTTAGATTTGACAAAAACAAGTCATAAGTGAACATTATCAACCACGGAATTCGCAGCAACAGACAAAAAGTTTAATTTTATAAACTAGTGTTATTATTATTATTATGTCATGAAAAAAAGAAGCCTCTTAACGTTTGATAAAATGTACAAACCAAATAACTTTTTTTCAGATTTCAACATTTTTACGATTAGAAGGTTTTAATTATATTCCACTAAATTATAACTTATTTGTATAAATCAATATGGAAAATTATTTAGTTTTTTTTTTATTAATAGATTTTTTTTTTCTACCATTAGTACAAATCTCCTGAAATGCAAATGCCTGTAAATGTAGATTATGCAATATTTATCTACTTTACATTTCTGACGTAAATACATCTTTTTAAAAAAAATCAAATCCTATGAAATTAATTTATATTATATATTCAAACAAATAATCTTAACGAAAAATCATATTCAGTTATAAAATACTCATAAAATAAATGTATGCAACTATCTTTTATGATTAACGAGTTATTCAAATTTTAATTTAACCACTAGAAGGCATGAATTAGAATATTAATATTAATGATAAACACTACAAAGATAAACATAGAAATATAAAAATTATTTTTAACACAGAAACATATTAGAATATGTAAATATTCATCTTAATTACTTAATTGGTATGACTAAATACTATAAAGATACACATTTACTAAATTGTTGTACTATTAACTTTATATTTCTTTATATTTTAAACCTGAGAAACGAATATATATTCAAGATTAAACAAAAATAATAATCATATAAACATTGTTTATACAGACGCTGATTTTCTAAAAAGTAACCGAGTAGTTTTGATGGTCCATCAGTCAGATTTCTCAAAGCAAAATATCATTTTTTACCTATCGATTCTGATTTAAACTTAAGCTATTATTTCTTAGCTAATTAATTTAAACTGTAAAATTGAACATATACATGCAATAGTATTAAAATAATATTAATTTTAATGCAAATGTTCCTGCTTCTAATTTATCTTATCTGTAAAAAATGTTTCTTGAATATGAAAATGTTTACTTAAGAATCAATAACATCCGAAAATCCGGGTTGAATAAACTAATACATAATAGAAACTACTCACAAACGTTTCTGAAAATCAATGACTTCAAAAGAAACTTTTTTTACGATTTCTTCTTTGAGGTTACCTAGGAGGACCTACTTTGAAAGCCCTTAAAAAAAAAAAAAAAAAAAAAAAAAAAAAAAAAAAAAAAAAAAAAAAAACTATGTATAATATTAAATAAACACATTTTTGTTGTTCAATTGTAATACATAATACTGAAAAAACGTTAACTCCTAAGAATATCGTTATAACATTCTAAAAAATTGGTGATTTATGTCATATGTTTAGCAAAATTTCATGTTTATGTCAGTCATCATACACTCAATTCAACTAAATATGTTTCATTTTCTTTTGTACTACATACTGCTTCTACATTTACTTGCGCACTGAAATAGCAGTTTTGTAACATCTTCAAAATGAACGGAGATATTTCAAAACATGCCAAAAAAAAAAAAAATAAATAAATAAATACAATTTTTTATACTCGAGTACTTATAAAATAATTGCATTATCACACAGAGCTCAGATTCTAGTTCAGAACACAAAGAGTAAAATGGTAAAAATTCAGTAAATTTTCACTGAAATATGTTTAAAATTATTTTATATAATGTTGTTCATCGAACTTGGCAATAACGGAAAAAATGATTTTAAAAAATCGCATTTAAAGATTTCTTGTCTACAAAATCTCGAATTGTCATTTAAAGTTTATTAGTGTTATTATGTGAAAAAACGTAAGAAAAGCATTGCAACAGTGTTTACATTTCTCCAGGCCTTTCTACGCCCACTTCCGATAGTTGACTCATTAATTTCTGTTTATTAACTTAGGCATAACTCATCCTCAGCAACCGTACGAATAAAATTAAAAGAAATTTAGAATCTTAAAAGATATCTCTTTTACATAAAATTTGTCGCAGCATGTCCCTTGTGGGATTTTGCGCCATAAAACCTCATACAACCTTTCAAATAAAACAATAAAAATTTCGAAAAATCCCGCAAAACGTCCATTTTAATAGGCTGTAAATGTAAAACCTATGTTGATTTCGGGGGCTTCTAATAATAAATTACGTTTTTTCAACGATATCAACGACAAAATTAATGATAAATTACGTTTTTTTTTTTTTTTTTAAATCGTGGGAAACTCGGAAGAAGTAATTGTGTTTCGATCGCGGTTAATTTATACTTTCCTAGATGGAGAATCATTTGTATTTTTTTTTTTTAAGTGCATCGCCATATTCGTATAATAACATTCGTATAATAACCAACAAAATACGAAAATTTTAAGAAAAAAACATTATAGTTTGATACTTTAGATCCGAGCAAATTTATTCATTGTTTTATCCTTATAAATATTACATGATTATTTATGGACAAAGAAACATCATTCATTAGTTTGTTTTACATGGCATGTTATAACTGGTTATCAACTGATATTAAGGGTATTTCAACTTAATAATATAACATGAAACATTTTTATTTCTTCTGACAAAAAAAGCGTGTAATTCAAGTTTCTGCAAACTTTACATTAACGATTCATATTTTTCATGAATATTTAAGCCATGTTTAACAAAAAACTATGAAAAAATAACTAATTAACCCCACTATAGCTCCTTAAAAGTATAAATAATAAGTTAATTATACATTGCAATGATAAATGAAATTGTATCTATTACTTCTGCAATGTGGAATATTATTTTTTTAGGAATTATAAAAATCAGGATGACATTGGTAAAATATTTAAAATATTTAAAATTATCTTAATAGCTATTAATACACAATATTTTTAAAGAGCAATACGTAGGGGAGGTAGGGGAGGTTTGATACGTAGGAAGGGTTGATAAATTGAGAATTTTACTCAGCAAATGGCAATAACAGCCATTGTAACAGATGTAAAGTCTTCTTTTATTAGCAGAGGTCATCATTAGCTGGACTTAGCAGTGAAGAACTGACAACGATTTTTTTCTTTTAATTTTGAAGACTTTTTGAATGTCAATGTAAATTTTTTTAAATATTGATTTTCTTTCATAACTCTTATTATTGTGAAGATAATATCTTGTAATTTCTTTTATTTGTAACGCACATTGTTAGGGTGAGTTTTACCAGAAAGCAGATTGGCATTTTGCTACTGCTTTTATACAAAGGAATTGAAAATCCAATAAGGCATGATAGGGAGAAATGATACATTAGTGCTGGGGAGAAATGATACACTTGTATATTTGAAATTTAATAGTTTTTTAAGTTGTAAACTAATATAGGACTGTAATATTCATTATTGTTCTACAACAAGAGCTACTGAAATTGGTCAGGAAGAATAAAGAGACTATTAATTGACATTATGTTGGTTATGTAGAAAAGTAGTGCGATGATAGATGGTTAGTTCGTTTTGCTCGTCATGTAGAAGGAAAAAAGTTTAAATGGCCTGTAAAGGAAGATGTTTCTATAATTGACGAAGGGCAAATTGACAAAACATGAAATCCACCCTATTTTACTTACCAAAATGATAGAGTTATTAGTTTTCCTTTTAACCATTTCAGGGGTGGTGGTATGTTTATGAAACCACTTAATTTTAATTCCCAAACGCCACATTGGCACCAGACTATTGTAAAATATTTTCCACGAAAGTGAAATATAGCCCTTTTCTTATTTCCAATTAAATTTGTTGGTAAATTCCGGTGCCCGGTAAATTTATGTTAAATTGTTTGCAAATCAGCAATTTTAACTTTATTTTTTCTTGCAGCAAGATTTGTAGGGTTTTTTTTTTCATTATTTACTTTCTAAAAAGTGTGTTAATGCAATTGTTTAAATATAGCAATTGCTTAAATATTTTTGTAAAAAACATTTCTGAAACAAATATATGTCAATGTCATTTCTTTTTAAATTTTACTTGAATATTTCAAGATTTATCATAAAAAAATGTATGACACATAAATTGAATTGTCTGCATTTTTTTTTTTCAATTTACATAACAATGTATAAAACCTCCTTTTCTAGTGTATCAATCCTCCCCAGCAATGGGGAGATTTGATACAGTAGTAACCATTCACAATAATTGGAATATATTTTTGAATGATTATTTTTTTTTTATTCACAATATTTTTAATAAATGAATAAAAGGTCACTTTATAAGAAAACATGAAAAATTTGTTAAAAAATTGGTTTCTAAGAGTTGTAAAAAATTAGTAAAAAAAAGGTGTATCATACCTCCCCTACCTCCCCTACTACGGCTGTAGAGAGAGATAGTTTAAAGAACCTTTGTGTCAAATGTGTTGTGTGAAATTTTGAGCAGTTCCTTAGGAGAAGACGCAGTTTATTACGCAGAGATTTTAACAAAATACATAACAGGAAAAAGTACTTAAATAATCGTAAGGTTAAATGCCTTGTAGTTTATACTGTCAAAATAATTCTCTAATGCTTTTATACTATTCTGTTTTTATATGAGAGACTTTTATATGAGAGATTTTAGTAGTACCTACAGATTAATACACGGCATGGTAAATAAAATATACGGCATGGTAAGGTAATCCGTACCTTTTAATTTTTTTTTTCTAATCCATTGCCGTTGCTGAAAATAAGTACAAATGAAATAGAAATTGTAAATGAAAATGATTTATTAGCTTTTATAAATAACTGAATAAACATCAATACTGTTTTATACTTAATGCACTAAATGCAAAAACTTAACTGGGGATGTAATTTCCTAAATCATCGGACAGTATAGATCAAATTGCTACACGAAATGTGCATTCTGGGAGAAATATTGAAAAAAGAAATGTGACATGAATTATCTTAGCCCAGATCGTTCTGGTTTCGATCTCGTGAAGTTTTGCTCATGCTACTGATTTTGTGACCAAGCATACTATCCGCTTATCTTAGCGGGCCACTCATTTAATAAAAAGTGGAGATGTTTAACAAAATATATTTATTTAAAAAAAAAAAAAAAAATCAGATGCGTTGCATGCGGCAGAGAAACATTGTGAAAAAAATTTTATTTAAGGGGGTCCGTGACACATTTTGAAATTTCTTTTATTTATTGAGCCAAAATTCTGATTTTTTTTTGAGTGTGTGTGTGTTGGATTAACCATATTATCTGTAAACAAAATCACACGATAAAACATCTCATAATGTTTTTTTTTTATTTAAAATTTAAAATTTATTAAAAAAGTGGGGTAAATTAAAATCATTATAACTCGAATTATTATTAATATAATTTGATTTTTTTTCATCTAAATAAATATAAATATATAAGTTTCAATTTGGATTCAGCATTCTTAAAAATATTAATTAAAAACATTTAAAATATTTAACGAAAAAAAAATAGTGCAACTTAAAAAAAATCATTTTAAAAGTAAATTTTTTTTTTCAAGTATGCTGAATAAAAATTAAAGTAAAACAGTTGAAAAGGACATGTTCCAAGTTTGAACCATTTACCTTTAACGATTTTTGACTTATAAGAATTTAAATACAAGAAATGTTGAAAAAACCCATCATGAAGGAAAACACATTTTTACAAGAAGTTGTTTCCATGACAAACATTGCTTGAAAGCCAGATATTGAAAACAACCAAAACGAAAAAATGAATATTTCTCTATCTAATTAAGAAAAAAAACATGATTTAAAAGTCATTTTAAGCAAGAAAAAACGCAGAAATGTTAAATGAAATAAAAAGTTTTTACAAAATTTGAAGATTTTTGTATCCCGGACCCCCTTAAAATTTTAAAATTCTAAAAAGTTCTCAAATCGCCTACAATTTTGTCACAATTATATATTTATCTAGGAATGCCATTCCTAATAATTTGTCTCCTTTAACTAAGTATTTAACAATTTACATGTTTGCGATGGATGGTGGTTAAATGTATGAAGAGTGTCTCACTCGTCAATGCAATCTTCTTCTGAAGGACCTGCTCCATACAATTTACCTCCTTTCTTCACATCAATGCTGGGGAAGATCGATGCCAAAAAATCGGACCTTTCTTAACGCCTAATGCTTTCAGCATCATCTATCACTGCTTCTTGGAAATAAAACCGAGAATCTCAGTAAAATAACTCCTGACACTTTACAAAAGCTTTCCGCAAGATTTATTTTAATAACTGTCATCATTTGTAAATTATTGATTTTTAAAATCAATCAGTCAATATTAAGATAACCGGTATATATACACAGTTATTTATATATTTATTTATTTTGAAAATATTGAATTTATTTAAATATTCAGTTTCAATCTCAAGGGAGGAAATATATATATACATAATTATTAATATTATTATTTATGTTGAAAATATTAAATTTATTTAAATATTTATAGACAATATGAGAGATGCAGAATTAATAATGAATAATTCAATTTTACATTTTATGAGATAGAAAGGTATATTTCTTAAAATTCAGTATTGAATATTTATTTTATTTTTTGTTCTAGTAATTTTTTTTTTCTAAAATGCCCCTTTTTTACGCCCGATGGTGTTTTCTGTTCAAAATTTGACGAAAAAGTGAACAGGAAATTTGAGGAAAAAACGCTCATAGTATCGGAATGGTGAATCCTGTTCTCCTTAATCTTCTCTTCAATTTTTGTAAACAAATCCTCATGACTCCGGCTGTCCACTTCGTTCTTCATTGTGAACGTTTTTACGCCCTTCTTTCAAGCTTTGTACCCACTTCCTTGCCATGAAATAACTCATCGCGTTTTGTCCGTAAACTTCACAAATTTGTCTGTGAAATTCAAGTGATTTAGTATTTCTAGCATTCAGAAAGCGGATGACAGACCGTAATTCTCCTGCGGCGCGATGTTATTATTATTTTTTTAAACACTCAACATGCTGCGTGCGAAATACTCAGAAATCTACAAATAACTTCAACTGTTTACCAATGAACCATCAAATTCGTCGCGCATGCGGTAAATTTTCTGGGCAAAAATTGAAAACAGGATTACTTACTGGATTTCCCTCGTATTAAAACTATCGTACAAAAATCAGGCTAGAGCTCGTGCATATAGTTGGTCTTATTATCTGGGAAACGGCGTTTATTTATTAAGATTAGACGAAATACTATAGTACTCGAATACTATAACTATTTTCCTCAAGCAGTGCCACCGATTTATTTATCGTAAAAATAAACCTTGTAAATAACACTTTAAAAATAATCTGAAACAGAATAAATTTTTCGGCATCTCAAAGAAATATGTCAAAACTATTTAAATCGCTGTTATGTAACCCTTTTTTAACACGTTACAAACGAAAATTTAACACTACTTAAAAGTTAAGCGGAAGAAAATGTATTCTCACAATTACTGTAGATAATCACTGTCATCATGAAATCTGAATTTTTAGTATATTCATTCAAGGGAAACTAGTAAATAGAGAGTGCAATATTTAATAATTCAGATAAAAAATGTAATGAATGAATGTATTAAAAAACAAAGAGATATATGATATGCTTTCAATAGTAGGATAGAAACATATTGGTATTAAGCAGCAACAGTGCACTCTTGATATATCTCCAACTGAGAAATCAAAGTTTGCAATAGTGAAATCATGATCGGAGTGGAAGATCAGGCCTACATCTCTTTGTAGTTTTCCCAGAAATAATAACTGAAACCGTTAGAGTTATCAATTATACGTATTCAATCAGTATATTCATTTACCGTAATCAATTATTTATTATATGATCATAAAATGAACTAATTCCACTAGTAATTGTGCTACCCATGTTAGGGTCATTGTTACATCGCAAACATAATCCGCTAGATGTTAAACATTATAACATCTTGACGAAAATACAGGAAAAATAGCTCTCCAGGCGACAACGGTTTTTTTCAGCTACACAATAATCGTAAAAATCTAGCTCTGCAAGTGAATGTTAAAGGTTAAAGTCTAAAAAAAAAAAGACGCGAACGGTTACATTAAATAACAGTAAATCAATTCAGTGGAAAGACGGTCGGATGGGTGGGGAACGGGATAGAAGAACTCTCATAGTCATAGGTTAAGACCTATAAATGAGGCGGAGATGCATGACTTAGATAATCGAGCGATAGCTTAATAACGTAATCAGGATGCTGACGGCAACTTGCAAGGCATTATGGGATATGGTACAAATACAACAAATTGTATTAAATGTATTCGAAAGAAAAAATAATTTAGTCTCTTAATAGAATGAAAGAAATAAAGTAATTTTGTGGGTTTTATAAGAAGTATAGCTACGAACGGATTAAGGTTTTCAGAATAATACATAAATAAATACGCTGGATTAAAAGCATGGAAAAAGAAAAAAAGAAATGTAAGATATTATGAAATCTAGGTAAAAAATGTATATATTATAATAATTAGGAATAGTTTAACTAAGATAAAAGGGCGAAAATTTTTATTATTATATATATAAATGATTTAATGTCATAAGCATTTTATTGCTTTACTAAATTGGACCATTTTCATAAAAAATCATTTAATGCCCTTCCATTATATCTCTATTATTGTTGTTTTCTTTTTGTAATTAAAGTAGGAATTTTTGCTCCCCATTACATATTTATAAATAACATTCGAGCTAACACAGGGTGATAAAAATAAATTACTTATTAAATTACACTACGAATAAAAAACAACGTCTCCATTGATATTGTATTAAACAGTTCTACAAAGCATGATAGTTTCGTTTGATGATATTGCGATAATTTTAATTCCATGTTCATTGAAGTTACATTTGATTTATTTAACAATTTCGAAACAACAGATAATATAAATGAAACAAATTCCCTTGCAATTTATTCCAAGGAAATTTTATTCAATATTTATCAATTCAGAAATGTAATAGTGACAATATCTTCTCACCTTACATCAATATATGATAAAATTCTATTTCATTAGTACAGTTTACAAAATACACATTTTAGATAAATAAAAATGTTATAGTTATCAGCTACCAACAACATAATTATTATATGGAAATCGTTCGCGAACTAGATAATAATTTAACACTTTATAATAATATATTAATTTCAATTGCTAAAAGGCATAAATTAAAACTTTAAATACAGATAAAATATGTTCATTCAAATGTTTCCATATTTCCACTCTACACGAGTCATTTTCTAGATAAATAAATAAATGTATTCTAAAATTGCGCGCTCTATGAAACTCCATCATTTAAATTCTCAGGAACTTCTTCATATTATCTTTCATATTCATCATCTAAGTTTTAAAAAATATATATATATATATGAAAAAGTACGTAAAAATTTGAATGATGACGCCGTCAAAAATTTTTACGTAATCTTTCATATTATCTTTCATATGTGCTATATAAGTGAATATAACGAAAAAGTGCCCAGATAAACTGATGGCATTGAGCTCACAGGCTATTCGCACTAATTGTATATTATTTTCTTATTTCAAAGAAAAATGCCCTCCAAAAATAAAGGGAGATTAGCCCCTAGCCCTCTTTTTTCGATCTGTATGCTTAACGAATGAGCCTCCAAATCTTATCGGGGAAGTGCCCTATCAGAATAAACTGGTATATAAAATTTGAAGCAAATCGGATAGAAAAACCCATTTATCTAAATTAAGGTGGTATTAGACACCTGTTCCCCTCTTTATACTTAAACAAAGAACCTAAAAATCTATTTAGTGAAGCGCCTTATCAGAATTAACCGGTTTACCAAATTGGAAGCAGATCTGATACTTCTGAATGAAAAACACATTTATCTATGTTAAGGGGATGTTCGCCCTCCCCGCCGCCCCCCCTTTTATACTTAACTAATGAACTCTTAAAACTAATCAGGAAAGCTCCTCATCAGAATGATCTTAGAAGAATTTTTTGAAGCAAATCGGACATTTCTATCAAGAGTTATCGCCTTACATACATACATATGTACACGCGTACATATGTACATACAGAAACTGCGGACACATTAGCTCTCAGGCTTTGATTGTCCGTGAGCTAAAAAAAGGAAATAACGTGCATAATGTGAAAGAGTACAATGAAGTTTGAATGAGGGCATTTCATAGACTATGCAATTTTAGAATATTTTTATTTGTTTGACTCCGGCAGAGTCGAAACATGTAATCAGTTGAATAAACTGTTTGCACACTGTTTACTGTTTTCAACACTATTTACTGTTTTTAAAGTTTTAATGAACGCCTTTTAGCAATTAAAATTAATATACTGTTCGACAACTGTTAATTGGTATGTACATATATATAAGGTTAGTTGGGGCAACTACAATGTGACTCTGGAGCTTCTGACAATTCAGCTTCAAAAAACTAATGTTCATTTGAATTAAAGTCTGAACTTTTGTAAATGTGTTCAGTTAGGTTCCCTCTACCAGACAGAAATGCTCAAAATTACATTTTAATATTTAAAAATATAAAAATATGCATATTTCATCATGGGTCCAGTTGCCCCCAAAAATGGGGTAACTGGACCAGGGGGGTCTATGTTCCACACGCTTTTATATTATTTCATATCGGATATCAGGTCCTGTTTGAAAAAGTGTAAACAACATACAAAAATTTAAATCAGGCAGATCATGTAAATTATATGTCAATAAACAGCGTTGTAAGGGAAAACTTTGCTGTCAATGTGTCTAAAAAATGCACTAAAATGAAAATATTAGATTTATTTTTACCAAAAACATAAAACCTAAGTAAGTGCTTATGTACTTTACAATAGATAATAAGTATAAAAGTCACATGGATATTTTAAGGAAAAAAATATCAAGGTAAATCTATGAACAAACGGCTACGTAAGTACTTAAGTACTTTATCCAGGAGCCGCATTATATAGGACAAATTTTATTGTTCCTACCAGATGCGATGAAGATATTATTTTCAAAATAGTGGTAGGATCGATAAAAGTTTTCTTATAAAATGCGACCCCAGTGTATAGTACAATTTCAAGGTCTGGCTATCTCACTTTCAGGGGCAAGGTACTTGCATTCGTAAAATGTTGAAATAATTTAATGACACCAATATTTACAAGAAAATCTATCTGAAAACAAGTAAAAGTATATTTTCGCGTACTTAACAAAGGTGAAATTTTCATTATAAAATTCAGGTGCCAATGTGGCAATTAGGAATTAAAATTAAGTGATGCCATAAGGGCATCACACTCAATATGCTTTTTTTAAATTTCATTACGTAATTTTATTAAGGTATTCTATCATTTTTTTATTGTGGGCAAAAAACAATGGAGAAATTTACTTCCCGTAGTAAGAGAAACACAAAAAAAATATTTATAACTATTGGGGTAACTGGATCCAGCATGGTCCTGTTATCCCGGTTACATGTCCCAGTTACCCCGTTGTTGAAACATTTATGGGGTAACTGGGGCACCGGGCTTACATTTGAAACATGAAGTAAATATGTATAGATACCTAATAATATTAATGTAGTTATATATCTAATCTTAAAAAAAAAAGTTTTTTTTTAATAAAAGTACTTACAGTATTTTAATAAAAAGCCGAGGAAGTTCAACCATACTGACGTTGTTTAAAAAAAAAAGAAACGTAAATTTTTGAAAACCTATCACAGCAAAGTGAGAGTTATGATTGAGTTGATACACGTTGTTTTAGGAAGTAGAGATTAAGGGGCATTGTTCACAAAAGTTAAAACTTAAAAATCACCAACAGTTTTTTATAAAATAGTCTATGGCCCAGTTACCTCGTGGGTCCAGTTACCCCAACTAACCTTAAACAATTAAAATCAGATTTATCTTCCTCTTACATAAACATAATGTAGATAATAAAGGAGGTGAATAAATATTTATTGCTCACTTAATTCAGATTACAAAATTTCCCCTCTAACCCTGCTTTAAATTTTATAATTTTACATTATTATTTTGATACTGACAACTTTTACTTGCATCAAAATACTTTTAAAACTATCTTTTTATCCCATGCCACTTAATTTGAATTAAACTCCTTGTAACGTGTCCCAATAACTTAAAAGTTGATAAATATGTTTCGTGTCACTGCTCTTATCAGTGGAAATTTTTACAACTATGTAATTAACTGACATCCAATATTAAGTTTATTTAACATGCCATATATGCTATGAAAACAATGACAGCATTTCTTCATTAAAAGAATTAAAAAGTTTATCCAAATTTTGATTTAAGGCTAAGTTTAAATAAGCATACATTAGAAATTTGTCATTAAGAATGTTAATATGCATGTGTAATATATAAAAGAAATATTAAGTAGCGTGATTCTAAATAGATTATAATCAATGTACATGATTAAAATCCTATTTCTATGTATGATACAGATTTTCCTAAAAAATTATGTAATACATACGCCAATAATACCGCAATAATTCAGATGAAGAATACTTCGAATTATTTTCATCATTATTAAGAGGCTAACTTTTTTTCCCCCATAAAAACAGTTTTATAAGAACTTTTTCATCCTATCACAACAAATTTGATTTAGCTCATGCAAGGTTCTCAATAACTTAAAAGTTGTTAAAGGTGTGCCGTGATGTTGCTCCCATTAGCGTTTATGTTTTACTGGCGTAATTACCTACATCTAATATAAACTTTACTTAACATGCAATATGGTGCACAAAGACAAAAAATCTTCCTCAAAAAAGAAACAACAGAGTTTCATTTAATTTATTTTCGCAGGACACTAACAACTAGTTTTAATGCATATTGTAATGTACAAATACATATATTGTTCATAGTTTAAATTTAATTATAAGAAGCAGACTGATTATTTTAATGTGGAAAAACAATTAATTATTATTTAACTTGTTTTGCATTTTAAAATAAACTTTAAGTCAATATGTTTTCTGCAATACTTTAAAAGTTTGTTGTATAATGATAGCACGATTTCAAATACTATCATGTAGAAATAAACAAAAGTGTGTTTTGTATTTACTATATATTATTTGACATTTATAAAATTCCACATATTTATGTTGATATGCATTTTATATTGATTAAAAAATATAGGTATTTTTACATTCGAAAAAAAATTACGTAATTTTATGAAATAAAAAAAAAAAAAAAATTATATCTTACAGGAAAGATTTTTAAATAGTATTAAATCAATATATGGTTTGCATATCTGCGTTCAATGTTTTATAAAAACTGCACTAAAGCAGAACTTATATATATATATATATATATACAAAAGCGCGATTTTCCCTATATTATAAAACAGTTGAACTCCCTAAAAATTTATTATTTTTTACTCTTCTACAAAAACATATTCTTTTCGCTATATCATAGTTTAAAAATGTTAAAGAAAAAAATAACCTTATACAAGCACTTAAAAATGTAGACACGTATTCTTGGTCTCTGAAACATGCGAAATTAATACATAAAATAATCTTTGTAGGAAAGCATCTTGACTTAAACTAAATGGAAAAATAAAAAAGAAATTGAAAATACACATGCGCTAGGAACAAAATCTTGAGAATACAAAATGCGTTAAAAAAAATAAAAAAGGTGTCAAAACGCTAAAAAATTCAGCAAATTTTAATATTTTTTATTGCTTATATTTGAATGTTATTAAAAATTAATTCATTTTGATAGCTAAGTTTGATAGAAAGAACTTTTTATAAACGTGCACTTTAAAGGAAATATTTTTTTTTTTATTTACCACTATTATTTATTCTTCTGTCCTATTTATGATATTTCACACATTACTAAATTCAAAATCTTAGGTTAATTTTTTTTTTCTTAACAGAATCTTGAAATTATTTTCCGATAAAAAGATGTGATCATTCGGAAAAATTAAGCTATAATCTTTTGCTATAGAGTGTAGTTATGCAATTGAGTTGATTTGTTTTTTCAAATATTTTGTACGAATAAAAATAGTTTTAGTCTGTTTGAGTAATTACCGGCTTCCTTTCTTTTATGGCGATGCCTATGGATATCTATCGCAGGTAAAGGCAAATTTGATTTTGGATAGACAAAGAGAATGAATTTGTGGCTGAGATTTTGTATTTAAAAGCTACATTTTTTTTTTTTGTTGTTTGTTATTTAGTATTATTGATCAGAAGACTGAGGTGTTTCCCCAAATTTCCATGTTCACCGGAGATTTTTTAGGAACGAATAATAGCAATCCAAATCCAATCTTTTTTCCCAACATACAAAATGTGTTTTTTTCCAAAAAGTTTATTCAGAATTTGCATGATGCCGAAAACTTGGCTTATTAAATAACTTATTAACTAACTTTTTTATTTATCAGCCAATATATACCTGATACGTTGATCATCTGATGTTAGATTGTACATCCATGTATGGAGGAAAATTTTGAAAATAATGAAAATGAATTATATTAAAAAAATTGTATTTCTACAAATAAAAAAAATGTGAATTTTCAATGCTCAAAATAAATTTTCAATGAGAGATTTTACAGACATCGGGGTCTTACATTAACCTCTTATCGTCAAAAAGCCCGTTGTTTTGATACGGTGATTATTCGTAAGTTAGTTATAAATGTTTTTGTCATGTGATCATTTCATACTAAAATATGCCATTTGTTGGGAGGGAAAAGTACATAATATCGCTTAATATTTTATGTTGTTTATGCTATATACTCTATTTGCTATTGGTTGGCTTTATTTGATGGGAATGACATGCCCCCTTTTTTTTTGTTAAGAATATATATATATATATATATACTAGGGGGCTCTGCCCCCTGCAAGCTACGCTCAATAACCCCTCTTCAGACGCCGCAGAATCTGAAAATCTAAAAATCTAATGGGTTTGAAAAATATTAGAGAAGATTAAATTATACTGAAAAAGCTGTGCAGATCTCCCTGTAAACGAGTTTCCATTCATTTCCCTTTGATTGCAAAAATTTAAGGGAGAATCAGTTGCTGTTAAGACATCCAATGGTTGTTTTTGTTTTTGATTAAAGAGGATCAGTTAAACATTTGAAAAGAAGCTAAAATAAAATGAATTAAGCATTCAGAGTCTTTGTCAACCGATATTTTAAAACAATCTCTATAACAATAGCCTAAATCATGTGACTATCATCAACAGTTCCGGGCGGAACACTTTGCTTTTTATACTCTAGGTGCCATTTTGATACTTTAATGTTATTCAGGCACAGGTGATAAGTCGCCAAATATTATTCCATCCCCATCATTTCATCTATATTATAATAGTTCAAGTCATCAAATGCCATAAACAAATACGATCTGATCCCTTCGCCTTTCATATGAAAGTTTGGAACAAATGTCATATATTATGTATAAATGTCCCATATTGGCGCGATTTTTTTCGAACGCCAGTTTGGGGCATCAACAGCATAAACAACAACATCCGGCTTACCATATCAAGCAAAATAACGATACTTTGGCGCCAGTTAAGTACCCGTTGCGTATATGCCATTGGCGTCCGAAAAAAATCGCGCCAATATGGGGCTGTATATGACATATGTGCCGAAAGAAAAAAAAGCCGGGTGCAAATCTCGCCAGTATCTTTTTTTCAACTTGCCAGTTAGCATTTTTTTTATTGTTCGAGTGGTAAATTAAAACATTGATTTGAAGTTGAAATTAAATGTCATGGTTTGTTACATAATTTAATATTTCGCCAGATGTCATGCACCGCATGTTTGGCACGATTTTTTTTTTTTTTTTTTTTTTACGAAAATTTGGCGAAAGCCTCGTTTTCGAATACCAGTTACATATGTATTTTTGGTACTGCTTAGTTATCCCGTCAACAAAAAATCTATCGCGAACTATAAGATTAAATGTCAATAATGCTTGATCGTAAATGTCACATTCACTTGACTTTTAGCAAGTTACACGTGTTTACGTCATCAAGTGATTTTTATTTCGACGTTTATTTTTATATTTATTAATGTTATACTAATTTATTTGTTCTTTCGTTATTTAAAATAAAAAATTTGTCAATCTGTACAATTTGACGTGTGGTTTGGCGATTTATATAATTTGCGAAATTGGATGATGGAATAACTACTACGTTGTAATATAAATTTAAAAAAGAAATAAAAGTAAATATACATTTATTATTAAATAAACAACAATAGCCGGGTTACCATGTCTATCAAAATAATGCCATTTGTGCGCCAATTAGGTAGCCAGGTGCGTATATGACATCTGTGTCTAATTTTTTTTTTTTTTAAGAAGTGAAAGCCATCAATTTAAATGTTTTATTTTTAAATGAAAATTTAGTATTTAATAAAATGATAACGAAATACAAAAAAAAAAAAAAAAAAAAAAAAAAAAAAAAAAGCATTATTCTTAGCACAGATTTAAAGGAGGCCCAACTGTCGCCAGATTAATTTAAAATAGTAACCTTTTCTGAATTATGAAAAAAAAAAATTCTGTTATGATTAAAATTTGAGTCGCCGTCATTAGAAAAAAATGTATTTAAAATTAGAAAAAATTAATATTTCGAAAACTAATTCGAATTTAAAAATTCTAATACCAGTTTTGAGATCTGTGGATCATCACGGATTTTTGGTGTTAATTTCATCGCAAAGTATTACATATTTTAGGAGAAATCGCCGTGAAACTAAATCAGTTGTTTAATCAGTCGATTCAAAGAATCGATACATTTTAGGCGTTTCATATATTCGTTTCATAAATTCGTTTCATAAATTCGTTTCATTAGGATTTTATATATATATAATGTAGATATGTATATGTGTGTGTGTGTGTGTGTGTGTGTAATAATAAAAGAAAATCGCCATTTTACCTTAGATACTTTATTCAAAATTAATATAATATCTACCTTTTTTATCTGTCTTTTAATAATATCTTAAATATCCCTTAGATTTTAGCCCCCATGCCTTTACTTCAGTGCATTATTTTATTACTTATTCTGAAAACCTTAATATGTTAATACCTACAATTATTTCTAAAAATCAACTAATTTATTTTATTCTTTCATATTTTAAGTCATTAAATTCTTATTTCTTTCGAAGTTATTTAATATCATTATATATTTATTAAAATATTATTCGATTTCCCATGAGTCATTGCGAAAGCTTTGGCGCGATAGTTGGTTTTCGTTTAAAGCATCCGCAGTTAGGAAAAGAGTACCGTATCCACGCCACGCTTCCTCGCCTCTTTCCTGGGTTTTCGTCCTAATGCTTGCGCGGCCGCTCCTCTCTTTACTCCCTTCTTACTCTGAGTTGGCTGGTGCCGCGTGCTTTTTGATACTTATACGCTTACACTGACTTTAGAAAGTAGATTTGTGCGATTTTTGTCTTTTTCTCAAAACGTATGTCACTTGGAGAGTTGTCTTTCATCCAGTAGCATTGGTACAGTATTGGTAGGTGCCTTAAAGCATTGGTAGAATTGCGATCCTCTAAATGTCATCGAATAAACTCTTTGATGAATAGTACGACTTCTTTTATTATTTACTGGAAAACATCCAAAGATTTACGCCTTGGCCTTCCACGCTGACTATATATATATATATATATATATATATATATATATAAAGGTCTCCGACTGAAATCATTAGCAACTAATTTCAAGCAATTGCGTAAATTTATTTAATACAAGTTTTCAAGAATATTCCCTAAACTATGTTCAGTAATAGTTCAGAAATTGTCTTTCGTTTGAATTAAATTTTATTTTTATTTGAGTCCGATAGAGTACTCAGGTCTGATTTAAAAATATCATCCTTTTCTATTTATATATATATATATATATATATTTTATTTAAAATCCAAATTGTGCCGTTTTTTATTCAAAAGTTTAATTATGTTTTTATTTTTCAAATTTATAATAATTAGATTAGTAAAAAAATATTTTTTCATTCTTAAAACTTTTAGTTTTTACCCCTCCAACTGCTACACAATGCAGTTTCTCAACTCTTTCAGGCCCGTATTTTTATTTACAAGAAGAGAAATTTCGAATTTCTGGAATTAAGTATATTTTTAGCTAAGATAAACATAAATATAATAAAAAAAATATTTAACATTCTTTAATAGTTTTTTAAACGATGCCATTTAGCATCATTGGGACCAAACAGCAATTGCACACAAAATGCTCATGATGCCATTTGGCGAAAAAATGGAAAAGTTGGAATAATTATTTTTTTTTCACAGTCATTTTTTCATTTTACTTTTTTAAAGAAAATCAAGCAATAGTTTTCAGTTTGTAGAACCTCTGCTACCATCTATTAAGGAAATAAAAATAAATACTACTGAAAGGCAGAAAAAGAATTTTTTGAATGACACCAAACTCAATCTCCGAGATTCTCCGTTTTTAAATTTAAAAAAAAATCGTGAAAGTCATGATGCCATTTGGAATCACTTGTCCCGAAAGAGTTAAATAGAATATTCATTGTAGATTCAAATATCATGTCATCGAATATAGCGTAGAATTACGTTCTGCTAGCTTACATGTTGCCATGATTGATTTTTAATATGTTTGAAGTAAAAATCACTTGTGACATTTAGATTAGCATGTTGCATTGTTGCCAGAGAAGCATATTCTTCCCTCCAGTCCATTTAAACTTCGATTTCTTTTTTCAAACTTATAAACTGGAAGTTTAGGCATGCACAATTCATTCAATTTAAAAGACATTTTCCTACGAAAACCTCAAAAGATGATACTTTATCATCTTGGCTTATAGTAGGACTTCTTGTGGTCAAATAACTTTGTTTGTGTGTTGACGCACCATATTTTTATAATTGGGTCTGATAAATCTACAAAATGATAAGAACAATCATTATCAATCTTTGTTAGTGAATTTAACTGTAATGGAAAACTTTTATCCTGAGTAGAATTAGTTGGTTGAAGTGGCTCAACGCATCATTATTATTAGACGAGTAATGCAGGATTTTAGAAAAATAAGAAAAATACTCAATAGTCATTCCATGTTATGTAAAACACCATGCTTACTGCAATTTCCGTCGATGTTATGAAAAATTGCCCCCCCCCCCCCCAACTGTCAATGCAAATATTCCTCAAATTCTAAGAAATAAAAAGTTTTTTTTTTTCGTCCAGATATGCTGGATAGAAAAACTTATGCTTGAAATGTCTTTAACATTTTCTTAAAACCGGGAGCAGTAATTGATTCCAATGATAATTTTCTTAGATTCTGGGATAGCCTAGAACAACGTAGTTCATTATTGTATCTTTGATGATTGAACTTCAGAAATAAAATTCGATCTTTGAAAATTAAAGCCATCGTTGACCGGCAATAACTGAATGTATCTTTTGCAGAAATTTCATATTTTATAGTTGTTAATATTTTAAACATAATAGAAATTTCCATAATAATGCAGAGTTGAATTTTTTTCCATTTTAATCCTTATGACAGGTAGCTTTCGTTTGAAAAACTATTGTTTAATTTGTATAATGTTGCAAAATAGATTTTGTGATTCGGTAATTTCTTTATAAGCCATTATGAATTGACATAAATATGTGCTGTTCAAAAAACCAAAACTTCATGTCCTAAATACAGAATACCTGAATGAATTTCCTTTGAATGCTGGTGACTTATTAACTAACTTTTTTTCCAAGAAATAAAATCCCATGACGTGTTTCATAATATTCCACATTTTGAAATTTTTAGTCTTGTTGTTTTCGTGTTTCAATGTGCAACTTTAATCATGTCAACCAACACACCAATATGAAGTATTACTTAAGTTATCGATATTTAGAAAAGTATATAATATTTAAAAGAAAAATTTAATTTTCGAATTAAAAAAATGAAGCAGTTTTATAACGTAATTATGGAACAAAAAAAAATAATTTATTCAAATTTCCATTAAAAAAATTATTCTACGGTACCATATTACCAGTAAAATATATTTAGAAATATTTATTTACATATTTTACTTAAAACATTTTTTTATCAGCTTTTATATGTTTAATTTTGTGTTTGAAAACAAATATGACAAAATCTTAAAATTTTTACTAGAGATTATTTATATTTAAACAGATTTTTTTTAGTTATAAACATAAAGTATAATTTTAAGTGTCACTCAGTAAATAGAAAATAAGGTTGATAAAAACATTTGAAAGTTTTTCATAAATTTACACTACTAAATTATAACTGCCTGAACGTTGAACTAAAAAATGAATTTGTATATTATCCAGTTACGTGGTATAATAGTCTTGAAAATATAAAAAGATTTGATATTAACGATAAGGTACATGAACAATGAATGAAATAGTGCTAAAATGTTTACTTATTCTCCCTAAAGAATATAGGACACAGTAAAATATGACCATAACCCATTGAAAGAAAGTTAAAAGTAAAGGACAAACGACTACAAATAAATCAAATAAAAACGAACTTTTCCCTTCCGATCTGATAATACGTAAACGTTTTCATTAAGCTTAGCTCATTCTATTTCCTCTTGTTTAAAAATATTAAAAACTTGTTTTTAAAATCATTTCTGTAAATCTGTTATTAATTTTTAAAACACTCTACTATAAATACATAGAAAAGTTATTATCTTTAAACTTGTATCTATTTTATAATAGTTAAGATCAACATAAACAATTTTGATATAAGTCTTTTAAATAACGTAACGTTTAATGTATTTTTATTAGTTTTAATTTTTAAGCGCGTATCTTTTTGTTTCAGTTTAAAATTTCAACAGATATTATTCGATGTAAAAATTTGGAATTTAATAGAATTAAATATCTATAAAATTTTTATTTAAAAATTAGTGCAAAAGATTGTATATGTAATGATATTTTAATAAATTCTTTCCGTGTGAGACAAACTGTAATTTGTATTTTTCTTCACTCTAATGTTTTATTGTTAAAATTAAGTTAAGAATACGCAAAAGATGTATAAAGATTACGTATTTTATGCGCGTTTATTTGAATTTTATTTTTAAGCTTTCAATGGATTACATCATGTTTTTGAATTTCTTGGCATAATTTCTTATATATTTATTACTAAAAGAATAATTATGTATGATAATATGAGGGTATATTGTTAGAAATAAACTTATCTATAAACAAACATTTCTAATCCCGTGAGTACCTTCTAAAGCTACATTATGACCTTTTCATAAATTATCATGAGATTAAACGTTGAATCAATTTCTAATATATGCGCTACATAATTTTACATTCGTGCTTTACATTGAACATATATTCTAATTTGTCAGTTTGTTTACTGAAACATATATCATCTAAATTAAAATTCAGATTATATTAAATATATGTATTATATTGGAAATAAGGAAAATGTATTTGATATAATATTTTTCAAAATTTAAAGTTTCAGCTTTGAACCGAGTTCATAATTATTCTCATTTCTGCCTAATATATTCAAATATTTATTTTGAATGATAAATAGTTTGTATAATAAATTTATCTTATATACTTACAAAGTATAAATTTAGTTTCTGTGATGTTTGTCTGCATTTTAGGTAATATCATACAGGAAATAACATTATCTATTGATGAATAATTGCTCATCTCATGAATATCCGTCATGAAATTTTGAGTAAATATCCATCATATTAATCTTTGCAACAGTTTATAAGTAAATTATTAATTGTCAATTTCAATAAACTAGGTCTCCAACCAGGCATGCCCTCGTTACAGAACATAGGTTTTTTTTTTTTTTTTTTTTTTTTTTTTTATTATTATTATTATTATTTATAATAGATTGTTTAAATTTACTATCTTTTAAGAAAACAACACCAAAAGCAACAATAATATATTCAAATAAAGTATTGAAATATATGAAAAGCAATATTTTTGTATTAGCAGCTTGACCTGGAGTCAACATTCTCTAGTCAATGGCAGACGAAATCGTGTAAAATTTTGCTACTTACAGCAGCATTATTCAGCCTGATGAATTCAATATTTTAAGTATATTGTTAGTTCTATTACACGTCTTTTAAAATTGTGTTTCATATTATTTTAATATTTTATTTATTTATTGTTAAAAATCGTTATAAAATATTGCCAGGTATTAAATCATGACCATTTATATTTAGATCTTTTGTAATTGAATAGGGCTACGCGCGAAAGAAATAATAATAAAAAAATCACGCTTGAAAATTATTTCTAAATCTAATTCAGTAAATTAAGATAAAGATTTCAAATAATTTTCCCTTTATCACCTCTTTTCAACCTTTTGCCACTATTTGAAGGTTTAAAAAAAATCAATAAAAGAAAGGTTACAGCTCAGATGTTGCCATCGTCAATATGCTGTTAAAGTTACAAAAGGACAGTTTTTTGCTTTATAATATATATATTTGAGATTTTCTATGCAATTTAATTTTCAAAATACTTATATGTGCGCGTAATTTATTGATTAATGATTTTCAAATCGTGTTTAATAAAACATTTACGCGACTACGAAAGGAATTTTATGAAAAAATGCATGGCATTTTATTTAAATGTATAAATTTAGTTCTGGTTATTGATGATTCCTTTTAGGTAGTTTTATCCAGAAGATAATGTTATTTATCAATTAATTAATGTTATTTTTATAAGTACCCTGAAGTACTACATTTTGAAATTTCGCATAAATTGCCTTCAGATTATTTTTTAGCTAAGTTTCTAAGTAAAGTATTTGGTGTAAATTTAGATAAATATTTAATATGTTAATACAGTACAAAGTCTTAAGTTCGGACACCCAAAGTTCGGACTTTCCAGCAGCAATATTCAAGAAAGTAGGGAAAAAGCGAAATTGGTGAAACATACAAACAAACAAAAAAGGTGTAGAGCAAAGAAGCTTTATTACTGAATCAAAATTCATGTCTGTGTACAGTATAAAAGAAAAACTTCTTAACCCCATTAGGGGCGGCCGGATATATTTAATCTCACCTGCGATTAATGAAGATTTGCACCAGAAATTTTTTATTAAATTCCACTTTTCTAACTTTGGTGCAAACAGTTGTAAAATTACTTTTCCTTATTTTACAATAATTTTTTTTTAAAGATTCCGGTGTGAATTTGACATTACAGAAACACAATTACTAGAGTTAATGAGAATCATAAGTTAATAAAACAGCACACATTAGCTGAAATAATCAATAGTTACGTAAGTTACAATTTATTCTTAAATTGTATGTTCCCTTAAATAAATGTTTTTGTTTAACTTTTTATTTTGTTTCGATTTATTTAATGAAAATGGTTGTTTAATTCAGTATTAATTTAGCTTTTATATGCAATTTTTTATATATGAACGTCATATTTTGCATTTTTAAATAGTAAAATTTATTTTACTTTTTAGTAGAAAAGCAATATTTATGATGACCCCAAAATTCGGAAAAATCCAAAGTTTGGACTTGGTAAAGTCCCTAGGACTCCGGACTTCAGACTTTGTACTGTATATTGTTAGTTTATTATTCAATATAATTCGTTGATTTTATGTATTTGTGTATAAACTATCCATTGATAACTTTTAATCCATATTTAAAGCATTTCTAACTTTTTTTGTGAAATGATGTTTTGTGGTAATACGCTCACATTTATTATAATGTATAAATTTCTATTATGAGCGCTTTCATTTTAGATAGTATCATCCAGAAGATAATATCAGCTGTCAATGATTTGATTCTAGTCTCATGAATATCACTAAATGCTACATCCTGACATTTTGCATAATTTGCCATCTGATTATTCTTGGAGGCGTTCAAAGTTATAATTGTTAACGTGTCAAATATTTGATATTTTAAGATAATTTTAACTTTAAATTTTTTGTACTTTCGTAAAGTGTAAAAATTAGTATTTTAAATTCATTTATACGAAAATTCTTGTATGCTTATAATTGTTTGAAAACATATACAAGTGAATTTTAACCTTCGTATTTATAGGATTTAAAAAGTAATGTTTCTGAGAACTACACTATTTTTTTTAATACATAAATTTTAAACGTTTTAATTCTATATCAAAATATTACTTTTACATTTTTTCCCTTGCTATGTATATTAAACAAAACTGCAAAGTTATGATTCATAAAACATTATCTTATTTTAAGTGATACATTATTTTCATTTTCTTAATTTAAGTATTCTATAATGTCTTTTAATCATATTATAAAACCATGATATGGTGGAAAATGATTTACTCAAGGGAAAATGCAGTTTATATGTAAAAGGTTTTAAAACTGATTATGAAAATTAAGAAGAATATAAGAACCACACTTCTTCTACAGATTAGAACTTTTCAACAATATTTTTTAAGTTTTTTTTTTTTTTTTAATTGATCTGAAATTCTAAGAACTGAATTTTTAAAAATTAATTAGTTTAGAAAAAGTTTCGTGAAATGCATAAAAGTACAGTAAATTAACTATATTCTTAAAATATCTATTTTTAAAATGTAATTTTTTTATATTAATGAAACAGGATTCCTACGCATCAACGGTTTCAGGTGATTTTAGGGGTTTTAGTACCAGAAATTTCGTAGTGTACTGGTCTCTATATCTGAGGATATATTTTTTACAAATTAAATAAGGTTAACATTACTTTGCAAAAACTCTGATAAAAGGTGCTTGAATTTCATTGAAGCGTAAGAACCCTGATGAAAAACTCCATTCCTAATTTTATGAAATGAAACATGTGAATGATTGTTCATTAAAAAAATTCATGCCAATTTATAAATATATGCATGCGTTTTAACATTTATATTATATTGATATACTGAACACAAAACACAATCTGAGAAAAATTACTTTAAATGTTACAACAACGAGTTGTTTATAGAGAAATCAATTCAACAAAAGTACGGTTTAATATATTTAAAGTTTTCGGATCTTTATTGAAGTCCGACAGAATATACATTGAAATTTCGTTTTTTGCAAAAAACTGAAACTTTTTATTTTTACCAATTTTTGCGAAAAATATACATACAGAGTACCTCTTATATTTTATATTAATGCAAATTTAAAGTTAACAGATATCTTGTGCTTCTAATATATTATTCTATATAATAATTTTCAATTCCTTAAAATGGGCTATCCACAGTACCAAAGTTTCACGGACATATTATTTAAAAACAACTATATATAACTATATTTATAACTACTATATAATAATATTTCAATAAGAGCCTTAACGTCAACATATAATCTAGTTTGTTGCTTTTGTTGCTAATTTGTTGCAGACATTTATCAGCTAAATTAAGGTTTATAATATTTAAAGTATTACCCTCATAGCATGCATGGTCACGGTGACGTGGTTGTGACGTCACTGTAAGTCACTGTGGTCACGTCACATCTGTGACCAAAATGCCACCCCTCAGTGATGTCACATTGTGACTGAGATGTGAACTTCTTAGAAAACTTTAAAAAATTACGAAAACTCTTTAAAACATGTTATTTACTGTAAAATTATGTTTTCCTGGCAATTAAAAAAAATTGTGAGGTCACTGTTATGTCACTGCTATGTAACGTACGTCACGTCACATATGTGACAAAAAAACCACCATATTGTAAGTCACAGTGTGACAAAAATATGAACTTCAAAAATCTTTGAAAATGAAGAGAAATATTTTAAACAGTCACGAGTTACATGGCATAAGGAATAAAATATATTAGTGGATAGCAAATGGTAAATTCTCTCACTAAAGGGGAGAGGGGGGGGGGGGCATAATAAATAAAGTGCACGATACAATCATTAATAAACTAAATTTTCAGGCTATATTTTATCAATTTGATATCTAAGATAGTGAATGTATACTTTTTCATGATTTCAATTTTATCTAGCATTTGGATAATATAATTAGAATTAGGAATATTAAATTTATACACTTTACATATTTAGTTTGCTGGGAGGAAATTTATTTATTTATTTCTTTTTTTACCGACCAGGATTATTCGAAACACTTCTGTGGTTTCAAAATAAAAAAATTCTATTACAGTTAAATCTGCACCTTTTAATGAGCACGTAGAAAGAGTCTTCAGAGTTTAGTCATCTATGCATTTATTGCTTTAGAATATTTTTATAATTTGTATTCAAGTCATAAATTCTACTTCTTTCAGACTTTTTAAATAAAATTAGCATTTTCCGAAAATAAAAGAAATATACAAAATTTGTGCAAAACAAACTTTACTTAAAAAAAAAAAAAAGAAAAAAAAAGGGGGGGAGGGGGCTCGTTATTACCATTAAATTTATTTTTACACCTTTTGAAAATTTAAACAATGGTATATCTAATAAACTCTAATTATGAATATTATTATTATAATTATTTAGAAAAAATGAACTTTACAATACATTTTAACTTGTATTATTTGGTACGGATAAAAAGAAAAGGTTAAATACATTGGACATTTCTTCAAATACAAAATTTTAATTAACCATACTTTCAGAAAATTACTGCGCATTCAAGTTTCATATCTCTTGCATGCAAAAACAAATAATCTGTACCAGACCATCTGCTTGAAAATCGTCTGCCCACAAAAAAATAAACATGAGAAGACGCGGGAAATAAATAGTTCACTGTTTTTAGAACATCACCTTCACCACGTCTACAACACTTTAAGATAAGGAAATGACCATTTTTGGATACACGGATATTAATAGAACGTATATGTAAGTTTTCTTTAATTTAAATATTTTATTCCTTATTTGTACATATGAGTTAAATAGTTTTATGTTATACTTGTAAGAGACTGATCTTTAAACTGTTAGAAGCGATATTTTAAAATTCGATAACTGTAAAGAAAAATATCTTAATCTGCCATCGCTTGAAAAAAAAAACTGCGCAGAGACTGTGCATGCCTACATTCATACTGGAATTAATATAAACATTAATTTACTCTTACTTGAGATTGAAAATGTATGGAACGACAATGATTTGGAACTATTTTATCGGCTTCTTACTATTTTTTGATTACTAACACTTATAGTTATTATTATTTTGGGGTTAAATATGATGTTCGATTATCATAAGATTACGAAACTGTTTCAGATTAGAAATTAACATTATACTGGGAAAATGTATCTTTACATATTACAGTAGTGAAACATTTGAAAGAATTTTCTTTTAGTGCTAATAATATTTTAAATTATCTTTCAAAATCCTAAATCTTCAAACCAATGTTTTCAGATTTAACATTTGCCGAAATTATAAAATAATAGGAATTCCTTATACCATATCGAAATATTTTTGAGATATTGTTAAATCTAATAAGGCATTTAATTTATCTATTGAGTTTGCTGTTGTTTAATAGTAGAATTATAAATCCTAATTATTATTTTTAGTGTTTTTCAAATTGGTATATTTATTTTTTTAAATTGTATGTAAGCATTTTTTCTGTTTGTGATTTTAATCAAACATTTAATTATAGACATTCTGAATCGGTTATTAAATTTTCTTCTATTGTAAATTCATTTTCTACGTTCATGATACGCGTAATTATTGGCACTAAAAAGTAAAATATGATACTTAAGCATTGAAACAAAGTGTTTTTCATGCCTGATGGGAAGTTATAGATTAAACTGCTTTAGTACATATTTTTTAAAAGTTCATATAATACAAGATACATAATATAGGACACAAGTTGAAAAGTGCTTATGACTTCGGTTTGTCTGTCCGTCTAGCAGTCTGTCCGCACTCTAACTCTCGAAAATATACTCGGATTGCCCTGAAATTTTTGGATGTTATTGACGTTTACCATAGCACGGTATCTATTTGTAATGAAGTTTGTAGCATGCTTTGTTCATTTACAGGGACAGCCAAAAGTTTTCCTTTACATTACAGCCTATGGGAAAAAATCGTTTCAAATGATTTTTTATGATTTTACGCACTCTTTCAAACAGAATAAAATTTATATGCATTTATGAAGTGCACTAAAATATGCATTCTGTTCACTATGCGATGCAAAGAATAGTTATTGTTCATTTACAGGGCTAAAAAAGGTATTCAAATACATAATGATATAGGGGTGGAGGGAATTGTTTGCGGCATACTTTAATTATGTTAATCTATTTCATATATAATGAAATTGATATATGTCGCTGAGGTTTACATACTATAAATTATTTCATATTTCATGTATAATACGAATAATACGTATATAGCATTTACAGGGACACACAAAATATTTCAGATACTATATTGTATCTGAAGTACTGTTCATTAGCGATGATTGCTGGAAATGTATTTTTAATTATGATATGAGCTTTTATGATTCACTATATTTATGCATAGTATATGGTGTATATAAATGCTATAATTCCTATACAAGGCTACACAAAAGTATTCGTAAGGATTACTGGGTATGGGCGCAAATTGCTTAAAGGTGGTTTTTAAATGAGTTATGCTTTTTTTTGCTGAACTGCATTTAATTTACCAAGAAATGTTTGTAGAATATAGATAAAACGATATACAGGATCACGTAAAGAATTGGATACATGACCGTCTATAAATTATAATTTCTGGAAATGTGATTTCAGCAGTTTTAAGAGTGTCTTAGTTTGAATTAAATTTTAACTAAATAGTGGCGTGTAATAAAGATTCTAGGTAAACTACAGGGTTGTACAAAAGTAGTCAAGTATGTTTCCATACATAGTATAAATTGCTGAAAAAGAATTTCAACCTGTTAGGCGTTTTCTTGCTAAACTAAATTTTCCCATTATATAGTATATATACACTTAAAAAAATGGGAAGTCAAAATTGAGTAAAAAGTACTCAAATTTAAATGCGTCACATACTCAAAATAGCTCCGATCCAAATGTACTCAAAGTTGAGAAACACATGTACTCATTTTTTATTCATTGGTTGTGATCAAATATGAATCATTATGTACTGCCCCCCTCCCTCCCAAAAAAAGAAAAACCTAAAATTTAAAGTAAAAATATACTGACATTTATTTCCCGTTCAAAGTTCTTAACAAGAAATGTTTAATTGATTATTTATTAAGAAAAATAGCAAAATTCTTAACAAGATACTCAAATCGAATATTTTTATAACAAGAGCATTATTTCCAAGCACTTTTAAATTATTTTTAAAATGCTGTGCATAATTTAATATTTACATTAATAAACAACATTTATGCCGCCATAAATGAAATGAACCATTACAGGGTACAAAACTATTCGTTTGTTTGGGTTTGATAACATGTGATGTTTCAAAATAGAGAAAGCATGGGTTCATTTTTGATCCAAAAATATTCAATTCGATATGAGTACGTCGGTTTACTTATTTTTGAGTACTTCATTTTTCTCAGTGTATCAACCTACAGATCAAATACAGGGTTGTTCAAAAGAATTGGAAAACATATTTGGCTATGGACGGTAACTGCTGAAATCAATTTTTCAAATGTTTACTTAGTTATCTTATTTACGTCATTTCCCTAAATTGCGATGTCTTGTTAAAGCATTCAGAAAGTGTTGGAAAGTATTTTATAATCTATGATTAACGCATGATTTTTCTTACTCGTTTTTTTTTCTATTTCCCAGATCAGTCTTTTCCTATAAAACATACCAAATCTATTTATCTCATATTCATAAAATACAATATACACGGGAATAAAAAATTTAAATAAATATCGCTTATCATGCCGCTCTATAAATAATAGTTGTATTAATATCCGTGAGTCTCCATGTTCGTATTTAATAAAGCAATGACAAATCACAACAAATTAAAAAATTTACACATTCTAAATATCAAGCTTGAACTCAATATCAAGCATAGAGCTTAATATCAAGCATACAACTGAATAAAAAAATATGTCAGTTGATAAGCATTGTTTTTTAAGTGGAAAAATTTAAAATGATTTAGAAGAATAGGACTCCAAAATAGCGATATTTTGCTAAAAAGTACGGTAAAAAGATAAGATTTTATATTTACAGCAAAAGGTTATTTCAAAATTCATCGCTGTATTAATACTTAGAAATCTTTCCAGAGAGAATCCTTCGCCTTATATACAATATTTCAAATGAAAATCAAATATCAAATTAATTGCTTAAAAGGCGCAAATAGTGAAAAAGATTCCAAGCCGGGACTCGAACCCGGGCCATCAGTATAGCACACTGATATTCTACCGACTAAACCACATGGAACGACGCCCAGTCTGTAAAATTTCTCACTATTACAGGTTGGCAAGGCTACAAACGCAGCACAAGATGGAATATTTATCGTGATTCACCGACATGCGGTAAACACGAAACTTAATGAAATCCAGCATCGAAACCATATTAATAATTGGAAATTTTTCCAGGGAGAAACATTCGCTTTCCATACAACATTTCAAATTAAAATTGCCTTTTAAGCAATTAATTTGAAATTTGATTTTCATTTGAAATATTGTATGCAAGGCGAATGGTTCACTCTGGAAAAATTTCCAAGTATTAATATAATTTCAATCGATACTGGATTTAATTAAGTTTCGTGTTTGCATCATGTTGGTGGCTCACGCTAAATATTCCATCTTGTGCTGAGTTTGTAGCCTCGCCATCATGTAATAGTGAGAAATTTTCCAGCCTGGGTATCGTTCCATGTGATTTAGTCGGTAGAATGTCAGTGCGCTGTACTAATGGCCCGGGTTCGAGTTCCAGCATGGAATCTTTTTCACTATTTGCGTCTTTTAAGCAAGTAATTTGAAATTTGATTTTCATTTGAAATCACAGTGTTTATGACAAGTTCGTCACAAATGACCCATATTTCACAAATTGGTCACAGTGTGACGTCAAAGCATTGTCGCTTTCGTCACAGGTTCGTCACAAAGTTAATGCCAAAATAGTCACAAATGACACACTTTTCACAAATTTGTCACACCGTGACTTCACAGAGTGGTCACAATGTGACGTCACAAACGACCTCTAAAACGGCCATAAAGACCTCGCATTCTAGTCACTGTGACGTCACATCGACGTCACGTGACGTCACATCGACGGTCACAAAATCACAGTGTGACTTCACAACGACGTCGCCGTGACGTCACCATGCCTTACGGGTAATATATTATTACAATAATTTAAAATGCATTTCTTATAGAAGCTTTCAAAAATTAACGCTTCATTTTTGTGCATATTTCATCGTTATTATAAACCAGCATAATTATCTATTATGGAAAATACGATTTTGAAGCATAAATTGATCTAATTATAATTTTTTTTATCTATTTGACTATCTAGTGTATCAATTTCAAGTAATACAATCCATTGTACAAAATGATCCATGGATGAAGTAATTATCTTCTTGTGAATATCTTGAAATAATAAATCGTGCATTTTTTTTTTTTTTAATTTTTGTCAGAATCTACTTTGACACTCAGTTTTTTAAATAAAATGGAAATGGTAAATTCAAATAGGTATTTGATGTTTTAAATTTGATTTTAGTATCAGATATATGCAGTTGCACAGAATGTAATAATTAGTTATTTTAAATAAACTTTGCTCATATCTATAGTATTTATAATTATTTAAAATTATAATTATTTAATAGATTCTCTTATAGTGAATGTGCAGTAATTAAATGTTGGATATATAATTTTTGCTTGATCAAAATCCATTGTGATATTCTGGTTCGCATCTACTGTCAGAGAATCCATAGGAATTCTGTGTAAAAGCAATCAAATATGTAACGACACCCTTTCATTCAATACCCCAAATATCTGGTTAAATATCCTGAAAATGTGAGCAAATTGACGATGGTGCGACAGGTTAAATATTTAACTCATTGAAAGTTTAAACTCAAACACTGCCACTTCTACTACTGTCCAGCCACGCATTGAAAAAAGAAATTGACGTATGGAAAAATAGTGACGCATTAGAATAAGTGGAACGGCAGTTAAGTATATATTTCTCTACACAAGCTAAGTCCCAGCCACTGCTATTTCTACTTTTAGCTACCTTAACAATTATAGATTTTCTCAATTCAAACGAAGTGACGTGTTTGAATGATTGGAATCGCAATTTATAATACAAATAGCCTCTGACGCTGGCCGCGGAAATTGCTGGCCGAAAGTACTAAGACATATTAAATGCAATGAATTTTCCTTAACTTGAACATCTATATTATTAACATTTTGTAGCCTTTTAAGTAAAACAGTGAGCTTTTTAAAGTTCACATTATGTATTTTGTGATTGAATCAAGGTGGAATATTGCATTTCGTCATATGATTTTATTTATTTACTAAATTAATGTTTGTAATTCCTAAAATTATTAAAAAAAATTCTTAATGTTTTTCTATTTAAATATTAAATTGTATTTTTATAATGAATATCTATATATTAATAGATAAATTAAATTTTAAATTCATTAATTGTTTTTCGAAGATACACATTTACAATAACAAAGCCATTCTGAAAATATTTTTGTTGTTTTGTTTAATTTATTAATTCATTTACTACCCAAAGCACTTCAGAGTAATAAATTCCGAGGAATTTTTCTAAAGAGTTAAGAAGAAGAATTCAAACGTAAAACAGAGTAATCATACCTGTAAACGAAAATCATTATTTCTTAATATAAAAATGTTTATTCTTTTAATATTGATGCAGTTTAAACTTTTAATCCATATGCATCAGTGGCCCATATATGCGACTTTTGAAGAAAAATTGAATTTTATTCACAAATTCAGAATGTATACCTGGAATTCCGAAAGATGAATTTTCATATTATGTCATCATGAAACGTCAGTACCGTCAACCGGGGCTTCTTTGGCCCTTGCTGGGTTACTTTGGTCCATCCCATAAAAAAAAGGTTTTATTCTTTGTATCGAACAAACAATACAAGATAAATCGGAGTTTTTTCCCTTGAAAAATATTTTAGACCCTACTATAAGGTATTTGAATAGTTTGGGGCTAATTAATTTTTTTGTGGCAACATTGGATGTGTTTGTAAACAACTGTTTTCGTATGTAGATTTTAACTCCCCAGACTTTCTTTAGTGAGATAATCTGGATAAGAAATACAAATAAGGTAAGTATAAAAATATTACCTTTAGTAACCTGTAATCCATGTGTGATCATAGTTTTTCCTTTAACTTTTTTATTTTGACAGAAAATGTTTACGTTTTTCTAATGCTAACATGAAACTAGTTTTTCGGGGTTACTTTGTGCCAGGTCTTATTTGGTCCGGAAGCAAACCCAGTTACTCAGAATTGCATTTTATACAACCAATTCTCTTTAAAACTATATTATTTGTGTAAAAAAAATGTAACATTTTTTTCAAATGTTACTTTTGAAAAATGTTACAGTAATTATTTTTGTTCCAGTTGCCGAGGATAGCATGATGAAACCTGTTTCTCGTGTCTTTAATAATAACATTTGGTTTATTGTGTTTAAATGTTAAAAAAAAAAAAAAAAAAAAAAAAATGTTTATCAAGTTTGCAGTGTTAATTCATTAGCAGATCCTATTGCAATCAATTGCTAATTGGTTTCAATATTCCAACATATTAATTGTATTCATTTTATATGAAAATATAAGTGAATGGACC
Organism: Maratus speciosus; assembly: GCA_963932465.1. NCBI lineage: Eukaryota > Metazoa > Arthropoda > Arachnida > Araneae > Salticidae > Maratus > Maratus speciosus. Next base: position 330,796,243 of record OZ010795.1, read on the forward strand.
AAAGAAGCCCCCAGCAGTTCCAAAACTTTAAAAATAATTAAAAAAATAAAAAAATTGTCTGTTTAAAACCATACAATTTGTTTCATTGTTTCCAGTTACTTGATTATAATTCAATTTCGAAGTTGAAAAATCATGTATAATATTTTCTAATAATGGAAATGTTGGTGGAACCAGGAAAAAGTGGCCCGAAGTAGCCCCGGTTGACGGTATCTAAATAAAGTAAAAGTTACTACTCAGAATTTCTGAAATTGATTTGGAATTTATGAATATAAAAGAAAATACTGAAATGTACTTTTCGGATGCAAAAAGTTGAGTAATCATAAATTATTTATTTATCTAAAATGGTGTCTTATGGATAGAGAAAAAATGCTTTATTTTCAATGAACAGAATTTAAAAAATAATATATTTTGATATGATAGGAAAATACTTTATTCTTTCAGTTATGTTAAAAGTTTTAATCAAATAGTGAAACATTACCCTGGATTTGTTTCAGCATTGTCAGTTGATAAATTTAAGCATAGTTCAAAAGAAATATTTTTATGTGATAGGTTATAGACCAAATGAACATTTCTTTCACAACATTGTTTATATTACGCCCAAATACATTACGTTGTTCTATTATCGATAACAGTCCGGTATTTGAAACAGTATTTCTCTTCCATTAATAGCAATCCGGTATGTTTCAGTGACCGTATGCTGGTTTAACTTACAAAATAGACAGGATGCTTCATCAAAATCTAGCTTTAGTGGTCGGCAAACGCTTTCTTCATTCCTATGCGTTTGCCGAACCAGAAAGAATACGAGGATAAATTTAACTTTAAACAGCAAATATCTAACAACCCTGATTTTATAATAAGTTCTATTTGGTCCATATTTTATCAATGTGTTAAATTAAATAGAGTTAGGTTCTAATATACCATATAGATATAATGAAAACGCAGATATTATGATTGAACATTCCAATTAGGTGAATATTGGAAATCTATATTTTATAGTCTTTCTGTTACAGTTAATTGTTCAAATATGTTAGTGGATTCCATCTTGCTATTAGGCGTTCGGAGCTGAAGTGAATCAAGTACATAAATTATAGTTTTGATATAATAAAGGCTACAGTTTATTAATACAATTTGAATCCTAAAGTGATTTAAAAGATAATATACCTTTTATTTTTGTAATATGAAGTCTAACTTAAATATGGGTAATAATTTGAAAAATTAAAATCTATAATTAATGTGGATATTTAATTTTAAATCAGAATTTGCTCGGCTGGATCGACATTGTCTCTGGAATGTTTTTTAAATAAGGTCGATCAAATGAATACGTCACAGTAAAAATGGAAAAGGTTAAATTTAAGCTTAAACAATAAATATCTAACAACCCTGATTTTACAGTAAGTTCTATTTGGTCCATAATTTATCAGTATTTTGTATTAAATATAGATAGGTTCTAATATAACAAATAGATATAATGAAAACGCAGATATTATGATTAAACATACCAATTAGGTAAATATTGAAAATCTGTATTTATAAAGTCTTTCTGTGACAGTAAATTTTTAACATATGTTAGAGGATTGTATGTCTCTGTACGGAGCTGAATTCGATCAAGTACATAAATTATAGGTTTTATATAATCAAGGCTAAAGTTCATTAATACAATTTGAGTTCTAACGAGATTTAAATGATAATTTATATTTTATTGTTGTAATATGAAGACTAACTTAAGGTATCCGAACACCTTTAAAAGTAATTTTCAATCAAAATATCGATTTTTCATTTTTGCAATAAAATTAAACTTGAATCCTTTATCTATCAAAATCTGCTTAAGTTTTGTCTGTATCTAAAATAGAACATGAGTTACAACCGTTTAATATTACATCTATTACGTTATTTACATTGCGTTACATGTATCCTAAAAGTTATTTTTAGTTTTTTCTCGAAATTAAAATTTTCAGATTTTTACTATACGCAAAACATCCTGAAACAAAATATTATGCAAGAAATGCCACAAAATTTTCTGTACTTCTTTTACAAATGTCTTTTGATGGTCTAGACTACACTGATGATAATACAGTGCACTCCCGATTATCCGTGTTAATCACCGGGAGAGGTCGCACGGACAACCGAAAAACACGGATAATCCGCAAACTCCTTTTTACTAAAGAAATCATCATGAATACAAAAATATATAGATTAATTACATTTGCATGCTGTATAACATTAAACTATAATTTTTTATTTTAAAATTTAATGCTAAAAAAAATCTGTAATGCATCTTTGCTTCTGTTGTTTGTTCATCTCTTGTCTTATATCGGCAGATACATTACGAACTGCAGTATTGTCACCGTAATCAAATCCTCCTTGTCCCATATAGTCTAACAAAGTTTCTGCAGATAGTAGAGCAGTCGAATGAGAAATTGTATTTCCCCCTTTTATTACATCTTCTGCATCAGTACTATCATCACTATTAGATTAACAACACAGTTAGAAACGATGCCTCTATCTGTCAAATACTGGAAGCCGGGCTCATATGCTTCCTTTTGGAACTAATCTTCTAACTTTTTTTCATCACGATTTTCGAAACTTTGTAGTTCCTTTGCTTGTTCAAGAATACTACTATTTGCTACTATTCTTGAAGATCTGAAGAAGATTGTTCATCATGCGGTATGATCTTTCCTCACGATCGTGATAAAGTAGAACATTTTACTTTGACCATGCTGCTGATATTCCATATACTGCATTCAATAACGAATATTGCTTCCAAAAATTTGGTAGTGTTTTAACATCATGAATCAAATTTAACCCTACCCGTTAAACAGGTTCCACAGCGTTCTATTTTACATCTACGTACTTCACAATACTATCCGCTAAACCGGACAAGATTCTAATTCACCTCAACGTCGATTTTATATGCATGATAAGCGCGAAAATTGTTCTTTTAATTTTTTTTGTGAGTCCGGAATGAGCACGAGTAATCCGCAAACCGGATAACCCGGGCCCGGATAACCGAGAGGATATTGTTTATTAAATAGTTTTAAATTTACACTGGTATAAAGGACTAACTTGAGACAAATTTATCGAATTTCTCATTACATTAGTACTTAAACTGCTATATCATCTGAGATAGAGATGCGTTTATAATGTATGTAGTCTACGTCCTATAGAAAGTTATTCTGTTTATTATGCAATTTACAAAATGTCAATACATTGTTTTATTTTTGAGTTATCACGTTTTGCGGAAATGTCAATTTTTGACATAATATTGACTATTTTTCTGTTTTAAAATTTATTTATGTGTAATTGCTAAATTTTTTATATATTTTTTAAAAAGTTTTAATGTCATTATAAAAATTGGATAACAAGAGAAAATTTCAAAAATTTCACTTCCGAAGATGTGCGGATACCTTAAATATATACCTTAAATATATAAACCTTGTTTTTTAATTAATGATTTATGAGTAGAAATAAGAGTGTTTTATTTTCAAAGAAAAAAAGAAATCACACAAAGGATTATCTTTTGATATAACAGAAATAAATATATTTTTTTTTTTCAATTGTTAAAATTTCTAATGATTCATAAACATTACCCTCGATTTCTTGTCGCATTGCCAGTCGTTAAATTAAAGCATACTTCAAAGGAAATAAATGTTTTTGTACGATAGATTATAGTCCATTTCATTTCACACCATCTTTTAATATTACGCTCAAATACATTCTGTTGTTTTATAATCAATAAAGTTCCAATATTTGAAACAGTATTGCGTTTCCGTTAATTGCAATCCGATACATTCTAATGACAGTATGTTGATTTAATTTGCGAAATAAACTGGATGCTTCATCATAATCCAGCTTTAGGGTTCGACAAACGCTTTCTCCAGTCCAGTGTGTTTGCCGAACGAGAAATAATACTAGGGTAAATTTAAGCTTAAACAATAAATATTTACCAACCGTAATTTTGTGTAATTTCTATTTGAAATATATTTTGTTAATATGCTGTATTAAATAGAGATAGGTTCTAATATAGCAAATAGATATAATGAAAACGCAAATCTTATTATTAAACATTCCAATTAAGTGAATATTGGAAAACTATATTTTATAAATTCTTTCTGTGACAGTAAATTGTTCAAATATGCTAGTGTTTTGTATTTTGCTATGAGGCGTTCGGAGCTAAAGTGGATCAAATACATAAATTATAGTTTTGATATAATAAACGCTAAAGTTCATTAATACCATTTAAATCCTAAAGAAATTTAAAAGATAATTTATCTTTTATTGTTGTAATATGAACACTAACTTAAATATAGTTAATAATTTGAAATTTAAAATCAACATTTCGTGTGGAAATTTCATTTTAAATCAGAATTTACTTGGCTGGATCCACTGTAGCCTTGGAATGTTTTTAAAATAAAGTCTATTAAATGAATACGTCACAGTGAAAATGGAAAGGGGTATATTTAAGCTTAAATAAAAAATATCTAACAACACTGATTTTACAGTAAGTTCTATTTGGTCCATATTTTATCAATGTGTTGTATTAAATAGAGGTAGGTTCTAATATAGCAAATACATATAATGAAAACACAAATCTTATGATTAAACATTCGAGTTAGGCAAATATTGGATATCTATATTTTATAAAGTCTTTCTGTGACAGTAAATTGTTCACATATATTAGTGGATTGTCTCTTGCTATGAGGCGTTCGGAGCCTAAGTGGATCAAATACATAAATTATAGTTTTGATATAGTCAATGCTAAAGTTCATTTATATCATTTGAATCATAACTAGATTTAAATGATAATTTAACATTTATCGTCGTAATATGAAGACCAACTTAAACGTGGGTAATAATTTGAAATTTAAAATCAATGAATAAGGTAGAAATTTAATTTTAAATCAGAGTTTACTCGACGTGATTCTTTTTGGACATGAAGTGGTTTTTTTTTTTTTTTTTTTTTTAAATAAGGTCGATCAAATGAATACGTCACATTGAAACTGGTAATATTAACTTTGGCTCTAAAATGTACAACATTAACGAATATTAAGCCGGAACTAAGGATTTATTTATACTTTAGGACAAGATACAATTTAGCTCTGAGCCCTCCATATTATAAAAATAGATTTAGGATTGTTAATAAATTTATACTGATTAACATTTTCATAAATAAAAAATACTTGAAAAAAGTACAGTATATTGTTGTGTACAAATTGGAAAAAGATTTTCGTCACAATATATATATTTATTAAATCAGGTTAACATTATAGACATTGAAGAACACCCAAGAGAAATGTGGTGGCTGTTTTATTTACCAAGTATTCCTAAAATTTAGAGCTGTCATGAAATTTTAACTAAAATCTTTAAAATTGATTCGAGTGTCATATCATGATTATTTCCTTTAAAAAAAAGGCAATGCACGTTTAAGTATAAAAATATTCCATGTGAAAATAATTAGTAAGCTTAATTTCCTGTAGTATTTTTCAGCATTTTTTTTTTTTTTATTCGTAAAAAAATTAAATGCTTTTGATCTTGAATAAGAATGCACAGATAATTGCGTGTCCAGTACCTACATTAGAGTGAGTATATCAGAGTTCATAAAATGCATGTAAATATTAAATAAAGGCAAAAAATAAAAATACCGAAAAACTTTTGCATGTATTATAACAAGAAAACAAATTCTGTTATGCAGATGGAATAATAAGTAGGACTTTCTTTTTCATTTTCTAGCCTTTTGATTTAAAGCTGTAAGTTAATATACGTGTTATACTTTGCTTGCTGGAAATTATTTTTATGGGGACAAGAGGAAAAAAGAAGTATTAATTAAAAAAACAAAACAGGTTTATTTTTTTATTAAAAAAATTCATTACTTATTTTATTTACATTTCAGATGAAAATCTATACGTATTTATTATTATTCTTTTTATATTGTTGAAATATTTTCAATGATATTAATTTCAATGTTTATGAATGATACATTAGTTTGTATAATTTGGAAAAATAATCCATAGTAAGAATTATTTAAATGTATTCAAGCAATCACTTACGAAACGAAAAACAGATGGATTTTGCAAGGAATGATAACAAAGAAAGCAAACATTACATAACATCGCAATATAAAATAATAACAAAACCAACTTTTAATATAACATTTCTTATTATATTTAACAGTCCAATATCAACATTCCAAATCAATTTACCAAACAAAAAATCAACGTTTTTTGTCAAAGAGTTGCAACAAAGAAAGCAAACATTAAATAACGTCATATAAAATGTATAAAACACATAAAATAATAACATATGTAACTTATAATAATAATAAAAAATTATGATGCTTAGCATTCTTTCAGTATAAAGTTCCAACTAAATATAATTCATATTTCTGGACTAAAATTATTTCTTATCGTATGCATAAAACAAATGCATGATAAGTTTTATGGAAGATATAATTTTTTCGTGTGTGCGTGCGTATGTTGTGTGTGTGTGTGTGTGGGGGGGGGGGGTGCATATCATTTAGTATTATGCTTCAGCAAATTCCATTGTCTGATTATCGAGGATGTTTGGAATTACAAACATTAGAACATTCGCGTTTAATACAATGTTATATATTTCAGTGGCCGAGTATTGGTTTAATTTGTGAAATGGATTGTTTCGTCAAAATATAGCTTTGGTATGGTCATTGTATTCTTCGCGTCCAAAAGTAAAACTTATGAGTGGGAATTATCAGCTTAAATGTCTAGTAAGTATAATTTTAGTGTAAATTCTATTTGAAACGTACTTTATTCATCTTGTTATATTAAATAAATATATTTTCTATCATGATGAATGGAATAATGCAAATGAAAGTAAGAGTTTTAAATATTCGAATTAAGTGAATTTATATTTAATATATTCTATAGTCTTAAAAGATTTATGCAGTGTTTGAATGTTTTAGACGATTATATTTTAATACGTAATTAACTTAAAAGGCAGTTTCCTTTAATATTTTCAATTTTCTTTTTTAAAAATACAACATATTACTGTATATAAATAAAACAATAAACATTGGTTTGTAACTTTTTTTTTTCAAAACAATCAATCATGGTTTACAATCATTTGAGAAAATTATATTAAATAATATAATGGCCATTAATAATGTTAAATTACGTCCTGAGTTTACTTAATTTAGCAAAAGTCCAATTCCGAAACAGGAAAAATGTACGATACTAGAAGCAATTACTGGCATTTTTATTAACATTTATTTAGAAATAAAGATATTTCATTAATATAAAAGTAGATAACATTATTTTAGTGCCTTTATTTAACAATTCTGATATTTAAAAAAAAAAGTATTAAAAATTTAACTTTATTTTTTTATTATTTAGCTTACAGTTTAATTTTTTTAATGTAATCAATTGCAATATAACTTCTACTAAGTAATTATAATAAAAGGAACTGATAGCATAAACACGCTACACAATTTTATTTAGATGTCGAACTTATTAATAGGATATTCCATCGCCAACTCGCCTTTTGTTTCTTGAAATCAAATTATTTTTCATTACAAATTGGCTTTCAAATGTTTTTCAGCTTAGGATGAAATATTAAAATTAATTATAACTCTTAAAAACACTTATTGTGAAACTAGTAATTAAAAAGCAACAAACCATCTTGAAAGTTAATTCACTATTTAAATAATCATGTATACTTTATCTTCCATTTTGATCAACAATTTATTCTAAAACACCAACCTTCTAATTACTATAGTAACCTGAAATCGTGAAACTTTTACTTCGGCATCTTTGTTTCTATTAATACATGTCTACAAGCCTTTAATATGATAAACCATAGAATTTAACATCCTATTATGCTTCCTATTCATTAAATAACATGACTTAACATGACTTAAACGCTATTCAAAGGAATAAATGTGCTTGTTATGTCACTAAAGCAATTAGGCCGCATGTTACTTACAAGATTAATTAAAATTAACTATGACCCTGAGTAGGGACAATCTTAATAATCCTGGAAGATGAAGTTTATGTTTAAGGAAATTTATTTGCTCTTTTAATCTATTCAGTATAAATGAAAAATGAATCACTCTTATTAAAAGAATTGCAAAAAGTTTAATTGTTAATTACTTAATTAGAAAATCAACATGATTATAATAAAAAGAGTTTGACACAAAATGATCTATTTAAAATTAACGCTCATTTAAAATATATATATATTTTTAGTAAAGAAACAAGTTTGTAAAATTTATAAAATACTAAAGTGTTTATTTATTGGACTGGTTTTTAGTAAGAAATATCTACGAACGTCTTTCTTAAAGCGTTTTTTTTTTCTAAAAAAAACAAAAACAAAACAAAAACAGCTGTTGAAATGCATTCTAAACAAATAATATCCTTAAAAACGTTATAACAGCTTTTTATATATAATTTTAAAATTTAAATTTTTATTAGTATTGCCTTTAAAATATTTACATATTTTTACACGCGGGCATTTTTTCCCTAATATTTTGTTAGAATTTATTTTATATACGGAGATTAAAGTGAAACACAATTAACAGTATTATTAACAACAAAGCAGTTCAACGGAAAATACAAGTATACAATATTTAAACTTATAAAAAAATTACTCATGTCATAATAGATTAAATTATTTTTGGGAAAATATGTATAAAATAGTTTCAACTCTATTATGTCATGAAAATATCATATTATATAAAGATAATCATGAAAAAATAATTGTTTCGATTGCAAAGAAATTATTGATAGCTATATTTGAATTTACTTTTAAAAGATGTGTTGCGAATAGTAATTATTTGCTTATCGTGGCATTTCACAAATGAAATAGTGTCCAATTGCATATTTTATTACGTAAGTTTTATTGGGCATTTCTTACTTGTAGTTATTTGATGAAAATTTCTGTTTGAAATATGGTGTCGCTAGAAATTTAATCTTTAATTTACTCACTAGCAAGTGTATAATACAGGGAATTCTGTGAATCCCGAATAGATTGTAACCGAAAGTTTCTTTGATTAAAGAAATATGCAGATTTATTTTCTTATCGTACATAATTTCAGCGTAATTTTAAATTAGAAATGTTTGCATGGAAAAGAAAAGAACAAAAAACCAAGATTTGTTTAAGAACAAAATTTTTAAAACACAATGTTATTCATCTTTGGATTTTAAAGGCAACTAATGAATTTTCAAACAGTCAGATAACGGTAATTAAAATTTCTTTTATGATGACGATTATTATCGGTAATTTTTTATTCTGAAATAAATTGGGAATTGAAAACACTACAGATTGTATTGAATATTTGAAAAATGAAAACTATGTTCAGACAAATAGAATACATGTACATTTTTGTAAACAATTACGGTTTTCATTAATGCTTTGTTAAAACAAGATGCACTATAAACGTTACATTTTTTTTTTCTGTTCCTTTTTCTTAGCAAAAATTATTATTTTATAAATATTACGTTAAACATATAATTGTTTTTAAAAATATTATAAAAATTTTGAATAATGTCTTTTAATGCAAATATGCAAACGATATTTTTATTAAGAACTTATTGTTGATTAAACTTATTTATTATCTTAAAATTAATACCCTTTTGGAAAAGATTAATTGAAAAAAAAAATATTTTGAAAAGTCAAAATATTAGAATATTTTACATTAATTCTCCTTATATTATAACCAATTCATAACTGGTGGCATCATCGATCAAAGTCAGACGATTTTATTTAAAATCAGTATTCTTTTTGCAGTTTGTTTGCCTTTTCTTCTTATAATGGGTCGCGTGAGTGGTATTCCTGAATCTATTAAACTTTGTGCGATTGAATTGTATAGGCACGGTAAAAATCAATGTTATGTAGCGAATTATTTACATTGTTCGCAGTCAGGCATTAGTAAAACACTAACACAATATTCAAAATGTGGAAATTTTGAAAATGATCGTAGAAATGGCGCCGAAAACGAGAAACATATGTCAGAGATGACCGGAAACTGAAGCGTATGGTTAAGAAAAACCGTTTTAAAAGTGTGCAATTCTTGCATCGAAAAGAAGAAGTAGTTGAAGTTTCTAAATCGACAACATTAAGATGTCTCCATAAATTTAAGATTGAATTTCATGTACCGAGTATAAAACCTCTCATGGCTGAAAAACAAGAACGTATAAGATTGAATTGGCGTAAATCAAGACGTTTATGGTGCGAAGAAGATTGGAAAAGGACATTATTTAGTGATGAAAGTATGCTTTGTGTTTCATATGGTAATCAAGGTATTCGAGTTTGGATAATAAAGAAAGAAGCATTTGATAAACAATGCCTTAAACGTGCCTTAAACTTTGCTGTTAGTGTCATGGTTTGGATTTGCATGAGTACTAAAGTAACTGGAAAGTTATGCATCGTCTACGAAAACGTTAACTCTCAGATATATCAATAAATGTTGGAATATTACATGAGTCCATCATCAGAAGATTTATTTGAAGATGATTTCATCTTTTAACAACATTTAGCGTCACCGCATACCTCGGTGTCAACTAATTGATTCCGCCAACGCAACATTAAGTTACTTCCTTGGCCACCAAACTCACCAGACCTTAATCCCTACGAAAACTTATGGTGTATAATGAAGAAAAAACTCCAAGAAAATCCTTCTTCAAGTAAAACTGAGTTAGTGCTAAGCATAAAGTCTATTTGGGCTAATAGTGATAGAATTGTTTGTAAACAGTTTGTATATAGCATGCAAGATCGATTGTACGCTGTTATAAAAGCTAAAGGGGATGCTATAAAATGTTGAATACCATTTGCTTCATATTCATAAGGTAATATTGATGCGTAAAATAAAATATTGTAGTATTTTAAACCAATCTAAATTTTATTCAAATATTTTGATGTGTTTTATAAAGCTGTATACCTAATTTATTGTATTGTATTTTATACTTTATAAATGTTACAATTTTATCTAAACATTCCAGATTTAATTTATAAAAAATTTAATTGCATTTACTTCGTATCAAAAATAAATAAATGAATTTTTTTTTTCTTATTGCATTTTCTCAATTATACTAATATTTTGAATATGAGCTGTAGTTATATTTATGCCATTATAAGGTTAGTTGGGGTAACTGGAACCACAAGGTAACTGGGCCATACGCTATTTTATAAAAAAAACTGTTGGTCTTTTTTAAGTTTTAGCTTTTGTGAACAATGCCCCTTAATCTCTACTTCCTAAAACAGCGTGTATCAACTCAATCATAACTCTCACTTTGGTGTGATAGGTTGTCACAAATTTACGTTTCTTTTTTTTAAAAAAACAACGTCTATATGGTTGAACTTCCTCGGCTGATTATTAAAATACTGTAAGTACTTTTATTAAACAATCATTATTTTTAAAGATTAGACATATAACTACATTAATATTATTAGGTATCTAAACATATTTACTTCATGGTTCAAATGTAAGCCCGGTGTCCCAGTTACCCATAAATTTTTCAAGAATAGGGTAACTGGGACATGTATCCTGGGTAACTGGACCATGCTGGATCCAGTTACCCCAATAGTTATAAATCATTTTTTTATGTGTTTCTCTTACTACGGGAAGTAAATTTCTCCATTGTTTTTTTGCTCACAATAAAGAAAATGATAGATTACCATATTAAAATTGTATAATGAAATTTAAAAAAAAAGCATATTGAGTGGTATCAAACCAAATTTCTTGGCCCTTTGAGAGGCGGTGATGCCGTTATGGCATCACTTAATTTTAATTCCTAATTGCCACATTGGCGCCAGAATTTCATAATGAAAATTTCACCTTTATTAAGTATGCGAAGATATACTTTTACTTGTTTTCAGATAGATTCTCTTGTACATATTGGTGTCCTTAAATTATTTCAACATCTTACGAATGCACGTACCTTGCCCCTGAAAGCGAGATAGCCAGACCTTGAAATTATACTATACACAGGGGTCGCATTCTACAGGGGAACTTTTATCGTTCCTACCATTATTCTGAAAATAATATCTTCATCGCACCTTTCTGTAAGGGTTCTGGTAGGAACAATAAAATTTTCCCTATATAATGCGGCTCCTGGATAAAGTACTCAAGTACTTACGTAGCCGTTTGTTCATAGATTTACCTTGCTATTTTTCCCCCTTAAAATACCCACGTGACTTTTATACTTATTATCTATACTAAAGTCCATAAGTGTTTTTGGTATGAATAAATCTAATATTTTCACTTTTAGTGCTTTTTTTAGACACATTGGCAGCAAAGGTTTCCCTTACAACGCTGTTTACTGACATATAATTTACATGATGTGCCTGGTTTAAATTTTTTAAAGTCGTTTACACTTTTTCAAACAGGACCTGATATCCGATATGAAAAAATATGAACGCGTGTGGAACAGAGACCCCCCCCCCCCCCTGGTCCAGTTACCCCATTTTGGGGGGCAACTGGACCCATGAGGAAAGAAAGATGAAATATGCATATTTTTATTTTTTTAAATATTAAAATGTAATTTTGAGCATTTCTGTCTGATAGAGGGAACCTAACTGAACACATTTACAAAAGTTCAGACTTTAACTCAAATGAACATTAGTTTTTTGAAGCTGAATTGTCAGAAGCTCCAGCGTCACATTGTAAAATCATGTCCCATTTGCACCAACTAACCTTATATATACTTTTTTTTTCTGTAAGCTTAATTATTAATTTTGATTTCCATTCATTTCATTTCAAAATGAAAGTCAAAATTTAGATCTTGAAGGATGTTTCTTTATTTTGTTTTATAACATATTTCTAAAATATATTCTTAATGTAATATTTTATGCGTTAAAGCGGAAAAGCTGTGAGTATGATTTTAATATTTGAAATAATGTTTAATATTGTTTGGATAAGAATTTGACATTCAAAAAAAAAATAAATGAATCCGTTAAAAAGAGCTATCACAAACAATAATTTAAAAGATTAATTTCTTTGTGTGATGCTTTAAAAATTTTACCACTTTGTTATACCATACCTGTCTTTCTAAGTTATACTTGTGCATAACTAAAATTAAAAGTATGTTTCCTAAAAAGGTGCATAAAAATTTATTAAACTATTTCGTTACAAAATAAACTGTCCATTAAAACTTAAAAACCATTGATGTTAAAATCATATGAAACAGAGAAAATAATTCCCTAGACCTTCCGATCGCAAACGCGATCCTTTTCTGGGATAGTTTCACTGAAATATCGCATTCACTGTGCTATTTATACAGCAGTCTGGGAAAAAAAGGATCAGTCTATTATTTGTTGGTGGTGTCTATGAAGTCGTTTCGTTCCGATGCTGAAGTGTTAGGTATTTTTAAAATATTAAACCAAATATGAGGTATGTCATACGATAAAACATCATTACATACATTATTTTCTTTACTTAAAATCTCCAATATTGTCTGCTTTTAGATTACAGAGAGTATATAAGGTCTTTGTCAATACGAAAGCTAATAATGTACTAGAAATAAAAATAGAGGATCACCGCACTTAAATAAATAAATAATAATAATAAAAAAAAATCTGTAAAATTACTAAAGTTTTTCTAGGAAACTAGGATTCCTAGAACTTTTTATGTAACGGCAAAAACAAAAATTCATGTAACAGATACACTTTTGCACCGAAAATCAAAAAATCTGTAATGTTACTAAGAAATGTTTAGGAAACTGGGATGCCTAGAACTTTTCATGTATAGTAAAGCGAGGAGAGTTTGCGCGGTAGGAGAGATTGCGCACAAAGAGATTCGACGGGAAGGAGTAGATTGCGCGCCCAGAGACTCCAGGTAGTTGTACAGCAGCATTAGTGCAGTGTCTACATGAATGTGCATATTGATTGTTCCAAGTGTCTGGGATAATGCAGTGCTATTTTGGTATTTTTTCCAAAGTAAGTGCTTGAATTTTCATAACTGTTCGTCAGAATTTTTATAGAGCGTCAATAATACAAAATATTTTGAACTTAAACAATTTCTTATAAACCACTAACCTGGACTAAGTATGCGAACACCAGAAATTCATTTTAGCAGTGGCCGTATTTAAATAAAAGACCGCGCAATCTCTGCTACCAAAATAGGAGAGTTTGCGCATCTGCTACTTAGGAGAGATTGCGCATTTCCCCATAAGTTTAAGTGCTAGGAGAGATAACACAGCTTATTGATAAATTTGTATGAATTGCAAATTACGCATAAAACATATGAATGAATCAATTTTGAAATAATTTCGGAAAAACACATAATTATCAAAACTAAATTTGGCAATAAATTAATTTGAAAAAAAAAAAAAAAAACTTTTGCAGAAATTTTTTTTATTAATAAATTAATAATACAGTTGTTATTAAATAAATTTTATGTAATTATTTTTGTTAATAAATTAATTATATATATATATATATATATATATATATATATTTGCTAATATTTATATATATTGCTAATATTTGCTAATAAATTAATTTTATTAACTAAAATAAATTTTCTAATACAATGTTTTGGAAAAGCTTTCACCCATTCCAAGTAGTGTAATGCCATCGAAATCAAAAGAAAACAGAGTGCAACTAATGTTAGTGATCCACAAAATATATATGAAAAAAGATTTAAGTAAGATGCCGCTACAAAAAAAAAAAAAAAAAAAAAAAAAAAAAAAAAAAAAAAAAAAAAAAAAAAGCTGAAGATAAGGTGCTTTTACAAAAAGTGGGATAAAAAAGCTCAAGGGGAAAAAAATGAGGATGAGTGCACTGAGTATCAGGAACTGTACCAGGAGACAATTTACCAGAGACTGGATTCAATGTATTGCTTGTTGCAGGTGATTGCACGAAAGATGCACGTTTTACAATAATAAGTGCATCGATTGTGGACGACGACAACTTCAGTTAGCAAACAAAATACAATGAAACTGTGGAAATCGAAATGAAGTAATTTTCAAGTTAAACATGTTATCTACTAGATGAATATTTTTTTGTAATATTAGTAAGGCTTGCTTTTTCAGATAATTTAATCATTTTAAATTAAAATTTTTAACTGTTGTTAAAATTATTTCTTTTATTTATTATTTAAACATTTGGTTGAAATATTCACTCCTAATACAAAAATATTTACTCACAAAATGTCAATTAAGTGTAATTATTATTGTTAACAATTTAATTGTAGTTATTATTAATAACAATCTCTTCTACCTATGTGCGCAATCTCTCCTACCCATGTGCGCGTTCTCTCCTACACTGTAAGGAGAGATTGCGCAAAATAGTTTTCTTGGTTTTATTACTGATGTTCTATTAATTTACAGTATAACAACAAAATAACAATGGAAATGCATAAAAAACAAATGAAGTCAAAATTATTCATGCATAGTTTAGCAAAATATTAATATTTAGATTTTTTATTATTATTCTTTTGAAAGGTGCGCAGACTCTCCTCGCTTTACTATAACTGTGAGCAGGGTTACAAATAAAATTTTAGTAAGATTGCTGTTATTTTAGCAGATTCATTTGTAAAGCTACAGATTTCTGTAGCTTTACAAAAACTAGTATTGGAGATTTACAGCATTTCTAGTACAGTTACAGATGAAAATTTATTAAGCATGTAACTTTACATCTGTAGAACTACAGATTTTTTTTTTCTTTTACAGTGCAGAAATTTTTCAGGCACCAAAAATACATTTCAAAACAAAGAATTAAATTGAGCTTTCTGACTGTCAACGGGTTGGACGTTTTGAACAATCTCTTTTGATGAATGTGCCTTGCGTATAAATTGAGGCCATGGTAAAAGTAGGAAAAATGAAAGAATGGTCAAAACATCCATGCTTTTTAAATGTGCATTCGACTAGCGTCTGAGGCATCAAAAAAGTATTTCTGGACAAGAAAAGAGACACGATTTCATATTGAATGGAATAAAATGAAGAAGCCATATCGAACATTTTAATACAGAAAAGGATTACAAATTTTGGAATTATGCTAATTTTCAAACAAAAGAAGTATAATATTCGCAAGTTAAATTTTTATAATTGTTTTTATAATCCTTTTATTTTTACATTTATACTGCTTGTAATGTTATAAACTAATAATTATTTATAGCTTTATACTTTATTATCTAAATGATATGCCAAACTTTAAAGAAAATTGTGTAAATTTAAAATTTGTAATACATTTCTTTAAAAAATTAAATTTTTATCTATACTTGGAACACCCAAAGATGTGAATAGATTTTGTTAAAAAAAATTATGTAGACTACAGAATTATGTGGTACACACGATAGACAACTTTCTCACCTGACGCCAAATGAAATTAAAAAAAAAAAAAATTATGCATTTTCATAAAAATTTTAATTTTGAACTATTTCTGGGACGCTTGGGGCACCAGAAGTTATGAATGGATTTTAAATAATAAAAAAAAATATATGCAAACTAATATACATAAAAGGCAACTTCTGCTCCACGCACGAAAAGGAATTTCGAAAAAAAAAAAATCGTATACTTTTCGATCCACCCTATTAATCCTCGCGTATTTCTTTTTTGAATTTTTTTATTACGATGAGGATTTTCTGTTAAGACAAGTATTTTTATACGATCTGTCTCTACTAAATTATCCATAAAAGAATTTGTATATACCAAAATTACATGAAATATTTATAGAAACCTATATGTTTTCATTATTTACGTACTATTCTGACACAAATGAAAACAAATGTTAAAAACAAGATTCAGATAGTCATGAGCAATAGATATAGATCATTTCGAGGTAGAATATTTGCTAAAAGAATATATTGTGAAACATGCTCTTTATAATACATAAAGTTCTAGAAGAGTTTGCGAAGTTTTTCTAGATCATCGTGACAAAACTTCTAAAGTCGATCATGTCTGATGACTTTTCCCACACAGTCCATATAATATTTAATCTTGTTTTTCCCTTTTTTTTTTTTTTTCATTACGATCGAGATTCTCTGTTAATTATTGCTAGCTATAACAAACATGTCTAAATTTAACGCGTGGGTATCTCAGTGTAGGATGCTTCCTACTCACACATTCTAAAGATATGTTAAAATCGCGTAAATGAAAGTAAAGTATTAAAAAATAAAAAATAAAAACTCTATATCAACTGATGAACGCTGATAATATTATACCTCAGAATGTTTGTCTGTTTTGGGAAGCATTTTTTTTATCTTTTAACTACCGTGGAAGGGAGTTTCTTTCTGTTTTTTGTTTTTTTTCTTTGTATTTTGAAATTTTGAGAACTGTCTTACATGCTAAAAGTGTTGAAAAAATATCTTTAACCCATTTATGCCTAGCGTCCCATTTTTGGGACGTTTCAAATTTTAATGCATTTGTATAATTTTCTTCTTCTTTATAACATGAAAATTGCATGAAATCATTATTTATAAATGTCTTTATCTATAACCGAGAGATGACAGCACAAGGTGGATATATATTTCCTTAAAGTAAGGCTTTTTTCGGTGTTTATAGATTTTTAATTTTTCAAGAGGGCGAAATGTAAAAAGGAAGTTTATTTGTATTTTTTCTATCATGCACCCAAAATTGCAAGTTATAATCTTAGCTTGTGGACTTTTTTGAAATATGTATTTTTTTAAATTGCGAAATTAAATGTTCAAGCCTATTTTTTATGCATTTTAGTGATGTACAAAATATAGGGTTCCAGGCACAAATGGGCACATATTTTTGTTAGAAATTTAGGAGACAGTTATTTATACAATCTCCTTTCGAAGATATTTCTGAAATAAATTGTTATTAAATCTGCAATACGATTATTCTTATTTTATTATTAATAATAGTTATAACGTTATTAGTCTCTGCAAAGAAATAAATATATATTTTTTTGTAGTTCATTAAAATACTAATTATAGTACATAATATACAATTTAAAAACATTTTAAATATAAATGTAGGGATAATATATAATTACGCATATTAATCTACTAGAAATACTCATATTTAGTTATTTTACATTTTATCAAATAAATACAAAACAAAAAAATAATCTTATTTTTTTTAGTATTTTTCCAGTTCATTTTGCAATATTTTAAAGTGATTTTACCAAAAAATTTGAAAAAACGAAAATTCAGGCACAAATGGGTTAAAAATATGGCAATAGTTTGTACTAGCTACCCGATAAACAACAACTATAACATGCATATGTGTTTTTAATTCTCATACAGAATAGTGATATGATGACATTCTCATTGGTCATAGAAAAAGTATTTATAATGATATGTTACTGAAAATTTTAAGTAGTTATTTCAAGACTCAGCATTTTGAAATATAATAATATTCATGTAAAAAACAAACTTTTATCATTTTTTTTTTTCGTTAGAATTATTCTTCCTTGTTTTCTATAATAAAAAAAAGTTAAGTGTTTTAACGTAAATTGATTGAGAAATAGCGTGTTCATTACGTAGCATGTACATTAGAGTACTATTTGTTCGTATACTGAATATTAAATATTGAATAAGGCAAAAGAAATAAATCGAAGACCTTTTATTTATAAACTTATGGCTACGTTAAAACAAAACAAATGTTGCCATGCAAATATCTATTGTACATAATTTTTTTTTTTTTGTCACTTTAGGTTTCTATTTTAAAGTATAAAAAGTACAATATTTTCTTTTCTACAAAGTTATTTTTTTCCATGAAGAAAAAACGAGAAAATATAATAAAGATAAAATTCGCTATCTTTTTTTTTTTTTATTTATTTATTTATTTATTTTTTTTTAATTTGAGGGTAAACTTTCTTACACTACATTACATTACCTTAAATAGATTAATATGACTTTCTCAAAACGTCTAAGAATTTTGGTGAAATTCTTATCTATGACTTTTTTAAAGAATCAATTAGTTTCATTATTCAAATTTAAGAATTTTCGTAGTACTGAACTTACGAACTAGTAAAGATTTTACGTTAAAACTGTAAACAATAAATACCAGTTTTATCAAAAACAAAACTTAAAAGCAGCACCAGTACTTATATCAACTTTTTCCTATGTTGTTATATTTTAATATATTACATATTTATGGATGAATTAAATATTTTAGTCATTATAAATTATACAATTAGAGAATAAAAAAGAAAACCTAACGAAAAAATGAAATATATAACCACGACTAATAAAAAATCATAAAAACATAGTTTCTTATGCTGCCATTGATTTTATTAAACGTAACCGCATAGTTTTTATGTTGCATTAGTCAGATTTTTCAAATAATAATATTAATTTTTAGTATACTATCAATTCATAATTAATTATGTTCAACTGTTCAACTGAATTGGTTTAGCTTTCTATTTTAAAGCCTAAAAACTACAACATTTTCCTTTCTACAAAGTTATTTTTTCCCATGAAGAAAAAACGAGAAAATACAATAAAGATAAAATTTGCTATATTTCCTTATTTGAGGATAAACTTTCTTACACTACATTAAATTACTTTACATAGATTAATTAATATGACTTTCTCAAAACGCCTAAGAATTTTTGGTGAAATTCCTATCTATGACTTTTTTTAGGTTGGTTGGTTGGTTGTATTTATGACGGCCAATTATCTGTACAAGGGATGTAGGCCCAGGGGGGAGTGCAATTCGTGGGGGTCTTCCTAGGGGAACCTAACCCGTATTAACTCTTTGAAATCCAAGGTTCGAAGGAAACCACGAAAATCCCGAACGATTAGACCGACGGGCGCGATTGGGTTCGAACCCATCACCTCCCGTCTACCAGCTTCGAGAGCAGAACCTCTCAGTCACTGGTGAGGTGACTTTTTTTTTAGGGAATCAATTAGTTTCATAATTCAAATATAAGAATTTCCTTAGTACTGAACTTACAAACTAGTAAAGAAATTACGTTAAAACTGAAAACAATAAATACCAGTTTTATCAAAAACAAAACTTAAAAGCAGTACCAGTACTCTTAAAAGCAGTATCAACTTTTTCCTATGTTGTTATATTTTAATATATTACATATTTATAGATGAATTAAATATTTCTGTATTTACAAATCATGTAATTAGAGAATAAAAAAGAAAACCTAACGAAGAGACGAACATATAATCCCGATTAATAAAAAATCATAGAAACATAGTTTGTTATGCTGCCACTGATTATATTAAACGTAACCGCATAATTGTTATGTAGTATTAGTCAGATTTCTCAAAGAAAAATAATTTTTAGTATACTATCAATTCATAATTAATTATGTTCATTTGTGGAGCTGAATTGATACATGGAAGAGTAACACAATGATATTAATTTTAATGCAGTAGAGCGCCGATTATCGGAACTCCAATTAACCGAACTTCCAACTATCCAAACAGCCTATTTCTCTCTCTCTTTTTTTTTTTTTTTTTTTTTTTTTTTACCGAACAGACTACTTCTCTCATATATATACAGGGTGATTCATAAAAGATGGGCAGAACTTTAAGGGGTTATAGTACACTTAAAGACAAATAATATTAAATAGGAGACTAAGGGTCCCAGACGTATTCCCAAGGAGATAGGGGGCATTAAAGTTTAGGGTCCGAAATTTCAAATGATTATAAAACATGGAAAAATTGGTCGATTCGTTTGCGGTTTTTGCAAAAAATTTTCTTTATGCCAGTATTTTCTTGAAATAAAATTTTAAAGTTCAATTTCAAAAAATGCCGATAGGGGGCGCTTTAGACTTTGGAGTAACAAACAACTATTTTTTAACGTTATTTTTTGTATTTCTTTAAATGATTTCGAAAGCTTAGACTTAAACTTAAATTTTGATCTAAAAATCTGAGTCCTAACGAGTAGTTAAGTAGCGTAAACTGAAATTTGAAATTTGAAACCCTTCTCCCCCCAGAACAAAAATCAGTTATTCCCGATCTTTGTGTCGTAGATTAGGCTCTAACTACTGCCGCGTTTTGCTAAAATTATTCTTTATGTCAGTATTTTCTTAAAAATAAATTTTAAAGAAAATTTTCAAAAAATTCCGATAGAGGGCGCTTTAGACTTTGGAGTAACGAACAACTATTTTATACCGTTATTTTTTGTGTCTCATTAAATGCTTTCTAAAGCTTAGACTTAAACTTAAATTTTCAGCTCAAAATCTGAATCGCTGAGCGTGGTTCAGTAGCGAGGGGAGGGGGTTCAAATTTCAACTTCTGAACACAGTTCAGTTTGCACTACTTAACCATGCCCAACGATTCTGTGCTGTGATACGAGGCAAAAATACAACTTTCGTCAAGGACTGGATCGTCGGAATTCACTCATAAAGGCACTAGCACAGTTGGAAACGTCGCTCATGCAAACGTTAAAGCTCCATTCCTGACGCTAGTCACCGGGTGAAGAAGGAAACAGAAAGTATGCAAATGTCAAATGGGGAAGAAGAAGAACACGTATGCAAAATTTCGACACGATTCAGGCATAAAAACCACTGAACGGTGAGTCAAGTGTAAGTCGCTGTAGTAATGAATCGGAAGATGGTGGCCTTCACGAATAAGGAAAAGGCTGAGATGCATTTAATTTACGGAGCGGCAGATGGAAATGGTGCAGAGGCACAACGAATGTACGGAGAGCGATTTCCCAACAGGCGGTTGCCTAACCGCAAAACTTTCGAGCGCTTGCACAGACAGTTGTGTGAGACGGCATCATTTCTCGCTTCCCGGTCGAATGCAGGTCGTGCAAAAATGGACGAATCAGTAGTTGTTGCAGAAGCCATTCTGGATGTAGTAGCGGCGCAGCCAAGTACAAGTACACGAACAGTGGCTAGGCAGGTGGATACCTCACAGTCCATGACTTGGAGGGTACTGAAGGATGAACATTTGCTCCCGTTTCATGTGCAACGAGTCCAGAAACTGTCTCCAGGGGATTATCCAAATCGTATTGAATTCGCCCGCTGGTTTCTGCAGCAGAACGCGCTAAATCCACATTTTGGACGAACTGTGCTTTTCACCGATGAATGTACCTTCACACGTGAAGGTACATTTAACACACACAATGCACATGTATGGGCGGATGTCAATCCACATGCTACGTATCCACATGCTCATCAGAGACGCTTTTCCATCAATGTTTGGGCAGGAATCCTCGGAGACCACCTAATCGGACCGTACCTTCTTCCTGAACGCCTCAACGGTAAAACATACCTCACATTTCTGCAACATGTGCTGCCAGACCTGTTAAACGTTGTTCCTCCACGCATCCGGCGGGTCATGTGGTTCCAGCACGATGGAGCGCCAGCCCATTACGTACGAGACGTCCGCAACTATCTGGACATCACATTTCCGAACAGATGGATTGGTCGAGGTGGTCCTGTTGCTTGGCCTGCTCGCTCGCCAGATCTTTCACCCCTCGATTTCTTTTTTTGGGGACTATTGAAGGCTCTTATGTATGAGACACCCATTGAATCCCCCGAGGAACTGGTCGCCAGACTTTCCGCCGCTGTAGGGGAAGTGCTCGAAAAGCCTGATGTTTTCGCGAATGTTCGCCGTTCCATTCTTCGCCGTTGTTCTGCGTGCATAACCTCTGGTGGTCACAATTTTGAACATTTATTGTAATTACATGTTAATAAATATGCTTTGGTAACATAATCCTAATTTGTGTCTTTTTACCTCGTATCACAGCACACAATGTGTGGACATGGTAAACTGAACTGTGCTCAGGAGTAGAAATTTCAAACCCCTCTCCCCAGAAACTTAACCACGTCTAACGATTCAGATTTTGGGCTGAAAATTTAAGTCTAAGATTTAGAAAGCATTTAATGAGACACAAAAAATAACGGTATAAAATAGTTGTTCGTTACTCCAAAGTCTAAAGCGCCCTCTATCGGAATTTTTTGAAAATTTTCTTTAAAATTTATTTTCAAGAAAATACTGACATATAAAGAATAATTTCAGCAAAACGCGGCAGTAGTTAGAGCCTAATCTACGACACAAAGATCGGGAATAACTGATTTTTGTTCTGGGGGGAGAAGGGTTTCAAATTTCAAATTTCAGTTTACGCTACTTAACTACTCGTTAGGACTCAGATTTTTAGATCAAAATTTAAGTTTAAGTCTAAGCTTTCGAAATCATTTAAAGAAATACAAAAAATAACGTTAAAAAATAGTTGTTTGTTACTCCAAAGTCTAAAGCGCCCCCTATCGGCATTTTTTGAAATTGAACTTTAAAATTTTATTTCAAGAAAATACTGGCATAAAGAAAATTTTTTGCAAAAACCGCAAACGAATCGACCAATTTTTCCATGTTTTATAATCATTTGAAATTTCGGACCCTAAACTTTAATGCCCCCTATCTCCTTGGGAATACGTCTGGGACCCTTAGTCTCCTATTTAATATTATTTGTCTTTAAGTGTACTATAACCCCTTAAAGTTCTGCCCATCTTTTATGAATCACCCTGTATATATTTTTTAATGATGATGAGATTTAAAATAAAAAATAAATTGAAGAAATGAAACGTATGCCCTGAAAATGACCCTGCTACATCACATAACGAAGCCTTTGAATGTTTGGAAACAGCTATGAAATGTTTCGAACGGCAGCAGAACTCTGATCCTGTTCAACTAATATATTTAAGAAGAATGCGAGGAATGGCAGCATTGGAAAGAACGTCTTATTTGAACCAAGCAACAATGGAAAGCTTTTTTGCTTCAATTAAAATCTCTGGAGTTCAGAAAATGATAAAAAGAGAAAAAGAAAAAAAAATACCTGATAAAAATGTGACAAAAAAAAAACAAAAAATGACAGTTTTTAAACACGCTAGCACTGACTGGTGCTGCCAGTCCTAAGCCTGGATAAAGTGTGAAGGTTTGAGTATAGTTAGGGACATCCCTTAAATTGTTTGTCCATTTATCCGAACTAAGGTTGGTCCCTACTTGGTCGGATAATCTTAGCTCTACTGTAGTTATGTTAATGATGCTAATTTATCATCTTTGTCTGTAAAAAAAAACTGTGTGTGCTTTTTGAATATAAAAATATTTACTTAAGAATCGATAACATCCGAAAAATTTGGTTGAGAAAACTGATTAATACACGATAGAAACTACTCGGAAATATTTCTAAAAATCTTTGGCTACAGGAGAAACTTTTTGTTTGTGATGTCTTCTCTAAATGTACAAAGTATACTGATTTCTGATTTTTCTAATGATGAATTGCGATTTACCCACGAATTCGAAAATCGTTTTGTATGTTTTCTATTGTGGTTAATATATACGTTCTCAGATTAAGAAATATTTGTATTTTTATAAAGTTCATCACTATAGTTATATATAAACAAAATACGAAAATTTTACTAAAAAGCGTTATAGTTTATTTCTTTGAATTCAACACATATAGTTTATTTTCTTGTAAAATGATATATATCAGTTAATTAATGATGGAAAATTAAACATCATTGATCATAAAAAAGTGTTCTAAAACAAACATCATTGATTAGTTTGTTTTAGAACACTTTTTTAAACTTGTTAACAACTGCTTCTAAGTTTTTTTCAACTTAACATAACATGAATCATTTTAATTTGTTTCGAATTAAAAAAGAAATTGCTGGAAGTTATAGGTTTCGCAAACTTTGCATTTAACGTTTAATATTTATCATGGAAATGTTAGCCTACTTTAAGTAATAACAAACTGTGAAGTAATAACTAATTAATTTCGCTATAGATCTTTAAACAAAAACGTAACAATTAAATTATGCAATAGAAACAAAAATGAAATTTTATCTATTGTTGGTTCAGTGTGGAACATTTTTTTTTTAATTTTAGGAATTATACAGCAAGTTAGAAACACTTAAAAGCATCAAGATGACGTTGGTAAAAAATTTAAAATATTTGCTTGCTATCCACTGAGCTTAGTGGGAAACTCATTTAATGGTTTAATAATATATATTTCGTATTATAAATTTCTCCGATGCGTTGCATGCGGTTGAGAAAAATAGTGATAATACTTATATTTAAAATGTTTAAAATGCAAAGAAGACTTTAAATCGCTGATAATTTTGAGAGAATTCTGTATTTATTTATTAATGCCGTTCCCCAATACCTTGTCTAATTTAAGTTGGCATTTAAAATAATTTGCCCATTTGTAATTAATGGAGGTTTAATATGTGGAGTGGCTCTCAGTCGCCAATGCAGTCTTCTTCTTAGGAATCCAATCTATACATTATTTAACCTCTTTTGTTCAGATCAATGTTGGGAGAAGCGCCATTGCAAAAACAATGGACCTGTCTTTGGCACCTCTTGATTTCAGCGACATCTATCACTGCTATTTTGAATTAAACCCGAGAATCTCAGAAAAAAAATTCCTGACATCTTACATAAACCTATGCATTTTTTAAAAAAATAACTGTCACCATTTGCAAGTTATTGATTTTTAAAATCAGTCAGTCCATTTTTGGACGACCGGTATATAATTTATATATTTATTTATTTTTAAAATATTGAATTTATTTAAACAGTTGCAGTCAATCACAAGTGTTGACATTTTCGACGAGGCTATGGCGTGACTTACGTTAGTTGCACTGACATCACAAAAATTCAAATGTGTCTCAAAAAGCCCTTTTCTGGATTCCAGAATATATTCGCAGTCAATTACAAGTGTTGGCCTTTTTGTACGGATTATATAATGGGTGAAAGAAAAGTGAACACTCGTCTTATATATATATATATATATATATATATACTAGATACCCGCCATACGTTGCCAGGCCCGTAATAATATTCTGAAATGATCTTGAAATTTGTAACGCAGGTGGCCGTATGGAAGTTGGGGGGGGGGGGGGTGTTAAAGACGTTACAAATTACTAAGGTCCGAATCTTGTTCAGTTGGAAAGTTGTCTAAAGCAACAGGTTAAGGTTTTAAATTTTTATTTGTATCACAGTTTAAACTCTTTTATTCAAAATTAATTGATGAATTCAATTGAAATTTTATTATGTTTCCAATGTTTTAATTTTTTATTTAAAATCTTTCGATGAAAAAGTAATTACAATTACATCATAAACTGTAATACTGAACAAAAAAAAATAAATAAATAAATAAATAAATAAAAATAAAATTTCAAGCAAACAATACTATATAGATTTTTTAAAAAGTACTATCTGGCAAATTAATTTTCTAATAGAGTAAAGCCTGTTTATAACGGAATCATGCAATAAGCTGAAAAAACAGGTTTCGGCTCCCCCCCTCCCCCCCCCCCGAAAAAACATGCAACTACGATTTGTGCATTTTAAAGGGCCCGCATAAAACGGTATTTATCACAGGTCGTTTGCGTTTCCGTCTAAGTAGGTTTTATTGCATCTTACTTCTGTCGGGGACATGCATTGGAATTATTACCGAACGCGCAAACTGTTTCTACAGCCATGTTTGTATCATTTTATATCTTTAAACAGTCTTTTGGGCACCATATAGCCAGGGTTTTTACAAGAGAAAAAATTGTTTTTATTGGTATAGAAAAAAAAAAAACAACAACTTAAAATTGAAAAAAAAAAATGCTAATATTTTTTTAATTAAATCGATTGGACAATGTAAAATGTAGTTATTGTAATTATTATTATTCGATTCATTTATGCGTTATTTTTTCTTAAATAATTCAATTAAGAATAATAGGAAACCCTTACAATAATTTTTAAAAAATGCAAAAGTTTTTTAATTAAATACGTTTAACAATGAGATTTTTAAAATGTAGTTTTCTCTCATTTTTAATAATTCATTTGTTTTAAAGTTAAAAATATGTATTGTATTTAATTTATTTACTTATTACTATATTGATTTACAAATGCGGAACTTTTTTTAGTTTAGAAATACTTAAAAATATGAAATCCTAAACGGCAAAAATGCACAATTTCTATTATAATTCAAATTATTTCTACTGATTTTCGAACTAGAGACCTTTCGTCGAGAAAACTCATGGGTTAACCGACTAAGCTACAAGTACTTGGATGCGATCAGTAAATTAAGGCTCCGTATCGATCAGTAACGGGTAACAAAATAGATGGTTATTGTAGTCCGAATTCTTTGAAATTTTAATGGATCGTAAATATAACTAAAACCAACCCTTTTTAAAATTTCATAAAAAATAATATACATATTTAAGAGGGAAAACGTTTAACTAAAATCGAGAGAAACCGCACCGAAATCCCTCGATTTTTTTTTTTTTTTTTTTTTTTTTTTTAAGTTATCACACATTTCTATTTATTTATTTTATTATTTATTTATTTTTGTAAAATGTTTCTACTTCGTCGAATTTGTCGAAGTTTTAACACATTTTATTTTGTAAAAAATGTTTCTATCTGTCAGAACGTTTTGAAATTTTTTGTAGGTGATGTAAATCTGGTCTATGGACATGCTCTGAAAAGTTTGTGTTAAAATACGGACTTTTACTTATTTTAAGCGTAGGAAAAATATCCTCTCCATGAGGCGTGAAGTGACCTGCGTTTTGCGATATATTTGAAAGGGTTAAAATTTCTAATTAAAAAAAATAATTACTTCATCGATTTAAGGAATATATCTGCTTTATAAACATATGTTTGGTTTGCAGTACCTTTAATATTGCAAATAAAAAATTTGTAATAAAACACAAAAAATCAATTTTGTTTAATTTATTTACACTTTTTATGATAAGGGGCCGAATATTAATAAATAAAATCAAAAATAAATTGTGTTTAATCTTCACACTTTATTTCAAATACCAGTATTGTTGCGACATTAAAACAAACAAAATCAGTTTTTATTAAATACGATTCCATACTTCCTGCCAGGTTTCATCACTTACTGTGGAGATAGGCCGCGTGAGGTGCGCTGAGCAGTGCGCTGTCCTTGACTGGAGTCTTCGTGATTGGTAGCCTCTCCGGAACGCAGCTGGTGGCGACTTTCGGGACGCGTCACGGGCGGTGGCCTCCGGGTCATTTCCGAACCGTTGCGCAAGGGACTGAATGGTTCCAGGTCTGGGTGGTGGAACCCCATCTTTACTCTTTTAGGGCTTTTACATCTTTTAGGACAAGTTATAAACGCAACATAATTGATCAGTCTGATTTATCTTATTTTATCTTACGGTATGTTTTCCATATTAAAAACCATACAAAAAGTTATTTTAAAGTTTTAAATATGAAATTTCCCACCAGAAACGCTAAAAGCGTAAAAAAACTCATTATGTGACAAATTATGTCAAAACATAAAATTGACCTAAGCAGAATCTTATTACGAAAATTTGTTTTATAAAACATAAATAATCGTTTTTATTCAAATTTAAATAACATATTTGCATCCAGTGGGCGATATTTGTCCAATTGAAAAATCTGTTGAATCAGTATTCCATAATTTTAACTTTTAGTATCGTTGTCATAAAAGAAATCGTAAAAAAAAAAAAAAAAAAAAAAAAAAAAAAAATTAACGGTTTAGTTATAAAATTTTGCCGCACACAGTCAGAAGTTCAATATGAAGATTTACGGAAAATAAAAACATAAAAAATCGATTAAAAAGTTTAGCTATCGTATTTGGGTGACACAGGACTTTATGAACTCAAAAGAAAATTGTGTTGAATCTGTACGAGCTATTTTTTATTTTTATGTAGCTGTCTTACCGTGAGGCACAAAAATCCTTTTTTCTTAAATTTGGTTACCCCATTTTTTATCAGAGGACACATTAAATGCAAAAGAAAATTATGTTCAAACAGTTCTATCTATTTTTTTCTTCATTACTCTCACTATACAATGAAACATAAGCAGAAAATTTTCGTTTAATTTTATTTCTATATTTCTCCCTAGGATGCATTATCTTCGTTAAAGGAAGTTTAGTTTAAGTTACAACATGTAATGATAACATGGAGTATGATTGTGACATGAAAAAAAAAATTAAAATTTTAGTTATGCAATTTCCCACAACAGACCATACCAGCCTTTAAAAAATAAAATCATGTGAAAAGTTTTATCAAAACATAAATTTTGCCAGGCTGAATCTTATACAGAAAATTTACTTTAAAAAACTATAATTACATTTAGATGTGGTGTTTCTCTCTGGGGTACACTGTAAGCACAAAAAATTGCATTGCATCGGCACCATTTAATTTTAACTTCAGTATAGCTACCATGCAGTAAAAAATAAAATAAATAAATTTTATTTAATTGAGGTTACCTGATTTATCCCAGAGTACTATAAAGGCATGAGTAAGCTGTGCTGAATCAGTACTACCTGTTTTTATCTTGTGTACGGCCATGATAACGTGAACATAGAAAAAAAAAAAAAAATAAAAAATAAATTTGGTTAATATACTTCTCATAAGATGGCCTTATCACTGTATAAAAAGGTTGATTTAAAATTATCCGATCTAATTTTAACTAGCAGCATGATTGCTGTATGGAAAACATAAAACAAATTAAATTTAAAAATCTTAGTTTTTCAATTTCCTGATTTAAAATAAAATTGTAGCATCAGCGATAAAGCGGTGGAAAGAAGTTCTGAAAATTCCTGGTTATACTGGTGCTACTGTGGGAAAATACTATGGAAATTTACCCTGGAAATTTCTATGGCGCTATAGCTCCATTTTTAATGAGATTCGTTTTTGTAGTGGGGGTTAATTTTGAGATGAAGATTATTTTAGGGAAAGGATGTATTACGACTATCCTAAAAATATCACGCGGGAGTTTACATATAACTTATTTTCTGGGAAACACTGTTTATTTATTAAGATTAGACGAAATATATTTAATTGCTATAATTATTTTCTTCAAGCAGTGCCTCCAAGACATTCCTCCAAAAAATAAACATTGTTGTAGCTTTATATCACTCTTTAAAAAAATCTTTAACAGAATAATTTTTTCGACTTCTCTAAAAAATATGCCAAAACCATTTCATTTACTTTTATGTCACCCGTTTTTTACCACGTTAACAATTTATGTTCACTTCACTGTACTAACTAAGATATAAACGATAGGTGAAGAATACATAAAAGTTAAGTGGAAGAATATGTATTCTCACAATTGCATTAGATAAACACTGTCAGCATGGCTGAATATGAAATCTGAATTTTTAGTATATTCATCCAATGGAAACCAGTAATTATAGAACGAAATATTTAAAATTCAGCTAAAACATGTGATGAATGAATGTTTTATAAAACAAAGAAATATAAAAATGTTTATTATCATAAGCATTTTATTGCTTTACTAAATTAGACTCTTTTCATAAAAAATCATTTAATGTCCTTCCGTTATATCTTTATTATTGTTGTTTTCTTTTCGCAATTAAATTAGGAATTTATGCTTACCATTACATATGTATAAATTGCATTCGAGCTAACACAGGGTAATAAAAATAAATTACTTATTAAATTATATTACGAATAAATGACAAATTCTTCCATTGATATTATCTTAAACAATTCTACAAAGCATGAAAGTTTTGTTTGTTGAATTGCGGTATTTTTTTTTTTTCGATTATCATTAAAGCGACATTTGATTTATTCCAAAATTTCGAAACAATTGATATTATAAAGAAATATTCCAAAGAACTTTTATTCAGTATTTATTAATTCAGAAGTGCAATAATAATAATATTTTCTCACATTACATCAAAGTTTGATAACAGTCAAATTTATTAGTACAGTTTGTACAAGTAAACATTTTAGCTAAATATAAATGTTATGCATGTATCGGCTATCAACGACATATTTATTAAATGTTAATTGTTTGATAACTTTTAATTGATATTTATGTGATACTTCTGGATATCAACGTAAAGTATGATGACGAATACACGCCGTATCTTTACCAACTATTAATTATTCCGTAGAATACCCATTTTGCAGTCGTAGGTAGCGATAGTGGAAGACAGGACTTAAAAACATTGGGAAGAATTTCCATTTAATCAAATAATAGAGCCATCATAATCTTTATAGAGTATATTGTAAGACAATATCATTATAACTCCACTAGTGACCACTTCATATATAACCACTTCATATGAATAACGCTAGAAAATGTTAAAAAGCATTAGAAACTCGCATTTTAATATCCATTCCGCTAAGTGACCGATGTTTATTAACAAACAAAAACGTAATATTCTCTCAAGTCAGTGCAAGCTGTATATGTATCAAGAAAATGCGGAAAGTTACACTGGCGCGCTCTATGTCAGGGCCAACCAAACGCAAGTTAGGGTTACCATAGGAGACGGCGCGTTAAGCGATAGGACGAAAACTAAGAAGCAGGC
Source organism: Maratus speciosus (assembly GCA_963932465.1). NCBI lineage: Eukaryota > Metazoa > Arthropoda > Arachnida > Araneae > Salticidae > Maratus > Maratus speciosus. The sequence continues at coordinate 330,827,406 of OZ010795.1, forward strand.
GGGAAAGGACATGACGTAGAGACATAACTCTTTTCTTACAGTGAAAACATTAAAACGGAAATGGGAAGAGCGTGCCAAATGTTCGCAATGAATCATGGGATATCGGGCATATTTTAATAAAAGATAAAAATGTTATTAACCCATTAAGCGCCACTATATATATTAACCGATACTTTTATGGAATTATTGTTTTTTCTTTATGAACAGGATGTCATTAAAGTACTTCTGAAAAAAATTTAAAAAAAATTGATTTTTTATGAAAAAACAGTATGTTTCCGAAATGGGAGCAATGACGCTTAATGGGGGTAAATTTTTTACAAAAATAAACTTTTGTCTCCGTGTAGTTCTAAGAGTTATTTTTCAATTCATTAGGAATAAAAATACTACATCATTCTGAAACAGACATTTTAGGAAAAATTCAGATAAATTACACGTAGAATTATAATAAACATGTAATTTTATAATAAATTTTGAAAAATAAATTTACTTGTTCATAAGCATTTTCATTATATATATTTATTCTTCACCATTACATTATCTTTTCTCTCTATTTTACACGAAAGAAGACTGAACAATTTTTATGCAGCCTTACATTGTACCTTTTGCAGGAAACTCGAGCATTTTTTTAACATACTTTTGACATAGATTGTTTCCAAGTATTTTATAGAAAATGTTTCACGCCATTAAAATGCACGTCATTTGACAGAAATCCAGAAGGGCCCGATCGGGGATATTCTTCTATTTTCTGTTCTACTTTTATCAATGGCGAAACAATTTCACGGAAAATTCTATCTGAGTAAGTTTTTCTTTACATTCCTTATGCATTCGCCAAGCTGCTACAACTCCCATACTTAGCATGTTGATGAAAAATGGCCACCACCATTTCTTCCCTTTTATTTTTGGGCGATAAATACCCCAAAACCGATCAAGTAAATCGACACCTCCCATGTTTTTGTTATAAGATGCTACAAGATATGGCTGCGGTATATCAATTTTTTGCTTATCTGCTTGCTCAATGTTTTTGCCGAACCTACTGGTTATATAGGTTCAATATTTGAAGCCAGACAAACAACCTGATTGTCTTTCTATTTCTCAATGCTAAATGATTCCGTAGAAATAGCGTCAAATGTTCCTGTGTATTTTTTCTTCAAAGCTTTGGAATCTATCAAAGGACAATTTTGTACTCTCTCGAATTGTTCCAGTGGTCCGAAAATGCATGTCCCTCATTTGTAATAATATTGATAAGGACATAAAAAAATATCAATATATAATTCCGGGATCAGGTGGCAAACAAACGATTTCCGTATCATCCGAATAATCATCTGTTCAAAATAATAAAAAGCTTGTGACACAGTTAAAACTTTCAGGCATCTTTTCCTTAAAATCGAAATATGCGATTCGAAAAAATAGAAAAGCCTGCTAAAAATATAGCTTTTAGAAAAAAAGAAGATATCTAATAAGTAAGAAACAGATTTTAAGGGTAACAGTTCCAAATAAAGTTTGCTAGAAACGAATAAAAAGCATTTCCAAAGTTTCTATACAGACTGTTTTCACGCGCATAATAAAAGCACCGTATTAGGTCTTCCTAATTTGCAGCATTCCGTCTGGTCTTGAAAACTAACGAAAGCGCCATTGCTTCCGTTACGGGAGAAACTCGTTCTTTCATGACTTGTGATGAATCTATTATACTTATTAACAACGGATTTACGTAGTATTAGACAATAGACAGTTATAAACATATTTTGAATAAAAAATATATTTTTTATTAGTAAGTTATTTTTCTAAAAAGAATTCTTGAGAAAGAGGTCAAAAAGCTAAATTTTGTCTTTTTAAACCCATTTTACAAAATGGAAAATACAAATGAAACTTTAAAAAAAAAATACAGAAGTTATCTCGTATATTCATAATACAAATAACATAAACTTTTTGCCAATATATAGGGGAGACCGGGGGAATGGCGACACCTTAAGGGAATTTAATTTTTTTCACCTCGAAAACATGTTTATTTTTTAATAGTAAAAATTCTAAAGCTGAATCATGATCTTTAGTATCTGTATAAATTTAACCGTAATCATAACTGTAAAGTAAGCATACATAAAAAAATATTTTTTAAACCTCTGCACAATGGCGGGATTACCCAGGACACTGGGGTAATTCCGCCACTGTACCGGGGTAATGCCGCCACTCTTTAATGACCTAGTACATGCATCAAATGGATACTAGGAGACACACAACCTACTGAAAATAGTTAGAAAGCAATGTAATTGAGCAGAATAATGGTTAAGCCTACAATTTACTTCATGCTGCAAAAGTCACTCTGCTGAATCGGCTCCACTACATTAAAATGAGGCCATTTCTCACCCGATTTGCATGGTGGCGGCATTACCCCGAGAGGACAATACGGTGGAAATCCCCAAGCAAAGCCGAAAGAAGAACCGAACTTGTTCAACATATTGCATCAAAATATCGGCGAATACATGTAGATTACGTGTCATATTATCTTAAATACCTAATGTTACAATAAAAGGTGCTTATCTCTACTCATTTGAAGCTCCAAAATAATAAGCAACTAGAGGAAAACTACATTTTTCACTAGAACAAACGAACGACGTACAACAAAGTCACTCTCACTTTAGGCACTGTTTATATTGTTGCCCGCTATAGTGCAGGCACATTCACTATCGCAAACTGCCCTTAGTTTTTAAACTAGGTGGGGTAGCGGCATAACCCGGGTTGGCGATATTCCCCCGGTCTCCCCTAATATACTCATTTTAGAAAAAAATCTTAAAGTAATGTTCCCAAAATGGGAACAATGGCGCTTAATGGGTAATGAGGATTGGAAAGAAATAAGAATTTAATGTCTCAAAATATGAAAAAAATAAAATAAATCAGTGGGTTTTCTTTTAGAAAGAAATGTAGCTATTAACAGATTAAGATATTTAGAATAAGAAATGAACGAATGCGCTTAATCAAAGGCATGGGATTAAAATATAAAGGATATTTAAGATATTTTTAAAAGACAGGTAAAAAAGGCAGATATTATAAGAGTTTGTAATAAATTAACTAAGGTAAACATGCGAAAAATTTTTTATTACACGTATGTATATCAGGACGTGAGATTAAAAATTCGAATTATCCAAAATTTAAAAAGTCGATTTTTCTCTATCAATCTATTTTATTGGTGAACCTGCCACGAAAAAACACTACAATCTGCAAAATAACTAGTTTTATCGTCTATTTCTGGCATTGTAAAATCCTTGTATACAATTAAAACCAATGGAGTCAGTCAAAATGTTTTTACGATTTCCCAAAATTTAATTTTCTGGATAACACAAGTTTTGAAACTTATATCCTCTTATATATACTCAAGTTTATCTGCATTATCTTACTATTTCATTAACATAATGTAGAAAATAAAGGAGGTGAATGAATATTTATTGCCCAATTAATATGGATTACCACTTTTCCCCTCTAACCCTGTTTTACATTTTCTAATTTTACATTATTATTTTTATGATACTGACAATTTTTACGGGTTTAAATATACTTTTAGAACGATATTTTTATCTCATTGCCACTTAATTTGAGTTAAAATCCTTCTATCGTGCCTCAGTAACTTAAAAGTTGATAAATGTCTGTCGTGTCGCTACTCTCACAAGCGGACATGTTTACAGCGATGTAATTAACTGACATCAAATATTAAGTTTATATAACATGCGATATAAGTTATGAAAATAATGACAGCATTGCTTTATTAAAAAAAAAAACAGTAAAAAGGTTATTCAAATTTTAATGTAAGGCTTAGTTCAAATAAACACACAATAAAGATTTGTCGCTTTACTTAATAAAAATATATGCATATGTTATTTAGAAAGTAAATATTAAATTTAATGATGAATAACTGACAATTAATTTACATGGTTATTATCAGATTTAACTGTATGATACGTATTTTCATGAACATTTTATGTAAAATAGAAGACTTCCATAACTCTGGGATGGAAAATATTTCGCTTTATTTTTGCTTTAAGTTCTCAAATTTACATTATCATTAAGATGCTGAAATTTTTTATTTCCACTAAAACAGTTTTATAATGACCTTCTCATCCCATTACCACTTAATTTGAATTTAGGCCCATACAAGGTGTGTCAATACTTAAAATTTGATAAATATGTGGCGTGAGATTAATCCCATTACGTTTATGTTTCACTAGTGTAACTATCTGACATCAAATATAAAGTTTATTTAACATGCAATATGGGGCACAAAGACAAAGTTTCTTCATTAAAAAAAATAAACAAATAAAAATCAAAATATTTTTGCGAGAATATACAATACATATACTTTTAATGTATATTCTAATGTACTTATTCATGTATAGATGATATTTCATAGATGATAGCTCAAACTTCATTATTATTTAGCTTTTTTGAAAATTTACTATTAAACTTTAAATCAATATTTCTTCTGCAATCCTTTAAGAGTTTGTTGTATATGCATGGCACAATTTCATGTACTATACTGTGGAAATCAACAAAAGTGTGTTTTGTATTTACCATTAATTACCATTTATCAAATTCCCTGTATTAATGTATATGATGCCGTTTAAAAAAATATGTATTTCTACATGTATAAAAACTGTATTTGCTTCTATAGAATTTTAAAAGACCTTTAATTTTACCAATTAAATCTTTTTTACCAATGATTTTTAAATAGTAATAAATTAATATACGTGTCAATATCCATATCTATCGGAAATGTTTCATAAATGTTACACTAAATCAGAATATATATATATAAAAAAATCCCGAATTTCCTCATATCATAAAACAATTAAACGGTCGCATTTTTTTACATAAAAAAGGTATTTTTTGTTTCATCATGGTTAAAAATTATGAAAGATTGAAATAACTTTATATATGCACTTAAAATATAGACATTTTTTTCTTTTTCTCAGAAACATTCGAAATTAATAAATAAAATAACCATTAAAGGAAGGCATCTTGAATTAAATTAAATGAAAGAAAAGTAAAAATACATATGCCGTAGGGGAAAAAACCTGAAAGTAGAACGTACATTTAAAAAATAAAAAAAAGTTTTAAAATTCTAAAAAATGGATCAGATTTTAATAATTCTTATGAATGTTTTTAAAAAGTAATTATTTTTTGTAGATAGGTTTGGAAGATACGTAATTTTTATAAATGTATCTTTTAAAGGAAATACTTTTTTTTATGTATCAATATCATTTATTCTTATATTATATATACGGTGTTTTACACACTATGGAATTAAATATCCTGCCTAAATAAACTGTTTATTTTTTATTAATAGAATAATGAAAAAATATTCCGATAGAAAGATGTGATTTATTTTGAAAAAGTAACCTATAATCTTTTATTATATTGTTAAATAAAATAGTAGATTTGTTTTTCAAAATAATCTATACTAATTAAGAATGTTTTAGTCTGTGTGTGTATCTGTTTTTTTTATTGTTTGCTTTTTTGCGATGGCTATAAAAATTTATCACACGTAAAGCCAAATTTGGTTTCGATAGACAAATCCAAATCCACATGAATCTGAGACTGAAATTTTTGATTTTAAAATTAGATTTTTTTGTTATTTCGGAAGATTGCTCGCTTTGTACAGAATTTCCAAAGTCGCCCGCTATTTTTATCAAGTAATAAAAACAATCCAAATTCAATCCCCCCCCCCCACACACACACACTATATATAAAATATACAAATATACACTATATACACTACAAAATATACACTATATATTTTGTCTTCTTTTCAATAAAATTATTTCGGAATTTAAATTTTCGCCAAAGACGATTATTTTTATTTATGAGCTAATTTATACCCGTGAAGTTAATCATTTAATGTTACATTTTACGTCCCTATATGTAGGAAACTTTTGGCAATCATGAAAATGAAATATATTAAAAAAAATAATTTCTTTGAATTTTTAAAAACAAAAACAAACAAACAAAACAAAAATGTAATTTTCGACGTTTAAAATAAATTTTTAAAGATAGATTTTTCCTAGTGTTGGGTTCTTACAGTAAGCTTATATCGTAAAACTGTCTATTGTCATCATGCGGTGTTCTTTCGTAAGTTAGAGATAAGTGATTTCGTCATGTGATATTGCATGTTTAAAAAAAAAATCATGATTTTTTTTTTTTTTTCAAAAACATTTTAAAGTCTTTTTTCGATTTCATACAGCCAGCGAAAATGTTTGAATGAATGATCGAAGAAATGAATTCTTATAATGTCAGTAATTTAATTACGTAGTAATCTTACATGTCTTTTAAAATTGTGTTTTATTTATATTATTTTACTATTTTATTTATTTTTTATTCGTGAAATTATAACTTCGTTATAAAATATTAGCCGGAAAGCAATGTTGAACTATTATATTAATTTGTTTTAAATGCAAATGGATGACCTTCGTTAATCGATTAGTGCTGCACATGATAAATTTATAAAAACTAGTTGGATGTGTCAATTCTAGAACTTTCTTCTATCTCATACAATTTTATATTTCAAAAAGTAGTTACAAATGTTAATACTTCAATATTATTAGTTCAATACTATATCAACTCTCATTTTCATCTTAAATTTCCGATTCAGTCAATTAATCGGAGTCAAAACGAGTTAATCTCGATCATGATATTTATTAAAATCAATAGTTTTTAGTTATTATGTTGTACATCCGGTGTTTGCGAATATTAGCCGGCTTAGCAGGATGCGATGTTCATCCCGTTGCTGCACGAGCCACCAATGTACAATAGGAGTACGATAAATCGAGAAAATTATACAAAACTTGCTATTACAGCTCCCCCTTCTGGCGGAATATTTCGAAATTATTGAAGGACCTGCTTGCCATAGCCTAAAACATGAATATGAAATTGGTTAAAGCCCATGCATAACTTCATACAATTTTTGATGGTTCAATGGCGAAACACATTCACGTGTACAGACAGATATTTTGTATAAACATATTTTTTGGTATCTCTGACCCCTGAAACCTATAAATCTGTCGAAACCGGAAGTCGAAAAAGTTTCGACTACAAATTTTCTTCTAATGAAGATAGAAGAAAGTAAAAATCATGCTTTAAAATTATTTTTAATCCAAATTCAGTAAATTAAGATACAGTTTTCAAACAAATTTCCCTTTTTTACACTTTCCCGTTATTTTGCAGTTTAAAATTAAAAATGTAGGATTTCTAGAAGCTTAAAAGAAAATTCAATAAAAGTAAAATTTGCAGGTCATATGTTGCCACTGTCAATACCGAGGCTAACAAGAAAGACAGGCTACCGCCGTGCATTCGACGTATTTTTTTTACAGACCGCTGGAGTCATGTGATACTCGAATGCACCAATGAAGGTGAGCGAAAAGAGCATCACGTCACTCTAGCGGTCTATGAAAAAAAGACGTTGGTTGCACCGCGGTAGCCTGTCTTTTTCGTTAGCTTCGGTCAATAGCATGTTAGATTTACTCAAGGAGAAGTTTTTGTTTTATAATATAGATATTTGTGATTTTACTATAATATTTAATTCCCATATTATATGTATGTGCACGTAATTTATACACTAATGAATTTCAAACCCTTTTTACAAAATTGTTTACGTATTTGCGGAAGGATATTTTATGCCAAATTCATCATATTTTATTTAAATGTTTAAATGGCCTGGTTATTGATGGCTTCTTTTTAAGTAGCTTTATCCAGAAGATAATGTCACTTATCAATGAATTAGTGTTAAACATGAAAAGGTACATTTTAACGTTTTCCTTAAATTGTCATCAGATTAATCTATGGCTGAGTTTATAAGTAAAAACTTTTTTTGTACATTTAAATAAATATTCGATATTTTCATTTCTTACTTGTTTACGAAATGATGGTTTATGATAAACCGTTCACATTATTACAATGTATAAATTTAGTATCCGTTATGGGCGCTTTCACTTTAGGTGATATCCCGAAGATAATATCAGCTGTCAATGATCAGATACTGTTCTCATGAATATCCTGAAATGCTAAATCCTGACATTTTGCATAAATTGTTATCTGATTAATCTGTGAGCAGTTCAAAATTTATAATTGTTAATGTAACAAATATTTGATATTTAATTTTTTCTTAACTTTTGAATCTCTGCGCTTGGACAAAAAAATTCTTGTACCTTTATATATATTTTTTTAAATATGAACAAGTGAATTTTAACCTTCGCATCTAAAATTATGAATAAACTAAATCATTATCTTATTTTTCGTGATTCATTACCAGTTAATTTTCTGATATTGAATATTCTGTAATGTCTTTTTGACATATTATCAAATGTTTTAAGAAGAAATATAACTTTTTCAAGGGAAAATGTAATTCATATGTACACGGTTTTAAATAAGATTTTTTTTTTAATAACAACATTATACGAAACACACTTTTCCTTAACTTTTTCAACAATCTTTTATTTTATTTTACTTTATTTATTTTTCTTTTTAACTGTGATCTAAAATTGTAAGGATAAAATTTTTAAAAAGTTAATTAGCTTAAATTGTAGTAAACACTAGTAAATACACTGTCTTAAATATGCAAAATTACAGTAAAATAACTACCTTTTTAACAAATAAACAGTGTTTAAAAAATAAATTACTTTTCACAAATTACATAATATGAACTTTAAAAAGTTCACCGCTTTCTTAAAATGTGACAAATAATTATAATCCAGATGTTACATATGTAAAACAAATACATTTTACTTAAATAACTGGGTGCTTTCGGTCTGCAATCCAGCCGCCATCATCAGGGATTATTTTCGTTAATTGCCGTTCCATCCAGTCAGAGACGTCACTTAGTTTGAAATGGGCGAATCTATAATTATTATGTAGCTGGAAGTAGAAGTATTAGTGTTTCGGTTTAAACTTGTGGAGAGGAAAATATTTAACTGCCTTTCCATTAATTTTAGTACGTTACTTGGGTTCTCTAAATTCTCTTCAGTTCTAAATGAGTAATTGGAATGTGAAAGAGGTTATAGTGCATCGGGTTAAATATATGTAGAGGAAAATTACTGGGTGTTAAGTTTTCAAGATATTTAACGATATATTTGGGATACTGTATGGTATTGCTAAATTACATACTTACTTGCCTTTGAACATAATTATCTATGGCTTCTCGGATAATGGATGCACAGTAATTAGATGTTGCGTTTATATTTTTGCTTGATCAAAATCTATTGTGATACTTTTAAATTAAACTTTAATCGTGTCGGAGCTATAGATTGGTGACAAAATTTAATGCCTGTTTTATGCTCATTGATTAATTCTTTGAGTTTTCTACACAATTTTAATCCGAAGCACTATTACTTCTACTATTTTCCAGCTACGCATTTAAGATAAGTTTTGTATATGAACAAAGTGACGTATTAAAAATGAATCGAAATGCCGTTGAATATTTTCCTCTACACGTACGTAAATATTAATAATTATATAAATTATGTAAATAAAAATATCATAGTGATTTCTTACGAGTATATTAATAAATAGAAGATGGAAATTTACATATAAGTCAAAGAGAAATAAAACTATCGTATAATATTTGGACGCAAATATTTTTATCTTAAATTCTGTTATACAAGAATTATTAATAAACAGCTTTTTATCGGGTTGGCCTTTTCCATCTCCGTAGTTAAAATGTTAACCAGTGTGACTGGGAGTTCCAAACAAATGTTCTAAGAAGAGTAATAAATGTATTAATAGCGACTTGTTTCTTTAAGTTATAAAACATAAGATTCTATATAAAATAATCATAATAATAATAATAATAACTTATATGTAAGTGGGTGCCAAGTTCAAATAAAAGTCACACAAATTTACCTGCTGAAGTATTATAGCATCGTATAAATTATTTAAAAATAAAAATTATTGTTAGCATATTAATAATAAATCTAAAACTTGGCAAGTTTTTGATTAATGTAGTGCATAACATTTTCATTTCTTAATAAAATTATGATAATATTAAAAGGAATGCCATTATAACACTTTTCAATATTGTTACTATTATAAACAACTGACTCCTTTTAAAATGTTGATAACCGAAGAATCACACAGACACACTTCCACTGATGTTTGATTATCACTCTAACGACACCCCTCACCCCCGGAAACCGCAATGCAAACAGACTAAGCCCTGAAATAGAGACAGACACACTTACGCTTGTCCTTGGCAACACTCTAGAGACGCCACCCCCTTTTAGGAGCCTTACTACACTCAAATTAAGACCTCCAAACATGATCTGGGATTGATGTAATTATGTCATTAATAAAAAAAAAAAAAAAAAGGTAAAAACTCGTAGGTAAAAACTTGCCTACATTTATTATTAATATGCTATCAATAATATTTATTTTTTAAATAATTTAAACAATGCTATAATACTTCTGTAGGTAAATTTCAGTGAATTTTATTTGAACTTTGCACCGACTTTATCACTTCTCTTCTTGACATATATATATATATATATATATATATTGTCGGTATACCACAAGGCGGTTGTACTTCCAGTTTACTCTCAGACTTATACTTATATCATTATGAACGTAATTTTACTAATAATAATCTACATTTATATCGTTATATTGATGACATCATTTTAATTGATACTGATCAATCTGCAATTACTCGATTTCCAGTTGATTATCCCACTAATTTGGAATTAACGGAAAACCTTTTATCTAACAATACAATTAACTTCTTAGATCTTAAAATTACAATAAAAGACAATAAAACAATCACAGATTTATATGACAAACGTAAAGAATTTAAATTCAAAGTTAATACATTTACAAATTTTAAATCTTGTCTACATCATTCTGTATTTCGGAATATAATACTTAATCATTTATATAGAATAAAATGTTTATGTTCTTCTCCTCTAATTAACAATAATATTAAAAAACTAATTTATGATGCATTAAATCATGGTTTTCCAAAAAAATTCATATATTCATTAATATACAATTAGTACTTTTCTTACATGATCTATTAAAACAAATTAACACATGCGTAAACAAAATTACAAAAAAAATATAAAATAAAAAAATATCTATAAAAAATTAAAAATTGTAAAATAATATAAAAAAATATTATAGGTTGGTTGGGTGGGTAGATGTTAGAGTACGGAGGAGGGTGGTGTTGTCTGGATAATACGCAATGGTTAATTATTAAAAAAAAATGGGGGCTATTGTATTATTACTACATTTTTGTTACGTATTTTATATGGATGTTGATTTGATATTTTATATGTAATTGGAGAATTTCATTAATATTATAATTAACTTAATTATTGATTAATCTAATTTACAATTATTTGTTATTAAATTTTTTAATTTATAATCATATCTATTAATAAATATTTAATATCATATTAATTACTAATAGTATGCCATTCTTATAGTGAATAATATACATATAAGTATGTTTAATATAAATATAGTTATACTGTATGCATTAAAATTGTGTAATTATTTTTATTATTATTACTCTATTCTTTTTAATATTTATTATCGGTTTAATGTTTTTGAATGTTCCACATTCATACTTTATGGTTTTTTATGGATGTCTGAAAATAATCCACACTCTATATTTGTGCTTTTTAAGTAATGGGTATTTAAGTATCATTTAACCTTCTATTTACTTCCACATGTTTTTTATTTCCTCTTCATTTTATAAATAACTGATATATAATTCATTAAAAAATAATTTTTATATTTAATAATTATTTATATTAATTATTACTGAATTTATTTTGTTTTATAGCATATAGCTATATGCTATACATTATCAATGTTCTAGAATTATTTAAATTCTTAGTTTAGTTTAAATAAGTTAGCTAATAGAATATATTGTATGCTTTTAAATATTATTTACAACAGTTTTTAAATACATTGTGTGGTTTATATTCGGTTTATAATTCTCTATATATAAGGATATGTTTGGTTTTGCTGTTTATACAGTTATTTACATTCAAATGCTTACAATTATTTATACAGTTATTTACATTCAAATGCTTACAAATATTTATCTTGCGTTAGTTGTTTAATAGAAGTAATACTAGATGGCAGCACTAAATTTATCTCTTTAAGATAGCTCCTATTTTTAATTTTTCTAGCTCCATTTCAGTTATAATTTAATACACCAGGGGGTATTTTTAGCTAAATTTTGACGATATTGTTAAACTGTTATTAATTAATTTAATAGTGCATTTTAAATAATGTAATTAATATCTATTTATTTTATATTAGATTAAATGTGTTTAACAAGGTATTTCAAATTTTATTTCAAATTGTATTAACTGCATCCTTTGGTATCATTTACTGTGATTTCTTAACTGTTTTATTCACCTTAATCTTTTTGATATACTGGCAGCCATGTGCGCGTGGATTTTTGTAAAATACTGAAATATTAATCGGTATGGTGTTTATTATTTATATTTTATATCCTATAAATATTTAAATACGTTTTATTGATTCTTCCATTTCATATTATTTGTTTCTATTCTGCTTTCATTTTTAATCAATTCACTTGATTTTATGGTTGTTTGGGCACAGGGAAAAATAACTTTTAGCTTTAGCTTATTTTTCCCACAGAAAACAACCATTTTGCTTATGTCATTGAATTCTGTACCCTTGATAACGTAATTCAATGTATAAGCTTTTCAATTTTTGTCGGTTTCCACTTTTTTCTTTTTCTTCCATAATAATTCTTATGTTATTATTATTTTTTTTTAATACTTACAGCTTTAATTCATAATAATTGACGGTGGATGGTTATGTTTAATTAATGGTTATATATTAGCATTCAAATTACTATGATGCATTTGCGCAAGTAATTATGAATGTATGCTTTTTACGATATTTTTAAATATCTTTTCATTTTGAATGTCAGCAATTCATTTTGATGTATTTTTTCCTTATGGTATCTTATATATATTTATATATATCCCCAGGTCGCTAAATTATTTAGCAATCTTTTAAATATTATACGCTTAGATCATTGCTGCAATTAGCGCACTATCTTTGTGTATTATCAATATGATTTCTACCATGTAGTTATCTGATACCTATTTTAGGATTCCATTAATTTTTTCATTCCTATCATTGCAACGATTTATTTAATGTTTTTTAATTTTCTAGCTATGATTTTATCTGAATTTTCTTGAAGTTAGTGTATGATATTGTCCTATATATTTTCTATTTTTGCTATAGCTTTACATAATTCTGTAGAGATAATCATTTTATATATACATTAATTTGGTAGCAATAATTATTCCTATTCATAGATTTAATGTTAATTTGCTTTAGTTTAAATTCATTTTAATTTGATCTGAGTAGTTAGTTGGGTATGCGTCTTGGTTGTCTTTGCATGGTTATAGTTGTTCTAGGATTTGGATGTTATGCGGATCTTTTTTGACTTATTTGTTATAAAATAGTTTAGTGGTTTCTTGCTATTATTAGTCTACGATATTTGGGTTATCATAATTTGGTTATGGATAATTTGAAGATTGTTTCTGCGTTCTGCTTCTATTATTGTAAATATTGTATATATTTTTTCATACTCAAGTTTTATTATTTAATCAAGGCTAATTTAATTAAATTATTAATTTTTTATTATTAAAATTTCTTATTTTTATGGCAATTATTGCATTTTCCATACATAATTTTTATATGGCAGTTCTTAGTAAACATCTCGATACTGGCAATATACACTTAGCATCTATGCAGTGTAGTGCCCGGTACAGGAATAATAATTGGGTTGTTCCTGGATCGTCATCCAGCCACCATTTATACTCTCCCCCTCGTCCTTTATTTTTTCGTAAGTGCTATGATTCTCGGTGCAAGACATGTCCATACGCTGCTCAGACACAAATTGTCTCAGATCCTAATTATTCAAGTTTTTGTAAAGCATTTAATGTTATTTGTAGTATAAAATGCAACTTATGTAATATGAAATATATTGGTGAAACATCAGGTCCAATTCATAAACGAATCAATCATCATCGTTCAGACTCTAATAACAACAAAGCAAAAAATATACAATCTACAGCTGAAATTCAACATTCTCATAAACATCTATTTAAAAATACGACAATTGAAATCCTTCAAATTCTAAAAAATAAATCAGAACGTCTTTATATGGAATCATCATATATGAAATATTATAACACAATTTATCCTTATGGACTTAACAGTGAAGTATTTAACAGACCTGTCAAAGTCTTCACATCTATAAATAACAATATTGATTATTCTCCAATTTATCCTACTCTTAATCATAATTTAAATGCTAAAACAACACATAATAAACGCGGAAAAGGTTCATCATCAGTTGTAGTTTCCAAAAAATCTATCACAAAACAAATTAATGATCTTCAACGAAATTACTTAGAGAATTATAACTGGTTGTTAATTCGAAAAAACATCTTTGCTATTAAAAAGAAACAGCTTGTACAACATTTAAATGTCTTTCTAAGTAAATCTTTCTCTGAACATTTCTCTGATATTTACTTTGACCTTATTATGAGTAGGGTTAATATTTTAAATATTAATTTACAAAAAAAACACAAAATTCAGAACATGAATACTCAAATGATAATTACTTTTTCAAATCACATATTTAATAAAATTAATATCAATTCTATAATTAATGATAAAAATTGTTTTTTTCCTATCAATAATCTTCATATATCAAAAACTTTTAAATATCCGAATACAATTGGGAGAAAGATTTTTAACTACAATACATTTTCAAAAAATACATCTGCTGCAAGTAATTTTCCGTGTAACTGCAAAGACCCCACTCTAAAAAAAATACATAAACAATGATCATGGACATATAATCACTGGAAATCTTGATATTGTTCATGATTTTAAATTGAAACAACTAATGGGTTATGGTACTAAATATAGACTTCCATCTAAATTTAATGTTAAATCTATTATCAAACAGTTTACATATGATATTGATATTTTTATTTATAAAATTTCTATCTCTTATAATAAGCCTATTGAATATTTTAATCAATGGAAGATATTAGTAATTGAAAAATTAACTATGGCTTTAAAAAATAATATTGCTGATTTGGTTTCTATTAATACAAAGCATTATTTCCTACAAATTACTAAATTACAAAAAAACTACGTTATTACATATGTAGACAAATCTCCTAACAATTATGCTATTATATGTAAATCATATTATCACCAACTTCTTACAAATTCTATTTCTTCTAATAAGTCATTTCAAAAAACTAATGAAACTGTAATTGTAAATAATCGTAAAATTCGAAGTTATTATAAACTATTAAATATTTTATCTAATAATTTTAATTATCCATATTTAGTTCTTATTCCCAAATTTCATAAAACTCCTATTAAATTTAGGACTGTTACTATTGGTTGTAATACATATAATAATAAAGCCAATACACTTCTCTTAAAAATTCTTAATCAATTATATGTACTTACTACAAATAATGATAATACACATTGTATAAAAAATAGCTATCAACTTGTTAATATTTTAAAAAATCTTCATTGTTTTTATAATATAACGACATATGACTTCAAAGATCTTTTTAATAATATAGACCTAATAGATTTACATAAAATTATAAATGCATTATTTAAAAAATATTATAAAAAACTGGAATTACCATCTAATATAGATATTGCATATTTTAAATCTTTAACTAACTTCATTATCTATAATAATTATATATTGCAAGATAATACTTTATATTTACAGCATGTCGGTATACCACAAGGCGGTTGTACTTCCAGTTTACTCTCAGACTTATACTTATGTCATTATGAACGTAATTTTACTAATAATAATCTACATTTATATCGTTATATTGATGACATCATTTTAATTGATACTGATCAATCTGCAATTACTCGATTTCCAGTTGATTATCCCACTAATTTGGAATTAACGGAAAACCTTTTATCTAACAATACAATTAACTTCTTAGATCTTAAAATTACAATAAAAGACAATAAAACAATCACAGATTTATATGACAAACGTAAAGAATTTAAATTCAAAGTTAATACATTTACAAATTTTAAATCTTGTCTACATCATTCTGTATTTCGGAATATAATACCTAATCATTTATATAGAATAAAATGTTTATGTTCTTCTCCTCTAATTAACAATAATATTAAAAAACTAATTTATGATGCATTAAATCATGGTTTTCCAAAAAAATTCATATATTCATTAATATACAATTAGTACTTTTCTTACATGATCTATTAAAACAAATTAACACATGCGTAAACAAAATTACAAAAAAATTATAAAATAAAAAAATATCTATAAAAATTTAAAAATTGTAAAATAATACAAAAAAATATTATAGGTTGGTTGGGTGGGTAGATGTTAGAGTACGGAGGAGGGTGGTGTTGCCTGGATAATACGCAATGGTTAATTATATATAAAAAAAATGGGGGCTCTTGTATTATTACTACATTTTTGTTACGTATTTTATATGAATGTTGATTTAATATTTTATATGTAATTGGAGAATTTCATTAATATTATAATTAGCCTAATTATTGATTAATCTAATTTACAATTATTTGTTATTAAATTTTTAAATTTACTAAGGACAATATCATATTAATTACTAATAGTATGCCATTCTTATAGTGAATAATATACATATAAGTATGTTTAATATAAATATAGTTATACTGTATGCATTAAAATTGTGTAATTATTTTTATTATTATTACTCTATTCTTTTTAATATTTATTATCGGTTTAATGTTTTTGAATGTCCCACATTCATACTTTATGGTTTTTTATGGATGTCTGAAAATAATCCACACTCTATATTTGTGCTTTTTAAGTAATGGGTATTTAAGTATCATTTAACCTTCTATTTACTTCAACATGTTTTTTATTTCCTGTTCATTTTATAAATATCTGACATATAATTCATTAAAAAATAATTTTTATATTTAATAATTATTTATATTAATTATTACTGAATTTATTTTGTTTTATAGCATATAGCTATATGCTATATATTATCAATGTTCTAGCATTATTTAAATTCTTAGTTTAGTTTAAATAAGTTAGCTAATAGAATATATTGTATGCTTTTAAATATTATTTACAATAGTTTTTAAATACATTGTGTGGTTTATATTCGGTTTATAATTCTCTATATATAAGGATATGTTTGGTTTTGCTGTTTATACAGTTATTTACTTTCAAATGCTTACAATTATTTATACAGTTATTTACATTCAAATGCTTACAAATATTTATCTTGCGTTAGTTGTTTAATAGAAGTAACACTAGATGGTAGCACTAAATTTGTCTCTTTAAGATAGCTCCTATTTTTAATTTTTCTAGCTCCATTTCAGTTATAATTTAATACACCAGGGGGTATTTTTAGCTAAATTTTGACGATATTGTTAAACTGTTATTAATTAATTTAATAGTGCATTTTAAATAATGTAATTAATATCTATTTATTTTATATTAGATTAAATGTGTTTAACAAGGTATTTCAAATTTTATTTCAAATTGTATTAACTGCATCATTTGGTATCATTTACTGTGATTTCTTAACTGTTTTATTCACCTTAATCTTTTTGATATACTGGCAGCCATGTGCGCGTGGATTTTTGTAAAATACTGAAATAACTTAATCGGTACGGTGTTTATTATTTATATTTTATATCCTATAAATATTTAAATACGTTTTAATGATTCTTCCATTTCATATTATTTGTTTCTATTCTGCTTTCATTTTTAATCAATTCACTTGATTTTATGGTTGTTTGGGCACAGGGGAAAATAACTTTTAGCTTTAGCTTATTTTTCCCACAGAAAACAATCATTTTGCTTATATCATTGAATTCTGTGCCCTTGATAACGTAATTCAATGTATAAGCTTTTCAATTTTTGTCGGTTTCCACTTTTTTCTTTTTCTTCCATAATAATTCTTATATTATTATTATTATTTTTTAATACTTACAGCTTTAATTCATAATAATTGACGGTGGATGGTTATGTTTAATTAATGGTTATATATATATATATATATATATATATTACAGAACTTTTTACACTTTTTTCACAGTTATGTTTTTCTTAGATATAATGTAACTAAAAATGCTGAATAATATTTTATTTATTAATTTCGTTTTTGTTAGTACTTTAACAGAATTAAACATATTAGATTGAGGCTTGATTATGTAATTATTTTTATTTATCGGCGTTCAAATGCATAACAAATAAAAACACCCTTGCAATTCTAAATTCTAAAAAATATTCCGATTATCTAACCATATTTTTAAAACCAAGAATTTAAAAAAATAATTAACTAAATTTGCAAAGAATGAAAAATCTTAGCACTACAGTTTGTTTGTTTAACATTTCTTTAAAAAAAACTTAAATACAGAGATAATCAATTAATAAAGCGAAGAACAAAATTAGAAACTTTATTATCAATTTGCTTCCTTACCAATTCTGCCAACACATGCGTTTTCTTTTTGTGGTTCTATACAAATAATATTCCATTTACAAATTTGATTACTGTACAATAAACATGATTATCGTTCAATCTGCAAAAATTTTCTTCAAATATTACTATGCAATATTCAAATTTTAAAAGTATGCATTGCATTTCTTTGAATACTATAGATGCTGAATACAAATAAATTAATGTCTGTCATGTAAATAATCACTACTTAATCAAATAACGTCATAATAATTCTTAAATTTTATTATTAAATAAAATTTTAATTGTTTTTGTATTTAAATATAAAATTGCATTTGTATATTTATTATCTACATATTATTAGATCATTTTAGATCTTAAATTCATTAGTTGATTTTCAAAAATCACATTTACAATAACAAAGCATTTCTAAATGTATTTTTTTTTTCATTTATTTTACAAACTTATTTACTATCCAAAGTACTTGAGAGCAAACCATACCTGCAGACAAAAATCATTATTTATTAATGTAAAAATCCTTATTGTTTTTAATATTGCTGCAGTTTGAACTTTTAACCCAAATGCATCATAGGGCCATATATGCGACTTTTTAAGAAAATCCGATTTTATTCATAAATTCAGATTGCATACTTGAAATTCCGAAAAAAGAATTTTTTCTTTACACAATCATGAAACGTCAAAATTGCAATGAAGCTAAAAATACTATCAGAGTTTCTGGTATAGATTTAAAATTTCTGAATAATAATAATAACAAAAAATACTGTAATGTACTTTTCGGTTGCAAAAAGTTATATAAATATGAGTTATTTATTTCACTAAAATAGTGTCTTATGAGTAGAAAAAAGGTATTTTATTTTCAAAGTAAAAAACTTACAAAGTATTGTGTTTTGATATGACAAGAAATACTTATTTTTTTATTAGTGTCTTATGAGTAGAAAAAAGGTGCTATATTTTAAAAGAAAGAACCACACAGAGGATTATATTTTGATATGACAGGAAATAAATATATTTTCCCAATTATGTTAAAATTTTTAATCATTCATAAACATCACCTTCGATTTCTTGTCGCATTGCCAGTCGTAAAATTAAAACATACTTCAAAGGAAATAAAGGTTTTTTCACGATAGATTATAGACTATTTCCTTTCACATCATCGTTTAATATTACGCTCAAATACACTCTGTTGTTTATTATTGATAAAGGTCCGATATTTCAAACAGTATTGCGTTTCCGTTAATTGCAATCCGATACATTCCAATGACCGTATGTTGGTTTAATTTGCGAAATAAACTGGATGCTTCATCAAAATCTAGCTTTAGGGTTCGGCAAACGCTTTTCCAGTCCATTGCGTTTGCCGAACGGGAAATAATACTAGGGTAAATTTAAGCTTAAACAATAAATATCTACCAACCGTAATTTTAGTGTTATTTCTATTTGAAATATATTTTGTGAATATACTGTATTAAATAGCGATATGTTCTAATATAACAAATAGATATAATGAAAACGCAAATATTATGATTAAACATTCCAATTATGTAAATATAGGAAATCTACGTTTTATAAAATCATTCTGTGACAGTAAATTGTTCAAACGTGTTAGACGATTGTATCCTGCTATATGAGGCGTTCAGAGCTAAGGTGGATCAAGTCCATAAATTACAGTTTTCAGAAAATCAAGGATAAAATTTATTAACAGTAGTTGAATATTTAAGTGATTTAAAGGATAATATTCTTTTTATTGTTGTAATATGAAGACTAACTTAAATATGGGTAACAATTTGAAAATTAAAAACAATAAATAAGTTAGAAATTAAATTTTACATCAGAATTTACTCAATGTGACCCTTTTAGGCCATGAAATATATTTACATAAGCTCGATCGAATGAATACGACACAGTGAAAATAGAAACATTCACTATGTCTCTCAAAATATATATCATTAAGAAGTATTAATCCGGAACAAACAAATTTTTTATACTTTTGGGCTTGATCCACTTTATCTCTGAACCCTCCATATTATAAAAATAGAATTAGATTTATTGTAGATTCACACTGTTTAACATTTTCTTGAATAAAGAATACGGAAAAAAGTACAGTATACTGTTGTATATAAGATAAAAAAGATGTTTTCCCCACAATATATATCATCAAGACAATATACACATTTAAGAATGTACTAGAAATAATATTGTGTCTTTATTATTTACCAAGTAGTCGCGAATTTAGGAGGGGATTATTATTTAATGGATATAAGTTAGAACACTTTCAGAATTTGGAAGACTAGTTCATGTTATATGACACTTGAATCAATATTAAAGATTTTAGTTAAATTTAGTAGTTTATCTTGGAATAATAACAAATATTATAGCCATTTCAAGTCATATATTGTAAAAGCAATAAACTACAAATGACGGCTTTTGTCAATTTTCGAAGGCTTTCAATTGTCTAACATTAAATACTATCACAAATTAAAAAAATACCATTAGAAATAATTAATATTTTAAGAACTAAAGTAACATCTGTTACAACCCCCCCCCCCCCTAAAAATACTATAAACACAATAGATTCATAAATTATGACTACGAATAGATCGTGAATTTTTTTTTCACCAGGTTTTCCTTTTTCATGTTGAAACAAAAAGCGTGCAAACAGACGTTCGTCTGATATTAGCCTAACGAAACAGTTACCGCTTCAATAATATCGATAATTGAAGTTCTCTTTCCTTATCCATCTTTTCTTTGCTGCCATTTCTTGCGATATAAAAATTCTTTAATTGTAGTCTTAAATAGATTGAAATCAATGTGCTCATAAACTTGGTTGTTTTAAGAAACCACAACCATTGATTTTGTACTATTAAAAAACTTGATGCTTTTAGCTAAAGTTTTGTTAGAATATATTTAACTTTATTTACATACAAGTGTTTTTAGTTATTTATGAAACACAGCACACATTTTATAGTACAAATGTAACCATACTTTTAGATTAAATTTGGCTAAAATGCATCAATATTTTTATCGTTATATAGCCAATATAGAATATTACAAATCATCATCATTTTTAAATAAAATTTATAAATGTATAAATATATAAATTTTGTCTGATTAAAACTCTGATTAAAACGTTTTTGACTGTAATTTGTTTAAAAGTTATTGAAGTATATATCCATGTAAACAGAACACAGCCCTTTGAATAAAACAAAATATGTTTGTATGAAATTAAAAACAGATCACATTTAATTTAGCCTGAGGTTTTTTAGGAAACTACAGTTCTGAAGCATACATAATACACTTTTACAAACTGATTTTTTGCTTAATTTACAGTTATCTAAACTTTATCAAAGTTCTCTGTATATTTCTAACTGAGCGAGAAAATGCCCAGGCTGGGAACCGAACCCAGATACTTGGCTTACAGGCCAATGCTTTACCGTTTAAGCTATCTGGGTAGGCAAACAGCCAGCATATTTTGCTCAGAAAACCTTATTGATGGCAACATTTGGTCTGTCATGTAGACAGCTCAACAGAATAAACCGCAGGTAAAGGAACTCCATATAAACGATGAATACGTAGATGAACTATAATTTTAACACTATCAAGCTGATTGGTAATGTTACATACGAATTGAATATTTTAAGTTGAGAAAAACAAATATATATGCTGGCATAACAAATATATGTGCTGTTGCATTTATACTAAGATTCTCACTGCTGATATAGAACATTTACTTATTTTTAAGTATAATTTATTATTGTTAATTCATACTTATCGTTTATAAAATATCAATCGAATAATTTATTTGCAACATTGATTAATCGTACCTTAAATAGCAGATATAATTCGTTTTAAGCACAGATTTAACATGTATTGATTTAGTTTAACAATATTTATTAAAATATGCAAAATAAAGTAATATTAGAAAAGGCAAATTCTGTTATCAGATCAAAATATTCAGGGAATTTGAATGCAGATGCTTATTCACAAGGTTATATAAACTATTCAATATTCTGAAATACTTGCTAGAAATACAAAGGAGAGTAATTAAAAAAAAACACGAACACATTTTTAAGTAAATACAACATTGTTGTTTTTCTAGAAAATTACTTTAATTATGAAAAGGAAATACACCATTAAATATAAATATATTTCATGCAAAAATAATTATTAAGTTTAATTTTCAGTAGTGATTCACATCACTTTTTTTTTCATAAAAAACAGTTTTTGAACTTGAATAAAAATGATTAGAAAATTGCGTGGTCAATCTCTACATTAGCGTGAGAATTTTTTCATAAGAGGTATGTAAATATTAAATAAAGTAAAAAATAAAAATACCAAAAAACTTTTGGATAAGATATAACAAGAAAACAAATTATGCCATGTAGATAGTGGCAGTAGGAATTTCTTTTTAATTTTCTAACCTTTTTATTTACAACTGAAAAATAATATAAGTTTTATACTTTACTTGATAGAAATTACTTTTATGGGGATAGGAGGAGAAAGCAAGCCTTAATAAAAAAAATAAAAGAAATTAATTTTTAATTATAAAAGTCCATTACTTATTTATTTACATTTCGTATAGAAATTTAGACATTTTTTCAATGATATTATTTTCCATGTTTTGAATAATAAAATAACTTATATTAGTTTGTGTTATTTGGAAAAATAATCCATTGTGTATTATTCATAAGTATTATTAAAATTTAATCAAGCAAATAATTTACCAAACGGGAAAACAGCGAATTTCGACAATCAATGAGAAAAAATGAAGCAAAAATACATAAAATTACAAATAATAAAAACTGTAACTTTTGGTATAACTTTTTTTCTTAATATTCTTACAGTTTAAAGTTTCAACGAATTATAATTCTTGTTTTGCTTCTAAGAGATAAGCTCACTAGCAGACTAAAATTTATTTTTTCATGGTATGAATAAAATTAAAAAATACAACTGTTGTTTTTCATTTTTGAAAAAAAAAGTGTTTTAAATTTAATCACTATTTCTTCTTAAAGAATGTGTTGTAGCTGAACTCACATGTACTTCAAACTAAATTCAGACACTGCCTGATACTTTTATGGAAGGTTTTTATTATTATTAATTTTGTTGTTGTTGTTGTTGTTGTTTATGCGTGGGGGCATCAATATTTAATATTAAGTTTTAGTAAATTTCATTGTTTGATCATCGAGGAAGTTTGAAATTCCAAATATTAGTACATTCAAATTTTATGGCATACTGCATGCTTCAGTGAGCGAATATTGATTTCATTTGGGAAATAAATTAGTTGTTTCGTGAAAATATACATTTTAGGTTTGGTCATTGCATTCTTCGGATACAAAAGTAAACATTATGTGGAAAAATTGTAAGCTTGAACATCCAGCATTTGTAATTTTTATGTAAATTCTATATCAAACATTATCGTCCTGTTGGATTAAAAAATATATATATGTTATACGATAATGAAGCGGTTAAAGTAAATGAAAGTTTTAGATCAAATATTGTAAAAAAGTTAATTTAAATTAAACAGATTCTAAAGTTTGAATATATTTATGCACTGTTCGATTTTTTAGAGGATTATATTGTAATACATAATGAACATAAAACACAATTTCGTTTAATATTTTCGATTTTATTTTGACTTTCCTTTAAAAAAAATATCATTTTACTGTGTAGAAATAAAACAAAAAGAATCTCTTTCTAACTTTTATTTTCAACGGTCTTTCATGGGCTTCAGTTATCTTTTGAGAAATATTACGAAATAATATAATTGCCGTAAATAATATTCAATTACGTCCTGGGTTTATTGAATTTATTATAAGACAATTTACAAAACAGGGCAAATGTACGGTGGTAGAAGCAATTACTGGCATTTTTATTAACTTTTATCTAGAATTACTAATATTTCTTTAATTATTTGTTTAATACAAAAGTACGTAATACAATTTTAGTGTCTCTATTTAACAATCCCGATATAAATATTAAGAAAAAAGAGCTTAATTTAGCTTAATTAGTAATTAAAGGTATTTTATTTTTAAAAATTTAACTCAAAATATAGTTTAATTTATTAAAGTGTAATCAATTGCAATGTAACTTCTACTAATTATTTAAAATAAAAGAAGCTGATAGCATAAATACGTTACTCAATTTTATTTGGATGTTAAATGGACGAATTGTTAATAGAATCTTCTGATGTCAACTCATTTTCTATTTCTTGAAATGAAATTAAGTTGCATTACAAATTTGCTTTCTAATATTTTTCAGCTAAGGTAGAAATATTAAAATTAATTATATATGTTAAAAACACTTATTCTGCAATTAGAAATTAAAAAGCAACAAATCATCTTGACAGTTAATTCGCTATTTAAATAATGATGCACACTTTATCTTACATTTTGATCAATCATTTATTCTAATACATCAACCTTTTAATTACTAAAGTAAACTGAAATCGTGAAACTTTTACTTCGGCATCTTTGTTTCTATTAATACATGTCTACAAGCCTTTAATATGATAAACCTGAGAACTTAACATCCTATTATGTTCCCTATTCATTCAAAATAACATGACTTAACATGAGTTAAACGCTATTCAAAGGAATGAATGTGCTTGTTATGTCACTAAAGCAATTAGGCTGCATGTTACTTGCAAGATTAATTAAAATAAACTATGACCCCGAGTAGGGAGAATCTTAATAATCCTGGAAGATGAAGTTTATTTTTAAGGAAAATATTTCTTCTTTTAATATATATAGTAAAACTGAAAAAATGAATAACTCTTATTAAAAGAATCACAAAAAACTTAATTGTTTATTATGTAATTACAAAATAAACATGATTATAATAAAATGACTTTCACGTAAATTAATGTACTTAATAATTGTACTTAAAACCGATGCTCATTTTTTAAAAAAGATATTTTTAGTTAAGAAATAAGTTTGTAAAATTTATAGAATACTAAAGGGTTTCTTTATTGGACTTGTTTTTAGTAAGATATATCTACGAACGTCTTTCTTAAAGCGATCTTCTTTATAAAAAAAAAGGCTGTTAAAATGTATTCTGAGCAAATAATATCGTTAAAATCGTTATAACAGCGTTTTATATATAATTTTAAAATTTAAAATTTTATTAATATCACCTTTAAAATATTCACATATTTTTAGATACGTTTTTTTTTTCCTAATATGTTGTTAGTATTTCTTTTTATATACGGAGATTAAAGTGAAAAACAATTAACAGTGATATCAACAGCAAAACAGTCCAATGGAAAAGTCAAATAAACAATATTTAAACTTATAACAAAACAGCTCATGTCATAATTTATGAAATTATTTGGTAAAAAAAAAATGTATAATATATTTTCAACTATATTGTATCAAAGAAATACCATATTATATGAAGATATTCATGAAAAAAAACAATTGGTCAGTTTTCAAAGAAATTATTGATAATGTCACTGTGTCAAAATGACACTCGATTCCACATACTTTCGTCCCATTCAGGGTAAATTTGGCATTTTTAAAATAAATATATGTTTTATTAAGCAGAACGTTATTGAATATCGTGCCTTTAGTTCAAAAAGAACTTGTTTTGTAAAAATGGAATCAATATCTGTAGTATATTCCCACAATATACGATTGTCGCATTTATGGCAATTAAAACCTAAATGAGACGTCCAATGCCCTAAATGTGACAATGCTTTTTATACATTATCAGTTCATCTAGAAATATCCATTTAATCACTAACGGCGGTGAAAGATATGTCACATAGTTACTGTGAACGGTCTCCGAGGCTACTTGATGAAAGATAAGTAACAAGCTTCATTAACTCAATTGAAACAGTTTCAGTACTAAAATTTATGTACGGGACTATTATACTTTAAGATCACTTATTCAGAAGTCTCTAGCTTTAGTACTAGGGTTCCACACAAAACAAAATTTCACAAATATTTATAGTTAAACTGAAATTGTTAAATTAGTCTCTGAGAATTTTGAAAGGGAATGCAAAGCGAGACCACTAAAAGCAATTAAGCAGCACTTATCGCGAAAAACATCTTTTAAAATTTGCGGAATTCTCGAGTAAATATTAACCCGCAAAATCCACAATACTGCGATTGAGTATTCCGTAACTTCAAGTAAGCATAATTTTGTTGGCAATATAGTAATAATAAAATATAATATGTGAACCGATATGAATATAACCTATATGAAATTTAATAACGGATTAAAATGGGAAATTAATTTTTACCAGCAATCTTATTTTGTTTTTGAAAAATCCAAATTAATTAAACATGTTTTAAATAACGCAGGCATTTTAAATAGTGATCAGTGCAAATTCACATTAGTGAGGAGTTCACGGATTAGAATTTTATTTTCAAGATATTTATGACATCGTTCACAAGAACACATCGTCACAATTCGAATTTAGCAGGTATGATTAAGCCAAAGTGAGGGTCAAGGGTTTGATATTGTGTTGCTTCCACAACCCTCCTTTTTCTGTGCCTTATAATACATATATCGAAACATAACTTTAGATAACTCATTTAGATAATAGTCCAGTCATTACAGAAAAAATAGCGGAAAAAATTAGAACAACGCTGTAATTTTGTATAGGTGCAAGTTAGGGTATTAATTTAACATACTAAAATTCTCCATCAACCAATGTGAGCTTTCGCCTCTAGGGGGCGCTTATGAGCTGAAAATTGGTATTTGGATGAAAATTAGTTTTTGGTGAATATATCATGAACGATGGCGACATCTAGAAAAAAGCGTTCAGTTACAAAGATGTAGAAAAAAATTAATTTTCAACAAAAGTGTTATTGACATTTGTTTGTCACTCAAATCCTTCTCCGCCAAAAAAAAAAAAAAAAAAAAAAAAAAAAAAAAAGAACATACTTGGAAGAAAAATTACAAGAATATGAAAAACCTGCTGCTACTTTCAAACAACTTATATTAACAGTTCTAAAATTCTTACTCTTGAACGAAGAAGGTGAATATATAGATTATATATATGCTTATTTCCTCACCACCCTTGAGGTAAAGCATTTAGCTCGTGTTTTCATTGTGGTTTCCCCCGTAGATATATTCCACTTATAGTGAATGGTTTAATCAAATCTCAATCATTTGACGTCTTTAATATTCGTTTGCACATCTTCAAATTCATTCGATACAGTTTCGTCATTATCTGTATTTCTTTCTTTCATTGCTGTTATTGCCTTCAGTATTTTCTGCTTGGCTTTCGATATCATCACTAAATTCAGGATATGGGGTGCAGTGGGCAGGACACTGTCAATATCCTCCTCGTCTTCATATTCAACTTTACTTTCATTGTGACTCGAAACTCCGAAAAAATTTACGCAAATATCAGAACATTTTAATCCGATTTTTCACCATCGACTCGCTTTTCTACATCTTTTGGAGCAGGTGAAAAAAAAAAAAAAAAAAAAAAAAAAAAATGGATTCAAATTTTTTTTTGTGTGTGCGGGCGATAAGATTTCTGGAATTGTAGCCAATTTAGATGCACTTTGACCGTCCCAGTTCTCAGGAAGTAGTTTATTGCCCAACCAGTATTGTCGTTGATGATAAACACTTAAACCATGCAATCTAGCTGCATGCTTGGCAGGCAGCAACGATGAAAGTTTTTTTTTAGCTTTTGTTTTTACTTTTGTTTTACCGTCAGCAACTCCTTTCTTGAAACATACATAACGTGGCTTGTTCAGAGAAATTTCTGCTTTACCAGCACATAAAACAAGCAAAATAGTTTTCTCCTGCCTCGGATATTACACATAGGTGTAATTGATCACTTTTTAATGGGCTGGCAGCTTGTACGTTATGGTATCCTTCCCATTTTTAAATTTTTTATAACGATATTTTTCCTTTCCGAAACAATGGTGATGTGTATTCACAACCTGAAAAAGCGTTAACCATCGGAAACGATTATATATTCACCACAGTAGTTTCTTAGGACATAAGAAATATAACTTTCTGCGACACTCTTGTATGCCTCAGCGAAGGACCAAAGAACACGATGCAAAAGCCATCCTCAATCGATAATGTAGGTAGACATACATTCACTTGAATTCTCCTTGAATATTTTTTCTCAAATATTGAATATAATAATGCGTTGGTGGTTTTTCTCATACCATTTCATCAAATAATGTTAAAGGATATAGATATATTTTATGCTGAAATTAACTTTCCAAATCTTCTCCTTGTTTAAACTGAAATACTCTGTTCAAACGGAAATACATCGAAACAACAAGGGTGAATCGCAGGTCACAGTATCTTCTTTAAATTTGAATGAATTTTACATTGTCGCTAACGATAGCACTCGATCTTTACGTGAAAGTTTCAAATCGCTAATTCCCCCCCCCCCCCCAATAATTCAAATGGCTTTGCATCCAACGCTATATGCATCATGACAGTTTATTCTGTGATCTCGGACAATTCCGCTATAGATTGAGATGTACTTAATAATAATGGGAAAATGGGTATTTTTTTTCAAGCAACGCATCCAGTTTCTTGATGTCTGCATTATTACATAGTGCACTATAATCTCGATAGTTAAAGTATTGATTGGCTGATTGTGCACGTGCACCACACAATGCTTCTAGGGATTCACATAATTGCATTAGAAAGGAACCGCAAAGATCCATTTTTCCATTACGTTTTCCGATATACCTCTTCCGAATGTTATCCAACCTGATGATTTCATATTTCTCATCAATGCCTGTTCCATTGTCATATTTGTCCAAATACGGACCAAAAATTTTCTCTTCTTCGAACAATAAAATAGCCTGCTTTTATGAGCCGCGAGTATTGTGTTTCCTGCAATTTTGTTTCAAGCAGAGTCATATCTTGTAAGTATATTTGACAAGCCTTTGCATACGGGAAATGGCCAAGAGCATGAAATAAAGGTAGCATGTTTCTAATCATTTCAACATGTAGCTGCCAATTTCCACTGCGTTCTGCAATTACATATTTGTGAATCAACGCAACTATTCGAAAATATTGACACAAAAGTTTCACTGTCGGCAAATTCTTTTCTAATGCTTTCACTTCTAATCTTACCATAGCTAATGTTAATTTTTCACTTCGATGCTTTCAACTATTACAACTTTTTCGCAGTACTTTAGAGATTTCTTTTTTTCCCTTCTGTATAATAGTTTCACCCAATGTATCAGACCATAGCCAACATTTTCCCTTAAATTCAAACAAGGGACTGTCGTTTCTCAATTTTTCTTTTAATAAAGAAATTTGTGCGGACGTTGATGGTTTCTCTACAAAAGATTTCTTGTATGATTTAACGGAATTCTTTCTTGCATAATTTTTCCTACACATCGGGTGAACTTTACATTCACAATTGTTTTCAGCCATTTCTTCAAATGCTTTCCACTTATGGACACCTCTTTCCAAACTTGCTGTATCACAAGGGACTTCGTTTTTTTTTCCGATTTTTACATAATCATTCGAAACGTAGGCCTCACAGTACACAAGACTTCGTCAATCTCCACTTTTCCGCTTTAAATCAGCAACCAAGAAAGAATCATTTTACGCTCTCAAAACTATTTAAGACTTTCTACAATACGTGTTGAAAATAAAAGTATTCAATTTCTAAAAACTCACAAAGAATATTTCGTTCAGTAATATAGGATGATTAAAAACTAACGTAATGCTCCTCAATTCAAAATAAAACACTGCAAAGATACCTGCACGTGGTATATTTCAGCATAAACAAGGAATGATATGATATTGGGCAATGTCTATTGCACAAGCGTGCAAAAAAGGTATACAGGCAATGGAGGAGTACAATCAGGAGAGGTTGCGAAGAGATGGGATAATTTTGGAAATAACATCGTAATAATCAAAATGAACTTGCATGTTTGTACAAACGTCATTAATAACTTATGAACATATTTCTATTTATCCTACTGTTTCAAATTATTTACACATAAATATTCTATTTAAGTTTTTTCATATTATGAAATTTTTGTATTATATTTTTAATTTATGCTTCATAGGTACATGTTAAATGCTTACGTTACAATTAGCTGTTAATAATAGCTATTTTAATAGTATGTTTAACAGGCACTGACACATTTATAAACGATTTTTCTTGATTTAAAGCTGTCTGAAAGGGAATAGTATGAAAACTTTCAATAAAATAATTTATTTTAATTATCCAGCTTAAAATTAAAAAAAATATATATGTTTACAATTTCGCAACAATTTCTGCTAATTCTGAATAAACGAGAAAAAGGGGCTTTATAACATAAAAAATATATATATGTTTAAAAATAGTTAATAAAAGTATATTTTTTAAATGTATTACTTTAATTTTAACAGTATGACAATTATATAATTATTTTCTCGTAGCTCTATTGAATAGGATAAAATAAGTGTTATAAAGTGATAATATATAATATATATAAATTAAGAAAATAACATCCACGTTTTAAAATATTTAATAAGAACTTTATGCCGCACTTTTCATCTTTTTTGTATACGTAAGTTAAATTAAATGCTTTAGATTGCAAATAAAATTGATTGGAAAATTGCGTGGTCAGACACTATATTGGCGTGAGTGTTGGTTCATGAAGTGTATGTAAAATATTAAATGAGAAAAAAGAAAAAAAAATCATCTTGGAGAATCTTTTTTTATTATCTTATGTTAAGTTAGAAATATGAAATAAATTTCTGTCATGCAGATGTGTAATAGAAATGAATTTTTTATTCATTCTAGCCTTTTATTTTACAGGTGAAACAAACTGCGTTCTGTTCATGTTCTTGCAGGAAATTAATTTTACAGGGAAGAGGGTCGGGGGAGAAAGCAAGTGTTTATTTTAAAGGAAAAACTAGTCTTGACTTTAATATTACAAAAAGAATATTTATTTAACTTTCATTTATGAACAAACTGAAAAAAGGTATTTTAGAATTTTTTAAGCGTTTCTTACAACAATATTAATTTGTATCCTTTATTAATCACATGGGAACATTTATTAATTTTGAAGATAATTTTTCCATAAATTTCTTTCTATGAAATATATATATATTTATATATATATACAACTAATATTCAAAATATTAGAATAATTATTTCTTTTACTAATTGAAAATATCGTTTGGTAATTTAATGTGTTTTAATGCAAATATATAAACGATATTTTTTATTAAGAACTTATTGTTGATTAATCTTATTTATTAACTTAAAATTAATATCATTTTTGAAAAGATTAATTGAAAAAAATATTTTGAAAAGTCAAATTATTTGAATATTTATTCAAGTGGTTCAAAATATTAGAAAATTTCACATTAATTCTCCTTTAATTATCACCAATTCATAACTGATGACATCATTGATTAAATTCAGACGATTTTATTTAAAATCAGTATTCTTTTTGCTGTTTGTTTGCTTTTTTGTCTCAAAATGTGTCGTGTGAGTGATATTCCTGAATCTATAAAAATTCGTATGGTTTATTTGTAGCGGCGTGTTAAAAATAATTGTTATATAACGAATTATTTACATTGTTCGCAATCAAGCGTTATTAAAATACTAACAAAATATTAAAAAAATGGGAAATTTCAAAATAATCGCCGAAATGGCGGCCGAAAACAGAAAACATTTGCTAGAGATGACAGGAAACTGAAGCATATAGTTAAGAAAAACTGTTTTAAAAGTGTGCGATTCTTGAACCGAAAATTGAAAGAAGAAGAAGTTCAAGTTCCTGCATCGTCAACATTAAGTTATCTCCATAAATTCAAGTTTGAATCTCCGTGCATAGAAAACAAAATCTCTCATGACTGGAAAACAAAAGCGTATAAGATTGAATTGTGTAAATCAAGTCAATTATGGAGCGAAGAAAATTGAAAAAATATATTATTTAGTGATGATAGTATGTTTTTTGTTTCATATGGTATTCAAGGTATTCCAGTTTAGAGAACGAAGCAAGAAGAATTTGATAAAGAATGCCTTAAACATTCCATAACATTTGCTGATAGTGTCATGGTTTGGGGTTGCATGAGTGCAGAAGGACCTGGAAAGTTATGCATCGTCTACGAAAAGGTTAACTCTCAGATATATCACGAAATTTTGGAATATTACATGATTCCATCATCAGAAGATTCATTTGAAAATGATTTCACCTTTCACCAAGATTTAGCGCAACTGCAAACCTCGGTATCAACTAAGAATTGGTTCCGCCATCCCACAATTAAGTTACTTCCTTGGCCTCTAAACTCACCAGACCTTAATCCCATCGAAAACTTATGGTGTATAAAGAAGAACAATCTCTAATAAAATGCAATAAATTTGGTATGCCGGTTAATTATGTTAAGCAGCTTCCCTGATTACATTTAGAAGATCATTATTATGTATAAAGAGGGGAAAGGGGGCAATTGCCTCTCCCCTTAATTTAGAAAAATGCGTTTTTCATGCAGAATTATTCGATTAGCTCAAATTTGGTATACTGGTTTATTATGTTAAGGAGATGGCTTGATTATATTTGGAGATTTATTAGTAAAATATAAAGGAAGGACAGGGGGGGGCTACCCCCCCTCTTAATTTAGGTAAATGTGTTTTTAATGCTAAATTATTCGATTTGCTCCAAATTTGGTATACCGGTTTATTATGTTAAGGAGCTTCCCTGATTAGATTTGGAAGTTCATCAGTTAAGTATAAAGGGAGGAAAGGGGGGTCTAGATCGCCCCCTTAATTTAGATAAATGGGTTTTTCATGCATAGTTATTCGATTTGATCCAAATTTCGTATACCGGTTTATTATGTTAAGGAGCTTCCCTGATTAGATTTGGAGGTTCATTAGTTAAGTATAAAGGGAGGAAAGGGGGCTAACCCCCCATATTGAGATAAATGGGTTTTTCATGCAGATTTATTCGATTTGCTCCAAATTTCGTATACAGGTTTATTATATTAAGGAGCTGCTTTGATTAGATTTGGAGATTTATTGGTTAGGTATAAAGGAGGGACAGTGGCTAGTGTCCCCTTAATTTAGATAAATGGGTTTTTCATACAGAATTATTTGATTTGCTTCAAATTTGATATACCAGTTTATTACGATATGGCTTCCTTCATTTGATTTGGAGGTTCATTGGTTATGTATAAAAGGGGGGAAAGGGGGGCAATTGCCTCTCCCCTTAATTTAGATAAATGGGTTTTCATGCAGAATTATCAATTTTAGTTTAATTTTTTTTTCTAGGTTCATTCTAATAAGGAGCTTTTCTGATTAGATTTGAAAATTCATTGGTTCAGTATAAAGGGAGAAATGGGGGAGCTAATACCACCCCTTAATTTATTGAAATGGTTTTTTCATGCAGATTTATCTGATTCGCTTCAAATTTGGTATACCAGTTTATTATGTTAAGTAGCTTTCCTGATTAGATTTGGAGGTTCTTTGGTTAAGTAGAAAGGGGGGCAACGGGGACTAATACCTTCATTTATTTTTCGAGGGGCATTATTCTTTGAAATAAGAGTATAATATACAATTAGTGTGAATAGCCTGTGAGCTCAATGCCATCAGTTTAACAACAGGCAATTTTGTTTTTATTAGGTTTATTAACGCATAACAATACCCAAACCCGAAAAATAAATTACAATAGGCCGTACCCCGATCCGAGCAGGACAAAATAATGTCAGTCTACATGCAACCCGACCCGAACCTGAGAGTTCCATTTGAAAAAACCCGAAATCCCGAACCAAATCTAACAACCGACAAAAATATTCCAAAGATCCATAACCGGATCCGAACAAGACAAATTAGTTTCCGTGGACACGCAACGCTACCAGAACCTAAAAATTACATAACAAAGTCAACCTGAAACCCGTCCCGAACCAAATCTTAACCGACAAAAATATTCCAAAGAACTATAACACCATGCAAGCCAGGCAAAATAATCTCCGTCCAACGGCAATCCGATCCGAACCTGAAAGTTCTAATTGAACTCAATCCGAAACTTGGTTGTGGTCGGTTTTTGGGTTGACTTCAAATGGAACCTTCAAGTTCGGATCCGGTTGAAAAAAAATTAAACTAAATCAGATAATTCTGCATGAAAACCCATTTATCTAAATTAAGGGGAGGGGCAAATGCCCCCCTTTCCCCCCTTTTATACTTAACCAATGAACCTCCAAATCATATGAAGGAAGCCATATCGTAATAAACTGGTATATCAAATTTGAAGCAAATCGAATAATTCTGTATGAAAAACCCATTTATCTAAATTAAGGGGAGACTAGCCCCTGTCCCTCCTTTATACTTAACCAATAAATCTCCAAATCTAATCAAGGCAGCTTCTTAACATAATAAACCGGTATAGGAAATTTGGAGCAAATCGAATAAATCTGCATGAAAAACCCATTTATCTAAATTAAGGATCTAAATTAAGGGGGGGAGGTCTAGCCCCCTTTCCTCCCTTTATACTTAACTAATGAACTTTCAAATCTAATCAGGGAAGCTCCTTAACATAATAAACCGGTATACAAAATTTGGAGCAGATCGAATAACTCTGCATGAAAAACCCATTTATCTAAATTAGGGGGGGGGGGGTTGTAGCCCCCCTTTCCTCCCTTTATACTTAACTAATGAACTTCCAAATCTAATCAGGGAAGCTCCTTAACATAATAAACCGGTATACCAAATTTGGAGCAAATCGAATAATTTTGCATTAAAAACCTATTTACCTAAATTAAGGGGGAGGGGATAGCCCCCCTTTCCTCGCTTTATATTTAACAAATGAACCTCCAAATCTAATCAAGCCATCTCCTTAACATAATAAACCAGTATACCCAATTTGAGCTAATCGAATAATTCTACATGAAAAACGCATTTATCTAAATTAATGCGAAAGGAAATTGCCCCCCTTTACCCCCTAATTCACTTTCCCCCCCTGATCTTCCAAATGTAATCAGGGAAGCTGCTTAACATAATTAACCGGTATACCAAAATTATTGGAAATCGCATATATCTGCATGAAAAACCCATTTATCTAAATTAGGGGGGATAGCCCCCCCTTTCCTCCCTTTATATGTAACTAATGAACCTGCAAATCTAATCAAGGCAGCTTCTTAACTTAATAAACCGGTATACCAAATTTGGAGCAAATCGAATAATTCATCATGAAAAACCGATTTATCTAAATTAAGGGGGTTAGCCCCTTTTCCCCCCTTTATACTTAAATAATGAGCTTCCAAATCTAATCAGGGAAGCTCCTTAACACAATAAACCGGTATACCAAATTTGGAGCAAATCGAATATTTCTGCATGAAAAACTCATTTATATAAATTAAGGGGGCGGACTAGCCGCCCTTTTACCCCTTCATCCTTAACCAATGAACCCCAAAAACTAATCAGGGAAGCACCTAATCAGATTAAACCCAGAAAAAAAAATTTGAAGCAAATCGGATATTTCTATCAAGAGTTATCGTGTTACGTACATACGTACGTACGTACGTACACACGTACATACAGAATCGGCGGGCACATAAGCTCTCAGGCTTTGATAGCCTGTGAGCTAAAAATATCACCCTGATCTGATAATAAGTGGTCATTTTTCAATTAGCCTAACGCTTTCTAGGCTCTTTGCAATAAGCCTGAAAAATATCAGGCTAATTGGAAAAAGGGAGATGGATTCTCCAATTAGCCCGGCGTAATAATATTCTGAAATGATCTTGAAATTTGTAACGCAGGTGATCGTATGGAAGTTTGGGGGGGGGGGGGGGTTAAAGACGTTACAAATTACTAAGGTCCGAATCTTGTTCAGTTGGAAAGTTGTGTAAAGCAACAGGTTATGGTTTTAAATTTTTATTTGTATCACAGTTTAAACTCTTTTATTCAAAATTAATTGATGAATCCAATTAAAATTTTATTATGTTTCCAATGTTTTAAATTTTTATTTAAAATCTTTCGATGAAAAAGTAATTACAATTACATCATAAACTGTAATACTGAACAAAAATAAATAAATAAATAAATAAATAAATAAATAAATAAAAATAAAATTTCAAGCAAACAATACTATATAGATTTTTTAAAAAGTACTATCTAGCAAATTAATTTTCTAATAGAGTAAAGCCTGTTTATAACGGAATCGTGCAATAAGCTGAAAAAAGAGGTTTCGCCCCCCCCCCCCCCCCCCACACACACCGAAAAAAACATGCAACTACGATTTGTGCAATTTAAAGGGCCCGCATAAAACGGTATTTATCACAGGTCGTTTGCGTTTCCGTCTAAGTAGGCTTTATTGCATCTTACTTCTCTCGGGGACATGTATTGGAATTATTACCGAACGCGCAAACTGTTTCTACGGCCATGTTTGTATCATTTTATATCTTTAAACAGTCTTTTGGGCACCATATAGCCAGGGTTTTTACAAGAGAAAAAATTGTTTTTATTGGTATAGAAAAAAAAAACAACAACTTAAAATTGAAAAAAAAATGCCAAATATTTTTTTTAATTAAATCGATTGGACAATGTAAAATGTAGTTATTGTAATTATTATTATTCGATTCATTTATGCGTTATTTTTCTTAAATAATTCAATTAAGAATAATAGGAAACCCTTACAATTATAAAAAAAAAAAAAAAAAAAAAAAAAAAAATGCAAAAGTTTTTTAATTAAATACGTTGAACAATGAGATTTTTAAAATGTAGTTTTCTCTCATTTTTAATAATTCATTTGTTTTAAAGTTAAAAATATTTATTGTATTTAATTTATTTACTTATTACTATATTGATTTACAAATGCGGAACTTTTTTTAGTTTAGAAATACTTAAAAATATGAAATCCTAAACGGCAAAAATGCACAATTTCTATTATAATTCAAATTATTCTTACTGATTTTCGCACCAGTGGCCGAGAGGTTCTGCTCTCGAAGCTGGTAGACGGGAGGTGCTGGGTTCGATCCCAATCGCGCCCGTCGGCCTAATCGTTCGTAGTTTTCGTGGTTTTCTTCGAGCCGTGGATCTTCCATGCGTTAATACGGATTAGGTTCCCTTAGAAAGACCCCCACGGAGGGCACTCCCCCCGGGCCTATATCCCTCGTGTAGATAATTGGCCGTCAAAAATCAACCCAACCCTACTGATTTTCGAACTAGAGACCTTTCGTCGAGGAAACTCGCGTGTTAACCGACTAAGCTACAAGTACTTGGATGCGATCAGTAAATTAATACTCCGTATCGATGAGTAACGGGTAACAAAATAGATGGTTATTATAGTCCGAATTCTTTGAAATTTTAATGGATCGTAAATATAACTAAAACCAACCCTTTTTAAAATTTCATAAAAAATAATATACATATTTAAGAGCGAAAACGTTTAACTAAAATCGAGAGAAACCGCACCGAAATCCCTCGATTTTTTTTTTTTTTTTTTTTTAAGTTATCACACATTTTTATTTATTTATTTTATTATTTATTTATTTTTGAAAATGTTTCTACTTCGTCGAATTTGTCGAAGTTTTAACACATTTTATTTTGTAAAAAATGTTTCTATCTGTCAGAACGTTTTGAAATTTTTTGTAAGTGATGTAAATCTGGTCTATGGACATGCTCTGAAAAGTTTGTGTTAAAATACGGACTTTTACCTATTTTAAGCGTAGGAAAAATATCCTCTCCATGAGGCGTGAAGTGACCTGCTTTTGGCGATATATTTGAAAGGGTTAAAATTTCTAATTTTAAAAACTAATTACTTCATCGATTTAAAGAATATATCTGCTTTATAAACATATGTTTGGTTTGCAGTACCTTTAATATTGCAAATAAAAAATCAATAATAAAACACAAAAAATCAATTTTGTTTAATTTATTTACGCTTTTTAAGATAAGGGGCCGAATATTAATAAATAAAATCAAAAATAAATTGTGTTTAATCTTCACACTTTATTTCAAATACCAGTATTGCTGCGACATTAAAACAAACAAAATCAGTTTTTAACGATTCCCTACTTCCTGCCAGGTTTCATCACTTACTGTGGAGGTAGGCCGCGTGAGGTGCGCTGAGCAGTGAGCTGTCCTTGACTGGGTCTTCGTGATTGGTAGTCTTGGCGGAACGCAGCTGGTGGCGACTTTCGGGACGCGTCACGGGCGGTGGCCTCCGGGTCATTTCCGAACCGTGGCGCAAGGGACTGAATGGTTCCAGGTCCGGGTGGTGGAACCCCATCTTCACTCTTTTAGGGCTTTTACATGTTTTAGCGCAAGTTATAAACGCAACATAATTGATCAGTCTGATTTATCTTATTTTATCTTACGGTATGTTTTCCATATTAAAAACCATACAAAAAATTATTTTAAAGTTTTAAATATGGCATTTCCCACCAGAAACGCTAAAAGCGTAAAAAAACTCATTATGTGACAAATTATGTCAAAACATAAAATTGACATAAGCAGAATCTTATTACGAAAATTTGTTTTATAAAACATAAATAATCATTTTTATTCAAATTTAAATATCATATTTGCATCCAGTGGGCGATATTTGTCCAATTGAAAAATCTGTTGAATCAGTATTCCATAATTTTAACTTTTAGTATCGTTGTCATAAAAGAAATCGTAAAAAAAAAAAAAAAAAAAAAAAAAAAAAAAATCATTTTAACGGTTTAGTTATAAAATTTTGCTGCACCCAGTCAGAAGTTCAATATGAAGATTTACGGAAAATAAAAACATAAAAAATCGATTAAAAAGTTTAGCTATCGTATTTGGGTGACACAGGACTTTATGAACTCAAAAGAAAATTGTGTTGAATCTGTACGAGCTATTTTTTTTATTTCTATCTAGCTGTCTTACCGTGAGGCACAAAAATCTTTTTTTCTCAAATTTGGTTACCCCATTTTTTATCAGAGGACACATTAAATGCAAAAGAAAATTATGTTCAAACAGTTCTATCTATTTTTTTCTTGATTACTCTCACTATACAATGAAACATAAGCAGAAAATTTTCATTTAATTTTATTTCTATATTTCTCCCTAGCATGTATTATCTTCGTTAAAGGAAGTTTAGTTTAAGTTACAACATGTAATGATAACTTGGAGTATGATTGTGACATGAAAAAAAAATTAAAATTTTAGTTATGCAATTTCCCACAACAGACCATACCAGCCTTTAAAAAAATAAAATCATGTGAAAAGTTTTATCAAAACATAAATTTTGCCGGGCTGAATCTTATACAGAAAATTTACTTTAAAAAACTATAATTACATTTAGATGTCGTGTTTCTCTCTGGGGTACACTGTAAGCACAAAAAATTGCATTGCATCGGCACCATTTAATTTTAACTTCAGTATAGCTACCATGCAGTAAAAAATAAAATAAATAAATTTTATTTAATTGAGATTACCTGATTTATCCCAGAGAGTACTATAAAGGCATGAGTAAGCTGTGCTGAATCAGTACTACCTGTTTTTATCTTGTGTACGGCCATGATAACGTGAACAACAACAAAAAAAAAAATAAATTTGGTTAATATACTTCTCATAAGATGGCCTTATCACTGTATAAGAAGGTTGATTTAAAATTATCCGATCTAATTTTAACTAGCAGTATGATTGCTGTATGGAAAACATAAAACAAATTAAATTTAAAAATCTTAGTTTTTCAATTTCCTGATTTAAAATAAAATTGTAGCATCAGCGATAAAGCGGTGGAAAGAAGTTCTGAAAATTCCTGGTTATACTGGTACCACTGTGGGAAAATACTATGGAAATTTACCCTGGAAATTTCTATGGCGCTATAGCTCCATTTTTAATGAGATTCGTTTTTGTAGTGGGGGTTAATTTTGAGATGAAGATTATTTTAGGGAAAGGATGTATTACGACTATCCTAAAAATATCATGCGGGAGCTTACATATAACTTATTTTCTGGGAAACGCTGTTTATTTATTAAGATTAGACGAAATATATTTAATTGCTATAATTATTTTCTTCAAGCAGTGCCTCCAAGACATTCATCCAAAAAATAAACACTGTTGTAGCTTTATATCACTCTTTAAAAAAATTTTTAACAGAATAATTTTTTCGACTTCTCTAAAAAATATGCCAAAACCATTTCATTCACTTTTATGTCACCCGTTTTTTACCACGTTAACAATTTATGTTCATTTCACTGTACTAACTAAGATATAAACGATAGGTGAAGAATACATAAAAGTTAAGTGGAAGAATATGTATTCTCACAATTGCATTAGATAAACACTGTCAGCATGGCTGAATATGAAATCTGAATTTTTAGTATATTCATCCAATGGAAACCAGTAATTATAGAACGAAATATTTAAAATTCAGCTAAATCATGTGATGAATGAATGTATTATAAAACAAAGAAATATAAAAATGTTTATTGTCATAAGCATTTTATTGCTTTACTAAATTAGACTCTTTTCATAAAAAATCATTTAATGTCCTTCCGTTATATCTTTATTATTGTTGTTTTCTTTTCGCAATTAAATTAGGAATTTATGCTTACCATTACATATGTATAAATTGCATTCGAGCTAACACAGGGTAATAAAAATAAATTACTTATTAAATTATATTACGAATAAATGACAAATTCTTCCATTGATATTATCTTAAACAATTCTACAAAGCATGAAAGTTTTGTTTGTTGAATTGCGGTATTTTTTTTTTTTTTCGATTATCATTAAAGCGACATTTGATTTATTCCAAAATTTCGAAACAATTGATATTATAAAGAAATATTCCAAAGAACTTTTATTCAGTATTTATTAATTCAGAAATGTAATAATAATAATATTTTCTCACATTACATCAAAGTTTGATAACAGTCAATTCCATTAGTACAGTTTGTACAAGTAAACATTTTAGCTAAATATAAATGTTATGCATGTATCGGCTATCAACGACATATTTATTAAATGTTAATTGTTTGATAACTTTTAATTGATATTTATGTGATACTTCTGGATATCAACGTAAAGTATGATGACGAATACACGCCGTATCTTTACCAACTATTAATTATTCCGTAGAATACCCATTTTGCAGTCGTAGGTAGCGATAGTGGAAGACAGGACTTAAAAACAGTGGGAAGAATTTCCATTTAATCAAATAATAGAGGCATCATAATCTTTATAGAGTATATTGTAAGACAATATCATTATAACTCCACTAGTGACCACTTCATATATAACCACTTCATATAACCACTTCATATGAATAACGCTCGAAAATGTTAAAAAGCATTAGAAACTCGCATTTTAATATCCATTCCGCTAAGTGACCGATGTTTATTAACAAACAAAAACGTACAAATATATTCTCTCAAGTCAGTGCAAGCTGTATATGTATCAAGAAAATGCGGTAAGTTACACTGGCGCGCTCTATGTCAGAGCCAACCAAACGCAAGTTAGGGTTACCATAGGAGTTAAGCGATAGGACGAAAACTAAGAAGTAGGCGGGAAAGGACATGACGTAGAGACATAACTCTTTTCTTAAAGTGAAAACATTAAAAGGGAAATGGGAAGAGCGTGCCAAATGTTCGCAATGAATCATGGGATATCGGGCATATTTTAATAAAAGATAAAAATGTTATTAACCCATTAAGCGCCACTATATATATTAACCAATACTTTTATGGAATTATTGTTTTTTCTTTATGAACAGGATGTCATTAAAGTACTTCTGAAAAAAATTAAAAAAAAAATTGATTTTTTATGAAAAAACAGTATGTTCCCGAAATGGGAGCAATGGCGCTTAATGGGGGTAAATTTTTTACAAAAATAAACTTTTGTCTCCGTGTAGTTCTAAGAGTTATTTTTCAATTCATTAGGAATAAAAATACTACATCATTCTGAAACAGACATTTTAGGAAAAATTCAGATAAATTACACGTAGAATTATAATAAACATGTAATTTTATAATAAATTTTGAAAAATAAATTTACTTGTTCATAAGCATTTTCATTATATATATTTATTCTTCACCATTACATTATCTTTTCTCTCTATTTTACACGAAAGAAGACTGAACAATTTTTATGCAGCCTTACATTGT
This sequence comes from Maratus speciosus, assembly GCA_963932465.1. Classification (NCBI taxonomy): domain Eukaryota; kingdom Metazoa; phylum Arthropoda; class Arachnida; order Araneae; family Salticidae; genus Maratus; species Maratus speciosus. The sequence goes on from OZ010795.1 coordinate 330,869,951, forward strand.
ACCTTTTGCAGGAAACTCGAGCATTTTTTTAACATACTTTTGACATAGATTGTTTCCAAGTATTTTCTAGAAAATGTTTCACGCCATTAAAATGCACGTCATTTGACAGAAATCCAGAAGGGCCCGATCGGGGATATTCTTCTATTTTCTGTTCTACTTTTATCAATGGCGAAACAATTTCACGGAAAATTCTATCTGAGTAAGTTTTTCTTTACATTCCTTATGCATTCGCCAAGCTGCTACAACTCCCATATTTAGCATGTTGATGAAAAATGGCCACCACCATTTCTTCCCTTTTATTTTTGGGCGATAAATACCCAAAAACCGATCAAGCAAATCGACACCTCCCATGTTTTTGTTATAAGATGCTACAAGATATGGCTGCGGTATATCAATTTTTTGCTTATCTGCTTTCTCAATGTTTTTGCCGAACCTACTGGTTATATAGGTTCAATATTTGAAGCCAGACAAACAACCTGATTGTCTTTCTATTTCTCAATGCTAAATGATTCCGTAGAAATAGAGTCAAATGTTCCTGTGTATTTTTTCTTCAAAGATTTGGAATCTATCAAAGGACAATTTTGTACTCTCTCGAATTGTTCCAGTGGTCCGAAAATGCATGTCCCTCATTTCTAATAATATTGATAAGGACATAAAAAAAATATCAATATATAATTCCGGGATCAGGTGGCAAACAAACGATTTCCGTATCATCCGAATAATCATCTGTTCAAAATAATAAAAAGCTTGAGACACAGTTAAAACTTTCAGACATCTTTTCTTAAAATCGAAATATGCGATACGAAAAAATAGAAAAGCCTGCTAAAAATATAGCTTTTAGAAAAAAAGAAGATATCTAATAAGTAAGAAACAGATTTTAAGGGTAACAGTTCCAAATAAAGTTTGCTAGAAACGAATAAAAAGCATTCCCAAAGTTTCTATACAGACTGTTTTCACGCGCATAATAAAAGCACCGTATTAGTTCTTCCTAATTTGCAGCATTCTGTCTGGTCTTGAAAACTAACGAAAGCGCCATTGCTTCCGTTACGGGAGCAACTCGTTCTTTCATGACTTGTGATGAATATATTATACTTATTAACTGCGGATTTATGTAGTATTAGACAATAGACAGTTATTTTGAATAAAAAATACATTTTTTATTAGTAAGTTATTTTTCTAAAAAGAATTCTTGAGAAAGAGGTCAAAAAGCTAAATTTTGTCTTTTAGGTAGCTTTCTTTACAAAAAAGCTACCTATTGCAGCCGTTCGGAGGAAAGCGATTTCAAAAAATTTTGGTATATTTTCATCGATCATGACCCCCAGACCCCGAAACCACCCTCCGTTCAAAATTGATATATATATATATATATATATATATATATATCTGACCTATGTCACACTGTAACTCCCGTAATTATGAACCGATTTCGATGTAATTCGGTGTGTACATAGTACATACCAATGTCTCGACCGAGTTCGTTGGCCAGCTTCATCCGCCGTTTTGTTTCAAAATGGCGGCCATTTAAAAATTTTAAAAAAATTTTAAACTTGAAATGTGGTACCAAAAAATTAAAAATGGAAAAATATTTTTTTCTTATGTATTTGACCTTTATACAAAGATTCCGGAGCAGTTTTTGTTTCGTCTATATCTTAAAAAATGGCTGAGTTATAGCATTTTGAATTTCTAGCGTGGCTGACATTTTGAAACGTCCTGAATTTTGTAACGCGATAAAAGGCGTATTTATGAACCGATTTGGATGTAATTCGGTGTGTACATAGTACATACCAATCTCTCGACCGAGTTCGTTGGCCAGCTTCATCCGCCATTTTGTTTCAAAATGGCGGCCATTTAAAAATTTTTTAAAAATTTAAAATTTGAAATGTGGTACCAAAAAAAATGAAAATGGAAAAATATTTTTTTCTTATGTATTTTACCTTTATTCAAAGATTTCGGAGCAGTTTTTGCTTCGTCTATATCTTAAAAAATGGCTGAGTTATAGCATTTTGAATTTCTAGCGTGGCTGACATTTTGAAACGTCCTGAATTTTGTCACGCGATAAAAGGCGTATTTATGAACCGATTTGGATGTAACTTCGTTTATACATAGTACATACCAATGTCTCAACCGGGTTCGTTGGCCAGCTTCACCCGCCATCTTGTTTAAAAATGGCGGCCATTTAAATTTTTAAGGAAAATTTAAATTTGAAATGTGGTACCAAAAATTGAAAATTGAAAAAATATTTTCTTCTTATGTGTTTGACCTTGATAAAAAGATTCGGGAGCAGTTTTTGTTTCGTCTATATCTTAAAAAAAATGGCTGAGTAATAGCATTTTGAATTTCTCTTGTGGCTGACATTTTAAAACGACCTGATTTTTGTCACGCGATAATAGGCGTATTTATGAATCTATTTGGATGTAACTTGGTCTGTACATAGTACATACCAATGTCTCGACCGAGTTCGTTGGCCAGCTTCATTCGCCATCTTGTTTCAAAAGGGTTGCCATTAAAAAAAAATTAAATTTAAAATTCAAAATGAGGTATAAAAAAATTGGAAAATGAAAAAGATTTTTTTTATGTGTTTGGCCTTGATACAAAGATTCCGGAGCAGTTTTTGTTTCTGAAAATTTGTTCTTTTGTTGATATCTTAAAAAATGGTTGATTTATAGCACTTTGAATTTTTAGCATGGCTAACATTTTGAAACGATCTTGTATTTGTCACGCGATAACACACGTATTCGCCTATTTCGATGTAAGAAGGCATGTGGATAGTATACATCAACACCTCGACCAAGTTCGCCGGCCAGATTCATCAGCCATCTTGTTTCAAAATGGCGGCCATTAAATTAAAAAATATATATATATTTAAAGTGAGGTGCAAAAAAATTAGAAATTGAAAAAGGTTTCTTTCTTAAGTATTTGATCTTGATATAAGGATTCAGGAGCATTTTTTGTTTGTCTTTACCTTAAAAAATGGCTCAGATATAGCAGTTTCAATTTCTATTGTGGGTGACATTTTGAAAAAATCTGATTTTTTGCATGCGACAGCACTCCTATATATTAACCGATTCCGATGTGAGTGAGCATGTGCACAGCAATTACTAAGGTCTCGACCAAGTTCACTGCTTAGCCTCATCCACCATGTTGTCTTAAAATGACAGGCACTTTAAGAAATTGCCGAATTTGGCAGCCAAATATAAGTTACTTTAAAGAAAAGCAGCTTGGATAAAGCTGACTAATTTCGCGAAATTCTCATTCATTATATTGATAAAAATTAGTATTGAATCTCCTATATTCGGTTTCCACTAAATTGAGCTTCGTGTGTTTGCATGATATAAGTTGGCTTTTTTTAAATAAAGATTATGAAAGCTACCTCTTCCTCCCGGCACTGGCCGGAAGGACTTTTTAAACCCATTTTACAAAATGGAAAATACAAATGAAACTTTAAAAAAAAATACAGAAGATACCTCGTATATTCATAATACAAATAACATAAATTTTTGCCAATATATAATATACACATTTTAGAAAAAAAATCTTAAGGTAATGCTCCCAAAATGGGAGCAATGGCGCTTAATGGGTTAATGAGGATTGGAAAGAAATAAGAATTTAATGTCTCAAAATATGAAAAAAATAAAATAAATTAGTGGGTTTTCTTTTAGAAAGAAATGTAGCTATTAACAGATTAAGATATTTAGAATAAGAAATGAACGAATCCGCTTAATCAAAGGCATGGGATTAAAATATAAAGGATATTTAAGATATTTTTAAAAGGAAGGTAAAAAAGGCAGATATTATAAGAGTTTGTAATAAATTAACTAAGGTAAACATGCGAAAAATTTTTTATTACACGTATGTATATCAGGATGTGAGATTAAAAATTCGAATTATCCAAAATTTAAAAAGTCGATTTTTCTCTATCAATCTATTTTATTGGTGAACCTGCCAAAACAAAACACTACAATCTGCAAAATAACTAGTATTATCGTCTATTTCTGGCATTGTAAAATCCTTGTATACAATTAAAACCAATGGAGTCTGTCAAAATTTTTTTACGATTTCCCAAAATTTAATTTTCTGGATAACACAAGTTTTGAAACTTATATCCTCTTATATATACTCAATTAAAATCAAGTTTATCTGCATTATCTTACTATTTCATTAACATAATGTAGAAAATAAAGGAGGTGAATGAATATTTATTGCCCAATTAATATGGATTACCACTTTTCCCCTCTAACCCTGTTTTACATTTTCTAATTTTACATTATTATTTTTATGATACTGACAATTTTTACGGGCTTAAATATACTTTTAGAACGATATTTTTATCTCATTGCCACTTAATTTGAGTTAAAATCCTTCTATCGTGCCTCAGTAACTTAAAAGTTGATAAATGTCTGTCGTGTCGCTACTCTCACAAGCGGACATGTTTACAGCGATGTAATTAACTGACATCAAGTATTAAGTTTATTTAACATGCGATATAAGTTATGAAAATAATGACAGCATTGCTTTATTTAAAAGAAAGAAAAAAAAAAAAAAAAAAAAAAAAAAAAAACAGTAAAAAGATTATTCAAATTTTAATGTAAGGCTTAGTTCAAATAAACACACAATAAAGATTTGTCGCTTTACTTAATAAAAATATATGCATATGTTATTTAGAAAGTAAATATTAAATTTAATAATGAATAACCGACAATTAATTTACATGATTATTATCAGATTTAACTGTATGATACGTATTTTCATGAGCATTTTATGTAAAATAGAAGACTTCCATAACTCTGGGATGGAAAATATTTCGCTTTATTTTTGCGTTAAGTTCTCAAATTTACATTATCATTAAGATGCTGAATTTTTTTATTTCCACTAAAACAGTTTTATAATGACCTTCTCATCCCATTACCACTTAATTTGAATTTAGGCCCATACAAGGTGTGTCAATACTTAAAATTTGATAAATATGTGGCGTGAGATTAATCCCATTACGTTTATGTTTCACTGGTGTAACTATCTGACATCAAATATAAAGTTTATTTAACATGCAATATGGGGCACAAAGACAAAGTTTCTTCATTAAAAAAAATAAACAAATAAAAATCAAAATATTTTTGCGAGAATATACAATACATATACTTTTAATGTATATTCTAATGTACTTATTCATGTATAGATGATATTTCATAGATGATAGTTCAAACTTCCTTATTATTTAGCTTTTTTGAAAATTTACTATTAAACTTTAAATCAATATTTCTTCTGCAATCCTTTAAGAGTTTGTTGTATATGCATGGCACAATTTCATGTACTATACTGTGGAAATCAACAAAAGTGTGTTTTGTATTTACCATTAATTACCATTTATCAAATTCCCTGTATTAATGTATATGATGCCGTTTAAAAAAATATGTATTTCTACATGTATAAAAACTGTATTTGCTTCTGTAGAATTTTAAAAGACCTTTAATTTTACCAATTAAATCTTTTTTACCAATGATTTTTAAATAGTAATAAATTAATATACGTGCCAATATCCATATCTATCGGAAATGTTTCATAAATGTTACACTAAATCAGAATATATATACATAAAAAAATCCCGAATTTCCTCATATCATAAAACAATTAAACGGTCGCATTTTTTTACATAAAAAAGGTATTTTTTGTTTCATCATGGTAAAAAATTATGAAAGATTGAAATAACTTTATATATGCACTTAAAAATATAGACATTTTTTTCTTTTTCTCAGAAACATGCGAAATTAATAAATAAAATAACCATTAAAGGAAGGCATCTTGAATTAAATTAAATGAAAGAAAAGTAAAAATACATATGCCGTAGGGGAAAAAACCTGAAAGTAGAACGTACATTTAAAAAATAAAAAAAAGTTTTAAAATTCCAAAAAATGGATCAGATTTTAATAATTCTTATGAATGTTTTTAAAAAGTAATTATTTTTTGTAGATAGGTTTGGAAGATACGTAATTTTTATAAATGTAACTTTTAAAGGAAATACTTTTTTTTATGTATCAATATCATTTATTCTTATATTATCTATACGGTGTTTTACACACTATGGAATTAAATATCCTGCCTAAATAAACTGTTTATTTTTTTATTAATAGAATAATGAAAAAATATTCCGATAGAAAGATGTGATTTATTTTGAAAAAGTAACCTATAATCTTTTATTATATTGTTAAATAAAATAGTAGATTTGTTTTTCAAAATAATCTATACTAATTAAGAATGTTTTAGTCTGTGTGTGTATCTGTTTTTTTTTTTTTTTATTTTATTTTTTTATTTTTTTTTTTTTTTTATTGTTTGCTTTTTTGCGATGGTTATAAAAATTTATCACACGTAAAGCCAAATTTGGTTTCGATAGACAAATCCAAATCCACATGAATCTGAGACTGAAATTTTTGATTTTAAAATTAGATTTTTTTGTTATTTCGGAAGATTGCTCGCTTTGTACAGAATTTCCAAAGTCGCCCGCTATTTTTATCAAGTAATAAAAACAATCCAAATTCAATCCCCCCCCCCCCTCCACACATACACTATATATAAAATATACAAATATACACTATATACACTACAAAATATACACTATATATTTTGCCTTCTTTTCAATAAAATTATTTCGGAATTTAAATTTTCGCCAAAGACGATTATTTTTATTTATGAGCTAATTTATACCCGTGAAGTTAATCATTTAATGTTACATTTTACGTCCCTATATGTAGGAAACTTTTGGCAATCATTAAAATGAAATATATTAAAAAAAAATAATTTCTTTAAATTTTTAAAAACTAAAAAAAAAAAAAAAATGTAATTCCCGACGTTTAAAATAAATTTTTAAAGATAGATTTTTCCTAGTGTTGGGTTCTTATAGTAAGCTTATATCGTAAAACTGTCTATTGTCATCATGCGGTGTTCTTTCGTAAGTTAGAGATAAGTGATTTCGTCATGTGATATTGCATGTTAAAAAAAAAAAAAATCATGATTTTTTTTTTTTTTTCAAAAACATTTTAAAGTCTTTTTTCGATTTCATACAGCCAGCGAAAATGTTTGAATGAATGATCGAAGAAATGAATTCTTATAATGTCAGTAATTTATTTACGTAGTAATCTTACATGTCTTTTAAAATTGTGTTTTATTTATATTATTTTACTATTTTATTTATTTTTTATTCGTGAAATTATAACTTCGTTATAAAATATTAGCCGGAAAGCAATGTTGAACTATTATATTAATTTGTTTTAAATGCAAATGGATGACCTTCGTTAATCGATTAGTGCTACACATGATAAATTTATAAAAACTAGTTGGATGTGTCAATTCTAGAACTTTCTTCTATCTCATACAATTTTATATTTCAAAAAGTAGTTACAAATGTTAATACTTCAATATTATTAGTTCAATACTATATCAACTCTCATTTTCATCTTAAATTTCCGATTCAGTCAATTAATCGGAGTCAAAACGAGTTAATCCCGATCATGATATTTATTAAAATCAATAGTTTTTAGTTATTATGTTGTACATCCGGTGAGTGCGAGTACCCGGCTTAGCAGGATGCGATGTTCATCCCGTTGCTGCACGAGCCACCAATGTACAATAGGAGTACGACAAATCGAGAAAATTATACAAAACTTGCTATTACAGCTCCCCCTTCTGGCGGAATATTTCGAAATTATTGAAGGACCTGCTTGCCATAGCCTAAAACATGAATATGAAATTGGTTAAAGCCCATGCATAACTTCATACAATTTTTGAGGGTTCAATGGCGACACACATTCACGTGTACAGACAGACATTTTGTATAAACATATTTTTTGGTATCTCTGACCCCCTAAAACCTATAAATCTGTCGAAACCGGAAGTCGACAAAGTTTCGACTACAAACTTTCTTCTAATGAAGATAGAAGAAAGTAAAAATCATGCTTTAAAATTATTTTAAAACCAAATTCAGTAAATTAAGATGCAGTTTTCAAGCAAATTTCATTTTAATCCCTTTTTACAATTATCCCCTTATTTTGCAGTTTAAAATTAAAAATGTAGAATTTCTAGAAGCTTAAAAGAAAATTCAATAAAAGTGAAATTTACAGGTCATATGTTGCCACTGGCAATATCGAGGCTAACGAGAAATACAGGCTATCGCGGTGCATTCGACGTATCTTTTATTATAGACCGCTGGAGTCACGTGATACTCGAATGAACCAATGAAGGTGAGCGATAAGAGCATCACATTACTCTAGAGGTCTATGGAAAAATGACGTGGGTTGCACCGCGGTAGCCTGTCTTTTTCGTTAGCTTCGGTCAATAGCATGTTAGATTTACTCAAGGAGAAGTTTTTGTTTTATAATATAGATATTTGTGATTTTACTATAATATTTAATTTCCATATTATATGTATGTGCGCGTAATTTATACACTAATGAGTTTCAAAAACTTTTTACAAAATTGTTTACATACTTGCGAAAGAATATTTTATGCCAAATTCATCATATTTTATTTAAATGTTTAAATGGCCTGGCTATTGATAGCTTCTTTTTAAGTAGCTTTATCCAGAAGATAATGTCACTTATCAATGAATTAGTGTTAACCATTGAAAAGGTACATTTTAACGTTTTCTTTTGTTTAGTTTTTAGATTTCTTTAAAATTCTTAATTGCATGTATTTCAGTTGTGCCAAAGTGAAGCTGAATATTCTAGCCCTTTTCCCTCTGCGTAGGGATACATGGAAACACATACTCTGTTTTTCCCTCTGCGCAGGGAATTTGTTGTTGATATTCTTTTTCTTTACCAGTCGAATTTGTGGATCTCGATGAGTGTGTATTGTGATCCCTAGGCGGATATATTATTTGTGAATTTATGAATTAAATAGTGTGAAAACTTAGTGTATACAGTCTACTGCTTCATTTAAAAAACCCTTTACGGTACATTTGGTCGACTAATACCGGAGTTAAACCGAACTAAGTGCAAAGAATAATGCGTATCTAAAATTCGTTCAAAAGTGAAAGTGCGAAATCATTGGAGCTGTGCCAGAATAGAATACTGCATGCAAAATAATGGATAAAAAAGTAGCAACTGATAAAAGAGTGTTGAAATCTTCAATAACGAGATTAAATACCTTAAATATGATCTGAATGTGTGTGAAATAGAGCAGCTTCAACTATTGAAAAATGAAACAGAAAAATTAGAGGATGAGTTAAAGGCGTTGTTTAAAACGATTTTTTCTGCGTGTGAAGAAAAAGACATCGATTCATTTATAGGAGAAAAAGACGAACAGACAATTTTGACAAGACAATTTTTTGAGAAGACAATTTTGATGAATTGATAGTAAAAATCGAACATGCAATTACAGCTAGAAAAATAAATGTAAACATCCGAAGAAGGAAGTTATTGAAATAAAAATACCAAAGCTTTCTCTAGCATCATTTAGTTGTCAAATTAGTGAATGGTTGAGCTTTAAAGATTTATTTAATACGAGTATACATAATAATGCAAATTTATCGCCAACTCAGAAGCTGCAATACTTGAAATTATCTTGTCAAGGAGACACCTTGAAAATAATGAAACCGATACCTATTGAAGATTCGAAGTATAGTGTCGCATGGAACTTTCTATCTGGGAGATATTCTAACAAACGTGAATTAATATACAGCCACATTAGAAAATTATTAAATTTTCTATTCGTGTAAGGTGACGAACCCTCAGCAATACTCAATTTGGCGGATATGAAAAATGAATGTTTCCGTTCATTCGAAATCATAAGGTATTCGAAATCATAAGGCTTTTCAGAAACTTTGTTGATTTATTTAATATTGCAAAAAGTTGATCATAATATTAAATTATGGTGGGAATACCAGTTAAAAAATGACGAGCTTCCAACATTAGTTCAATTGATAAATTTTCTGAAAGATTATGTTCGTTCATTAGAATCTGCTAGAGGAAATATTAATTATAAGAAAACTGGTTATCCTAAATTAACTGCAATGACTGATTGTATTAATAATACTGAGTGTAAATATTGTTCTTCGAATAGTCATAAAATATGAAAATACAGTGAGTTTCTAAAGTTACCTGTTCGCGAAAGAGTGTAATTTGTAAAAATTAAAAATCTCTGCTTTACGTGTTTTCTCCAGAACATAAATTAATTAATTGTCAGTCAAAAAGAAATTGTTCGAAATGTAGTTTGAAAACTCATAATAGCTTATTACATTATGAAAGGCGAGAAACAAATTATCCAGATATAAAAAACCCAGTAACGCCTCAATCCTCGAATTAAAATAGTGAGACTAGTAGTTAGTCATCTACTAATATAAACATGTCAAAAAATTCTTGCCTTGGTGAAATATACTCAAAATCATTTGGCATACTTGCAACTGCGCTGATTAATGTGAAAGATAATTATGGAGGGATTAAATTATTGCGTTGCATTATAGATGTTGGCAGTACCAATAATTTTATAAGTGAGCGTGTGATACAATTATTAGGAATAAAAAGAAATTCAGCCAATTTACAGATTAAATGTTTGGGAATGGGATACTCCGAAGAAACTCATGGCGTTGTAAGATTGGAATTTTCTCCACATTTTGATAAACAAAACACACGATTAGGTACTTTTTATTTTTTGAAAAGATAACGAGTAATCAACCAGTTGTATCATATGATGCCAATTCATTCAGTCACTTAAAGAACATAACATTAGCAGACCCTAAGTGGAATGAACCAGGCCCAATATACTGATTATTTGGCGTGTCTCTATCATTATCTATAATTAGAGGAGAAAAAAAAAATTTGAAACCAGGACTTCCTTTTGCAGTAAATTCAGATTACGGGTGGTTAATAACGGGTGGTAGTGATACATTTTCAGAAAATAAACAAATATTATAGTTAATTTTTCAAATGTTGAAACAGATTATGTGAAAAATTCTGGGAGTTAGAAAATATAACCCTCGAAGGAAATATACACAAATGAAGAAAAATATTGTGAGGAAATATTTGATTCATCGCATTCACGAGATTCGAATGGAAGATATATTGTGCGTTTGCCATTTAAGAAGCAATGTAAAAAAATAGGGGAGTCAAACCACTAGCTATGAAAAAGATTTCTAAACTTAGATAAAAGATTTAATGGAGAACCCGATTTGTATGAAAATTATTGTATATTTATGAGTGAGTATCTTGATATGGGACATATGAAAAAAATACCGAAGGACAAAATTCAAAAACCCTTTAATGAAGTTTATTATCTTCCACATCACCCAGTCATCATGGAATCTAGCACAATAACCCGCCTTAGAGTTGTGTTTGATGGAAGTGCAAAAACTACAAATAATATTTCTCTTAATGAAAATTTAACTGTAAGACCTAGGGTTCAACAAGAGTTATTTTTTATTTTGTTGAGATTCCATACGCACGCTATAGCTATTAACGATGATATTGCAAACATGTTTCGTCAAATTAAGATATATTCTGAAGATCAAGATTTTCAACTAATTCTCTGGAAAGATAAATTTTCCGATGATCTTAGTGAATATCGTCTCACTACAGTAACATATGGATTAGCATCTAGCCAATATTTAGCAACTAAATTTCTACAAAAATTAGCGTTGGATGAAAAATTAAATTTTTCATTAGGGTCAAACATTGTATTACGTGATTACTACGTCGATGGCTTACTTACAGGTGCATCATCTCACGTAGAAGCTATTAAATTGATATCCGAGTTACAAGAATTAATGAAAAGAGGCGGATTTGAATTACGTAAGTGGGCATCAAAGACTTTGGTGTACTTAAAAACATTCCTGAAAATTTAATTCAGACAAAACCCTATTTACCAATTGAAAACGATAATTCAATAAAAGTGCTAGGATTAAAATGGGACTCAAATCGCGATGTCTTCAAAATTAGTGTAACCATAGAACAAACATTAAAAGAAGTAACAAAGAAATCTATATTGTCAGATATAGCCAAAATGTTTGATCCACTTGGTTAGATCTCTCCTTTTATAATTTCTGCAAAGATTCTACTTCAGGAACTATGGAGTCTCCATCTAGCACGGGACGATCCTGTTCCACTACTCATAAAAATTCGGGATAAAAATTCGAGAAGAACTTGCATGTTTAACATCTATTACTGAGCCTCGGTTAGCAATTATTCCCTCAGGTAACAAATTTCAAATTCATTCAATTAGTGACGCGTCCTTAATAGCATATGGTGCAGTTGTCTATTTAAGATCCTTATCCGATGATTCGACTGTATTAGAATATTAACTGCAAAAACAAGAGTTTCACCATTAAAAACAATATCTTTGCCTAAATTAGAACTGAGTGCTGCCCTGCTGTCAGCCCGTTTTGTAAAAACTGTCCTAGATTCATTGTGCTTGGATGTCCCTAAAATTAACTGTTGGACCGATTCAACAATAGTTCTCTCTTGGCTATCAACAGAATCAAGAAGATGGCAAACTTTTGTTGCGAATCGTGTCGCGGAAATACAACAACTTGCTCCGTCAGAGTGCTGTCATTATGTAAAAGGAAAAGAGAATCCAGCTGATTGTGCGTCAAGAGGTCTATCACCCTCAGAATTATCATTGCATGATCTTTGGTGGAATGGTCCGAGTTGAATTAATGATCCATCTTTCACCTCTCCAGAACCGCAATATGGAAGTGTTTTGTGTGACGAAGCCTTAATAGAGCAAAGAAAAAATTATATTTGTGCTGCAGCTCAGTTAATTGAGGAAATGCCTATTCTCTCAAATACATCGTCATATACTAAGCTAAAACGTGTAATTGCTTGGTGCTTGAGATTTCTTACGAATTCTCATTTACCTGTTTCAAAAAGATACTTAGGTTTTCTTACAAACACAGAAATTCAGAGTGCTTTAAAAGTGATAATCTAATATGTGCAAAAGTCATCATTTACTGACGACATTAAATGTATGACCTCTGGTAAGTGTTTATCTCGCAATAGCAAATTGATCAATCTGTCTCTAATCCTTGATGGAGATGGAATACACAGAGTGGGAGGACGTCTTCGTCATTCAAATCTCACGCAAGATCCAATTCATCCAATATTGTTACCAAAAATCATCCAGTGACTGTGCTGATTATTCGATATTTTCACTTATCTCACTTTCATGCTGCCCCTCAACTACTATTGTGTGTTATCAGACAGCGATATTGGACTTTAATTTGAAGAAGTGTTGTAAGAAAGTTTGTAAGGAATTGTGTAATTTGTGCTCGTGCTTCTGCTTCTATGACCAAACAAATCATGGGTGTTTTACCTTCTACTAGAGTGCAACCGTCCGTTCCTTGTTACAGGAACGGACTATGCAGGACCTATATTATATAAATTTAGAAAAGGTAGAGGTTCAAAATCTTTTAAGTCTTATATTTCATTATTTATATGTTTTTCTACTCATGCAATTCACATTGAATTAGTGACTGATTTATCTACTGAGGCCTTTTTAGCTTGTATCAAGCGATTTATATCCAGAGGAGGCAAACCAAATGAAGTTGAAAGTGATTGTGCCGAACATTTTGTCGGTGCGAGCAAGGAGTTGAAAGAATTGTATAAATTTGCAACTTCTTCTCAGCACAACGAAGAAGTGGCAAAGCACTTAAATTCAGAAGAAATAAATTGGCATTTCAATCCACCCTCAGCCCCTCACTTTGGGAGACTTTGGGAGGCTGGTGTTAAATCGATGAAATTTCATTTAAAAAGAACCGTTGGCAATACAGTTTTAACATTTAAGGAACGTTCAAATCTTTTAGCTCAAATTGAAGCTTGTTTAAATTCTAGACCCCTTTGTCCTGTAAGTTCCTATCCTAATGATTTACAGGCTTTAACCCCTGGTCATATTTTAATTGGTGCTCCTCTTACTTCAGTACCAGAAGTTGATATTTCAAAGGTACCTACATCAAGATTGGCCAGGTGGCAACTAGTGCAGAAAATGCTCCAACACTGTGGAAAAAATGAAGCAATGAGTACCTTTCGACCTTACAAGGGAGAGTAAAATGGGTTAAAGAAGAGCCTAATATTAAGATAGGGGATTTAGTTATAAAAAAATGAAGGTCTTTCCACTTTACAATGGAAATTAGATAGAGTGATTAAAACACATCCTGGACTTGATAAAAAGGTTCGTGTAGTTACCCTAAGAACTGAAAATAGTGAATTGAAAAGGCCAATTACTAAGTTATGTAAATTACCTTTAGTGTAAATTTTTGAAACCCTTTCGGCTTTCAAGGCCGGAGAATGTTTAGTTTTTAAATTGCTTTATAATTCTTAATTTCATATATTTCAGTTGTGCCAAAGTGAAACTGAATATTCTAGCCCTTTTCCCTCTGCGTAGGGATAAATGAAAACACGTAGGGGAGGTATGATATACTTTTTTTTACTAATTTTTTACAACCCTTAGAAACCTATTTTTCAACAAATTGTTCGTGTTTTCTTATAAAGTGACCTTTTAATCATTTATTAAAAATAATGTTAATTTAAAAGATAATCATTCAAAACATATATTCCAATTATTGTGAATGGTTACTACTGTATCAAATCTCCCCATTGCTGGGGAAGATTGATACACTAGCAAGGGAGGTTTGATACATTGTTATGTAAATTGAAAAAAATGCAGACAATTCAATTTATGTGTCATACATTTTTTTATGATAAATCTTGAAATATTTAAGTAAAATTTAAAAAGAAATGACATTGACATATTTTTGTTTCAGAAATATTTTTTGCAAAAATATTTAAACTATTGCTATTATTTAAACAATTCTATTAACACACATTTTAGAAAATAAATGATTAAAAAAAATTAGAGATCTTGCTGCAAGAAAAAAATGGAGTAAACATTGCTGATTTGCAAAAGATTAACATAAATGTAGCACATTTAAGATTTCTTTAAACCTTTCATGTCAAAGAATTTTCAATGTTAAAGTGTTGAATAAATGAATGGCACCGGAATTTACCAACAAATTTAATTGTTAATAAGAAAAGGGCTATATTTCACTTTCATATTAAATGGAAAATATTTTACAAAATACTGGTGCCAATGTGGCGTTTGGGAATTAAAATTAAGAGGTTTCACAAACATACCTCTACCCCTGAAATGGTTTAAAGAAAAACTAATAACTCTATCATTTTGGTAAGTATAATCGGGTGAATTTAATGTTTTTTTTAATTTGTCCACCATCAATTATAGAAACATCTTCCTTTTCAAGCCATTTAAACTTTTTTCCTCCTACTTGACTAGCAAAACTAACTAACCATCTATCATCGCACTGCTTTTCTATGTAACCTACAAAATGTCTGTTAATAGTCTCTTTGTTCTTCCTTACCAATTTCAGTAGCTCTTGCTGTAAAACAATAATGAATATTACAGTCGTATTTTAGTTTACAACTTAAAAAAACTATTAAATTTCAAATATACAAGTCTATCACTTCTCAGCAGCAATAATGATCATTTCTCCTTATCATGCCTTATTACATTTTCAGTCACTTTGTACAAATGCAGCTGCAAAATGCCAATCTGCTTTCTGGTAAAACTCACCCTAACAATGCGCGTTACAAATTTTAAAAAAAATTACAAGATATTAACTTCACAATAATTAGAGTTATGAAAGAAAATCAATATTTAAAAAAAATTACATTGTCATTCCAAAAGTCTTCAAAATTAAAAGAAAAAGAAACGTTGTCAGTTCTTCACTGCTAAATCCAGCTAATGATGACCTCTGCTAATAATAGAAGAGTTTACATATGTTACAATGGCTATTAATGTCATTTGTTGAGAAAATTGCCAATGTATCAACCCTCCCTATGTATCAAACATCCCCTACCTCCCCTACTCTGTTTTTCCCTCTGCGCAGGGAATTTGTTGTTGATATTCTTTTTCTTTACCAGTCGAGTTTGTGGATCTCGATGGTTGTATTGCGATCTCTAAGCGGATATTTTACTTGTGAATTTGTGAATTAAATAGTGTGAAAAATTAGTGTACACAGTCTACCACTTCATTTAAAAAACCTTTAGGGTACATCCTTAAATAGTCATCAGATTAATCTATGGCTGAGTTTCTAAGTAAAACCTTTTTTTGTAAATTTAAATAAATATTTGATATTTTCATTTCTTGTTTACGAAATGATTGTTTATGATAAACCGTTCACATTATTACAATGTATAAATTTAGTATCCGTGAAGGGCGTTTTCACTTTAGGTAATATCCCGAAGATAATATCAGCTGTCAATGATCTGATACTGTTCTCATGAATATCCTGAAGTGCTAAAGCCTGACATTTTGCATAAATTGTTATCTGATTAATCTGTAAGCTGTTCAAAATTTATAATTGTTAATGTAACAAATATTTTATATTTAAATTTTTCTTAACTTTTGAATCTCTGTGCTTTAACAAAAAAATCCTTGTACCTTTATAATTTTTTTTGTAACATGTACAAGTGAATTTTAACCTTCGTATCTAAAATTATGAATAAAGTAAATCATTATCTTATTTTCCGTGACTCATTACCAGTTCATTTTCTGATATTGAATATTCTGTAATGTCTTTTTGACATATTATCAAATGGTTTTAAGAGGAAAAATAATTTTTTCAAGAGGACATGTAATTCATATTTACACGGTTATAAAGGTGATTTTTTTAATAATAACATTATAAGAAACTCTCTTTTCCTGAACTTTTTCAACAATGTTTTATTTCCTTTCATTTTATTTATTTTTCGTTTTAACTGGGATCTAAAATTGTAAGGATAAAATTTTAAAAAAGTTAATTAGCTTAAATTGTAGTAAATACTAATAAATACAGTGTCTTAAATATGCAAAATTGCAGTAAAATAACTACCTTTTTAGCAAATAAACTACGTTTAAAAATAAATTATTTTTCACAAATTACATAAAATGAACATTAAAAAGTTCACCGTTTTCTTAAAATGTGACAAATAATTATAATTCAGATGTTACATATGCGACAAATATACATTTTACTTAAATAACTGGGTGTTTTCGGTCTACAATCCCGCCGCCATCGTCAGGAATTATTTTCATTAATTGCCGTTCCATCGATTCAAAGACGTCACTTAGTTTGAAATGGGCGAGTCTATAATTCTTAGGGTAGCTGGAAGTAGAAATATTAGTGCTCCGGTTTAAACTTGTGTAGAGGAAAATATTTAACTGCCTTTCCATTCATTTTAATACGTCACTTGGATTCTCTAAATTCTCTTCAATTCTAAACGGGTAATTGGAAAGTGATCGAGGTTATAGTGCATCGGGTTAAATTTATGTAGAGGAAAATTACTGGATGTTAAGTTTTCAAGATATTTAACGATGCATTTGGGACATTCTATGATATTGCTCAATTACATACTTACTTGCCTTTGAACATAATTTTCTATGGCTTCTCTGATAATGGATGCACAGTAATTAGATGTTGCGTTTATATTTTTTCTTGATCAAAATCTATTGTGATACTTTTAAATTAAAATTTAATCGTGACAGAGCTATAGATTGGTGACAAAAATTAATGACTGCTTTATGCCCATTGATTAATTCTTTAAGTTTTCTACACAAGTTTAATCCAAAGCACTATTACTTCTACTATTTTCCAGCTACGCATTCATGATAAGTGTTGTATATGAACAAAGTGACATATTAAAAATGAATCGAAATGCCGTTAAATATTTTTCTCTGCACGTGTTTAATTCGAACACTACTCTTTCTACTTTTTTGCGCCCTTAAGAAAGCACTACTGCTTCTACTTCCACTACTCTAAAACAGCACTACTACAACTACTTCCAGTTAACCTAAGAAACACTACAATTTCTACTTACAGCTGCGTTAAGAAGCACTACTACTTCTACTTCCAGCTTTCCTAAGAATTATAGACTCTCCCATTTCAAACTAAATGGCGTATGTTAATGTATGAATCCGCAATTAATACAAATATTCCGTGAGGAAGGCTGCGGGTTTGCAGACCGACAGTACTGAGAAATTTAAATAAAATATGCATTTTTATCTTGTACATCTGTATCATTATTATTTGTCACCCTTTAAGAGGCCACACTAGTCACAGCTTGAAGTTCGAACGCTAATGATAAGTCTATGGGAACAATGTTTTCAAATATCTTGCTTGATTTTTAATATTTTTAAATGATTTTTTTTGCACAGGATAGCTGAGGACTATCTGTTTCCGGGCTATTTTTTACTTTTCCGATTTTCGTTGTAGTTTAATTCTCAGAATCCTGTCAATTTAAGATCCAGTGAAATTCGAGGTGTTGTGTCCTTTTTAGCCTTATAAAATCCATATCAGCAAAATTCAGCAAAATTTTAAAAATAACAACGAAAATATAGAGTTTAAGCTTTCCAATGATATGCTTTCAATAGTTCTACTACAATTAGGCTGAGCAAAATATGCAAAGATTTTGATGAAAAATGTGTCAAAAATGGCCTCGTAATGTTATGCTCTCCGCCTCTACCAAGACGATGAAAACCACGCCTATTAAAAATATGATTGGCTAGTATCCAAACACTTTAGCAAATGGAAACGATTTAATTGTGATTGGATTATTGTATCGTGCTAGAATAGATCACTCCTATTTCAAACCTTGGATTTATTTTTTTCTAAGATTATTGTTTAATTTCAACAAAAGACTCTTGAAAGAATGAAATATTTTAAATTCTATATTTCTATGAATAACGAAGGAAATTATACATTTCGTTTATATAAACAATTTCAGAACCGCACAGAGGGAGTTACAGCATATAGAAGTTATTAAGGAATCAAATTTCAGTCCTAGTTTATTAAGTAAAATGGTAAAAAAATAGACGAGTACTTTTTAAATTATTTTTTAAGTTAAAATAGTTAACAAATAATTACGAAGTCATAATTTGTTAGAACATATTTGTGGCCTGGCCAGGAGACTGGTTTTCAAGCCTCCTATTCTTGTATATGTATAAAATATTCGACAATTTAACATTTTACGTTCGAAAAACAGTTTTTTTAATTAAAAATCAGCAGAATTTAAAGTTAATAAGTTTTAAAGATTGTTAACTTTAAAATTGTAAATCAAATTGTTCAAAATTTTAAAGAAATATTTTTATAGTTCATTACTTTAATATTTATTATTTTTAAGGGGACAGTACACCTTTAACAGTCGGAGAACGAAATTTGTCCTGTGTAACAGATATATTTTTTAAAGAGCCCACTTCAGACACGGAGAGAAAGTAAAACGAAGTCTATGGGGGCGTTAATTTAAAATTTCTCGCTTTGTTTTAATATTATTGAATGATGTTTTTTACATAGGATAGCTGAGCACGATCTTCAACCAGGCTAGATTTTACTTTTTATATATTTATATTTTTATTATAGTTATATATATATATATATACACACACAGGACTGCCGCACCGCAGGTCGAGAGTTCGACTCCCGACTGGGCAAGGTTCACTCAGCCTTTCATCCCTTTGGGGTCGATAAAATGAGTACCAAGCTTGCTTGGGAACTAAACACCGAGGGTCTCGCGTTAGGCTGACCACCTAGCCGGGACACATGCTGTATAGCACCTTGGGCCTAGGGTCAAGAAAGCAGAGATGGGCACTGTCGGCCCTGATCCTCATGGATTGTATAGCCGCAGAGTTTAGTTTAGTATATATATATATATTAGGAAAGTTTCAATTTCAGAAACGATTCACCCCTGTTCCGAAATTAAAAGTAATTTTTTTAAATATCTGAAACCAAAATCGAAAGAGTAAAAACTAGCCCGGTTGTAGATCGTCTTCAGCTATCCTATAAAAAAAAAATCATTTTAAAATGTTAAAAAGGAAGTGAGATAAAAAGGAAGTGAGATTTGAAAATAACGCTCCCATATATTTAACGTTAGCGTTTACATTTTTTTCCCGTAACCCGCGTGGGTTCTCAAATGTAACGCAAAGATTATTTTTTTTGCAACGGTTAGGAAACGCGAAAATTTATCATTAACTTTAATAATGTAAACCAAAAGTTATGAAACTGTAAGATAAAATATAGCATTTTATAAAAATATACTAGCTAGCAATTTTTTTTTCTAATACGTATTACCTTTTAATATTTTATACTTCACTTACATGGACATTCAAAAGTATTTTATATTATGGTCTATGTGGGAAAATACATTTGCTTGTATTTTAATGACACAAAACAATTTTAAACATACAATTTATTCGCATTATTGAAGAGCATAGGTACTTGTACAGGGGAATTAAAAAGTATATTTCGTTACATTATGGACTACGAAGAAAAAACGTTTGCGGGGTATTTTAATAACGTTTTCTGTTACAACATAATGAAATTGATATGAATTTATGAGGCGCAGTAAAACATGCTTTCTGAAGGGATAGCAAAGCATTTATCATTCATTTACAGGGTCACAGAAAAGGGTTCAGTTTTATTACAGAAAAAACTGCTTGCAAAGTGTGTTTTAGTTATGTTTCACGATTTCAAACAAGATGGAATTCATATACGTTACTGAGGTTTACAATATGATGCTTACATTATAATATGATGTGCATCACATTTTATTTAATTTACAGGGGCACATAAAGGATATTGGATACAATATTGCATATGAAGTATTGTCTATTAGGGATGATTGCTGAAAGTGAGATTTCAGCTATGATATACGTTTTTAACTAAATTTCTGCATACTAGATTATATATATAAATTCGATAGACTACGTATAGGGCTACGCAAAAGAACTAGGAAGAATTGTTGAGAAATTGATTAATTTTATTTTCAAATTCAACTACATTTAGAAAGATATGTTTGGAAAATAAAAATATAATAATATACAAGGCTATTGGATGCATGCACGCCTATTTCAGACACGGGAAGGAATGAAAACGCTAATTTTAAGTCTATGGGGGGGGGTCATTTTCATATTTCTCGCTTTGATTTTAATATTTTTGAATGATTTTTTCTTTTTCTTTTTTTTTCTTTTTTTTTGCATAGGATATCTGGTGACTATCGACAGTGAGGCTAGCTTTTACTTTTCGATTTTGGCTATAGTTTTTTTTATATATATAATAGGATAGTTTAAATTTTAGAGCAGATTCCAACCGGTTATGAAAGTAAAAGTAATTTTAAAGAAAAATATCTGAAACAAAAATCGAAAAAGTAATAACTAGCCCGGTTATAGAGCGTCCTCAGCTATCCTATGCAAAAAAATTCATTTTAAAATGTTTAAAAGGAAGCGAGATAATTAAAAATATAATGCTCCCATAGACTTAACATTAGCGCTTTCATTTTTTTTTCCGTTACTAGTGTGGGTTCTCAAATGAAACATAAAGATATTATTTGTAACGGTTAGGAAACGCGAAAATTTATCTTTAAATATCTACCCTATATATATAAAATCCTAATGAAACGAATTTATGAAACGATTCTTTGAAACGACTGATTAAACGACTGATTCAGTTTCACGGGTATTTTTCCTAAAATATGGAATACATTGCGATGAAATTAACACCAAAAATCCGTATTGATCTGCAGTTCTCAAAGCTGGTATTAGAACTTTTAAATTCGAATTAGTTTTCGAAATATTATTTTTTTTCTAATTAGGGTTTCGTTCATCTGACGAAACCCTATTCGTCTCGCTCTTCTGTCTGTCTGTCTGTCCGTCTGTCCGTCACAGAGCCCGTTCTCAAAAACTATACATGTTAGAGACTTGAAATTTTGGGTACTTATAGCTGAACACCTCACATCAAACAACAAATCATAAAATTTTGAAAAAGTTGGTAATTAACCTAATTACGGGCTAATTAAATTCTAAAATTAACCAATCAACCTTTTGAATGCAGGTGAAAATGCACGTTATCGAAATCCTCCCCAGTTTCTCCTAATGGTTGCCAGTAAACTCGGCGGATGCTCCGTCAAATCAGCCGGTGCAGGGTTACCACGGAGTACTTTAAGCAATAAATGAAGTGGACCTTCAAAAAGCAAAATTGGATCTGCCGAAATATCGGTCGTACAAATTCGTAACAGGTGTAGAAATACGCGGAAAAAATTCTACTTTATTTTGGTATAAATTTCAAATTTCTGCATAGGATAGAACTTAAAAAATCCACTAAAAATCGATCGATAAAAATTTAATTTCTGTGTTTTTAAAAACAATGAAAACAGATTTCCATTCACCGGAAGGCAACTGTCATCATTTCTCGACATATCAGCGCGGGAGAAATTTAAGGGGAGGAAAGTCTAATACGAAATTTAAACTTTTTAAATATTAAATTTTTCGATTAAATTTTTTGACATCCGGGCTGGAAATTTCTCGCAGATTCCATACACACCCGGTTCAAAGAGATTGCTTCATTACGAGCTGAGATATTAATTATTATTTTATTAATTCCTCTTATTTCCATCAAATGCCAGATTAAGATGGAGGCACGTGCTTTTTTAACGGAGATTTCATTTAAATTGGGAAATTAACAATTTGCGTGGTGTGTTTCGAAGGCGCGCTATGAGATAAGTATTCATTATTCAATATGAAAAAGTTTATAGGTTTATAAGTGTTCATCCCACTATTTCCGAATAGCAATTTCAGGAAATATCTTAAATTATTGTTTAAGACCGCCACTCGATGTCTTCGAAACTTTAAGATACTTTATAACACATAAGAAAAAGTGTAAAAAAGAATGGAGTGTGATATTTCGAGGAGTGGAGGGGGGGGGCGGGACTAGATTTATTTATTAAATCTTAGCGTTTGTTATCGCAGAAAATGTTTTAAATTGTTGGTTAAGACTGCACCGCCACCCTCCCGACCATGTATCTACGGAGAGATTGCGCAAAGGAGTTTCGTTCAGATATGCTTTTGTTAAGAATAGAGTGCGCTCCCTGGTGGTGGAATGCGGAACTAACGTAACGCGATTTTGTTAAAATTAGGAAATATAACAAGGCGATCCGTTTGCAACTTTAAGATACTTCATGACACATAATAAAAAGCTTATAAAATAATGGTGCATGCAATTTCCTGTGAAGGGAGGGCGGGGGAGGGGCGCTGGATTTCTTTAAAAAAAATAGCGTTTACGACCTTTTTAGGTGTCGTTTTTTGAGCACTGTGGTATACTCAGACACGTGCTGCTTATGAAATATAAAAATCTCAAAATTTTAGTTACCACTATTTCCGAATAGTACTTTCAGCAAATTTCTTAATTTCTCGCTTAAGGCCGCCACCAACTCCAGTAACACATCTACTGATAGGTTGTTTAACAGAGTTTCGATCTGATACACTTTTGTTATGAATAGTGTGCGCTCCCTGGTGGTGGAATTTGCAACTAACATAACGCAATTTTGTTAAAATTATGAAATCTAACAAGTCGATCTGCTGGAAACTTTGACATAGTTCATAGCACATAATAAAAAGCTTATAAAAGAATGTTCCGTGCAATTTCCTGGGGCGCCTACCTATCTCGGGTGCTATAGACCCGATCCCCTCGACTAATATACCTACGCATAGGTTGTAAAACGGAGTTTCCTTTGGATAGAGGTTTGTGTAGAATAGAGTGCTCCCCTGGTTGCGAAATGTGGAACTAACAGATTTCACAAAAGGATAAAGTGTTTTAAAGGAATATTAAACGAAACCCTCTGTGAGATCTGTGATCACACTTACCCACTTGTTTTAAGTACATTTTTTTAATGATGTCAACTGAAATTTTAATCAGAACAGATATATATATTTTTTCTTATTTCAGAAAAGGTTATTTTAAATTAATTTGGCGACCAGTTTGGCCTCCCTTAAATATATGCCAATAAATGTATCGTGCTACTTTTATTTATAATTCAATTTACTTGAACAATCTTTCGCCTAATCGGAAGATTCTGATTGGAGCCGAAATGGCATTATTTTGATTGACATGGTAACTCGGCTATTGTTGTTTATTTAATAATAAATGTTTATTTACTTTTATTTCTTTTTTAAAATTATATAAGTTATTTTGTTCTATAGTTATTAATTTTTTTTTTTGTTATTTCCTTTTGAAAATAATAGAAAATAATTTAAAAATACGGTACTACTTACGTAAATAAGTGCGAGTAGTAAATCAAAATTACGTCCATTACGAATCATATCATAATATTAAAATATTTATTTGCTTAAAATACGTTATAAAAACACATTAAAATTAAATTAAAAATCTATATTTTGTAAATATAGATAAAATATATTTATAATATGGATTTTTAATTTACTTTTAATGTGTTTTTATAACGTCTTTTAAGCAAATAAATATTTTAATATTATGATACGGTACTACTTAGTTATTCCGTCGACCAAATTCGCCAAATTATGTAAATCGCCAAATTATACAAATTGACATAATTTTTATTTTAAATAACGAAAGAATAAATAAATTAGTATAACATTAATAAATATACAAATATAACGTCGAAATAAAAATCACTTGATGACGTAAACATGTGTAACTTACATAAAGTCAAGTGAATGTGACATTTACGTTCAACCATTATTGACATTTAATATTATAGTTTGGCGATAGATTTTTGGTCGACGGGATAACTAAGTAATACACAAAATGCATATGTAACTGCTATTCGAAAACAAGGTTTTCGCCAAATTTTTGTAAAAAAGAAAAAAAAAAACACGTCAAATCTGCGGTGCGTATGTGACATCTGGCCAAATGTTAAATAATGCGGGAAGAGTTCCATATTGCGTGCTGGTTTTTTTGGCGAGATTTTTTTTTGGCGTTAAATGAATCGATGTCGTTGCGATCTTCAGCCTTTGAGGTTGTTTTTTTTCTGGAATAAATTTTATTCATATGGTTTTTTTTTTTTTTTTTTTTTTTTTTTGCATTTAGCCTATATTTTTCGGAAAAATATATAACTTTGTTTTAATTTGACATGTATAATAAATATAATAAATACATAAAATACAAGTACATAATATTTATTTATAGGTGTATATATACTATATTTGTACAAGGTATATCTCTATACGTGATATATATAAAACTATCTGTGTAAACATCGTACTTTTTTTAACATGTGACCAGTGGCGTGCGTCCGGTCATCGCTGGATGCGGCGATGACCAAGCAATATTTTAAAACTCTTAATAAGCTTTTAAAACTCTACGATCGAGTTTTAGCAGAACATTTGGAGTTCATGTATAAGTGAAGGTAAGATTTAAAGTTTCTTTTTTGAACATTCAACCATTGAATTTTAGAGTTAATAATTTTTCACCACAAACTTAAATAATTGCGATGACCACCGAAAATTTTCACGCCACGCCCCTGCATGTGACATACATAAGATTTATTAAATATATATATATTTACAAATATTTATAGACCATGTTTTTCCGACATCCTGAAAAAATTTATAAGACGCTAAAAATGGCTTTTTGACGCCATTTTGGATTCATTCGCCAATCGGGCCAACCAGCACACAATATGGAACTCTTCCCGATAATGCAACAAACCATGACATTTAATTTCAACTTCAAATCAATGTTTTAATTTACCGCTCGAAAAAAAAATGCTATCTGGCAATTTGAAAAAAAGCTATTGGCGAGATTTGCACCCGGCTAGCGTAACAGTACCAAGAATTCTTTGTGACCATGACAACTTTTTTATAGTTTTATTTGAAAAAAAATTGATTTTTTAACCAAAATGGAAATCTTTTGTACAGATGTTATATACGGACCCATATTGGCACGATTTTTTTTTCTGACGCCAATGGCATATACGCAACGGGTGCTGGCGCCAAAGTATTGTTATTTTGCTTGATATGGCAAGCCGGATGTTGTTGTTTATGCTGTTGATGCGTTTCCCAAATTGGCGTCTGAAAAAAATCGCGCCAATATCCTATATGACATCTGTGCTAAAGTTTCATATGAAAGGCGAAGGGATCAGACCGTATTTGTTTATGACAGTTGTTGACTTGAACTATTATAATATAGATGAAACGATGGCGATAAAATAATATTTGGCGACTTATCACCTGTGCATGGCTAACATTAAAGTACCAAAATGGCACCTAGAGTATAAAAAGCGAAATGGCCCGCCCGAAACTGTTGATGATAGTCACATGACTTAGGCTATTGTTATAGAGATTGTTTTAAAATACCGGGAGACAAAGACTCTGTATACTTAATTCATTTTATTTCAGCTATTTTTCAAATGTTTAACTGATCCTCTTTAATCAAAAACGAAAATAACCATTGGATGTCTTAACAGCAACTGATTCGGCCTTACATTTTTGCAATCAAATGGAATTGAATAGAAACCCATTTACAGTGAGATCTGCACAGCTTTTTTCAGTATAATTCAATCTTCTCTTATATTTTTTAAACCCATCAGATTAGCGTGTTTTTAGATTCTGCGGTGTCTGAACGGGGGTTGGCGAGCGTAACTTGCAGGGGGCAGAGCCCCCTAGTAATAATGTAAAACTAAAAATAATGAGACTGTAAGGTAAAATATAGCATTTTATAAAAGTCTGCCAGCTGACAAATTTATTTTGCAATACGTAACTGTAACGCAATCCTGGTTTAAATTGAATATTTTCATGGTTCCCCTAAAAATATTTTACAATTGTATCTGCTAAGACGAATACAACCCACCTAAAACGGTATTTCGCACTCATTGTTTTTTTTTTCCTCGTCCTACCAGGTTTTATAGCGTCACGTTTTTAGCATGAGGGGGTCGAATTTTAATTACTATCAGATCGCGCGTATTCTTTTATATTATGGCCTATATGGGAAAAATCATTTGCGGTGTACTTTAATGATGTAAAACAATTTTAACATAAAAATTATGCACCTTATTTAAGTGCACAGCTCCTATGCGGAAAGGTTGGCTGTCCAGGAGTGGGTGATTTCGGTACATGTACAGGGGAATTAAAAGTATATTTCTTTATATTATGGCCTATTAAGAAAAAACGTTTGCGGCGTATTTTAATAACGTTTCTCTGTTACAACATAATAAAATTGATATGAATTTATGATGCGCAGTAAAACATGCTTTCTGAAGGGGTTGAAAAGCATTTATCATTCATTCACAAGGTCAGAGAAATGAGTTCAGTTTTATTACAGAAAATACTGCTTGCAAAGTGTGTTTTAGTTATGTTTCACGATTTCAAACAAGATGGAATTCATATACATTACTGAGGTTTACTACAAGATGCTTACATTAGAATATGATGTGAATCACATTTTATTTCATTTACAGGGGCATATAAAAGTTGCTGGACACAATACTGTATACGAAGTATGCTCTATTAGAGTTGATTGCTAAAAATGAGTTTTCACCTATGATATCCGTTTTAATACTTGATTATATATATGATTTCTATAGACCGTGTATAGGGCTACGCAAAAGAACTAGGAAGAATTGCTGAGAATGAGAGTGAATTGCTAATTTTTTTAAATTAAATTCTACATTTTCAAGTTCAACTATAATTAGAAACTGTTTGTAAAATATAAATATGATAATATACAAGGCTATTCAAAGAATTGGATGCATGCGCGCGCCTATGAATGATAATTTCTGGAAGTACGATTTCAGTTGTTTTAAGCATGTTTATACTGCAATAATTTTGATCTTCACATGTTGCGTGTATATAAACTTGTTCGAATGCAAGGGCTGTACAAAATAATGCAAATATACTGCCGGTTATTGGTAGAAATTGCTGAAAGTTTACTTTCATCTGCATTAATCGTTTTCTTATTATATTAAATTTTATCATTTTTTTCATGCCGTTAAAACAAGCCCAATAATATCCATTGATGACTTTATCATTTTAATTTTTCAATAATTTGAACAATTTAAATTTACTAAGATTTAACAAAAACTTAAAGCTAGTAAGTATTAAAGAATGTTTACTTTGAAAGTTTTGATCAACTTTAAAGGAATATTGTTAATATTTATAACTTTTAATATTTGTTATTTTTAACGAAAAAGTACAACTTTAACAGCCGCAGAAAATGCGAAATTTGTCCTGTATTACACATCTTTCTTTAAGGGCCCACTTCAGACACGGGAAGAAATAAAAAAGCTAATTTTAAGTCTATGGGGGCGTTAATTTCAAATTTCTCGCTTTATTTTAATAGATTTTTGCATTGGATAGCTGAGGACGATCGACAACCAGGCTAGTTTTTACTTTTTCGATTTTAGTTTTAGTTTTTTTTAATATTAGGATAGTTTCGACTTCAGAATGGATTCCAACCGGTTCCGAAAGAAAAAACTAAATATAATAATATACAAGGCTATCCAGAGAATTGTATGCATGCACGCCTATGGATCATAATTTCTGGAAGTGCGATTTAAGTAGTTTTATGCATGTTTATACTGGAATAAATTTTATCTCAACATGTGACGTGTATAAAATCTTGTTGCTAATGTAAGGGCTGTACAAAAGAATACAAATACACTTCCGTTAATTGGTAGAAATTCTTGAAATTTGATTTTCATCTGTATTATTCGTTTCCTTATTATATTAATTTTTAGCACATTTTTCATGCCGTTAAAACATGCCTAAGAACATTCATTGATGACTTTATTATTTTAATTTTTCCTAATTTGAACAATTTAAATTTACTAAGATTTAACGAGATCTTAAAATTCGTAAGTTTTAAAGATTGTTAACTTTAAAAGTGTTGATCAATTTGTTCGAAACTTTAAAAAAAAAATATTAATATTTATTATTTTTAATATTTGTCATTTTTATGGGTACAGTTTTATGGGATACCTTTAAAAGTCTAAGAAAATGCGAAATTTGTCCTGCGTAACATATTTTTTCCAAGAGCCCACTTCAGACACAGGAAGAAATGAAAATGCTAATTTTAAGTCTATGGGGGCGTTATTTTCAATTTTCTGGCTTTGATTTTAATATTTTTGAATGATTTTTTTTTTTTTTTTTTTTTTTTTTGCATAGGATAGCTGGGGGTGATCAACAACCAGGCTAGGTTTTACTTTTTCGATTTTAGTTTCAGTTTTCTTTTATTATGATAGTTTCAATTTCAGAACCGATTCCACCAGTTCCGAAAGTATAAGTAATTTTTTTTTAATATCTCTAACCAAAACCGAAAAAGTAAAAAACAGCCCGGTTGTAGATCGTTCTCAGCTATCCTATGCAAAAAAAAAATCATTTTAAAATATTAAAAAGGACGCGAGATATTTGAAAATAACGCTCCCATAGACTTAACATTAGCGCTTACATTTTTTTCCCGTCACTACACTGTAAAAAAAGGATTAAATTACGGAAATACTACTGGCAATCTAGACGATAGTACTATTTCCGTATTTTAACGGAACTTTTTCCCTTTAAATTACAGAAAAAATCCGTTAAATTCCGGTCTAAGTGCTGGCGTCTAGATTGCCAGTAGTATTTCCGTATTTTGGTCCTTTTTTTTTTCTACAGTGTTGTATGTGTTCTCAAAGGTAACCTAAAGATATTTTTTGTAACGCAAAGGGAACGCGAAAATTTATCATTAACTATAATAATGTTAAACTGAAAATAAGGAGACTGTATGGTAAAATATTACATTTTATAAATGTCTGCTAGCTAACAAATTTATTTTCTGATTCCTAGCTGTAACGAAACCCTGGTTTAAACGGAATTCTCATTATTCCCCTAAAAATACCCTGCAATTGTATCTGCAAAGACGCAAAAAACCCATCTAAAAAGGTATTTAGCACCTATTGTTTATGTTTCCGTCTTACCAAGTTTTATAGTGTCATGTTCTCAGCATGAGGGGGTCGAATTTTAATTACAACTAGGACCCGCATTTTTCTTGAACTCCGCCTTTTTTTTTTTTTTTTTTTTGGAGGGAAAATAAAATTTGATATCGATACGAGTGTGTTTCGAAAGGTTATTAGCCCGACAAAGAAAATGAAAAAAATTTGACAATATTTAATTTTTTTAACGTAGTTCCTTACAACTTAAAAAAATTAAACCAACGAGTTTCCGACTTTTTATTATCTTTAGCATAATATGCCTTATCTAACTTTGGAAATGAAGTGGTGGTCTCTGCTTTAACCCCATATTTTGAAGTGAATTTCCGACTACCGAGCCATTTCTTCAGACTTGGGAAAAGGAAATAATCGCTGGGAGCAAAATCCGGTGCATGTGGAAGCACTACAGAGCGTAGGTCATTGACTTTCGTAGCGAAAACTACAAGCATGTGTGCAAGAGCACTGCTGTGGTGAAAGAACACGTATTTGTTGCTCAGGTATAGACGTTTTGTCGGAATAAGCACTCTTTAATTGGTCCCGTAGAAATGCATAACACTGTCCGGTGACGATTCTACCTTTTTGCCGGTGCTCTATGATCACCACACTTTGTGAATTCCCGAAAACCGTATCCATGGCTTTTCCAGCAGATGGAACCGTTTTCACTTTCTTTGGCGCAATTTCAGCTGCTCTTTCACATTGTTTAGATTGCTGTTTCATCTCTGGTGAATAATGGCGAATTCATGTTTAATCCACCGTTATAAGACGTTGATGAAAATCAGAAGATTGGTTAAGTTTTCTAACTTAACTTGAAATCACCATAGTCCACATTACTAAAGGCAGTGGGCCATCCGCACTACCTTCTTTTGAAAAAAAAATCGAACAGTGAAGATGGAGAAACTCATAAAATGATAAAGAAAGGAGGGGGGGGGGCGTGAAGGAGGAGACCAATTTCACGAGGTTTAATTTGATTATGTTAATAAATGAAATGTTTTCATGAAGGAATTTTCAGCAGAAAGTCCACCCAAATTAGCATTTCATTGCAAAGTATATATATGTGATAAAAGCATAATAAAATCTCCACTTTTGAATTTGCCAAATTCGATCTATAAGCGATGTTCTAATGGAGGCAAATCAGACAAATTTCTACCACTTATTTTAAAATGTTATTATTGTCTTAATTAACTGAAGTTATTAAATAGGATAAAAAAAAATTAAAAAATTTGTAATAGAAGTATGCCTACTTCATCCTCGTGAAATCGGAAGCTACGGTTCGATCCAGCACATTTCGGCCTGAAACTTTTTCTATAAGCAAGCCTCTATGATTGAATACGAGTCATAATTGATTGTATCAGTTTATAAGTCTTTGTTGGCTAAATATTTGAAAGTAGAGGTCTCCTCGGAGGGAAATTTCTTGTTCCTGGAACTTGACAGTACAATTAGCAGTAAAAAAAAAAAAAAAATTACGTTTTATGAAGCTAAAACTTTAGCCTGACTCAGTTTCTACAAAACATGTCGATATTTTTAAAACAACATTATTCTACATTATTCAAAAAACAGATTTACGCATAGTTTTTATTTTCAGATTATTTTCGAAATTCATGGAATATAAGGAATAGTAGCAATGTTAATAATTATTTAGACTACATTGATGACTACATCGAAGAGGCCTTTTAATCAAAGCAAAAGTCAGTTCCTACCTACAGAAGATTTTTCTTCGCATTCAGTGAGACAAGAAAATTGTTTATTAATAGATATTACGTAGAAAATACAGCATTAATTTGCAGAAATACTGTTTATAATTAAGTGAATTAAATCAAGCAATCCGCTAGAAGCAGCTTCAAACAATCAACAATTAGGCATTGTTTTCCAACAAGACTGCTAGACCACATGTATCTAGCCCACTTCAGACACAAACTGTTATAATTGACATGAAATGCTTCAATCCAAGAACCATTCTCCAAAACTTGCATCGTCGTATGACCGTTTATTTAGATAACTTCAAAACATTTTGAGGATAAGATATTTCATTTTTTGGAAGATTTGAGAAAATACATCGATTCTTTAGCCAGATGAGCGCTAATTATGTAACTGCTAGGAATTGAAATTTACACGAAATACATTTTCTTTAATTTCCATCAACAATATGCGACAAACTTTTGCATCCGTCCCAAAAATTGGAATTTGGTAATAGATTCTTCTCTGGTCTTTTACTATGAATTTTAATAACACTCGATCTTTACTTTCAATTTACATTGGTATCCTGTTAAGGATTGCGTTAGTTAACATTTTTATTTCATGTTGTATTGTAATGGCACATTCTTTCGTTTACTACAATTCATTATTCAATCACACAGTTTTATAAAATGATTAGAGAGGAAATTAAGGCTCATAAAGCAACAGTTAGTAAATTTGTTATTAGCTTTTCAAGAATTATAGGAGAAGGATAATACCGTCATCAACAAGTCTATCACTGTGAAAGTCTGCGTTATATACGTAGAAAATGTCAGTAGGACATTTTTAACAAACTGATAAAAACATTTTCTGGGCACCAATGAATGGCAGCTTACCATTGTCTTGATCGGCAAGTTCAAGTAGAGGCTGCAAAGTAAAACCAGTGATAATTTACCAAGCTAATTTATAAACTAGTAAAAACAGTTTCTT